>CAOKZL010000316.1:0-600000 GCA_948472985.1 Iguana delicatissima
GAGGAAAAAAATTAAAACCACTCCTTTGGTTGATAATTAAGCAGCTGCTTTGATATTGGCTGCTCAGTAATTCCTCCTCCTTCTTTTAGTTACATTTGCCTACTTGAGCTGACTGTCTTTTACTCAGGCTATTTGAATCTTCCAGTTCATTTCAGATACCTTTGCTCACTATCTGTTACTCATCCATCCACTGTCCTGAAATGTCAGACCTTAGAAAAGTTCCTTCTTTTATTTAGACCAAGGCTTCCAAAATTCATCCAGTCATTATGACCAAAGAGTCCCTTGAAATAAACTTTTTAAAACTGTGAAGATTGGAGGATCCTCAAGCCTGAGAGCAAATGGAGTACTGTGCATTCCAATGAAATGTGCAGGCTGAGAAAATTTCTCAGAGCTGAGAAAATTTCTGAGAATTTTTCCTCTACCTCTCCTAGAAAATGGAGATTATTTTGCCAGATTCTTTCCAATATTATTCAATACTGCAATGGCCTGAAATGATGCTAAGTCTGACACATTGTTGGGTGTACAATGGTAGCCAGGCTACCAGTAAAACTGCTGCATGCAGTGGGAGAGGGGGAAAGCTTGTGGGGCAGGGGGAGAGGAAAGCTCTGTGCCATAGTTATTGCTGGGAGCAAGAGCTACTCATAGACAATTTATCATTTTTCTAGGAAAAACTGGTGAAATCCCCACTACCGGTTGTTTGCCTGAAAATAGATCAGAGAGTTTCAAGAGGACATTTGGGCATAACCTTAATTTTTCATGCCACCCAAATGCCTCAGTTTGGCAGGGACTGCCCCAATCAATTTTCTGCCATTTCACTTTCTCAACTGTTTTTAAAATGTCCCAATTTCTCTCTCTTCCTCCCACTTTCCCTCTTTGTCTTGGCTTACTTCAGTTGCTGCAAACCAAATTCAGAGTAAAAATGGTTTTGTTACCACAGCATTCTGGTCTGGTCTTTGGTGAACTAAGATATCATTTTGATATCATAATTCAGCCCTTTTCCCACCATCAGCTGAGTGTTTGTAAGGAGCCACAGGACAAGCGCGAAGCTAGGCATGGGCGATAGTTGTAAAGTACCAGATATAGCCAGTTTCGCTTCAGGGGGTAGCGACCCAAAACAAACACCTTGATTGTAAGACAAAGAGGACTCTTTGCCTGTAAAAGCACCCTGGCAAGCCAGGCACTTAACGGCTGAGTTAGCCACATCTGCATACCAGCTATACCATTGTCAATTCGGTTCATAACTCAATCATGCAAATTCCGACCTTTCGGAGCCTTTGTCCCCAGACCAAAACTTACTGTTCTCTTGCAAAAGCCAGACTAGCCCGTGGTCGTTCTGTCCCTATAAAAGTTGCCCCATTTTTGAGAGCTCTTCGGAACTCTCGTAGGACCTAGCTGAATCACTAGCTGAAATCACTAAGCTGAAATCACTTGAAGCTCCTTTTGGATCTTCTTCCTCGCCTTGCTGCCACTTGGTTCTACAGATTCCCCTCGGTCTCCACACCGGGTTTCCTTCCTTCTCTCCAACTGGTGTCTCCAGGACTTCGGACAGGTGGCGTATTACTTGTTTCTCCAAAATTCTCTTTCTTTCCTCTCTAGTTAGGTGTGTTTGAGTTTTATTATTTTCTTTGCTTAATAAAAACTGTTAGCATTTTAAACTGCTTGACTCCTCACTGACCTGAACCAGTATACATAGGATAAAAGGTCTCGCTGCGTTGCCCTGCCTCTCGTTAGCCAAGAGAGTGCTCCAGCTAATTTTCCCCATCTTGCTTGTTGTTGGTTGTTTATTTGGGTGTCCCTCCCAGGACCCCCAGTTTACAGGGTAACAGTTTGATCTCAATTTAGCAGAAGAGAGAGGGAAGGGTCTTGCCCTTCTAAGTAGGTTCAGGAAATAGCATACTGCTGCAGTCTCTTCTAGGTTTGGAACAGAACATCCTGAACTGTGTAACTCCAAATGGCTTCACAAGGAAGGCCAAAGGAGATAAACACACCTTGTAAAAAGGCAAGGAAGGAAAGAACTCTGCCACTTAAAAGGGGTTTTACTTGAGGAGATCTCTTTTGAATTATGGTACCCCTGGAACTGTATACCAGTTTCTTTCTTCCAGACACATGTATCCTCTAACCTTTAGTTTTCCAAAAAGAGGATCAATATTGCAGAGAAGAATTCTTGATCTAAAATTATTTTTCCTATCCAGTTCTGATTTTTATTTTTGAAGTTTGCATAAGCCTTATTTTTAATACTTAGCTACTTTTCTCTTCATCATTTCCTTTGTTTTTCTAATCCTATGCATTTATTAGGGATGCACAGTGCCACAGGAAAGAAACTGTAACTTGTAAGGATTGAAAATTGGGAGAAATTTGAGTTCAATGGGGCTTACTCCTAGGTAAATGTGTACATAATTATAGCCTAAGATATCTCAAAGGACCACTAGAGTGCATATAACAGACATTTTTTCTTTATAACAGAAATTTTTTTCCAAATGTATCTTTCCATTCCATCTCCTACAGCTAAAAGTATTGTAGATTATTTTTCCCCATCCCAACTCTAATTTTGTTCTAAGAACAACCCCATGAAGTAAGTTAAGCTGAGAAGCTATGATTAGCTCAAGGTGACCACATGAATGTTATGTCAGGAGGAAGCTAGGATTTGTTGGAGAAATGAGGGAGTGCATTCAGTAATGACATTACCCTCAGGGACTTTTGGATAAACCCCAGGGAGTCCAGGAGGATGTGTGTTGCCATAGGAAAATAGCTGGATGCTTTGCTTCTCTTCCTACTGCCTGCTGGCAGGGAAGTGGCCATGCTGGGTGAGCTAAAGTATAGAAAAGGTGGGTTTAGCAAGACTGTGATCACTACATGGCTAATACAGAATTCTGACCACTGCAACAATCAAAACAGTGAGTTAAAATGGGATGGGTTGGGCTTACACCACTGAACCTCACAAACAAGATGCCAGTTAGAGTATTTACTGATTTTGATTTTTTTTTCTTTTCCAAGCTTTTCTAAATGCAGTATATAAGTTCCAGGGTTTCTCTGCTTAAGGTAGTAATTTTGTGTGTTCTTCCCCTTTAATAACTTTTGCCCTCTTGCTGTCTGGCCAAGTACTTTTTACTACACTCACATTTTGCTTTGCCCCATGTGTCCTGGTTTTTCCTCTATGAAATGTTAGAGGGTATTTCATTTATTAAAGAATCCATTTCCAAGAACACCTATATCCAAACAGTGGCAAATATCAGGGAAGGTCTTGCGGTTCTGTTAAATGAGAAAGACTTGGTTTAAAACTTGGTTTAAGTGGGAAACTTTTGTCCTAACATGATTTCTACTTTTTTTATTACATGTCTTGGAAAATTAGCAAACTAACTACCAAAGGCAGATGTGAGAATAAGAACTATTTTTTTCAGTGTCTAATTAATTCACTGCTGAGCTTATTATCCCTTCACCAGGAAATTATAATCATTGGAAATAGTTCCCATTTTAGATAAAAATGCAATAGTTTATCTGCTATGTTAGTTTACTTGATTCACAGCTACTGGAAACTAGCTCCTGAGAGTCTGGACCTTGATCCATGGAGATTATACTCAGGCCTTTTCCACACTTTGTTTTTAGAATGGTGCAGAGCGTCCTCCAAGGAGGGAGAGGACTGGATCCGGACTACTTTGTGTAGTTCCGGACTTCAGCCCACTCCAGAATGACCAAAAGTTGTCATTCTCCGTGCTATTGAAAGACCGCTTAAAGCAGGTCTTTCAACAGCACGGAACACGCCACTCCGTGGCCGTGCTCAGTTGCAGATTTGCAGGCTTGCACCAGTGCGAGCCTGTAGATCAGTGGTTCTCAACCTTCCTAATGCCGTGACCCCTTGATACAGTTCCTCACGCTGTGGTGACCCCCAACCATAAAATTATTTTCGTTGCTACTTTATAACTGTAACTTTGACTTTATAACTGTAACTGTAACTATAACTTTACAACTGTAATTTTGCTACTATTATAGTTATAGTTACTATAACTGTAACTATAACTTTATAACGTTATAACTGTAATTTTGCTACTGTTATATAGTTACTGTAACTATAACTTTATAACTGTAATTTTGCTACTGTTATGAATCGTAATGTAAATATCTGATATTTCTTTTCTTAACGTGCTTCCCTCCATGCTCCATTGTCACGGGATGGTTTGCTAATGAAAAAAATATATCACAATAGCTGCATTAATACAAAAGATTAATCTAACAACATAGTTTCTTGTCAGCTGCACAATTCTCAATTCTATTTATGGTGCTAGGAAAACTCATTGTATCACCTCAAAAACTATTTCTGATAGACATTATGTGAGAAACCCTTTTGCAATACAAGTTGCAACAATATGGCTTGTTCTACTGAACTAAATGTGTACAGAACAAACTTAAGAGATTTCTCTGGCAGGAATTTTAAGTCTTCCAGCATCATGAATTTTGATATATAAGCAAGGCGCGCTCTCTCTCTCACTGTCCTGCCACACTGATTTAAGCCATGCTAATTTCTCCTCTGCTTCATTTTAAAAAGTTTTACCTGCTCTGAAGATTACCAGCTCCTACCTCCCTGCCCCTGAAAATCAGGAAAATTTCTCTTTTACGTTCTCTCCTGTCTTCCCTCAACACTTATTATTGTTGGGCCTTCTCTCCTTCCACCTGAAAGCCATGTGCAGAGTGCTGCAGTTTCATCCCGAGAGCATAATCTCACGTGTTCAGTTCAGGATGACACCACTTTCTGAACTGTCCAAAGAGACAGGCAAAGCTCACAAATTTGGCCCCAAAAAAAAAAAAAAAAAAAAAAGTCCCTTTCCAAGCAGAAATGTAAAAGGGGCATGTAACATCATCCCCATTCAGAAACAAGATGTGACAGGAGTGCAGCACTAAAAGAATAAGCAGCACAATTCACAAGGCCTTCCTCACCTCTGTCCCTCAGCCACCAGAAACCAGAAGCATTGAGCATGTTGTGCGTTACCAGGTGATAATACACACATATACACACACCAATACCACCAATCCATTGGAACATGTGGAGAAAGAGCAAAGTAAAGCAACTCTTAGGGACACAGTGCAGCACTGTTTTTGTTGCAGGTTCTTAACTTTCTTTTTCCTCTGAGGAGAAACATCTTCTGAATACTAACTTCCTCAGTGTGTCCACCTACCCCAAGACATCCTCCTTGATTAATATTTGCAGAATCATAGAATTGGAAGAGACCACAGGGGCCATCCTGTCCCACCCCCTGCCATGCAGTCCAACCCTCTGCCATTCCTTGCTTAAAACTTTGCTTGGAAATGGAAGAACTTGCTTCTGGCAGTAAACATGGAGGGAGGGGAAAAAAACATTTAGGGGTGTTTTAAAGACCCCCAACGATTTGAGGTTTGGTAACCAGAGCCGTGCCTTTTTTTTTACAAAGCTGAAATCCCACTCTCTCTTCGCGAGGAAGTTACGTCCCATTGAACTCAGGGAGACTTTCCTTCCAAGTAAACACGGTTAGGTTGATGGCCACCAAGACTCCCCCCCCATTTCTCTTCCTCCCTTTCCCCTGTTCCTGCCTGGGTGCTGCCCACCCTCACTCACAGAGCCCCCCACGGAGAATACACTCACTCATTAGTCATCCTACGGCCACCCCGTTGCCTCAGAGGCTCCCTCAGTCTCTTGCCAGCAGCCTCCCCTTTGCCCCACAGCCTCCTCCTCAACACTCGTGCCACTTTTACCTCACAAGGCATTTCTCATCTGCGTGGCCGCCACCACCCCTCCACTCCTGCCACCCCCACCAACCCTCTCCTCATCAGCTCCCCTTCATAGAATCATAGAAATGTAGAGTTGGAAGAGACCTTTCTGGAGCTGAATTGCTGCCTGTCTTATCCTTTTCTTTCTCTCTCTCTGGAGAGGGTACGGTTCCTTGCTGCACGTGCTTGCTGCCAGGAAAGGGGTGCGTTCCCGCAGATCTGGAGTTTTGGATGTCTCGGGGTGTGCGCATTGGAGAGGCTGAAGTTAGCACCCGCCCTCCTCCTGTGATTATTTGAAAAAAAAGGGTGCCCGGCTCTTAACAGTTCTGACTTTTTAAAAAAAGTTTGCTGTGCTGGGTAGATGTGATGCTTGCTTGCTAATTTAATTATTAATGGTTGTTGCTGTTCGTCAGTTTGTTTTGTGTGGCGGGAGCCTTTTCCCCTCAGCGTTGCCTCAGCCGGGGATGCTGGGCCAGCCCAGCCCCTTTCGGAAGGGAAGGCCCGCTTCCGCCTCCACCTCAATCCCCCGCCTCTCGTGCTGCCCAACCCCGTCTGGGCCCCATTACCTGGGACGGGTGCCCTGGTTCCCAGCAGGGCTCACGGGTGCCCGTGTCCAGCGGGGCTCCCTCTGCCTTGGCTGCGGGTGCCCAACTCGGGCAGGCTCGGCCCATGGAGATGTGGTGGGGCAGGTGGCAGCGGTGGCAGCAGAAGGTCGGAGCAGGGCGCTTCTCCACAGGAGGGAGCCTGCTTGCTGTCGCCCTCCTCTGCCGCCTCTCCACGCCAGCCAGCCAGCCAGTTGGCCCTCCCTCCATTTCCGTCTCCGTCCCCGAGCCGCGTTTGCCCCACGCTGGCAGCTCCCTGCGCCCTCCCGCCGGAGATGTGGAGCTGAGAGATGTGGAGCTGATGGACCGCGGCGGCCTTTCCCCTCCCGCAGGAAGGGAGCTGCAGTTCCGTCCGGCCTCCCCGTCACCACGCCACCTGCCCCGGGGTCGCTGGGAAGCACAGCCTACCTGCCCTCGCAGCCAGCCAAGAGGGGCCTGATAGGCCGCGGCGGCCTTTCCTCACCCATGGGGAAGAGAGCCGCGGTTCCACCCGGCCTCCCCGTCGCCACACCGCCCGCCCTGGGGTCGCTGGGAAGCACGGCCTACCTGCCCTCATAGCCTGCTGAGAGGGGCCCGATAGGTCAGAACTAGGTTGGCTGCGGTTACCCAGAGGACCTTTTCTTCGGTCACTCCCAAGTTATGGAATGGCCTGCCGGAGGAGACCCGGCACATTACCAGTCTTGACTGCTTTAAAAAAGCAGTCAAGACTGTTCTCTTCCAACAGGCCTTCCCAGATTAGTGTTCCACTGCCTCTCATCAATTGTCCCTTTGTTTTTAATTGTTTTTGTTTTTAATTTTAGTTTTTAATTTTATTTTAATCTGTTTTAATAGTTAGTGTGTTAGGGGGATGGTGGGTGGGCAGGGTGGGCTACATTTTGATGTTTTAATATATTTATATGTTCTGTAATGCCGCCTCGATCCATTTGGGAGAGGCGGGATAAAAATAAATATTATTATTATTATTATGGCGGCCTTTCCCCACCTGCCGGGAATGGAGCCGCGGTTCCGCCCGGCCTCCCCGTCGCCACGCCGCCCACCCCGGGGTCGCTGGGAAGCACGGCCGCTACCTACCTCACAGCCAGCCGAGAGGGGCCCGATGGGCAATGGCTCATCCCCCAGTGTCCGTGCCTCGCTCCAGGGGGGAGAAAGAGGGAAGAGTGAATGCAAGAGCCCACGTGGGCCGTCTACTCCTCCCCTTCTTCCCTGCCCTCCCGCCAGCTCCACAGGGGGTGGAGGAGGAAAAGATGGTGCCGAGGAGGAGGTGGCCCAAGTGAGAAACGCCGCTGGCGGCGGCGGCGAGGGGGAGCAGCGACCCCTGTGAAAGGGTCATGCGACCCCCCCCGGGGTTGCAACCCCGAGGTTGAGAACCGCTGCTGTAGATCTTCCAGGGGCGGGCTTTAGGCTGGCAAGCTTCACTGGCTGGTGGACCAGCCTGGATCCGCCGAGGGAGCACTCCAGTCCGGTGAGTATCAGAATGGGGCGATTTCTTCACCAAGTGCGAAAAAGGCCTCAGACAAGTTTGTGTGCTGTATAGTGTGCAGCAACGAATGGTACAGGGCCTAGAGATGCTAAAGGTACCATATCCTGTCTGATCTTTGAAGCTAAGCAGAGCCAGTCCTGGTTAGTACTCAGATGGGAGACTGCCAATGACTAGGAGGTGGTGAAGGCTGTCGGCCTTTCCACACTATACTGTTGTAGTACTATTATTCCACTTTCAACATTCTATGGAATCCTGGGGTTTGCAGTTTAGGGAGGGGCATTTAGAATTCTCAACTGGAGAGCTCTTTGGCCTCAGTAGACTACAAACCCCAGAATTCTACAGGAGGTTGAAAGTACAATGACAGTACTATAACAGTGTAGCGCAGAAAGGCCCCGTATTTCAGAGAAAGGAAATGGAAGAACCACCTCAGAGTATTCCTTGCCTAAGAGAACCATATGAAATGTGAGGTGTTGTCATAATCTGACAGATAACTTGAAGGCGCGCACACACACAATAAATACTACTGTGGTGATAACATTATAATTAATAAATAATATAATATAATATTAATATCATGATATTTGGGTTGATACCTATGGCTTCTAAGATGTTTGTGGCTTTGTTATGTTCTCTAAAATAATTTAACTTCAGCTATGGAATAAATTAACAACTCTGGACCTCTATAGGAATTTGATGAGGGATATATACTGTGATGCATTACATGCACATGCACACACAAGCACCTTGAAAAAGCTTAGTTATCACTTAATGCATCTCTTTGCTTTCTCTACCTTCATGTCTAAACTTCTGTCTTACCTGCCTTTCCTTGGCTTGTGTCTGAAGAAGAAAACTCAGGATGAGGAACTGATTTTGTGAAACTCCCAGAAAAATTAGTACAGGGAAAAGAAAAGTCTTGCCCCTAGGGCCCTTTTGCCTTTGCCAACCACTCTCCCATGATTCTGGTCAATAGCAGAATAACTGAAATCACTCATGATCAATAGATTAGGCTTTCCAAGGTCTCCATTACCTGCATTAACTACAGCCCTTGAGTGTATTGCTCTCTAGGTACCCTGCAGTCAAACTTTCCTTTTACTACTCCTATGGCTTTGGTCCAGTTCTAAGAACATAAGAAGTCATATCACATCAGAGCAAGGGCCTCTCTAATCCAGCACACTGTTCTCAGAATGGAGAACTGGATGCTTGTGGGAAGCCCAACAGCAGAACATGAAGGCAGTAGCATCATTTTTTCCACATTTATTCTAGCAATCAAGGTTCAGAGGTACACTGCCTCCAATATTGAAAATAATATATAGCCATTATGACTAGTAACCATTAATATCTTTATCCTTGGTGGTTGTGTAAGTCCCTTTTAAAGTATCCACTGATAAACATGGCTCTGGGTATTACAACTGTAGACTATAGCACTGTCAGGTGGATTTGTAACTGGTTGACTGACCGTACCCAAAGGGTGGTCACCAATGGCAGATTCTCATCCTGGAGAGAAGTGACTAGTGGGGTGCCACAGGGTTCCGTCCTGGGCCCGGTGCTGTTCAATATCTTCATTAATGACTTGGATGAAGGAATAGAGAGCACGCTGATCAAATTTGCAGATGACACCAAATTGGGAGGGGTTGCTAATACGCCTGATGACAGGATCAAAATTCAAAAGGACCTGGACAGATTGGAGAGCTGGGCCAAGGCTAACAAAATGAACTTCAACAGAGAGAAATGTAAGGTCCTACACTTAGGCAGAAAAAATGGTATGCAGAAATATAGGATGGGGGACACGTGGCTGGCTAACAGTACGTGTGAAAGGGATCTAGGAGTCTTCATAGACCACAAGCTGAACATGAGTCAGCAGTGTGATGCGGCAGCCAAGAAGGCCAACGCAATTCTTGGTTGCATCAATAGGAGTATGGTGTCTAGATCGAGGGAGGTATTGGTACCACTCTATTCTGCATTGGTTAGACCTCATCTTGAATACTGTGTCCAGTTCTGGGCACCCCAATTCAAGAAGGATATGGATAAGCTGGAGCAGGTCCAGAGGAGGGCAACCAAAATGGTGAGGGGCCTGGAAGCCATGCCCTATGAGGACAGACTTAGAGAGCTGGGTATGTTTAGTCTGCAGAAGAGAAGGTTGAGAGGGGACATGATAGCCATGTTTAAATATTTGAAGGGATGTCATGTCGAGGAGGGAGTGGGCTTGTTTTCTCCTGCTCTTGAGACCAGGACAAGGAGCAATGGATGCACGCTGCAGGAGAGGAGATTCTGCCTGAACCTCAGGAGGAATTTCCTGACAGTCAGGGCTGTCCGGCAGTGGAATGTGCTGCCACAGAGTGTGGTGGAGTCTCCTTCTTTGGAGGTTTTTAAGCGGAGGCTGGATGGCCACTTGTCGGGAGTACTTTGAGGGTTTTCCTGCATGGCAGGGGGTTGGACTGGATGGCCCTTGTGGTCTCTTCCAACTCTACATTTCTATGATTCTATGATTCTATAAATAAATGACAAAATTTGTATAGGAAAACTACTGTTTATCTCTAGACTTCAGTGAATTTGAGAGATCTCTGATTGAAAGCAAATAGGTCACTAGGTATGGGTGATTTTTTTTCTTTTTTTGAAAAGGATAAAACAATGAGCTAATGAGATGCAGACAGAGACCACAAACATGTACCATTACTTCAGATCAGAGGAATATGGGGGCTGCTTTTTACTGAGTCTAATCCTAGGTACATCTAGTTCCCTATTATCTTCATTGGATGCAGAGGGTCTTCAGGGTTTTAGTCGTGTGGAACACTTTCCAGCCCTACCCAGAAATGCCTGAGATTGAACATGAGACCTAGCTGGAAGAGTGAATATGCCTTTTGCATAGGAAAATTGTATTCCACAACTAAGCTGCTATCACTTATGAATTATTGGTTTGGCCCAGTGGGTGGGGAATTCCTAAATGAAGGACTATAGTTTCTAGTTTAGTTTAGAAACAGAGGGACAGCTGGAGAGGAGCTACGGTTGCCAGTGTTAAGGATTAAGCCCTTAAATAATAAATAAATATAAATATTATAATATAAATAATAAATAAATTAATAAGGTAATAGTATTTTCAATTATGTATTTAGGAGGGGACACAAAGATAAATTCCTCATATAGTTGGCTCTCCACATTTGCTAGGGTGAGGAGTGCAAGAGCCTCATAAAAGTGGAAAAACTGCAAATATCAAAATGTGTGTGTCGGAGAACAGGCACCTGGTTACATCTGGTTTATAAGCATCACATCAAAGAATCACACCTGTCTGTATCTGTATACATGTGTTTTTTTTCCCTATATGTTTTATGGAAATAATCACTTGAACAGTTTTACTGATATTTGGAATAGATATATTTGGAATATCTATATCACAATTTTCCTTCCTTTAGTCTGCCTTCAATAAACCACAGCCCTCGGAAGAGCTGACTGGCCCATATGGATTTCATCCCATGAAAGATGATTGTACAGATGTGCCTGGTATCATGCGGGTATTGAAGTATTTTTCTGATCAAGGTCTCAGTAACAAAAACGAAAGTACAGTTCATCTCTCTGGGCTCCTATAAGCTGCCCTATGTGACAAATAAAGTTCTGTTTCTCATTAGTTTCCTATAACAGACTGAAGCATCCTGAAATGAGGGCATATTTAAGAGCATAGTTTAAAGTAGGATTGGGAAGCCTGTGGGTCATAAATCAGAACGCAGCCTTAGTTCTACAATAGGAAGGGAATTAATCTTTCTGTCTTTCTTCTCTCTCTGTACCTTAGAGACTTCAGAGTCCAGCTCAATTATTTCTGAATCCTGAATGTGTTCACCATCAACAACAAAAGAATTGCCTGCCAGCATGTTTTCGCCAACCCAGCCTAGCAGGCAAATGCCATGTAGCTTCAGAACTCAGGGTGCTAGGGGTGGTAATGGGTATGAGTGGGGAGAGAATTGCCTGAAAAAAGCACACAGCTACCAGTTTTTGGGTCTGCCTATGAAGCTCTCTTGGTAACTTGAGGAAGACATGCACAGTGGCACTTATTGCAACAAAGCTGGCAGTGCCTTCCCTGCTGCCTGTGAAAGGTGGGGGGGGGAGGCAAAGAAAGAGCCAGCCCTGTTTTGATGCAGGGAGAACTAATGAGAGATGCAGGAGAGGTAAAATGAAATAAAAATGAAACCATTTTTTAAAAAAACTCTATCCAATATGCCCAGAGCTGCTATCCTTAACTCTTCCTTCTTATTGTAACTAAAGCTCATCTTCTCCTGCTGTGAAAAGACAGCCTGCTAAGTTCAAGCAAAAGAGGATATATGTTAAAGATATGGGATGGAGAGTGGGAGAATATAACCTCTCCATTCAATTTTATTAGAAGCCATGGAAATATGCTTAAATTGGAGGTGCTAAATACAGGGGACGATTAAAAGATGAATACATTTTATGGGCTGGGTAACAAATCCTGGCCATAGCAGCAGGTGCACAGAATCTTCTTCTCTAAATAAAAAAATAACACTGCTAAGGAACTACTTGCTTAAGTTGGAGAAATAGAAGAAGATGCCTGCTGAGCCATTGTCAGTACATACTATCTCAATACTGAACATGCCTATGGTCCTTAGCTCCACTGTAGGTATTCAGTTTGTGTATGCTGGCCTAATCGAGTTGCTAGTCCCAGCTAGTCCCAGTTGCTAGTCAAGTCAGTTGCTAGTCAAGTTACAAGTCAGTATTTATACACATTTGTGACTATGCTCAGCCTCTCTATACAAAGAAGTACATCATAGTCCTCAGGCCCTATTAGCTGTCAAAGAGAAAAGTTCAGAATTTACTGGCTACAAAGCACAAAACCCATCTCTCCTACCCTCATTATGCCACAAAGAGAGGACAAGGTTTTCGTAACTATTCCCTAGGGCCATGGGTTGGCCAAGCCATCTTTAAGTTACACCAGAATCAGTTGCTTGGAGAAAAAATTTGTACAGAATCACCTTTTTTTCCAATTTCAGATCTCCATGCAGTTAGGTCTGTGTAGTAGAGTAAGCTCATGAAGGTTCAGATCCTCAGGATCACTCATCAAAACAAGTCAGGCATGCTCTTTAGAGAATTTTTTCTCCAAATCTTTTTGAAGCTCTGAAGAGTGAGAAATCTAGCCCAAATTTGGCTGTTAAAATTAGGAACCAAACTCTGAGGAAGATCCTGCTGTAGACCCCTACTTTGGTTTCCTCACCTTCTCACTAGGCAATCTTTTTTGTCTTTGGAAAGTACCTGGCATTCCTTATGCCTCAGTGATAGCCTTTCTAATTAGAAACAAGTATCCCACTCTTTCTAAACTCTGGCTTCTTCCTACTCTTCTATCCTCCCCCATGGCTTATGTCTCTGGGTTGGTCCTCTGCCCCTCCCCATCTGCTAAGTTTCCAGCATCTCCATAGCGCTATGTGATAGATAATCTGCACAGCTGTATGCCGTCTCCTCACCATTGGTCAATCTTACAACTGGCAGAATCCCCAGACTGTGAGCAGCTGTAGAAGAGGAAAGAGCTGGAAAACAACTGGATTTAAATACAGCTCTCCCCATTTCACATGAACTCTTCATTTTCCACTGATCTCATACAGATCCCTCTATCCCCACTGCTGGGGGAAAAGAAAGTGATCTGTATCAAGATCTTTGAGAGAAAACCTGAAGTCTGTCTACTCTTTCCCAATGAGGACAGAGGTTTGCTGGGATGTGTGTGTAAACATGTATGTATGGATTTTTTGTTGTTGTTTCTTTCTTGGTCACATGGCTTCCAAATTCCTGAGCTAGCATCACAGTTTGGCCCTTTATTTATTATGTGTTAAAATGGTTGACATTATAAGTGCCTATATCATAGGTTGAGAAGCTGTGTTCTGTGTGAGAATGTGTTTTAATGTGTGATGTCTGGATGCATGTATGGATACATTACATGCATTCATGTGTATATGAGAGCGGGTGGCCCTGTTCACTTTAGCTTCTTCTTTGCCCACATCTGATGTATGGTTTCCAAAATGTTCCTGAGAAGGTAGTGTGGTCTTCTGGCTGAAAATAATACCCTGCCCATGAGGCAATTCCTTCACCTGCTTATTGATTTTGCCTCTTTGCTTGAATCAAGAGAAGTCCACTTAAACAAAAGAGTTTGGTTAGCACTACATTTCTTTTTCCAGGCGATGAGCCACATCCTTGCCCCCTCACTGATGAAATGAAACTGCAGTGAAGAAGGGGAATGGCAACTCATAATTCAACAGGGCAAAAATACAGCAGCTGGTCATTTTATTATGAGCAAATAGAAAAAGAAGCTTTGAATTCCATTATCATGTTCACATGTGTGAACTTCTCACATTACTTTTCATGATCCTGAGGCTGAATGCTGGTTTGTGATAGATGGTAATCTGGCTCTTATCTAGCCATTCAATAGATTTCATCAAGCACTTTCTCACATTACTTTAAATCTTGGGTGCACCTGGTGAAACTGCAAAGTTACATGGGACCATTCTTGCCACATCTTATTATTATCATGCAATAGAAGAAGATTTCTGCCTAAAAGAAAATACCACCAGCAAGAGTCAGACACTGATATGTGAAGATATATGCCCATGGAACTACTGATTGTAATCTCGATACTGTCAGTAAATCAAGAGTTAACAGATAAACTAACAGGCAAAGAATGAACATATCTCAGTCTATCAACCTAAGAAACAACTCCACATTTAAAAAAAGGCAGAACAAAAAGGGAAAGAACTTGTAATGGAAGTGTGATTTGCCAGCAAATGGAAGGGAAGTAGTAGATGTACCAAGTAATAGTTGAGGAAGGTCAGCTATTACTATTAGGTGGGAAACTTCTTTGTATTGTGGAGCCACACGTTTCCTGTTAGTCCCCCATTCAGAAACCTGCTTGTTCCCATGGATGTCATTGGGCTTTGGTATAAAGCACTGGAAAAAGCTTTGCCATCTGTTGATTCAACTGGGCACATTTCTCTGGGGTTGTGGCAGGGATGGAAGGAGAAATAAAGCACTCTGGGCTGACTATGCTGACTAGGGAATGTTGGGAGCTGGAATCTAAGCAAACAACTTCTCCAAGCTCTGACCATTTTGGTTTTCTTTTTCATTTTGTGGAGGTATGTTTTGTAACAATTGAGTTGCCATTTCTCAGACATGAGCAGAAGCCACATCTCTAGAATCCTGGCAAGAGCTGTTTGCTGCCCACTTTTATTGCAATGATAGTTTTCAGAGGAAAGGACTACCATGGGAGCGGAATAAATATTTATGGCCTAGTTATGTTACACTGTAACTATGTCTTATATGCATTCTATGAACATGCTACAATAGATGACTATCACAATTTAGCAGTTTGCTAGCCTGGATTATAAAGTGGGCAAGGACTGCGCTGAGAAGGTAAGGTTGTTTTTTCTCTCTGCTTTGCTCATCTCAGACCCATCTGTTAACTGTGCTATGGTGGCAAAACAGTCATGAAGAATGAATCAGAAGTTGATGTCATTCTAAGAAATGGCATTTCAGCTTTCATTACCAGAATACCTCCAAGGATTAAAGCTGATTTGCATTGATATTTGCCATCTGAATTATTAAAGGATTTCTTTCCCCATACCTCAGCTCTCCTTCCCTTTCCCCAGGCTTCAGTGCTATAGTTGACAGCTACTGTGACAATTTAACCATCTCACCAGGGAGGAAACGGGCTTGCTACAGGCAGCTCATGGGCTTGGGAACTGGTGGCTGATGTGAGGAAAAAAAATGCCTGATATTTCTGCATATCTGGCAGAACAGAGGGGAAGAAAGAAAGGAAAAGGTAGCTTTTGGACAGAAATGTGCTGTTACTTTCTCCAGGGTGTAGATATGTAGGGGGAATGAGGGCATTGCTCCCCAAATCAGAATTTGGCCCATTAAATGAAATTTTCCTTCAGTCTCCAAATTTCTAGCATTGGAGAGACTGAGTCACTGAAAATAGCTCGCACCTAAAAATCTTACATTTGCTATGTTCACATTTCCTTTGTCACCTTGCCTGCTCCTTTTTTCTTTAGACGCCTAAACTGTATTTCTAACTGCTCAGCTGAAGTTTTAAGTTACTGAAATACTTGAAATTTGGGAAATGAAGGAAAATTTCATGAGGGGGGCAAAATTCTTATTTGGAGGGGCATTGCCCTCATTTTGCTCTCCCCTTCCCACATAGCTGTGCCCCTGAGCTTCTTATATATATTTCACAGTTGATGAATGGAGGTGTCTGCCTGTTTTCTTATAAAAGGTAAAGCACTAGGAGTCTCTCCTTAATTCAGTACTGAACCATTTGTTCATAATTCCAAAAGTTAAGGACAGATTCATTCATTGTAATACAAGAGTCTTTCTCATTTTTATACTGGGGTCTACATGTAGAACAATACATACAGGCTCTGATTTGATTGATCTCATTGAGTTCTACTGCAATACAACTTTCTAAGCTTTTATGATGTTTTAAATATCAGCAAAATAAGCTATGAGTTTCATTTGTAAACCATCTCCAAGGACATCACTGCTAGCAGACAAGAAGCAAATACTGGCAAATGAATTGACCTGAAAAGGATGGGAGGTACAGAGGGGTGGTCATCAAGAAACAAAGCCAGTGTGGGAAGATGTCACCTTACAGCAAATCTATTAGTCGGCCCTCCATGTTTACTAGGGTTAGAGGCACAAGACCCTTGCAAAAGTGGGGAAATTGCAAATATCAACGTGTGTGTGTTTGTGTCTGTGGGACTGGGGCTGAGACATGATGAGGAGAACAGGCATGGAAGGTCTAAAGCAGGTCAGAGAAATGAGAGGGATAGGGGGTGGGTTGACATAGTGGCCCTATATTTCTTCTCTCTCTTGCCCATCTCCTTCCTTGGGTGTGGGGCACATCAAGAAAGGATTTATGGTGCTGAGAAATCAGGTGGTGAGCTGTCCTCAGCTGGCCAGGCAGCTTTCGGTGGAGGAGGAAGAGGACCCAGGTTGTGCTTTTAAAGAGCTGCACAGTCTGATCGGAGTCTCCGAGAGGGCAAGTTTCCTTGGAAAAGAAGTGAGGGCAGGGGTTGGAGAAACCTGCAAGTAATCAAATCCATGAAAATTAAATCCACAAATGCTGAAGGCTGACTGTATAACCTCAACTATACAGGCGTTGTCACTAACTAAACAATATTACGAAGAGGATCAAAGGGATAGGAGTAAAACCATTTTTTCTTATATTACGCTACATTGTTGCCAGACTGAAAAACAGAGGCTTGCAAGCTAAGGCATCTCTCTGTATCTATAGCTACATATCTATCTATTGGTATCTATGTGCATACATGAGTTTTACAGCTGTGCATCAGCCTTTCAGTACAAAATGCCCCCACACTGTAGAGCAGGCAGTGGGAAGAGGCAAAGTGTGGACCTCAAGGCCACTTTTGTGAGTTTTGACTCTTCCAGACTGCCTCTTATTTTCTCCATATTAAAGAGAGTGAATTGCTCCCTGGAAACCCCCAGGGAAGGAAATTCATTTTTTAAATAGCTTGTAGCCCCACAGCCCACTGTTTAACATAAAGAGAGAGAGAGAGAGAGAGAGAGAGAGAAATGGATTTCTAGTTAAGGTTGGGGCCCTGGAATTTTGGGGTCATGAGGGATCCCAGGAAAGAAAACTGGCCCTCAGAGTCTTTACAGTTGCCTACATCTGCTATAGTGAGTATATTCACACATAACTTAAAGAACACTATTGTTCTGCCCCAGAACTGGGTATTGTTTCTTGCTGCCCCAGACTTTGTTTGGTACTAAACACTGACACAAGTTCTTGATGTAAGATAAGTTTGAATGGTGTTAAATGATGTAGCAGATGGTATACAGCAGAGAAGCATTCCAGCCCTTTTGCTGATGGGGTCCAGTATCCCTCACTGCCAAGGGTAGTTCTATCCAGACTATCACTGGCTGGCCACCCAATTTTCCATGGCTAGCTAAATGGAAAGCCCTCGGACTGGAGTAGAAGATGGATTCTCAAGGTTTATACAGCACAGAAGCAAACAAGGTGTTTAAGTGTGATCCATCTCTCTCTCTCCCTCCCTCCCCGTAGCTACAAGACTGAGCAAGTAGGTTAGTGAGAGAGGAAAATTTACTTCGCCAGTCCATTTTTAGCCTCCATGTCTTTTCCCAGCATCAAACTGCAAAGCTAATGCAAAAAACAAACAAAAAACAAAACAAAACCCAAAACATCAAACAAGTTCACCAATACAAATTAACCCTCTCTATGCTACTGGGACAGCTGTTAGCATTTAGCCATGAAGCCAACAAGGACTCCCAAACCCATCTGCCTTGGGTCAGAAGGCCAATTGAATACAGGCATGAAAAAGACACTGTGGCTGTGAAGATGAGGAAACTAGCCCTCTATAATATCAGAAGCTGTGATGACCTGCTCTTTTAATGCCTCGAAATTAAACAATCACCCACTCTTTCATCAGTTTTTCTTGCCTACACAGAGTTGCTTAGAACTGCGCACACACACATGCTTGTAAAGCAAGCTGAGAGAGGGGCAAAGGCACTAAGCTGGCTAAGAGATTTTGCAAACAGCATGTGCAGTCGGTTCCAAGTGAGCCTCTGTAAGTCCTTCATGCTCCTTACAGTACAGTACATGGGTTCTGCTCTTCAACTAATTCCATTTTCTGACAGTACTCCAGTCCCTAACCTGTCAGATAAGCAGGGGAAGCCTGTAGTGTCTGGAATGGTTCATATAATACAATACCTCTTTAACACAACTATTATGTATGGGTACTAATTAGTTTTGGTATTAATATGCACCAGTATGAGATGACCTCCCTGATTAAAAAAAAACACAAGAAAAATTAGCTACATTGCAATGAAGACTCAAATTCTAGTAAGGTAGAAAATCAAACATTTAATAATTTTGCTTCATGGCAAAATTATGTTTTAGAAGTGAGCAGATTACAAGTATACGACTTAATTAAAAGAGGGAAAATACAACACATTTCTTAGCATATTTCCATGGCTGGCACATTTACACCTAGTACTGACAACAACAGAAGGGGATGGCTAGGCACTTCAAAACTCAGTGGAGGAAACATTCCTGGCTCTGTTCACATTTCTTTCACTGGCTTCATTCCCTCCTCCCACCTCTACTTTTTCTTGGCACAGTTTCACTTCCTTGCTTATTATAAAGCTCTTTTCACTGTGGTTGGGACCCAAACACAGCTCATAATTTTGCTGCTGCCACTACTACTACTGCTCCTGCTACTAAAGCTACTACCACCACCATCAGTGGTGTCATAAACAGTGGAAACTGTGGCAAAAATACAGGACTAGAAGTATTTGTGATGATTATAAATACTACTTTTCTAAGCTTGTATCACAATAGAGAAACATTCCTTCAAGGCTGCTCTGGAGGGTAGGAGCTCAGTGCCTTTAACAGTTTCATGGCAGGTCAAAGTTTGTTATTGTATGCTTTCAAGGGATCTATGGTGACCCTAAAGCAGTGGTTCTCAACCTGTGAGTCCCCAGATGTTTTTGGACTTCAGCTCCCAGAAGCCCTGAGCATTGACCATAGTGGCTGGGGCTTCTGGGACCTGAAGTCCACAAACATCTGGGGACCCACAGGTTGACAACCACTGCCCTAAAGTGAACCTACCATGTGCTTTTAGAACTCTAGTGTCCCAGTGTCCTAGGCCAACACCCAAACCACTATATATTAATACATTGCACATTACCTGTGAGAGCAATTATGAAGATGCAAAAGCTGCACAGCTTTGCATGCCATGAAAAAGCTCAGATATTTTTCTAGAAACCTTACTTATCTCAGCCCCAGGGATAAACTGGAAGGTTTGGCTCACATTTTGACAATTCTCCTTCTGATTTAAGGATGACTAGACTGAAGTTTCTCTCTGACTTTTCCATTCTACTCATCTGTTCCCTGCACCATCCCCTTCATTTCTGATCCACGCTTGCTGTTCAATTTCACAGTATTTATTGTTCTGGAAGTTTCTACTCTTGACAGCATTAAGCTCCTCTAACACCTCTGCTCATAAGTATATTGTCAAATGTCTTCTTGTTAAGAGGATGGAATCTCAATCAGAATGCAGACTGGACTTGATTCTGTGGTCCTCATTAATTGGAATAAAACTTGAATCCATCTCTCATAGAAATGACATCTAAACACCAGGCACATTTCTACATTTTGAATCTGTCTGAGATCATTGTTGAACTGAACCTGGATCATCAAAACTGAAAACATCAGGGAGGATCTGTCATCAGTAGTTGAATTTGTACATCTTCAACTATGTGATTTTTAAAATGGTACATATTCTTGCTAAGAATATGTATTTAGATATGGATGAAACTACATTGCTTGAAGACTGAAGAAAATTAGCAGTGCAGTTCAGGGCAAGCGCTAGAAAAATTGTTGTTCAAAATATGCTTACAGAGCTACCATACATGTGCCTGTTCAGAAACAAGATACACTGATTTCAATAATACTTGCTTGTAGGTAAGTACCATGCATAAGATTGCAGCCTTATTTACATGTGGGACTGTACTGTACTAAAATTACAGCCCTTTAGAGATAAATGGTGATGACCAAAAAGTATGATTATGGTTACCTGAGAATTTAGAAGTCATTCTATTATGGAATATCATGCCCTTACCCAGATGTATTTTTGAAAGTGGCAGTTATAATCAGAAGCAGTCAAATAGTGGTTTGAGCATTGGACTATGGCTTGGGAGACCAGGGTTTGAATTCCCACTGGGTCTTGAAAACCCACTGGGTGATCCTAGGCAACTCCTACCCTCACAGCCTCAAAGGGAGGCAAAGACAACCCCTCCACCACCACCAAATCTTGCCAAGAAAACTGGGGATTGGTTCATCTTAGGGTCTCCATAAGTCAGAAATGAATTCACGAGAGAACAACAACCAGTATTCACTGGTCAGTGTGAGACTCTTCATTGTCATTTTATGGTAAAACTGTAATGTGCCAGATATGGTAATACTGCTACAAAAACATCCTTAGATCAGGCTATTTTGGAGGCAATAATTAAGCTGAATGAGCCCAGAGATGTAGTAAAAAAAAAATCAGATAAATCAAAAATTGCATAGTAGTCTTTTACCACCTTTTGGAACATAAACATGAATGTGGTATTATCAATGCAAATACAGAAATGGAAACAGCTTTCAGATATATCCATCTGTCGAGCTCCCTCTGTCCTGTTCACCATAAGTGCAGCTTTGGCTGTTTCAGTAGGCTTTTACATCTGTCATAAGCTAAGACAGAAGTTATTACTCTGAGTATTTTTAATAGTGAGCATGCCTGCGAGCTGATTATCCTGGTACAATGCTTTGAGTACCTTCATCATAAAATCACCATATTTCTTTGTGGTATTTTTCTGTGTGAGTCACTGTCCATACTATATTTTATGCTTCCATGCTTATTTAGTGTTGAATCCAATTTTACTCTCATTTAGAGTAATCCCATTGAAATCAATATCAATATTTCAATGGGTTTTCTCTACACATGCCAAAGACTAAATTTAATCCAGTGGCAATAAACTTATATACATTTACGTTATAGAGTAAATACAACTGCAAATAATGGGATTTACTATTTTCTAAAAAAACATTTTTTTTAAAAAAATTAAATGTTTCAAACGCATGTAAATTGATAAAAGACAAACAGTTTCTACCTCTACTCCTTAACATGCACAAGAGTGAACTATTCTTATCTGTTAAATCAGTGGTTTTCAACCTGTGGGTCCCCAGATGTTTGTGGACTTCAGCTCCCAGAAGCCCCAGCCACTATGGTCAATGCTCAGGGCTTCTGGGAGCTGAAGTCCACAAACATCTGGGGACCCACAGGTTGAGAACCATTGTGTTAAATATTTATAAATTGACTATTTCATAAACACAACCTAAGAAAATCCTAAACATGTATTTCTTAATTCACCTGATTCTTGACCTTTGCATGTCTCATTTGTTCATTTTCTAGCTGATCTCTGAGCTGCTGTTTATTTTTGTTGAGCTGAATTCCTATTTTGCATATTTTTCTGTATGGTTTTCTATGAGCATTTGCTTATCAAACTTGTATCTATAGTTTTAAAGCATTATCTGTGAAGGAAGGAGGAAAAACCTGACAAGTATTATCCTCTACACATAGATGGTCAAAATGAACACAAAGATGATGCAATGCTTCCAAACTCACACTGTGCATTCTTAAACCACTTCACAAAAGCCATATTTAAATGTATATTTAAAATTTCTTTTCAGAAGTACAACTGTTAAAATGCAAAATATGGATATGATAAACAGCTAATTGAATTAATCATGGGGTAAGTTCATCAGAAATTGATGTATGTTTCATAACAGACTTCAGTTGGTTGCTGGCTAGTATGTGAAGCAAATAAATCCTACAGGATAAATGGGCAGAGAGCTTCCTCCCTCATGGCCCTGCAGGTCTGGCAAATAACAGTGCCCTTTACAAGCCAACCAAGCATTAAACTATCAAAGGTGCAATTAAATGGTCAGGGGGCCAAGATGTTCACATTCACAAAATTCTCACTAGCACCAATCTGTCTTGTAGCCCAGCATAGGGGTGAAAATCCAACTTTTTTTTTCATATTTGAACTTTCTGTAGAA
The DNA here is from genome assembly GCA_948472985.1 of Iguana delicatissima. Taxonomy (NCBI): domain Eukaryota; kingdom Metazoa; phylum Chordata; class Lepidosauria; order Squamata; family Iguanidae; genus Iguana; species Iguana delicatissima. Next base: position 22,442 of record CAOKZL010000316.1, read on the forward strand.
ATCATATGTATGAAACTTAACAGTGCAGGTAAGAAGTGACTCTTGGCCAATTTATGTGATTTCAGATGGTGTACTCTGAACTCATTAATGGGAGACCAAAACCTATTCAATTTGTTTGCCACTGATGATGGGCTTCATTTTTTGGTATCGTGTCTTGGCAGTGAAAAATATATTTATTATTGGATGAAAATAATTGCTAAGAAATAAGCAAAGAGCCTTGACAATCAGAGCATGTCTGCCATGGTTTGGTACAATACTTTCAGTATGTATGTATGCATGCATACATGCATGTATTTTATACGTTTATATCTCTTCTTTCTCCTAGTAATGGGACTCAAGGCAGCTACCAACATATTTAAAAACAAGACAGATTAAAACTATACAAAGTCATTAATAAAAGTCTAAAACATTCAAAATATTAAAATTCATTAAAAGACCATATAAAAACCTTAAAAACAGCACCACACAGCAATAAAAACCCACCCAGTCAGTTTTCAAAAGCCTGACAGCATAAGATATTTTGACTTGCTGATGGAAGGAGAGCAAGGACAATGCCATCCTGACCTCCCTAGAGAGAGAATTCCAAAGTCTAGGAGCAGCCATCATTATTTCTATTAAATCAGCCTGGAAAGCTGGTGGGACAGAGAGAATGGTCTCTCCAGATGATTGTAGAGCTCTAAGGGTCTCATAAAGAGAGACACTGTCCTTCAAATACTTCATTGATCCAATGAATTCACCTGTTTTGTGCACTAAAACAACTCTTTTGATAAGATAGGAACAATGTGAGGCACATTGATACAAACCAACATTTCCTACCTGTAGGAGTGAGGTGTCGCCAAGTGATCACAGGTTCAGGACGTCCATTTGCCATACACACCAAGGTCACATTACTGCCTTCATTCACAGTGACATCTGAAGAGATGTTGGAGATCTTTGGTGGAACTGTGGAAACAAAACAATATTGCTCAGTTTTAATTCTAGAGTGACAACTTTGTCATGGTTAGAGGAACTGTATCCTATTACTGGGCTCGCTGATTGCCTTTCTCAAATACACCAGGCTAAAAATGATTTCTGAACCATGTGTACATGTGTAGAAAGTGAAATTTACCTTGCTAGTCATGGATATACATGCTGTAATGCTGCCCAACTATCTTTATGTTTATTTAGAAAAAAATCCCATTATAGTACAGTCAACCCTCCACATTTGCTAGGGTCAGAGGCACAGGACCACTGTGAAAGTGAAAAAACTATGAATAACTCTAAGCCCTCCCAAACTATATTTAACACAGAAAAAAGGTATGATGACCATATTCAACCCAACAGGGATTCCTTTGAGGCACCAGGGTTCCTTCACAAGGCAGAAGTGGGTGGCTGGTAGGGCTTACTGCCATCTCCTCTGCTGCCTCACACCATTTCTAATAGGGACTTACAAGCCTCATTTGCAGTTTTTCAGTCTCACAATGCTTGCAGTCCCTATTAAAAATGGCATAGGGGACAGCAGAGGTGATAGCAAATAATCCGTGAATAATCAAATCTGCAAAAGTGAAACCCGCAAATGTGGAGGGCTGATTGTATTCTGTTGTTGTTATTTCATTGTCATCATCATTAATACCATCACCATCAAAATCAAAATGCATTATACAGTCAAAAGCTGATCAAAACACCAGACAGACAGAAAGAACGCTCAACATTTCTTAACTTCAGACGCTGAACTCTCAACACACAATCATCAATGAAAATTAGACTACATTGTGCTTGTTGATGTTAAGCAAAGACTACATTAATTGGATTGCCTCCTTAGGGCCAAAACACAAGTTATAACAACAATCCATACCTGATACTGTGTTTCAAGCACAGGAACAGCTTGAAGTAGGGAGGTGGATGGACCCTCACCACACCTGTTTTTTCCCTAGCAGTCCATCTCACCCAATCATTTTCACTATTTGGGAACGAAGTGGATGGAAAGAGAATGCAGTGGATGTATGTGAGGTAGTGGAAAGCAGTTGAAAGGAAAAGCATTTAAAGTGCCCATCTACTTGTTCTACTCTCCAAATCACCACCATCCCTAGTCCTTCACTGCTTTTAGCCGGAGCCAGACAAGAAATTTTGCTGCCTGAGGCAAAACAGTAAATGCAGCTCCTCACCTTCCCATCTCCTTCACTGTGTTAAGGTTCATAATACACACAGATACCTAGTTTTTTTTAAAAAAACAACAACTCTGATACACCCCTCCCCAAAACAAACAAACAAACAAAGCCCAAGACATACTCCCACAGCAGAAAAGTACAAAAGCAATATATGAAATAACAAACAACTTGTCCTTTCATTCACTCCAAATCACCCACCTAAGGCAGCCATCTCACTCTTTCTAATAATAGGACTGGCTCTGTATTTAGCTCAAATCCCATGTTCTTAGATCATGAGTCTGCTACTTGAACATGTATTTTGCCTCCCTTCCCCAGTCTGAAGTTGAACCCATGAATGGGTACAATTGCTCTGAGGGACTTAATAATCCCTTCATATAGCACACAGCTTCCATTTGAAAATATACTTGTGGTATCTTTTTCAGCATGACAGGAAGCTGAATTTGCTGTGAAATTCTCCTTACGATGCATAGTTTTGCTTGAGAATTTGAGCTTTCACTTCGAAGAGTCCTTGTCATTCTGTAAATAATCCTGGAAATGTGAACCATGTGCAAGCCATTGCAGTGTATCATGCCAGTGCTATATTTAGCTGCTAAGTACAGCTGAGTAAAGAAAATGTATATAATATTCACTTGTTTTTTTTTCCCTTTTGCCAGAGCCATGAGTCAGCTTCCAGAACACTGGATAGGAACTCAACTCAAGAGCATAGAGAAAATCAAATGGTTTTGATTCACCATGTAGCCTAAAATAACCACAAGATGTTGAGTCATCTTCAGTGGTAACATCTTAGATGAGCCTTACATACCAATCTATTTGCTACTTTGAAGACCCTCCCAGACACTATTTATGCTTGGAGCAGGACTTGCTCAGTTTTCCCAGAAGGAGCCAGGATGACGTACTAAAGAGATAGGTTGGCTAAAGGAAATGGAGCAAACCAGGGAGTTGCTTGAAAACCAAGAACCCAAGGAAATAGTAAGAATGGGGACATGGAGTTTATCTGTGGGGAAAGACAAGGAGTGAGGGACCAAAGGAAATGATTGGGGCAAAAATGTGGAAACACCATCAAGTACATGGGATTTTTGAAATCTAGATTGTGGCAATATTTTTATTAGGCCTACCAAAGGGGCACAAAAATCTCAACTCAGCACTATTGTAGGGAATATGAGTCTTTGGTAAACTGTAAAGAATTTAGAAGAAAGTTATCTCTCTACTGATTAAGATTACCATCTCTCTACCTCCCACATCCCCAGGGTTGTTGTTGTTGTGTTCCTTCATTTCTGACTTACTGTGACTGTTTCATGAGGTTTTCTGAGGCCAAAGACCACTCACTGGATTTCCACGGCTGAATGAGGAATTGAACTCTGGTCTCCAGAATTGCAGTCCCATGATCAAACCACTATGCCACACAGACTTTCCAACTCTTCAGTAGTACAAGCCAATTGCCTTGAATGCCTTAGGCTTGTACTGTTCTTTCCAGATGGCAATCTTACTACTGGCAAACTGCCTAAACAAGTCTGCCTCACTTGCTTGGTGAATTATTGAGAAAAAATAGGCTTGGAATACATGTGGGTAAAGATCTCAGTTATGCATGTTCAAAATTCAGAGTAGAATTTTAGTAAAAAAAACCAAAAAAAAAAAAAGCAGCATCCTTCTGGTCAGGCATGGTTTGAATAAAACTCAGAAGCTTTTACCTTCAGGGCACACCATGAGTAAGAAATTATAGGTGTTAAAAGCAACAATTCTTAATCTGCAGCATTGTGCCTTGGTGTTTGCTGCTGCTTTGTATTCAGCTTTAAGCATGTGCTGCTTATTCAGTCATGGAAATATAGCAGACACAAATATGGAAGAAATCAACTCTATCCTAAACCTAGTTCAAAGGAGAATACCACCCCTGACCCCTCTACTATGAACTGACAGCAGATAAGAATGGGATAAGGCCAGCTGATCCAAAATTTTTGGCACAGCAACCAGGTCTGAAGAAATGAAAATGTACTATATATTTCAAAGTAAGTAAGACTGCTTTCATTTAACTTTATATAGCTTCTATCTTTTCTGTGGCTCATCATCCTGAGAATTTAACTGACCTGCTTTGGGGTAAATGAATGTTGCATCTGACAGTGCTAATCTAGCAGTCTGCCACCTATCTACCAGCATTTCCTTGGGCACACAGTGATTTTGTAGCTAGTCTATTGTAAGGAAGGATGTCATAATTAGTAGGTCCCATTTCAAACTAGAGGGCTGGCCTACATAGTCATTTCTGTCCTATGATCCTACAAAACCCAAACAATTTGCCTTTACAAAAAGGACACTCATCTGCAGTGCACACTGCACAGTTTGGGCTTCTCACATGATTCTTAAGGTTATTTTTGTGGTCTCAGCCTCTTCAGATTCCCCAGATTGTTTCCGGCTCCTCAGATGGGCAAATATCTCTCCTGGAAACCACGAGAAGTGGTAAGTTGAATTTTAAACAGATTGTGGGGTGTCCTGAACATTTAAACATTTGAAGAAAAAAATCAAAATCAGAAGTGGACTGTACACTTCTGTTTTTTGTTTGTTTTTGATTTTTTGGTACTTTTGACAATCTCTAAGGCTCTTAGGAAATCTCAGGTACAGATAATTCACTCCTTGAATCTGTCAGGGTTGTCTTCCGGAAATGTAGGATAATAATTTCAGACTGTCAAGTCCTAATGTAAGTAACACTTAAAGCACATTTCCAGATAAATTCATCTCTGCTTCCCACTGTGGTTTCTCATGTAATGCAAATCAGTAGGTAAAAATGACCTGATAGGTTGGGCATTTTGTATATGACAAGAAGGTCAGAAATGTGAGAGGGAAGACAGACCATGTGCTGTTTGTTCATGAGTATGGAACTGAGCACAGAATTGTAGTAAGAGTTGTTAAAAGTCTGTTGACAGAGCCTTACATAAACTTGCAGACAATCTGTTCCTACTGCCTCACATCTAGCCCTAGTGATTCTTCAAGCTCTTGTTTTCATGACAGGAGGAACTCATGTTGATGTAAATGATGAAAAGAATGAGACAAGAAAACATACTAGAATACCCTTGTGCAATGAGAATTGCTCTCAAGATGAAAGGAAGAGATTTGTTTCCACAAAACATTAGCACATATCTTAAGCACCAACTTCACTTGCAACAAAGATGGGGGGAGCAAACATCTTCAAAAACACATACAGGCAAAACAGCTGTTCTAAGACACATGTCCTTAATTAACAAGGGCATTAACTTCTGAATGGCTTTCTTGGCAGTTCCTGGTTTAGCACAGCAGCTTCTAAACAAGCACCAAAATCGGAGCTTCCTACCACAAGGCAAAATTTACTCCAAACATTGGTTCCAGTGTTTGGTATTTTCTTCTTCCAATCATCTAGTTTTAAGGAATGGTTGCCAGATCTGTTTTAGATGGCTCTGCCCCTCTTACTCTTTTAAATTTACCTGTCTCCTCCCTCAGTCCAGCCTCTCATACAAAATTTACTGGTCTTCTATTCCTCTTCTGCCTCTGTCAGGTCCATCTTTGTTCTATGGGCTGAGCAATGGCAAAGAGAAAAGATGAAAAGGAAAGAAAGAAGGCAAGGAGTGGCAAGAGAGGACCCTTGGTTTTGCCCAGACTTGTATTCCACAAACTGACATTGGCAGTTCCATTGGCTGAGTCTCTTACTTGCAATATTTTGCTGGTTTTTCAGAGATAGTACAGCTGGTTCACACATGCATGTTTATCCAAGTTAATGGCAATAGTTGCTTGTGGGAATGAGTCACTTCATATCAAAACATAACAGATCTTTCATATCAGCTCAAACACAATGGTTTTCAAATGAGTCACTGTACATTTAGTTCAGTCATGAGTCATCAAGGAATGTACATTGTTTAAATTAATTTCTTCCAAACCAAAACCTGGTGATTGATGTCCTGTTCCTGAACCAAATTACAAATTGGGATTTTGGTTATTTCCCATTCTTTTTGAGGTTGCAAGACTGCCAGTCTTTGAATAGGGAAAATGAGCAAGCTAGTACTTTGTAGTCCTCAACTATAAGGGCAAAGAAAAAACCATTAAAGCTCAATTTGAAAAAAAAGGGGGGTTATACCCATAAAAAGGCTCCACAGGAGCTTCCCAATTAAGCCCAGAAGGTTGTAATTTCCTTGTCCCTGGCTCCTAATTAACAACATTTTGCAACAAATACAAAGAAACTAATCAGCCTCCAGGTGAAGATTAAAGGAAGGGGGCATTCTGGCCATCACATGCACGCATACACCTTGAGCATTTTGGAGCTGACACTTTGCCTGCTACAATTAGCAGTCCTTTCCTAGGGCAACTAATTGGCAGCAAATTGGCCTCATTAGTCATTGTTAAGTTAAAGTGAATGAGAGGAGTGTGAGGACAGAGGAGAGGGGATTTAAGAGCAGGTTGAACTGGTAAATAGGACTGAGTGGCTAATTTCCTCTTCTCCACACTGCAGACTAATCACTGCTCTTTACACCTGTAACAAGAAACTGCATGATGCCATTTCTGTCCACTTGGGTAACAATCTAAAGCAAACTCTCAAGTCCTCTAGGGCAAGGCATGTTAATGTCCATGAATCACTTTGAAGATGGAAAGTGCTACATAAGCATTAACTTTAATTTAGCAAGAATAGCCTCTTCTCTCTTTTTTAAGGGGATGATGGTTAAAATCTGCTCACAGAGACATGAGAGGCAACTGTCAGAGTTAGTTCTCAGTGGGAAATGCTCAGAGGTTTTATAACTCAATAATTAAGATTGCAGCTGCCTACTTTAAAAATATAATTTTAAATAGGAGTGGGCATAATGCAACTGTCCAAAAATGGTTGGACTGCCACTTCTAGCAGCCCTAACCTGCTTAATCAATGCTGAAGAATTCTGGGACTTAAAGTCCAATCACATCTTGAGGACTGCATGATTCTGCCTCTGCTATAAAGAAAAGAGAAAGCTTTCAATAGAGCAAAATGGTAGGAGAGCCATTGTGGTGTCGTAGTCTGAATGTAGAGCTAGGAATCTGGGAGACCAGGGTTTGAATACTCATTCGGTCATGGAAACCTCTACTGGCTCACCTTGGGCAAGTCACATACTCTCACAATGACAAATCCCCATGGACAAGCCTTACCAAGAAAATCCTGTGATAACTTCATCTTAGGGTTACCATCAGTCAGAAACAATCTGAAGGCATAGAACAACAGGAGTAAAATATATGGAAGAATAAAAGTAGAATTTCCTATTTCCATACTAGGGAGTTCTGTTCTAGTAGCAAGTGGAAATGCCAAGGAAACAGCATAAAAATCTGCCAAAGTAGCCTTGGGTAGGTAAAATTAAAACTGTACCAATGCTGACAATATTTCTGTCTTGAGTTGTGTCTGTACCAGCTGCTGCAATTCATGAGGGTATCAAGCTATATTACAGTTCACACTCCACATTCACCAAGATTAGGGTTGCAGGACCCCACAAAAGTGGAAAAAACACCAATATCAAAATATATGTGTGTGTCTTTGGCTGAGATGGGGAGAATGGTCCCAAACCAGGTCAGGGAAAGAAGAAAGGGTGTGGGTTGGCATTGTGGCCCTATCCTTCCTCTGTAACCCATCTCCTTCCTTGGGTTTGTGAGGGCATCAGGAGAGGGTCTGTGGTGCTGAGAAACTGTACTGCAAGCCATCCTTAGTTGGCCAGGCAGTGGCTAGTGGAGGAGGAGCAGTGGTGGGATTTTAGGGGGCTGCATGGCCTGATCAGAGCTGCAGAAAGGGAATGTTCTCCTGGAAAAGAAGTACTTGAGGTGGTGAGGCAAGGGTTGGAAGAACTCTCGCATAATCACATCTGTAAAAGTTACACCTCTAAATGTGGAGGGCCAAGTGTATATTATTTACATTATATTATAAACTTGCAATTTTATATACTCTTGAAACATCCATGGTGATTTTCATTTTTCAGTTAAATAGATGTAAGACAAGACAGGAAAGAAATAGGAAGAGAAGAAAAAATAACCATGGGATGCTACTATCTGTTTTATACTGTTACACAATAAAGTTATGGAATAACAAAGCAGAACATCAAAAGATGGTTGTGGAGAAGCCAAATGATAGTTGATCCTGGCCAAGCTCATGAAGCAGCCATTGCTATCTCACATCTTCCTCTGTTACAGCCAGGTGAAATGGCTGCTAACAAAAGAGAGCTCTGGGATAGGAACAGTCAAATCACAGATGGGCCCATTTCAGCCAGTGGAGAGAACCTTTCCAAAAGCTGCAAACAGGTAAAATGGCTATTGATGGAGTTCTGGGGGATAACCACCTGTCAACTGGGATCAGAGTCAAGAAGCAGGGATATAGCCTATAAAAGTGGAGATGGGAGTCATCCTCAGGCTTGGTGCAGCATGAAGGAACCACAAAGTCATAATCTTTCCAGGCTAAGGATACTGTGTTTCTACAGTTCTTGGGTCACAAGAACTCTGTTGCTATTCAAAACATGCCACTGAAGCCAAAACAATGGTGGCCAGGGCTCCTTTGACACAAAAGGTTTTTTCTGTAATTGTTTATATTGAGTGCAATCTATTTAAAAGCTCAGTGAACTCCAGTTTGCTGCTGAAGCAACAAATAGCCCAGTTTATGTGAAAGCCTTAAGCCAAATTCCCATTTTGTACTGTGCCTCAATTCCAAACTGAACTACTGCTTGAGTTTGCATCCTGACTATGTCTGCCACCTGGAAAATGGAGGAACAAAATGTTAGTTCTAGCTGAGCTGATGGATAAGGCCTTGTAGTCTCGCCTCTCTGTTAAAATATAGTGGTACCTCTCTTGGTCAACCCATTTTGCTGCTGAAGGAGAACAGAAACATATTGTCTTTCATCATACGCCCAAAGTAAAGGTGCATAGCCAGCCAAACTGTCTTGGCCCTTGAAGCATAAAGTCCCGCAATAACCTCCCCCCATCTCTCAAATTTAAAAGTTAAGAAGTAACAATTATTGGCCTTTTCATGAAATCCCAAGTCTGTTGTTTGAGGTAGCTGACTTGCTCAACTAGCTTGTCTCTGGAGATACTAAGGACCACAGTGTTCACAGTGTTAGAACCTTGGAACTGGGCAGAACTTGAGAAGGAGAAAGAGACCATGCAGAATCACAAATACAGCATGCTTTTGAAAACACCAAAAAAATGTACTAGAAAGCAAGATCTCTGTTGAAGGGAATAAGCAACTCAGGTTTTAATGCATGCTTAATAGGGAGAAGCCTTTCCTGAACTTAACGGGACTTCTGAATAAACACACATAGGATTGCAATTTGGCACCTGGATGAATGCTCAAAGAAGCAAAAGAACACCTTCCCTTCCCAGGAATCCTCCCACAACATTATGAAAGTAATTCATTGAGGGAAAATGTTCTATTGAATGTATCTCTCTGCTCATGTTACTACACAAAACAGAAATGAAGAAGAAAAAAGATCCTACTGTAGGAAAGAGACTCACTGCCCATGGCTCCTTTTAGTAGCTGTGTAAAAGCTACAAATACTTGCCCCACTCCTTACCAACCAATAAAAATAAAATAAAACTCTGCCATGGGGTGCAAGCCATGCTCAATTGAAGCAACAGACCTGCTGGGAAATATCTACACATTCTGTGTTTTTGTATAGATGGGACTGGAAGGAATGGATGGGAAGAAGATGAGAACATGCAGGTTGTGATTCCCTGTCCCCACCTCTTGCCACCAGAGTTTTTGAACCTTTTAGCTATGTAAAACAAGACCAAAACCAGCACCATATCTGACAGAAATTTCCCACCCCTGCCATATCCTCCCCATTGCACCTACACAAACAAGAGCCATCCCTTTTTTTTTCATAGCTATCACCACTTCCCCCACCATACTCTTTTCCTACCCAATTCCAAGAAAGACAGCATGACTTTTCCCCTCTTGCTAGTTGTCCCAGGAGCAGGGGCAAGGCAGTAGTACAACATAAGAGCCTGCTGGAGAACAAGTGGTGGAGGCCAAGGAACAGCTGCCAGAAGTGACTGCTTGCTTGAAAACACATAATCTTACAACAGACATGGCTGCAGCTAGTCAGGGCAGGCAGTAGCAGGTTTACTGGGGAACCCCACCTCCAAATGCCTGGTTCTTCTCTTTCTGCCCTCTGAGGGAGTCAGCTCACTCTGTCTCACATAGTGCAAAATCTGAAACTCAAACAGCCAGTGCAGTACAGCAATGGGTATATGCCTATGTGTCTATCTTAAAGATAGAGACTGTGTTGTATTTATTTACAAGGCATCTCAAGGCCATTCTACGGGCCCTTTCTTGAAGACAGTCCAGCTTTAGCAGTCATCCCTCTGACATGGACCCTATATGGCTCCTGTTTCATGTTAGCATTCAGAAAGTTTAACAGATCTAGCTTCATCAGCTTTGAAAGAGAAGGGCTCAGTGTGCCCACCTATTATTCCACTTGGCTTGAGGAGATAGTGGATAAAGAGATATGGGTCCTTCAGCAGCACTCTCTTAAATACTAGTTGTGCTTTAAGGCATCAAACTACCCACTGTCAGGCAGCTTGGCCTGTTTTAACACATTGGTCTGTATCATAGGCTTTAATAAAGTCATTGGGCTTTTCATCTATATGGAAATGTGTAGCAAATACTTCACAGGAGTAGGGGAGGTACAAAGCCAAACCCTTTTCAGACTTAATAACCTTGAATCTTTGAAAAAAGTTAAAGATAGGCATCTGAAAGCTTGGGCCTATCTGTGTAAATATTTTATTAGCTTCCCTCCCATTCACACTCAGTAATCAAGTAGGCATTCTTCAAAGAACACCTCTGAAGTGAGATCATTTAGTTTTCTGATTAGAAGAGGAAAAGAGACTGGCCTGTATCTTACACCATACCAAAATCGCTTCAGTAGATTTAAGGAATTCTACATTCATAGAAGAAGGGCAGAAAGGTTCTACAACTTCTCCTTACTACGAACATGACAATGATCTGCAAATAGAACCTAAAATCTGTTATTAACTAAACCCAGCATCTTTATTTAACCATATTTCATAAAGTTACTTGACTTAAAACATAATGCAATTAGCAAATATGGGAAAGGCAGTCTAGATCAAACAAAATTCTGATGGGAAAAAATATTCTGAACCCAACATCTTTTTCTTCTCTTGAATATGCTGCTTGGTAGCAGTGGGGGTTAGAGGGAAAATCTTTTTTAAATGTAGTTGCCAGCTTTCTTTTCCACTATGTTTGGTAACAGGATCTTATATTTGGAATTTCAGAGTAAGGGACGAATGCAGTGGAAATTATTATTGTGGAAGAGTCAGACTACTATAAATATCTGGTATTTTCTTCCCTCAAGTCAGAAAACTTTTTATCCATGTTCTTGGAGTTCCTTTCAACTTGAGAGCTGGAACTATCTCTATACAATAGATGGACCTTAGTACTGTCACAGTGAGAATAATTGTTCTTCCTCACACTGATGATCAGTTCATGTCTCTATTGCCATTTCCACACAATGGGGCTCTTGCAAGTCATCCTGTTGTAGTCGTGGCGGGGAAGAGAGCACAATAGGAATGCTCCTCTCTGCACAGGACTGGCTCCCTGTAGAAGGGAGCATGATGGCCCCTCTTCTTTCTTCCGTGGTACAGCCAGGAATTTCCAGGCTGCACTGGGGAAGGAAATGTCATCATCAAGCTTCCTGGCCTTCTGCAGGACAGGGAGGTATGGGAGCATCGTGTGATCACAGGCGCTAAATGGATTTTATCCATGTAGCGAATACTCTGTAAGTGTGATGCATGGGGATGGAATGGTAGCGGGTTGGTGGTGACATCATGCAGAATCATGACCAGCAGACCATCATCATCTTCTCCCCATAGTGGGACGGTCCCATTGTGCGGAAGTGGCCTATATTTTCACAAGCAATGAATACTACGTTGACTGGTAGAGCTTATACTGTTTTCATTTTTTTTTCTTTACTACGCTTAGCATTTTGGGAACAATTACAATAATAGTGATGACTCAAGTAAAATAACATTTTACAAGTAACTCATTAAGGTAAAACAGAATTGGACAGACTTTAGGCATATGGAATCTGTTTTGTTTCAGACTATAGCACTGAAGTCTATGAATGGGAGACAAGGTAAAATAATGGTGTAAAAAGGTAGATCTAGAATTGAAGAACATGCTCTCTCTCTGAGTGCATCCGCAGCCCAGGAACTGGTTTTCAGTACTAGATTTAGTGCTTTCCTTCTCAGGAAAATATATTTCTATTTACCTTAATCTTTTTTTGATTTTAGCAAACAAGGAGGGGAAAAAGTAAATTGTCGTTGCTATTGTTAAACCAATGGGAGTCAGAGACTCTGGCTGATCTATTGCAAACTACTTAGATGTCCACCGGTGGATCTCAACTATGTGCTGATGACCCATTAAATATGATGAGGTTAACCTAGCCATACTGTTGAAAGGAAGGAAAATATAATGCAACATATCTGTGATAAGACTTGGGAAAAGAAGCAGACCAAAGTATAACATATACCACAACCATTAAATTGTGAGAGAAAATCCAATGGTGTATTTCTTCATCTAGAAGCAACAAGATTGGGGCTCTCCATCTATTCCTGCTCCAGCTGTATTTGGCATCCAACCCCATGATCTCCTCAGGAGATTGTGGTTTCGAGAATTCCAGAGCAGGCTTCTAGCGTGCACAGAAAGTTCATGGATGGAATGGAATTATTGGTCCTGGTGGAAACAGTAGGATCCAATGGAAAGACACTACTGGATTCTCACCATGTTTTTTTTTTTAAAAAAACAAAGATAATACTTTGTGTGCAGAATGAAGAAAAGCCAAACAAGGTCACTAGCAATGATATCTGGATGGTTTTGGCCTACAAATGACATAGAGCTTTTTGTTTAATATACCTAAGAGGCCATGCAGTGAATAGTGCATAGTACTATTCTTATATTTAAATTGCATATTTAAATTGCACTGAAAAGTGTTTATAGTACTAAATCCAAATGGTTAATCCCTGGAATACTAACTAATCCAATGGGCTAAACAGGTTTTTTAATGCAAATATATATTTGTAGAACAATATTCATATTAAAAGCAGTTGTGGCTATTTGGCACGCAATGCGGATACTGGCAATGGTAACAGATCGCTTTAACAGATAGATGCATTCTCCATCCAAGAATTTCTACAAAAAAATAAATAAAAAAAAAGATAGCTTTGCCTACTTAACTACTACCTAGACACTGAATATTTTGTAAAGATATTTCCTAGCTCTTCAGCTTTGAGAGGACAAATTTATTTCTCTTTTGAGAGCAATGCATAAAGGAAAAGCAGGTAACGTTTTCCAGCATTTTTCAACAATAACTTAGCTAAATGAAGAAACATGAAACATCCTATTCCTATCATCCAGAACCCATATTTAGTCAGGTAATATGGTATCATTGCCATGAAAAAGGGCTCTTAATCTAGACAACAGCCAGGGGAAGTGGAGACTTGTGAAATGATGGCAGAAGTCCATGCCGCAAGCAGCTACATATGTTATGATGAGACTAGGAAGGACTCACCACAGTAGGCTCTTTATAACAGTATCCCTGTGGTGAGTGCTAACATATGCTTCTGCCCAGACTGCCAAACTAATGGGGGAGAAAATGCATAAAGCAACCCACAAAATAACTAGGCTTATTGAGGATCAAATTTTACTACTGAAAACCCTATGAGCATGTTAGTCTTCCAAAGCTCTCCTGTGGAGCCCAGTCAACATTTTCTGGTGAAAAAGCAGCTTTCTGGTGAACAAGAGGGGAAAAAATTGTGTGTGATATTTGTTTCCCAATATATATATTTTTAAAGCCACTATATCCATGGATGACTTTAAAGTTCAAATGAACTGAATGTGAGAGGCCCAAGGAGATCATAGGATCAGAGTTCCTCACTGTAGGAAGTCGGTAAAAGAAAAAAAAATCAGGCTTCGTATTTTGCACTGGATAAAAATATTTTCCCTTATGTAGTTTCATACAGTTGAACGTAGGAGATGCAGTTATTCACTCAAATATGGCAGTAAATGAGAACAGCCCTGATGAAATTGTGTGTCTTGAACCCTAAATATGCATCATTTTTATTCAGGCTGAGAGCTACAATATTTTCATATTATATTGTTATGTGTACCAATAAATATCATAATCAGGACTACAGGTGTCAGAATAACCATTTTTTGCACTTCAAATAGGATACTCACCACATGCTTTGGCACTGTTTTATCTGATTACATTTAGATTATAATTGATATTGGATAGCAGATTTAAAAAGCTGCATGATAGTTGTTTTCTGAACATGTTAGTGCACAGAAGTGACCCCTAAATGAACTGAAATCACACGTGAAGGACAAATGTCAGACACAATTCAAATACGTGGGAATTTTATGGGAGGTTTCTCTGAAGTAGCAATATCAATAGCACATGTATTTCTATAACATTTATCAGCTAAGTGCTCTCTAAGCGGTTTACAATGTGTTAGCTAATTAAAATGTGTTAGTATCAGAACTCATGCCTGCAAAACTGGGATTGTAATATTGAAAGAGTGAAACAACAATTGACGTTTGTGGTCCAGTTGCAGCTAATCCATTGTGACAAAATAGGTTATAGGGCAAACTTTATTAGATTCAGTTGTATTACTCTTGGACTATGCAAACCTTCAAATTTCTTTGTACTTAAGGCAAATATCTTCATCACACAAAGCTGTTATAGTGCTATATTCCACTTTAACTACCATGGGAACATCTAGTACAGTGGTTCTCAACCTGTGGGTCCCCAGATGTTTGTGTACTTCAGCTCCCAGAAGCCCTGAGCATTGACCATAGTGGCTGGGGCTTCTGGGAGCTGAAGTCCACAGCATCTGGGGACCCACAGGTTGAGAACCACTGATCTAGTAGAATTCTAGAGTTTGTAGTTTAGTGAGGCCCAAGAGCTCTTTGGCTAAGAATTCTAAATGCCCCTCGCGAAAATTCAGATCCTAGGATTCCACGGAATAATAATAAAGTGGAATAATAGCACTCTAACAATGTCGTGTGTTAGTGCCCAAAGAAAGTCCATGTTATACAACTTGCCTCATTTGCATGTGATGCTAGGATAAACGCATTATTCATTCTATCAAGAACCTAACACTTTACTATATGCAGCTGACACTTTTCTGCATTTATAGATCTAGAAGGTATTATGAAGATAATTTCTAAAGGCAAGATAAAATGGAACAAATCGGTGCCATCAGAACTGGAATAAGCGCATGTTTTTAGCAAATGGGAAATCAAGTGGAAAGAAATAACCTTAACATATTTAGAAATAAAAACAGCAGCGTATTAACACAGCTTGGTATTGTTAATTAATAAAATAGCTGCACATCTTGAAAAAAGCACATGGTTGTTCAAGCTGAGGAACAATGTAAATATAAATAATAGTGCATTGTTGGTTTTTCTGCTTCACTAACATTTTCTACATCCTGATTTTTTGGAGTGTGGAACAGGAAAAGACAGGCTTTTACAATTTAGGAGTCAGGTTTATGAATAATGAAAAATACAGTAAGTATGGCAGTAGGACTGCATGCAGTTAAATTTTTCCAGTTACAATCAACTTTTGTTGACCAAAAGTCCTATTTCTAATCAAGGTTCCAGAAATGAAAGCCTGACATTCAACTTTCTTTCAACCTTACAAGGAAAACACAAACACACACATACACAACCACATTTTAGAGTGATATGCTATTTTCGACTCACAGTTTTCTTCCTTTTCTCATATATAATGGCATTGTTTATTCAAAACATACAAACAGAACTAAGTATACACATACTGACAGCAGAAATTCTATTATCTAACTGCACAATGCAGAAAGCTGTGTTTGGAAAAAGGAGAGATGAGAAGTTTATTTTGTTTCTACTCCACGATTTCTCTTGTTGTTGTTGTGTTCCTTCAAGTTGTTTCCAACTTATGGCAACCGTAGGGATCAGTTATCATGGGATCTTCTGGGGCAGAGAGTGTGTGACATGCCCAAGGCAGTGATGTATTTAAGTCTTTTACTCCAAGTCTCAAGTCAAGTCTCAAGTCTGGGAGCCAGCTTTATATCTCAACCTATATCCCAGAATTTCAAATAAAGTCAGTTTTAACAATTTAAGCAGAGTTAGCCGTCCACACTTGTGATTTTGCCATCTGCAGCTTCAGAAGTGGAGAATAGGATCCTTCTTACTACCCTTTCCTAAAGATGTAGGCTTTTGTGCCAGTGATTATAAAAGAGTCTGCAGCTTTGGAAGTGGGGAATAGGATCCTTCTTACTCCCCATTACTTAAGTTTCAAAAGTTTTAGAAGGAAGGATCCTTCTTCCTCAAGCCTGTTGTCCAACACATTTGCTGTTCTCTGAGAAATGCACTCTGAGTGTGAGTCTCATCTTCTGCTCTTAAGAAAAGGTTTAGAAGGCTTCTCCAATATGTAGTAGAGATAGGCTGATCAGCAGACCTCAAGCCTATTGCCTAACCTGTTCACTGTTCACCTCTGAGAAATGCGCCCAAACTTTGGGCTTCAGACACACCCGTAGGCAGAAAGGAATGGAAGCATTGTTCAAAGTCGTAAGGTTTCTGGAGGAATGTATTATGTTAGTGAACCAAGGGCAGCAAGTCAGTCTCTAAAAATACACAAGTTTCAAGTCGAGTCAGTGGATCATTTATTGCCAAGTCAAGCCTGAGTTGTCACTGAAGTGATTTATGTCTGACTTGAGTCTGAGTCAGCTGACTCGAGTCTATATCACTGGCCCAAGGTCACCCAGTGGGTTTCCATGGCTGAGCAGGGAATCAAACCCTGGTCTCCAGGGTTGTAATCCAGTGCTCAAACCACTACCATCTTGGCTCTCCAACTGCATGCCCTTTATCCTCAAAAGCAACTCTGTAAAGATAGTTAAGCTGAAAGATGGTGACTGGATAATCTTTGTAGCTGAGCAAGGATTCGATGCAGGATTGCCTTGGCCTCGCACAAACACTATCCAACAGACAACATTTAAGAGATGCCCTTTCTACAGGGGAATTGTCACCTACAAAAAAGAATCTGTCCTTGTCAGAAACATTATACAATCCTGATTTGATAGCTGCAGGCAGGTAGGAAGAGACACTTTAGGCCAGTTAATAGCAGTCCTAGTGGCCTATCAAAGTTAATCTTTTCTTAATCCGTGTTTTTCCTTTTGAAGATTCACTACCCTATCTGGGTTACCTTATTGAAACACAAATGTATTCCTTTGTTCCAGTGGCAATTCTGACACCACAGACTTGCTCTAGAACTTAGTTGAAAGTGCCAGTAGTGCATCATATACATACCATCCAAATGGGTAGCTAAGAGAGCCCTGAGGTCTATTTATAGCAAAACAAACAAACAAGAACAAATCAAGTCTCGGCCTCTTCTGTTAAAAAAACAGCGACGGTTGCAAACGTTCTCACACTACTGCGGTGACATACATCCTTAGTTTCATGTAGCAAAATGGGACAGTGCGATTCTCAAATTAGCAAGTAGTAAATTGACCAGAGGCCTTGAGTTCTTCTTCATGGAGGATAGGGCCATGCCTGAAGGTATGTAAGAATACAGCTCTCAGTTTGAAGGTGTTCCATATCTGAAGGAATATATTCGTCATGTCCAATTTAAAGGTAAACAAGAATGTGAAGAGAAATGAGGAGTCTTGAAATTGCCCATTCACAATTGGAACCTAGACAAGTCCTAAGATCAATTTGTAACCATCTTTCCCAATTCCCACACTGGAGTGAGATCTATTCTTTCTATTTAAATTATGCCCATTATTTCTAAATGTGTGTTCATATAAATTAACATATGGATATTTTATGAAAAACTGTGTCCCCTTTTGTCCTCCTTTTTATTAATGTGTTCTTTTCTTTGGGGCTAGGGGGAAGAATACCAAAGTGACCATGCAATCAGTGAATATTCTTCTATAGTCTTCTTCTATAGTCAATTCATCTTCCACTGAAGGCAATAGAAGACTTTGCTGTGAACCTGAGGATGAATAATTTTGGCCATTTAGTTTGCACATTTTTAATATTATCATCTGCCTCAAGGCACAAGACAGAAATCAAACCATCAGATGCACATGGGTAACTTCCAATGACTTATGTGTCATAGTACCTCAGGATTTCAGGAGCCAGTTAAGAAAGGAAAATGCCATTGTAGGAAAGGTAGAAACTTGATTAGGAAGGCTGAAAATTGCATAGATTGCTAAACTGAATGGAGCAAAACCAAGGCATCAATCATGTGGCTAAAGCTTTACAAATGTAGAAGAGCCAACTTCACTAATGATGGCTACAGAACATCACAGTTTTTCCTCACTCTGGGCAGGATGTAGAAATAATATTCCTTGAGATAATAAAAAATTGATTTAGTAGTTGTAGTTGCTATATGGCTGGGCTCAACAGAGTTTACAAGAAATTAAATCACGTAGCCTGTGAATCATTGCCATTTTAGATGAGATGAAATAATGCTTCACTTCCTGTTGAAAATTTATTAAAAGCTTAATTTAGGTTGAAATCTGCAGTTTTGTCAATGTGAAATAGGAATCAAACATTTTAAGAAGATTTAGTGATAATTCTCCAGGGAAGTAATCAATATTCTTTTTCTGTTAGTATCACATTAACATTTATTTATTTATTATTTGATTGATATCACATCTCTCTCCCTGTACAGGATCCAACGAACATTAATGAACATGCACTATTGTTCCAATGGCCATGTTTGCTCACCATGGGAAGCCATAGCTCCTTAGTTCTGGCTTAATATGTGCTAATTTGTTTACTTGTTCATGCAAATAGAAGAACAAAGCAAACCAGTTACTTCTCAGTATTCTGCCACTAGTGTCAAATCACTTACTGCAATTTCACTGAATTGTTCAATTAATATTTTTGCACCAAGTGTCAACATTAGTAAGACTGTTAATATTTATTTATTTATTTATTTACTTGTATTACTCTTTATACTGCCTATTACAACCACTATGATGCAATGTGATATCAAGAAACATATGTACACTGAAATGATAAATGTGTCACCATGGCATTAAAACTAACACACACATGCATACTCTTCATTTTGACCTGAAGTTATACGTATGCTCAGAAATGGTCAAAGGAGTCAGAATGGCAAACACAGGAGAGGGACAGAATCAGCCCATTTCTAATTTATATAAGAATTTTCTTCAGAAATCCATTATGAGAAGCAAAGCCAATTAATGCTGAAGTGAAAGGAGGGAGATATTTAAAAACAATTTTAAAAAATAACACCTTTCCTCTCATTTTGGGATTGTGACAAAAGTGGTACAAAATGTTCACTCATGAAGAGTAAGGGCAACCAGTAGTATGATTAGCTGTGACCACCGCTATGAGTGATGCAAGAAAGCCTGCCTTCACTTTCAGTTGGTTTTGTCTTCCCTCTGTGATGTAATCACATAGTGAAGTCTGCCTGGCTCAATGACACCATGATATTGTTCCCTTTACGATGTGGCTTCTGATTATTTGGGATTGCCCACGCAAGCAAAAGGAAAAGGAGCACAGTAATTCAAAAATTAAAATGGCATTGAAGCAACAGCAAAGGGATAGACTTCTGGAGACCAGCAAAGAACATTAAATTTTCTTTCCAGAAAATATTTTAGCACCCTGGAAAGCTCTATTATTGTCAGCCTCCAAATCTAAATGGACTACTGTTCAGTCCAGTCCTAAGGAAAATGAAATTAGCATTCTAATTTCTTCCAAGGGACTTTGATATGAGCAAAACAAAACAAAACAAAGTCAACAAAATGCATCATTTTTACAGTTCCCCACACGGAACTAATGAACTATTGTGACAATGGTATATGGGAAACTAAAGGCAGATTCAAACAGTAACAGGTTTGTAATGACCACTTGTGTCTCCTCTCCATTCAAAGAAAATTGACAATATGCTCCCTAATCATGAACCAGAGCTTTGGCATTGCTTTTGAAAAGTAATTAGTCAGGGTTGGCTTATTGACCAAGCTGGCAAGGGTGGGTACCTCACCCTGAATTGGTGGGAGGAGGTGCTGCTTTGATGAATTCACCTACCCATGTAAGTATTTACAGTTATAGCTTCAAGGTCTCCAAAGTAGACAGTTCCTATAAAAATAACATTTTTAGAAGCAACACTTTACTTATATGTTTTTCAAAAGCAATTCGAATAATTCTTGTTTAGTTACTTTTTAAAAATGATTGACATGGGCTCCATTGTAAAAAACACACTGTCCTCCATTCCATCTCATTTCTACCTCAATACCGACAACAAAGCAGGAGGCATAGGAAGAGTCAGTATTTAAACCGTGTGATATTCTTCCTCCACTATTTAGTGAAACCATGACCCCATAACTACAACCATAACGTTTGCATAAGCATGAAATCCCTCATTAAGGTAGAACAATGTAATGTACTAATACTTAGTTACTGGGGAAAGGGGCTAATAACAAATAACTATTTATTCCTTGATAGTTATTTCAAACTATGTGATGAAGAGGGGAAATGGACTTTTTGCATGTCAGTGCATATCTCCAACGCACATGGAGATGGCTGCATCTGACATGGAGACCTAAAGTGAGTGAGATGTGCTGGAATTTAGATGCCATTTAATAATTTTGTTATAATAGCAGTAGATGGAATCAAAGAATCATAGAACTGGAAGAGACCACAAGGCCCATCCAGCCCTGTCTCCTACCATGCAAGAATATACAAGTAAATCATTCCCAACAGATGGCCATCCAGCCTCTGTTTAAAAACCTCCAAAGAAGGAGACTTCACCACACTTTGGAGCAGCCTATTCCATTGTTGAGTTGCTCTTACTGTAAGGAAGTTCTTCCTGACATTTAGGTGGAATCTCTTTTGCTGTAGTTTGAAGCCATTGTTCCATGTCTTAAGTCTCTGGAGCAGCAGAAAACAAGCTTGCTCCATCTTCCATATGGCATCCCTTCAAATATTTTAACATAGCTACCATGTCACCTCTTAACTGTCTCTTCTCCAGGCTAAACATACCCAACTTCCTGAGCCATTCCTCAAACGGCATGGTTTCCAGGCCTTAAAAAGATATAGTATCTATAAATTTAGGAAAAGAACACATAGCTCTTTTATTTCTTTTTAGCTTGTCTTCCAAGAAGTTGAAAGAACTCAGAAAATGCAGCATTCCAACAGCTATTAATCAGGCAGTTTAATAGTTACTTACCTTCTTGATATGTACCGGGAGAAATAAATAGTTCTGTAATACTGTTTAGAATCAAAGCATCATAATACTACTCAGGCTAGCAGACACTTCTCACTTACACCACCATGCTACTTATAACACTGTGATGAAAATAGTAGGGAAAAAGAAAGGAAGGAAGCAGGTGAGGGTGCTTAAGTTTAGAAGAACTGAGTAAGATATGTCCATGTATATACTTGGATTCAACATGTTCCTTCTAATGTTAAGTCTGGGAGAAAAGGATAAAGAGTATCATTTTATCATTTTTACTATGATAAACTGATTACTGGGAACTCCTGGGCAGCAATCAGATGCTGGAAACTTACCAACAACTGGATAAAGTCTGAAACAAAGCCTAGACCCATCAGACTGAGGGCTCTTGAATAAGTGTGTACACTTGGGAGCCTGTGACTCGTGGACCGTGGAAGGGAGTGGCAATGAGGAGCTCAACCCCACCCCCAGATTAGGCTGGGGGAATCTGAAATGATTGGGTAAAATGGACCACCAGGACTCCTATGTAGTTGAGACCCCTCATAAAATATCAACCAGAAGTCCTAGAGTCCAAGTCAGAGGCCTGCCTCTTAAAATCTTCTACTCTATAAGAAAAGGGCAGAGCCTATCCCAACCTTTGTGAGAATAAGTTGCTCACAAAGATCATTTATTGCTACCTTGCCCTGTTGTCCCCTTTGGGCTTCTTGTCGAAAAGTCAGGACAAGTCATTGGTGAGCATCACGAAGATATGTGGAAACACAGCTCTGAATAATCTAGGAGTTCCATAGCATGCCATTTTGATAAAGGAGACAAAAAAAATAATAATAATATCCAAAGCATTTTCATTGTTGTTGCCAATTTCTTTTGGTTGCAAAGGGCAACAGAATATAAATGGAGGTTAAGAGAGCTGAACTCCAGAATTTAACTAGAAAAGAGCTAAAAGCCCTAGTTGAAACAAAGAGACTTCAATTCTGTTAGAAGGAGGAAAACATAATTAACTGAAGTACCGCTGGAGGGGAGGAAGGCATGACATGTTGAGGCTGCTTCGAACTTTATGATTGGTCATGGAATCACATACACACACTTCAATTTAAGGGCGCCTCAAACAGTGTAGTACCTCATCCTCTGCTGTTTCGCCTTTCATTCTCCTAAGGTCACACATAGTAAATGTAAATCAAATAGCCCAAGAAAGTTTGAAGGCAGACAGATTCATTCCTAACCCCTGAAAAAGAATGGAGCCGTCAGGTGTGTGCTGTAGAGACCGATTGTCTTTCTTCTTCTGGTAAGCAGCATGACTGACGTCTGTGTTTGTCAGCAGAGACAGCTTGTCTTGAATCTGAGATAGCTAACTATCACTTGGGGAGACTATTAGTGCCAGAGACTGAAAGAAAAACTAAAGAGAAAAAGCAGGAAAAATAGGAAGACAGAGGAAAGAATGCAGATAAGATAAAATATAAAGTTTGATCCATTTCCTTCTTAACTTGTAAGTAGTTTGCTAATAAACACACTAAAACTGTGAAGAAACAGAATTTTTTGAAATGAAATAATCCTGAATGGTAGAAAATACCACAGAAGTTGCCCAGGATATCATAGACAAGAACATCATAAAAATGTCATTGCTTCAAGCTCTTTAATATATACTCAGAATAGATATGCTATGGTTTGCTTTTATTACTCATAGAATCATAGAACAGGTATCCCCCTGCCATTCAGGAACAGACAACTACAACACTTCTGAGATGACCATCCAAACTCTTTTTTTTTTTTTAAAAGGAGAGTCTACCATCCTCTGAGACAATGTGTTCAACTGTCAGACAGCTCTTGCAACTCTATGATTCTCTGATTCTGTGACTGAGTAACAGCAACAAACTATAGCATACTTAAGGCTACAATCCTGTGGTCTGTGGAAAGGTATCCCAGCAGTCACAGATTAGACCAAGTCCCCTCTCCAAGGGTAGACTAAAATACGCCTATCGAGGGGGAGATATGACCTCTGATAATATCTCCCAGGAGGTGTGGAACCTCTGAGGTCCTTAACCCACTGATATCCTAGCTCTGTTGATGGATGATACAAGGGTTAGGACAGATTAGGATATGTATCATGGATAGATTGAGGGAAGTTTTCAATCCCTGCATACAACATCAACCCAGGATAAAATGTACAGAATTGATTTCAGATAGTTTACGAGGGGAGGATAGCTCCAATGATGGGTGGGAAAGCCTGCTACTCCTCCAACTGCCCCCCAACAAGGCTTTAGACACAACGGTTCTACCAAGAAAGTTCTTCTGACCTCCAGCCTAAAGAAGCTACACCTGGGTAAGTACTGCACATCCACAAACATCTTGGAACTGCTCAGTCTGCTGATTTCAAGCATGAAGAAAAATGTAGAGAGCTCAATCTAATCATATCCTTCACTTGCTTTCAAATGCTGGAAGATGACGGTTCACAATCTATGACAATTAGTTTGCTAAGTTCAACCGAAATTAACAGAATTTAAACTGGTCACAAAGAATTTGGGCCATTCATTTCAACAGATCCGAAGCATGATTAATTTTTTCCTAGAAATGGGCTACAATGTTCATGTCACTTGTGGATGCCATTCCTAAAAACTGCAGGACTTTTTGTGCCCCTCTCTCCAGCGTCCTGTCTAGCATTCACACAAAATGGCTGCTTTAACTTTCATCAAGAGAAAGACAAGCAAGGAATGCTCAAAGTTTGGGTTTTGCCTGCATGAATGAACAATGAATCTGAAATATGAGTTCTCAATGGCCTGCAAATTCCAATGTGCATATTTTTCAGAGAAATGAATATTCCAAATTAATATAGAAACATTAAAAAAAACATGAACCAAAGACAGTGTTTAATTACAGTGATTTCCCTTTAAGATTTAATTTTCTTGAAAAAATATGTCTTGCTCTTCTTGGTTTGGTCTCAAAGGGAACAGTTTTTATTATAGGCCACTTCGAAAGAGAAAGGAAAGAGAAAGAGAAATGAAAAGGACTGAAGCACACTATTTCTTGGCCTCCTTTGAAGTTAAAGCAGATTTGCACTGTCAATGGACAGGTTAAGTAGACACATCTTGTTGGATAATTATAAAACTTCTTCCCGATGTATATATGGTATCATTGGTTAAGGCATTATAGCTCACAAAGTATACCATTAATATTTTGCACTACATCTCCAAGAATAACTTTGCATCTACTTTGACATGTTTATCTTTTTGGATAGATAGAAATGAACAGTAAGTAAAACCTGCTGGAAGCAGAGTTATCCCTTTGTTTGTGAAGGGGTATGGTCCCACCAATTGCCTTACCTTTCTGCAGTGCTGAGACTGCATGCTCCTCTGAGGCAAGAGGCTTTGCTGATGGCAACAGTGCTGTTGGTGGGGTCTCCCATGTCAGATAGACTTTTGCTGAGAAGCCAGACTAAATGTGCCAAGCTGCTACAGGGCAGCAGCTGTCAGAGACAATGGCAGTGGCACCATAGCTAACACTTGTTAGTACTGTGCAGAAGGAGGCACAGTAAACACCTTTGCAAAGTCTTTTACCATAAAGACCGTCTGAAGAGACAATAAAAAATGAAATAACTAATAGTGCCGGGAAGAGAAACTCCTAGGCTGGATTGCACTCAACACACTACTGAGATACAGCAAAGAACACCTACATGTAGCACTGCAGGTAATAATGTAGCTGGACTCAAGCCAAAAGGATATTCAGCTTTTGATGTACTCAGAGGGAATGAAATGTGAGAAGCATGGAGAAGCTAGACACAGGAAAGCAAGAAATGGAACATATAAACATTGTAATATTTCGGTTAAGCGAGCTAAAGTGGACAAAAATTGAAATGTTGAGTCAGATAATTACACAGTATTTTATTATGGAAATGAACATCCAAGAAGGAATCAGGTGGCATTAATAGTGAGAGATGTATCAAAAGCAGTCAAAGGATATAATACTATCTGTAGCCAAAAAGAAAGAAAAATCTCAATGGATGACAGGTGAGACTCTTCAAGCACTTAAAGACAGATGAAAAACAAATGTAAAAGGTAGCAGAAATAGAATCAGAACCTTGTTCAGTCACCTAAGTTCAGTGACAAAGAGAACTACTTTAATAGTCAATACAGAGAAATAGAAGATGCCAACAAAAAAGGAAGAACAAGAGACCTCTTCTACAAATTCCAAGAAATCAAAGGGAAATTTAAACCAAGACCAGTAGGGGAACACATGACAAAGTAGAAATAAAAGAATGATAGAAACAATACACTGAAGAACTATCTAAAAGAAATACAAAAGGTATGAAAGGATGGCAGATTCATTCAAGGAAGAATCATTTGACGATGAACCTACAGTTGTAGAAAGTGTAGTGGAAGCTGCACTCACCAGGAATAAATGGCATACCAATACAGCTGTTTCAAGCTAAAGAGACAGAATCTACTCTAGTTCTAGCTTAAATCTGTCAACAAATATGTAAAATAAAGGAATGGCCCACAGTTTGGAAATGCTCAACATACATTCCAATCTGCAAGAACAGGAACACCAGCGATTGCAGTAACCACAGGACCACTGCATTAATTTCCCATGAAGCAAAGTTATGCTCAAAATTCTGCAAAAAAGACTTCTGCCATTTATGGAGTAGGAAATGCCAGATGTCCCTGCTGTTTATGTTTCATCATGCTGAACCATGTGGTTCAGGAAAGGAAGAGGCACTAGAGATCATCTTGCAAACATACATTGAATAATGGAGTGCAGTAAAGAATTTCAAAACAAAATCAGCCTGAATTTTATAGATTACAGGAAAGACTGACTGTGTACCTCATGGGAATCTATGACTCACTTTTAACAAAAAAGTCGCACCACAACATTTGATCTGTACTCAGGAGAAGAGGCTATCATCCGGTCAGAACAAGAAATCCAGTTAGCAACAAGATCAGGTAAAGTTGCATTTTATCACCCTATTGGTTTAATTTGTACATTGAATGTATCATATGTAAAGCCAGATTAGACTCAAAGGAAGAAGGTATGAAAATTGGAGGAAAGAACATCAACAATTTAAGACATGCAGATAACATCATACTACTAGCAAGAAATAGCTAAGACTTGGAATGCTTACCGCTAAAATCAAGGAAAAAATTTAAAGGCAGGTTTACTATTGAACATTAAGAACACAAAATAATGAGCACAGATTTACACAACTTTAAAAAAGATAATGGCCATTTCCACACTACAATGTTAAGAGTGCTTTAGTCCACTTCCTACATCCTGTGGAATTCTGGGGTTTGTAGTTTAGCGAGGGACATGTAGAATTCTCAGCCAGAGAGTTCTTTGGTGTTAGTAAACCACAAACCCCAGAATTCCACAGGATGTTGAAAGTGGAATAAAGCACTCTTAACATTGTAGTGTAGAAACGGCCAATGAAGACACTGAAATAATAATTTTCCATACCTTCTCTCAGTCATTAACCAGAATGGACACTGCAGTGAAGAAATCAAAAGGAAACTAAGACTTGGAAGGGCAGCTATGAAGGAACTAGAGAAGATTCTGAAGTGTAAATATATATCATTGAATACCAAAGTTAAGTTTGTCCATGTCATCATATTTCCAATTCCTATATATTGTGTGAAAGCTAGACAGGGAATAAAGCTGGCAGGAAGAAAATCAGCTCATTTGAAATGTGGTGCTGCAGAAGAGTACTATGGATACTATGGGCTGCTAAAAAGACAAATAAATGGGTCCTAGAACAAATCAAACCTGAATTCTCCCTAGAAGCCAGATGACTAAACTGAGACTATTGGACTTTGGCCATATCATGGAAGACATGACTCAATAGAAAGACAATAATGCTTGGTACGTAGAAGGCAGTAGAAAAAGAGGAAGATAGCATTACAGATAGACAGACTCAATCAAGGAAGCCATGGCCTTGAGTCTGCAAGACCTGAGAAGGATGGTTGAGGATGAGGTGACTCAAGAGGTCTCTCTTT
Source organism: Iguana delicatissima (assembly GCA_948472985.1). Classification (NCBI taxonomy): domain Eukaryota; kingdom Metazoa; phylum Chordata; class Lepidosauria; order Squamata; family Iguanidae; genus Iguana; species Iguana delicatissima. The sequence goes on from CAOKZL010000316.1 coordinate 49,790, forward strand.
CATAGATCTCCATAAGTTGAAATCGACTTGATAAGAGTTAACAACAACAACAAAGACTGGGAAGCACATTGCCCTACAAATTCTAATGCCTTCATATTGTCATACAGGAGAATGTGACATTAAACAATTTTTTTCAGGTATCTTATAACAAGCTGTAGACTAGGTAGATATGTTTGTTTATTGTTGTGTGCCTTCTGACATATGGCAACCCTAAGATGAACCTATCACAGGGTTTTCTGGGGGCTGAGAGTATGTGATACGCCCAAGGCCCCCCAGTGAGTTTCCAGGGCCAAGTGGGGAATCAAGATCTGGTCTCCAGGATCATAGTCCAAGACTGAAAGCACTGCAAGAGTTCATTTCCAGCTGTGTTAAAATGATGTTTGTAGACAAAACATCAAAAGACACCATCAATCCATTTCAATCAATTGAAATCTGGTGTATAAGGATATAGTTCTTCACTAAATTTCTTCTCTAAGGAAACAAGTTTAGCACTGGTCTTCCTGCTACAAGAAAATCTTAGAAAACTATGAAGTCTTCTAATCTTATTCACAATTTAGGATGTATTCTGTCCAAAATAGTTGCACGTGGTTGTTTTGTATAGAAAACAGCATTTTATGTGCAGGAAGTAGATTTTTGTGTGTCTGTGTTTGTGTGTGCAAGAAATAATATTCTTCCATGGAAATACTTTCTGCAGAGAAAAAGCAAGTTCATGTGCAGACAATGCTGTTTTCTTTGCAAATCACCCATTTGCAAATTTTGCACACAATTAAGACCCCAATTACAACATTTTATGTGTCAGTAATAGTTTTATCTGAGCAGGAAACAGTATTTATGCAGACAAATATTTTCTGCAGAAAAAAATGCTCTTTCTTTTGCAAAATAGCTATGTGTGCATTTTGCACAGAATAAGTCATAAGCTGCAATGATTCTATTCAGTCAAAGATTCTTCTTATCAGAGTTTCTTGACACTCAAAAATATTTTTTAACTTTTTAAAAATTATTTTCAAATATTCTTTGCGTCCTTACTGATGTAAGACGAGCAGGGGGAAAATGACATTGCCCAGAATTGCCCAACACTCTAACTCTTAGACAAGATTTTGGCAGAAAGAAACTATATAACAGTTAGAACCTACATATTTTCATATGTTTTACTTCCTTCTTCTACTGTGTCTTTGTATCTGGCCGTGGAGAGGAATGGGGGGTGGCAGAAAGCATGTGTGTGAGGGCTTCTGCCTTAGATTTCCTGTAAATCACACTTCTTTTTATTTTGTACTTCCAATGGCTGTGTCAAAAAGAGATTTCCTTCAAAAGGTACAATTTGCTGTATTACATTGTTGAAGAAGATGAAAATTGTGAACTTGGTCCTAGACCCTATCTTGTGCACTCTACTCCCAGCTCCTGGCAAGACAGACCTCTTTGTAAAGATAGGCTACGTTATCTGTTGATACTTTGTGTTGAGAACTTGTTAATTTGCAGACATATCCCGAAGGTGCTGAGTGGTTAAAAAGAGGTGAATATGCTATTATTCAGGATATTCTTGAAGTCTTCTCAGAATAAAGTTATCTTTCACCAACTTCCTTTAGCTTGATGGTGGGCATTGTCTGTTTGGTCTCCTGAACAGCTTGGGAAAGTTGCTTTCTGGCTCTTGGAATTTTCTAGCCAGCATGGCCATATAAGGTTTGGTCTCCTGGCTGCGGAGGAAAGTTAGGAGAAAATAGGGATTTCTTACAAGAAATGTTCAGGGCAGCTGCAATGTTTGGAGTTTAGATTTAACATAGCAAAGTATATTTTTAGAATTGGTTCCTAATATGAAAGGCAATGTCTCTTTCCCAGGTTATCAATAGAGTAGCCTTGTGAGTTGGTTAAGAACTGTTAAGAATTGAGGGCATCCTGTATTTGAAAGACTGTCTAGATCAAATTCACACAAAGGACCCTAAAAAGAGAGAGCAAAGGACTTGAAGTTGCCCACCAACAGTTAGACCATGGCAGCAGAGTGAGTGACATAGTGAGTATTTGGTTACATTCTTCTACACTATTACCACTTGGCTGTTTCTACTTAAAATAATAGTAATCATGCTTGAATTTACATTGACACATATAAATTTAGAGTATGCAGATTTCACATAAATCTTTCTCATCTTTTGCCCTCCTTCTTGATGAAGCATTAAATGACTTCTTCAGTTGATGACTTCATTCCCATATCACAGAACATGCTTTCTTCTATAATATGGCAAGCAAGTCAATCAATGCTTTTGAAAATGACTAAATGCTTTTACTCATGTAGTTGCATTTAGTTACAGACACCCTGAGAGAGTCTTATATGGGTTTTTCCTATTTTCTCCTCATTACAGCAATCTGAGATAGATTATTAAACAGGCTGGCCCAATATGATTTACAGTACAATCTTCTACATACCTATGTAAAAGTAAACTCCACTGAATTCAATGGGAGTTTCTTTCATGCAAGTGAAGTTGCTGCCATAGTGAATGTCATGGCTGTTCGGACTTGGAAATTAGAAAGGGTCAAGAACTATATTCAGTGAACCAGACTGATAACATATGTTTTCCAGTGTGTCTCTGAGTTGCTAACGGTCACTAGTCTAAATATTTGGATATAAATTTCTCCAAATTTAAAAAATCAGCTAATCATGTTCTGGCTTCTAAATGAATCAGCATATTAACTGAATCTATCTTTCTCTTAAGCTGTTTTCAAATTAAACTCTATTAACACTGTTCACAAATTCTAACAAGGCCCCAGGAAAGCCTCAGTTTCAAGCAGGAGTATCAGAATTGCTTTTTACCTTGGTCCACCAGTAAAATCTTCACTGACAGCAGCTGTTGAATGTCACTTTGCAAGAGTCTTTCCCAGCCCTACTTAGAGATTTCAGAGTTGAACCCGGGAATTTCTGGATGCCAGGCATGTACTCAACTAGTAAGCAATAGCCTTCTTGGGAACACTGTTTTAGCCTTTCTATCAGGATGAACATGGGGAAAACACAGAGGGAAAGGGGGATACCTTGCTTTGCTCAAGAGCACTCAATTTTGTAGAAAGGAAAAATGCACTCTAAGTAGCGGGGGAAATCCTTCAGCAGAATTCTTCTGGTATGATATTCAGTTCTTGATGAAAACCATCACAGTATGCTATTTGCAGGATATGGATGAATAAGAATCTTTGTTGCAGTCCACAAAATTCTTCCTCTTAGGTTTCTCGTGTCTAAAATGCCAACAGAGGAGTTGGAGGTCAAGTAATTAATTACACGTAAATAGTTTCTTGTAATTAATTCCTTTTTCTGATACAGGTATATCTCTGTTAAGAAAGCATCTAATTAAAAAAACTTCTTTTTTTCAAAGTTTTTTTTAAAATACACAGCCAATCCTGCTTTCCCTCCTAGCCCTCTGTCTAGCAGGAAGTTTTATTTGTTGTTGTTGTTTTTTATTAGCATCAGCATTAGTAGGACAGTGAAGGAGTTAAAACGCAGAGTTCTGACATTGCATTGCGCAGTGTATCTGTAGTAAACACTACAATAAAGCTTGCTCTGGGAAAGAATAGGATTCTACTCTAATCAATCCTACTGTAGCTGAGTGCCTGCTTACAACAGGCAAGGTGAACAGCAGCTGACTCCAGCATTCCTTACTGAGCGTGCATGAACAATAAAACAGAGAGAAAATGGGGGGGGCACATCAACTTCCCCCACTAGCTCCCCCAGCATGTTAAAGAAGAATAGATCTATAAGTTTGGGCACCAAAATAGAAATTGTAAGAAAATAGGAAGGAAAAGAGATCTCTAGATGCATTTCTCAAGTCTAAAAAATTAAAAATGTTTTTATTTACTTATGTAAGGCTTACCTAACCTGGTTGTTTCATTTTCCATGTGGATATTGCTAGTTTTGAATAAAAAGTTTATTGAAAGATGTTGAACTGCTCTCTTTTTTTCATCGTGCAGGGACCTATCCCTATTCTTTTCATTGTATTTTTATCCTTCATATCAAATTTTCTGTTAAAGAACTAATGCCCAGGAATACATCTACTTTGTTAACTGAGATATACCTGTAATGAAATTATTCACACATTGCATTATACTGGCAAACATTTCCAGATTAATGGACTCTTTTTGTTTTATTGCCTTTTGCTGCTTTTCTTTGTTATATTTGGAATCCTAATCATAGAATCACAGAATCATAGAGTTGAAAGAGACCATAGGGGCCAGCCAGCTGAACCCCCTGCCATGCAGGAAAATATCAAAGTGCTCCTGAAAGATGGCCATCCAGCCACTGTTTAAAAACCTCCAAAGAAGGATACTCCACCACACTCCGAGGCAGCACTCCACTGCTGAATCACTCTGACCATCAGAAAGTTCTTCCTGAGGTTCAGGTGGAATGTCTTTTCTTCTAGTTTGAATCCACTGGTCCTTGTTCTAGTCTCTGGAGCAGTGGAAAACAACCCTGTTCCCTCTTTGATATGACATCCCTTCAAATATTTAAACATGGCTATCATGTCCCCTCTTAACCTTCTCTTCTGCAGACTAAACGTATCCAACTCCCTCAGCCGATCCTCATAGGGCAGTGGTTCTCAACCTGTGGGTCCCCAGATGTTTTTGGACTTCAGCTCCCAGAAACCCCAGCCACTATGGTCAATGCTCAGGGCTTCTGGGAGCTGAAGTCCAAAAACATCTGGGGACCCACAGGTTGAGAACCACTGTCATAGGGCATGGCTTCCAGACCCTTCACTATTTTGGTTGCCCTCCTCTGGACACGCTCCAGCTTGTCAATATCCTTCTTGAAGTGAGGTGTCAAGAATTGGACACAGTATTCCAGATGAAGTCTGACCAAAAGAGAATAGAGTGGTACTATTACTTTTCTCAGTTTAGACATCATACTGCTATTGATGCAACCAAGAATTGCATTGGCTTTCTTGGCTGCCACATCACACTGCTTACTCATGTAATTGCTTTGCTAATTTTACATTTTAAAATACTTTTATTGTTTTAATTCATGTATCAATACAAATGAAGGGTATTTTAGAAATGTCATAGAGTCATAGAGTTACAGGGAACCTTATGGGCCAACCCTTACTCAGTGCAGGATCTTCAGCGAGAGAATCTCCAACAGGTAGCTGCCCAGCCTTTTTTTGTTTTGTTTTTGGAAGACATCCAGAGAGCGAGGCCCTACCACCTCTTTAGGCAATTGGTTCCATTGTCAAACTGTTCTTATTGTCAAGATAAATAAATAAATACAACAGTATCTTAACAGGGGATAACACCATTCACTTTGTGACATAGCTGTAATCTTTTGATTACTTTTATTATTGCTGGGTGGTGACTTCACTAATAGTGGAAGAAAAATATTATATGGTTCAAGTGATGGCTTGTGCTGTGTCTCATGCTTTATTGTAGATATTGAGATAACGGTGGGTGGGAAGTGAATGCTTTGTAGCAATCAAAATTTTAAAAAGACATTACTGAAAATAAACTAATTTGTTATTTTTGAAAAAGAGGAAGTAAAAGATTTCATGGCAGGGTAGCTGTGTTACTTTGCTGCAGAAAAAAACAACAGAGTTTTGTGGTGCTTCAAAGACTGCTATGTTTTACTTGGTTTAAGCTTTTGTAGACTACAGCCCACATTACCAGATACCAGTTTGAAATGAGGTAATTGAAATGGTTTGAAGACTACAGATTTATGTCAAACAAAATGTGGTAGTCTTTAAGATATTACAAAGCTTTCTGTGGAAGTAAAGAGTGGCTCGCAATTGTGGGTCATTGATAGGGAAAACTCCTCAATAATTTAACCTGAAATTGTGCCAGCCGGGGAAGAGAGGAGGATGGGACCGCAATGACATCATGCAGAAGTGTTGTCATGGTCCCATCCTTCTCCTGTTCCTATGGCAGGATAGGAGGTTGCTGCAGAAATGGCCAGTGACTTCTTAAAACCTGTAACTATAGTGGTAACTATTTGGGGTTTTGAATTGTAGTTGATCACTTTTCAAAAAGCTTCTGAACCTCTGGGTTAGCTCATATTTATTACACTGAGCAGCTTCTGAGGTACAGAGAGCAAAGATAAAGGCAGTCAGTGCCAACAGAGTTTTAAAAGAAGATTCCAAACCAATTTTAGGAAAAGGAATAAATAATGACACAAAAATATCAGAACAAGTTAATGTTCTCTAAGGAGCTTTTATCAAGGAAGAGAAAATCACTAGGTAGTAGGCATGCCCATTAACAAATGAAAGAGAGGTGACACTCAAGATGATTTTTAAAGAACTGAGAAGCAAAACTGCTTATTAAAAATACCATGCAGCCTTTACCAGGGAAAATAAAGTGAGGTGGACAATCAGGAAGTAATGGTGATTTAGTAAATATAATTACTGATACAATACAGGCAAGGAAATGTTTTGCAGGGAGTGGAGGAACCCAAGCTTCTACAAATCATCAACTAATGGATTAAATGCATCCAGGAGTGAGAAGGAAATTAGCTGATAAATTCATTCAACAACTGCTAATTATATCTGACAAGTTAGGGAGAAATAAGGAGGATGTGAAGGACTGAAGGAAAGCAAATGTGAAAGAAGTCTGTAAGTCTTTTTTGTGCTTTTAAGAAATACAGACTCGAGATGTTGCTGAGGCAGAAGTCTGAGAGAAACTGTTATAGCTCCCTGAGGGTTTTTTCTTTTGGGGACAGGTGCATTCTTTTTTAAATTCAGCTTCCATGTCAGCAGGGTAGTGAAGCTGCTCCTGGTTTTAGGCTGAGTTAAAATATATAATCAAGCTGCAAAACTTATTTAGGATATAGGGTGTACAATTCAGAGAGCTCCAGATTTACTGCCTCACTGACAGAGACTGAAAGTGCTATTGTTATACAGTCAACCCTCCACATTCACTAGGGTTTGGGGTGCAGGGCCCCCACAAAAATGGAAATATCACAGATGTCAGATGTATGTTTGTGTCTTGGGGAAGGGGGCCAAGGCATGGTGGGGAGAGCAGGCACCTAGGGTGTAACTCAGGATAGGGGAAGGGGTAGATTGGCATGGTTGCCCTATACTCCCTTTCTCTCTCTCCTAGGGTTTGTAGTGCAGAGAAATCAGGCTATGATCTGTCCTTAGCTGGCCAGGTAGTGGAGGTGGAGGAGGACCAGAGATGGGTTCTTAAAGGGCAGCACAGCCTGACTGGAGTTGTCATGAGGGAAAGTTCCCCTAGAAAAGAATCACTGAGGCGGGGGAGAGGAGTTGGAGAAATTTGCAAATAATCAAATCCATGAAAGCTAAACCTGCAAATGTGGAGGGACAATTGTGAATAGAAGCCACCTACAATAGCTCCTCCATGTCTACCTGTCACACATAAGGATCCACTATGTGATTGCTTTCAGTGTTCATACATTAGCTCATGTAGGTGATTCACTAGTTAAATCAACAATATGATCGTAATGTGATTAGGACATGCTTAGAAGACAATTTGTTCCTGAACATATAGGCAGAGACAACGGAAGTGGGAACAGTGTGTCACATGGTGGAACAGTGTGTCACATGGTGGAACAGAGTTCTACATACTCACTTCTCCCTCATGCATTGGAACACTTGTAGACAGGTACCTCGGAAAAACCAGTCCACTAAATTGTTGTATGCCACAGGACTCTCTTTCCACTAGACCAGTGGTTCAGTGGACTTCAGCTCCCAGAAGCCCTGAGCATTGACCATAGTGGCTGGGGCTTCTGGGAGCTGATGTCCAAAAACATCTGGGGACCCACAGGTTGAGAACCACTGCACTAGAGAGAATGGAATGGTTATCTTTCAGGGCTGGATCACTAGGAACAGGAGTTCCTAGTCAACACTATAGTCTGGCATCCCTTGCCTCTTTGATGCATATCTTCTTTCTTTTTCAGTGCTTATACCAATATTCATACCCAGAGACAGCCAGTGCTCTTCTCTTGCCCAACCATTCACTGCGTTTTTTGCTGCACACCTACACCAGTTGGAATATTACTTCCTTGGAGTGTAATCCAACACACCTCCAGTAACTTGGATTTGACAAAATTGTACGTGCAGGATCACTTCAGGGATTGCTTCTCAAATGAACATTGCTGAAGAGAGCACAACTTTGGTATAGATGAGAAAAACCACAGTGTTAATGCCATAAGGAACTGAAAAGCCCCTGCCACATGTTGAAACTCTAGTTAGAAAGAGTTACATATAAGTTATTGTTTGCAAAGTACTGTTAATCCATTATTGTTTCTGTTCTGAGAGCTTTTCTTATCGTAGCCTCAAGACAGGTATGTACACTTGCATTTTTCTGCTACACGATATTGTTTCTGTAAAGGAAGATAGGTATTCAACAATTATGAGGGGAATGTATTGTCTCTGTGTTGTGTGCCTTCAAGTTGTTTCTGATTTACAATAATCTTAAGGTGAACCTGTCATGGGATTTTCTGGGCTGAGAGTGTACGACAAGCCAAAGGTCACCTACTGGGTTTCAATGGCCGAGCAGGGCATTGAACCCAAGTCTCCAGGGTCATAATCCAAATGCTCAAAACACTGCAACATGTTGGCTCTATGTATTGTCTACTGCATGTCCTATTTGATAGCTCTTAGGTAACATGGCTCCCCACTAGTCTAGTTGTGCGGGAAAAAGTGTAAACATTAAAATAAAATAATATATATACTATAAAATATACATTAAAAAATTAAAATTAAGAGGCATACATGGTTTTCCTATGACAATATGAAAGACAAAGAAGAGAACAGAAGACAAAATCAATTAAAGTTCAAAAAGAGGCATTCATGTGCACACAGATGTACCTCTGGCTGCTGACCAAGGTTATCCTAGCATTTCTAACTGAACTTGGTTTAGCTGTAACTCAGTTTGAGCCTAGTGTTTTGCTCACACTTCATACCAATGATATCATTTGTTCAGAAGTCAGTCCCTTAAAAAGACCAACCATGCTTAAGGATGGAGCCAAAAACCCTCCTTTAAACAGGAAGTTCAAACTGATTTACAATGAATTAATTGTAAAGAGAAGTATACTTGCACTTTAAAAAAATCTTCCAGAAATGAACAGTAATGTCAAATGAAACACAATAAAAGTCAGCAACTAGCATGCCTAGAGAAAACTGCCATATATGTGTGTATTTTAAGATAAAGCTGTCATTCTTGCAATTTGCATTCAAAAGAGGATATTAGTCCAAAGTGGAAGGAGCTGGATTTCCTAGATTATGGCAAATATGGAATAGTATTGGTACAGCATGGCACAGATGTATCTAAATCTCTTATAATCCAAAATTAGTTTAGATTGCAAACTTTCTTGAAACTAGAATGCTCTCTCCAGAATTGCATGGCATGTTTCTCAAGTAAGTCTTTACATTTCTGAAGGAATTGCCAGAAATGGAAAAAAAGATATACATACATATATACATGCACACAACACAAAGTTCTCTCAGGTTCTTCAAGTTTTCTCTTTTCTAGGATGTAGGGAACTGTTCCAAACTCAGCTAGCTTCATGTAGGGCTTTTTCAACTGAAGCAGGAAATATGAGACAAAAGTCAGGGTGCTCAGTAAGAACAGCCACATTTTGTATTCCCCAATATTTGACAGATGAAAACTGAGATGCATGTCACCGTGCCACATCAGAGTGTGGTCAAGATAGTGAAAGTTATTAACGAGGATGAATACACACGCCAGGATTGGGTGCAGCAGTTGGTTTTTCCCTGAGGCTACTGGGAAGGGCAAGATTTTGCCCTGCCCTCTCCACTCCTGCCTATAAAGTTAATCAAGCACAAACTACCGGTATTACATTTTGAACTCAGTTTGCAGAAACTGAACTAAGCTGAAGGCAAAGGGGGAAACAAGAAAAGAGACAAACAAGGACCTTTTAAAAGCAACTGAAAAAGTGGGATGACAGGGATTGCCTGTGCCTAACTGGAACACTTGGAGGGTGTGTATTAATTTACACATGCAATTGGCAACAAATCACATTATCTGGTTATGATATGAGAAAGGCTGAATCTATCTGAGGATTTTTGCTTCTATTGTGACATTACCTGGGTGATCCTGCCCTGCCCTGGTCTGCACCTAGTGCTGTCATACCTTTAAATATGTCAAAACCAAGTGAGTCACACGGAGGACTTTTTTCTCCTTACTTTGGAGAATCCCACTGCCCTAAATGACTCATATCATTATAAAAAATGTGCTTCAGATGCTCATCACTGACACTGACCCACTGTTCTTCCATTTCACAATGTGCTGCCAGATGTGATCAATCTGTTAAAATCATACAATCAAAACACATAACCCATTTCTTAACAGTTCCAAATAGAGAAGTGAGAAAACACAAACAGTGATCCTGGCCACTCAGCACTCCAAGTTTCTTTTTTAAAAACTCTGCAAAGAAGCAACCAGTATTATCAATGCTGTCGCAATCATGCAGGAAGGTGGGGGCTATAGTTCCAAATTAAAGGGACAACAATGGGACAAGGCTGGATTATAAATCTTCTCCCCCTTCCCCTGGCTGCGTGCAGATGCACTGTGAATCCCTACATTCAATTACTCGATGCTACCTCTAGAACAGTTCCAGTTCTGTCCCTTCTTCCATTCATTAATGTCTGTTATGAAACAGAAGAATATAGCTGAACAATTCAGGGAATCTCAGATTCACGGAAGGATGCTGGGGGCCTTGAGTGCTAGACATGTGTCACAACAAGCTCACAGCTTTTGGGGATCTTATAAACATATACTTAAAAAAAAGTAAATCCTAAATTCATCTGTTTGACTCACCAAGAGGAGACTCATTGAATCAATGGGAACTTAATAATTCAACACTTATATAAGCCGAGTTGATTCAATTGTTCTACTCCAGTTAGAACTAGCAATTGGATTTAGACCTCAGTTCCTAACAAAGGAAGCTATTCCTTCCTTCCTTCCTTCCTTCCTTCCTTCCTTCCTTCCTTCCTTCCTTCCTTCCCAAAAACCAAAATAAATGTCCAAAGCTGATTTTATTAGCTATCTTGGCACATGGAATATGTATTTTTAAGTCTGACACAGGTAGCCTTGGGGCAGCTTATGTCTTTAAAGGTTAAAATTCTAAATTCTCAGGATGTGAGCCAACTGTGTTGAGTGTAGAACACCATGTGGTGTTTCTGGAATGAATTACAAAAATGATGGTCAAAGGGGAAAAAAACACTGCCTTATATCAAACATTACACTCTATGAACCCCTGCTTGGAAAATTTAATTCAAGCCAGCACTGAGGGTTCACATACTTCTGTATTAGAAGCTTATGACAGAACCTCAGTAAAGGACTTTTTGTTAGATTTTTTCCTCCATGTTTTGTGCAGCAGCATCCTACTGTGATGCAGGAAGGATTAGGGATGACAGGGAAGAGCTGGCATTGCTGCAGCCCAGAGGCATGTGCACATTTCTGAGAATACACATATTATTTATATATTCTTTCATTTTGACTCATAGCAGGCATCAGGATTTAAATGCTGCCATATAAGAATATTACAGTACATCTATTTAACATACAGCGAATACAGAAGGGGGGATTTAATAAAACACATTACTGAGATATGTTGCTCAGATGAACACTTATTTAACTCATTCAAGTAAAATACATCCTCAAACAGGGAAATCTTAGATTAGTCAACATTGAAATTTGAACTTGCATTCTCCAGGCCTAAACGGAAATAAATTAAGTCCATTTGCATGATATCGCTACACTGTAATACTACTAAGCCAATGGGTTGGTGCTCTTAACAGTGCAGTTATGCCAGAGACTTCTGTAATAACGGGGACAAGCACTTTCTTCCACCACTTTGTGTTGAGGGAACCTCTACTGCTTGATCTGTAAGCCACTACTAGTAATAGGAGCTGGACCAGAGGCTATCTTAGTTCCACCAGTTATGCAGCTCAACCGATTGCATCAGCAAATCCTCACTACTCTAATAGTGACCACTCCAGTTTACGATTTGAATCATTGAAATCTTTTTTTTAAGAGTAATGTTACTTTTAAAACAGCCTTCTAACATAGCCCAGCCAAATCTCATATGGCCACTGAACAATGAAGCGTGGGAGAATCATGGTTTGGTTAAGAGAGCTTGTGGATAAAGTGAGATCAGAACCTAGATTTTATTTATGTATTTTAATTATTACAATATTTATTTCTCATCTATATTTAATGAGCATCTGACAATAAAATTATTTTATTGCTTATCATTCCAGTTTAGAGATTGTATAACTAACTACAGGAATTTCTGCTGTTGATTTGATTTATGCTCCTGAAAAAGGCCAATCAGTTTATGTGCAGGCCAAACCACACTGGGCTTTTCAAAGAAGAAGACTGGACCATCTATAAGCATGTGGAGCCTAGTTTCCTTTTTCTGCTGATATATGTGCTTTTCAGTACCTATTTCTGCTCCTGCAATAAAATCAATGTGACAAATTTAAAACAATGTAAACAATAAACTGTTTAACAAGTTGAAGGAAGGCAATTTAACACCAGTTAAACCAATTCAAAATTATTTAAATCCATGCATAGGTATAATTTTTTTTAGTCAAATCAAAAAGGCCTCAGAGACTTCAGTAAACAATCATGATTTCCCTTGGTAATGGAATGCCAGCGATGTGGGTGCAAACTGGGCCACCGGGGGCGGGGGGCTCTTCCATAACTGGGCTACAGCAGCAGAGAAAATCACATGCTCAACCTATCTTCCAGACATGCTTTCACCAGAACAATAAAAGTCCATCGTAATAATTGATCACAGTTTTATAGGCAAAATACTACATTTCATAAATTCCAGTGTACTGTAGAGGAAAATAGAAACATATTACAACTGCCCCATTCCGCCAGCAAAGATCATCCCCCCACATCCAGCCCTTCTTTCACATTCTGCTTAAGATTCTTGGTAATATTTTTAATGCAACAGTACAATAGTACAGTGCCCTATCCTGCATTGTTTGAAAAATCCAAAAGACATTCTGGCCCTTTCTGCACGTGGCGAGTGAATCACTCAGGGCCGTTACTTACCGGTTCTTCTCTCTTTGAAGCAACGTGGACTTTCCCTTAAGCCCTTCTGCAGAGCTCCTCTGTTTGTTGCAGGCCAAATTGGAGTGGTGCGAGGTCCGTAGATCTGCACTGCTGAGGCTGAAAATGGCGGCTTCCTGTTCTTCGTGGGTCCGGACCAACTGCTGACGCTGACCACGCTCACAGCCCACCCTCCGCTGATCGCAGGCTCGCATTGGTGTGAGCCTGCGCATCTGCACAAGTGAGCAGGAACGAAATGGCGCACTCCAGAAGATTGAAAGACCGGATTTTTCCAGTCTTCACTTAGCGTGCTGGAGGACCACTTGGGGGCGTTTGGACTAAGGTGTGGAACTAAGGTAAATAGTCTGAACCTAGTTTGATCCAAGGTGTGGATGACCTCCGTGACAGGACGCCTTGGCCCGTTTTAACTTCCTCATGCGGAAAGGGCCACAGTCTTCTTTTGCTACAGCTGTTCCAGAGAAAGCTAATTTCATATGTAAGTAATAATGTAAAGTGAGCTGTAGCTGTGTCTCAAATGCTAGCAAGAGACTTCACCCCAGCTCAAAGACTGGAATTCCACAGATGTGGGGACAAAAACTGAAGCATAGATTTTTTTTTTTAAAATGACATTGTCAAAGGAGCAAAACAAAAACAAAACAAAAAAGGGAGACAAAATAGGGACAGTGACTTAAGTGAGAAAACAGGTTGATTTGCTCTGGAAAAAAGTCAGAGACTATTACCAAAAAAAAAAAAAATATCATGTGAAAAACTCTCTCTCTGTGTGTGTGCCTTGAAGTTGCCTGTAGACTCAGGGTGATCCCAAAAATTTCATAGGGTTAACTTAGGCAAGGAATCTTCAGATGTGGTTTGCCGTTGCCTTCTTCTGGAATATAGCCTACAGTACCTGGTATTCTTTGGCAGTCTCCCATCCAACTACAAATCAAGCCTGACCCTACTTAGCCTCCAAATTGGGAGCACATGCACTTCATGAGTGTGCTTCTCCACTGGTAATGGAAATATATCTTCAGAAATATCACCATTATTTGGATGTGATTTAAGGGCCAAAAATGGAATATGCCAGACAACCCAAGTTTCTTGAGACCACTTGAGTTTGTTAATACAGCTAGCACCAGACAGCAGTAATCATTTCATTGTTAGAATCCAAGTATGGGCACATTAGAGCAGAAATTTGATTTTTTAAAAATAATAATAATAAAAAAATACAGAGATGATATGGTGGTCACGTTTGGAAAAAGCTGTGCTTTTAAAGAACAATTTTAACAAATATGTAACTTTTAGAACTCCTACATTCTCGGCTTTGGCCTTGTGCTTGCACACATAGACCAGAGTTGATGTTTGTCATATTTATTTCTATAATGGCTGTTTGCTAATTATAATTTTTTTTAATTGTCTGCCTTTAAAATAAGAATAGCCCAATTGTTACCAAATGAATGCTGCAATCCCTCTCACACATGTGACAATACTTTTTTCTTTATGAACAAAAGGACAAACAAAGTGTTTATGCCTTGATTAAAGTTTACCTAGGCTTTGAGGAGATGAATAGGTTTTGGTTCATGGTAAAACGGTCTGTGTTCTATGCAAGACAATAAGTACATGTAAAAATACCCATGAACCTTTCCAGATCCACTTATGCTTTTATTTGAAATATTCAACCACACACAAGTGGAATCTTCTTTGGAAAGCATTAACCATTTTTACAGTTGCTAATCCTTCTCTTATATTTTGTCAATGTTCTGCACATCACTCGCAAAACCACAGGTTGTAATTACAAGTAATCAGCAGTGGCAACTGTATTCACCTGTGCTTATCTTTCATTTCTTTTCCTCTGAGGCACTTTGGTTGTTTATATGAGGGGAAAACAAATAGACTTAACGCAAGAAGAAGAGATTGACAAATGCTGAAGGGGGTAATGGATGAGAAGAAATGATAGAAGCCTTTGTTAGCTCTTCATATTCCATTTTCCTTTTTTTTTTTAAAGCAGCTCTCATAACCAGTTACTGGAGCAGCAGCGCTCTCCCTCTCTCTCTCCCACCCACCCCCCGTTATGAGGGAGGAAAAGACATTTAAACTAGAACTAGGGACCTCTCCGCACTACATTGTTATAGTGCTATTATTCCACTTTCAACATTCTATGGAATCCTGGGGTTTGCAGTTCAGGGAGGGGCATTTAGAATTCTCAGCCAGAGAGCTCTTTGACCTCAGTAAACTACAAACCCCAGAATTCCACCGGATATTGAAAGTGGAATAATAGCACTATAACAGCGTAGGGCAGAAAAATCATAGGAAAGTTACTTTCTGGAGTATAACCTCAGAATTCTTCAGGCAATATGGCTGCATTTCTAAGATGTGGTTCCAAAACACTGGCCCAAGGTTACCAATTGAACCTCATGTCTTAGTGGAGGTTTGAATGTAGGTCTCTTTAGCCCCAATCCAACTTTCTAACAACAACTCAACATTGGGAAGTATCCAACATGACATCCAATTTAGTCCTTAGTGTGTCTGTGGGATGTTCCAGTTCCGACACAGCTATCAAACTATTGTAAAGTCGAAGGCTTTCACGGCCGGAATCCATAGGTTGTTGTGGGTTTTCCAGCTTTTGAGGCTGTGTTCTATTAGTATTTTCTCCTGATGTTTCACCTGCCTCTGTGGCTGGCATCTTCAGAGGATATCCTCTGAAGATGCCAGCCACAGATGCAGGCAAAACGTCAGGAGAAAATACTAATAGAACACGGCCTCAAAACCCAGAAAACCCACAACAACCTATCAAACTATTGTTGCTGTATCATCTCTTAACATTCAGTGGCAATGTTTTGGACATTTTCCTAGCACTGGAACCTCATAATTTGGATTTGGTGATTTAACAGCAGGATCAGCCTCTCAGACTTGCAAGCACATGTTTATGAGAAACCTACTGTTTTGTAATGAATAGTTTTATTTTAAATTACACATAAAACTGTGGAACAGACACCTGTATGGATGTCTGTACCACAGCCTACAGTTCCTTTGTGGATATCTTGATCTGAAAACTGTTGCTGTGAGAGACAATAGAAACATAAGATTCATGGCTTGTAAGATGTGGAAGTCTCCTTTCTTAATAGCAAGGCTGTTTATTTTGATATTAGTCTTTCAGATATTCTTTGGCTTAAATCACTCATTCTTTGGATATCTGTCAGCCTGCACAGAATTAGTTTACTATATAACGCTAGATATGTACTTAAACTTTAATGTGAACTCAGTTGGGCTTACTTCCAGGTACTTACACATAGAATTGCAACCTTAGTTATTAATTAATAGCTATGATATTAAAATACTTTGTCAAGATGATACAAAAGGTATCAATAGTTGTCCCCTTACCAATATTTTATCATCTCTGTGTGTGTGTGTTTTAAGAATGTTGGTGACTTAGTGGAAGGAAATGGAAATAATTCATCTTTTTTTCTTTTTTAGATAATTTCTTCCCTTGTGCACACGCAGAAAAATTCATCTTAACAGTATTTAAATTCAGTCAAATAGTAGGTGCTTTTAAATCTCACATGTGTATTCCTCCCACTGAAATCTGTTAATTTTAGGTTATTTCTCTACACGATGCTTTATGTTAATGGAGCATTAAAGTGTTTACCTATGGCTAGAATGTAATCCCAAATTAATACTGCTAATTTAGAACTCATAATGCTGAATTTAAAGACCATATGTTTACTCGGAAGCTTTGTCAGTTAGGCCTACTGACGTTAAATAATTAGTTACAGAGTAGGTAGAGTTTTCATAGAAAGTAAACATTTATGTTTCATAGGTGCACTAAGAAGACCTCAGAATTATAGTAAATTGTTGGCTTTTGATTTTTCTGTTAACAAGGATAAGGAATTTCCATTATGTAAGTCCATGCCTGAGTCTGAAATGGTAAAATAGTGCCAAGGCTTTACTATCAGTTTTTTTTTTAAAAAAAAAAAATGCCTACAAATAGTTTGGAACTTCCTTGAGTTATTTGTACACATGAGAATGTTGAGCACATGGCAGGGATGTACTCCAGATGCAACTCCCATGAGCCCTAGATTTCACAGTCAATGGTCAGAATTATGGGAATTACAGCCCAACAAAAGGAAAATCACACTCAACCCACATCAATTTTATATGGGATTAAAAAGCAACATTTCAAAAGCAAGTGTACAGTGGTAACCGGTACAAGTTAGTCTTTCTGTTACAGGCATGGGAAATGCAACAAGGAGTTTTGGCATCATGAGTAAAAAGGCCCCAAGAGAATGGATGGCACCAGACAAGTGACATTCGTTTCAAATTTGTCTTCTGCTCTAATAATGAGTCCCAGCTGTCTTCTCTTACTTTAGCAGCATCATATGCCAGAGGTTGAAATGACCTGCTGCTTTCAGCTCGCCAAGAGATGTTGAGCCCATAGTAATGAACATGGCTTATTAAAGTAACAACACTAAATTGGCTACAATGGGACTGGCAGGTGTACCTCCTCACCTGAAGGCAAGCTGACAATTTGTTTTGAGTTACCAGTCTATCTCTAGGAAGAAGTTCAGTTTGCAATTGCTTTGCTTCTGCTCTCCCCAGTGTGATACACTATCCCTTCATCGACACGCTGTGCTTTGGGCTACAGCTACCTTTTCCTCTATTACCAAAAAAAGGAGGGGGTATTTTCTCTTTTCCTCCAGTCCAGTATTCTTCCTTTATTGTACATATGAACAAAGCAAAGACTCAACCTCTTGTAAACATTAAAGCTGATGTCACTGGATAACACAAATGAGAAGACGTCAGGGGAGAAAAAAACGTGATAGCATTCTGCATGAATGGTTTTTGTTCCACCTGGATGCACACAAAATGAGGACTGAGACTATTTCTTTTCAACCATTTCTGGGAGCATTTTATGTCTGGGTGGACAGGGAACAGACACTTCAGAGCTCTCTCCTGCTCTTTCTCTCTCTCACTTGTTCTTCCTTGAAAGGAGCCTGCTGTAGAGTTTGCAGACTCCCAGAGGCCCCTCAAATTGATGACATTTGGCTTGGAAAGCTGTGTAAATAGTGCAGGCTTCTACAGCTTGTCAAAGGCTTGGTCCCAGTGATCTCTGAGGACCTCAGGCAACTGACCAATTTAGCACAGGTAGCTCTAATCCAGAGAAGCAAAATACTGTCACCCTGCTAAACCAGTGAAAAATATCATAAAGAAAAGCAATCCTCTCTGACATATGAAAGGAGGAGAGGGGTGACAATTGTCAGGCACACTGGTGACAGATGCTAAAAACATATGCACCTACAATAGAAGCAACTAAGGTGTCTCTATGGTTACAGAAGCATGTTGACATTTTTTAGTGAGCATACAAACATATTTCTACTTCTAGTATGGTGATGGGATAATGAGACTTTTTGTAAGAGGTAACAGGCATTTCATAAATAAAAGCTAGTTTCAAAAATGGAACAAGGAAATAATGGGGATTCTAAAATCCTCCTTGAGGCTAAGTTCCCCTGCATGATTTTTTTAAAAACAAAACAAAACAAACAGAAGACATTGTACCTATCTCCTTAAGTGTGTAACTATTTCTAAATATGAACCAATTTAACTCTCTAAGGAAAGAGAGGTTTTTCCCCCACTAACTGGCAAATTATTGATTGGTTGCATTTATATGCTGCCTTTCTCCCAGAACAGGACCCAAGGCAGTTTCTAAAGCAGTCAGTTAGAAACATTTACAATAAAATTTCGAAACAATTAAAATCAACCATATAAAATCATTATAAAGCCACACAAAAGTTTTAAAAAATAAAGCAATCCAATAAAAATAAAAAGCTCTCCCACTCACACATGAAAAACGTGCTTCTGTTGTACATTAAAATTCATTGTGTGTGGTTTTGTTTGTTTGTTTTTACATTGTACCCACACAGCTTCAATCCAGGTTTCTTCACCTTGGCTTTTCTGTGTGGCAGTCTTATCTTTTCTCAAAACATTTTCAGAGTTCTACTCTTCTGTCATTTTAAAGGGGTGAGGATTTTTGATATGGGTAGTCACATAACAGACAGGATACTAAAATCACTTTGGTAAAATGGCAGGGATTGGAATTTTTAATACAAATTAAGAATGTTTTATAGCATGATAAATTTATAACTAACAAGCATTCAGCACTAATTAAAAGACTGACTTTTTGAAAAGTTAATGGGGTGATAAAATGGCACTCACCACAAAGGTTATCCTGAACTTCCCTGTTCCCACCCACCATGGCTCCATCACACCTACATATGTGAATGGAATCTGGCAGAAAGAAGGTACAGACAAAAATTCAGTATCTCCGACAGTGTGAAAAATCCATTGTGATTCTGTTGAATCTTAAAATGAACAAAGTAGAAGGCCCATGTTTTCCACTGCATAAAAAAAGATACTCACATGAGGTTTAAACCAACTGCTTATGATCCCATGTTCAGTAAAGTAAGGGCTTCAAGTTTAATTCAGGTATGTGTGTGCATGCGTGCGCGTGTGTGCATGTGTATATGCTCAAGTTCTATTAAAATCAAATACACAGTGGAGCTGTTAACAGTTGTAAATTTCCATGTGGTATAAGTGCACTTAACCTCTCTCTGCATTTCACACTTTGTATGTAAAGCAACCTTAAGAGCTATTGTAATTCCACCTTCCCAGCAGCAGAAATAGCATAGCGGAAATAACCAGAGATTATGGGTGGAAAAGCAGTAAACTGCTCAGTTTGAAAAAACAAAAGAACAGACCCCATTGAGCAGCTTAGTTAAACACCAAAATATGGAACAGGAGATGTTTCATTCTTTGATCTGGTCCACAGAGAAGTTTATTCTATTTATGTTGGTTGGCTAAGAAGGATCTTTGGGGAGTGGGGGAGGATTGGATTGTAAGATCTGACAGCTCCATGGAGCTGCTACCCTTTAATTTTGCTTCTGTAGAGACTTTTCCCACCCCCAGCTAGTGGCACCATTATTTCCCTTTCAGAAAGAGGGAAAAGCAGATCTGGAGACAAAATTGGAGGGTAAAGGGAAGAAAACTGACCCCTAGGAGACCAACAGAAGTTGTTTCAGCCCTTAACCTTTGATTTCATTCCCAGAGCTTTCCCCTCCATCACTATAGGAACTAATGGTTCCAGTAGTGCCTAAGGAGTGAGAAAAACAGCTTGATGTTCATGCTAGCCAGAAACACTGGAAGTGTAGGCTTTGTGAACAAACAAAAAGAAAGATTGCTGACTGAGAAGGAGTGGTATGGTCATTACTTGTGGCTGCCATAACTGGAATGTGGTGAGTAGAACTGTGTTGCATCTGGCTCAAAGAGAGCCCTCCTTCTCATGCTGATTCTGCCTGCAGAAATCAAGAAGGGATTAAAAAAAAACCCTACTCAGTTTCTATGTCGTCCCTGGTAAAGACAAATGCTTTTCCTCACTACTTAGGCAATCTGACATACCTGTAGCCAGGATGATACAATATATTTCTCCCCACTCTTTCTAACAGCATGTGTTTCATCATCTGCTTTAGTGACTTTTGTAAGCCAGACGTGGTAACTTTTGTAGATATACTAACTTGGAGTTTTAATGGCTATGTGGCTTTTTGTACAGGAGGAAGCTGGGGTGGGGGTACTCATTAGCATAGGGGCAGGGCAGGGATCCTTTCACACTTTAAAAGCTTCTCCATCCAGCTCATGGCTTTTCCTCACCACTCACGTGCAGCAATTAAGACATTTTAAAAAACCTGTGCAATGCCAATGGAAATATTTTAAAAACCTAATCAGGGAAGTGGGGAAAATATTTGTTGGGCCACTTCTAGGAAGGGAAGGGCTAACTCTCTCTTCCCTGTGTGATGCAGATCTCCTGCTTTCAAAAATTGCCCTCCCATGCACAGCAATTAGACTTTAAAACAGACTTCACTGGAGCCAATGGAGATTTTTTTAAAAGCCTAATTGCTGTGCTATGTAATAGAAACGTGCTTGGCAGAATACCATCTCATTTGGGACAAAACAGTCCAAGGAGCTTAGGGAGCGTTATTTTTCAGCAGCATGTACAGAATTGACCAGTAGGTCTTGAGCATTCTGTGTTTCTCCACATATAGCTAATCAACAAGATGAATGACTCTGGCACACTTCACAGTTTCCAGTGGCACAACTGAAGCCACTTGCTGACATGGGCAGGCTGGCTATTAGTTGAACTGAGCCAGAGCTTGATTGGCTGCTATGCACAATTGTTGCTGTTGGATACCACCTTGCCACCTCTAGATCAGAAAACTGATTCTGTCACAATGGCAGAATTTAAGAAGGGAAATGCATTTTGGACTACAACTCCACAGTTCCCCAGCCTGTATGACCATCTAGGGGATTCTGCAAGAAGTATTCCAAAAAGTAACCTTTCTAGGCTTTGCAACACTGTCGTAGCTTATTGGTAGAATTGTGTTTTGATAAAAAACATGATAAAAAGGCAAACAAAAGCAAGATCCTAAATGTTTCCTTTTAAATATTAATTCCTGAT
Source organism: Iguana delicatissima (assembly GCA_948472985.1). Taxonomy (NCBI): domain Eukaryota; kingdom Metazoa; phylum Chordata; class Lepidosauria; order Squamata; family Iguanidae; genus Iguana; species Iguana delicatissima. Next base: position 71,286 of record CAOKZL010000316.1, read on the forward strand.
GGCCATTTTGATTTTTGAATGTCCATGTCAAAAGACTGAATTTAAGAGGTTTGCAGCTCATTGTCTTAGGTTAATTCACAGGGAAAGGAGAGTAGCAGTGGTGCACTCTTTCACTGGAAAGATTGCTTCCATATTCTTGTCCAACTTCCCAAGGACAGCTGTATCCTTCTCTGGTATATGGAAAGCAAGGGAGAATATCAGCTGAAATATCTAGTTTCCTCTGCGAGAATTATGATGGTCAAATTCTCACTATTTTGTAGTTGAGGAAAGCCCTATATGCTGTTGCAATATGATTGCTTTACCTTTTGAAGGCTTACTCCAGATGTTTTATGCATTTTTATATGCTATATATGTAGATTGCTTTAGGATGGAGTTTCTGTAAGGTCAGCTTCTGTCTGAGTTGTAAAGGAACATTTTTTGGATCATGCCAGCTGGGGGAATCTGGGAGTACAAGTCCAAAAGATCTACTCAGAACTACTCAGAACCACCCTAACCTAGCATGCCCTAAAGCAGTGGTTCTCAACCTGTGGGTCCCCAGATGTTCGTGGACTTCAGCTCCCAGAAGCCCTGATCATTGATCATAGTGGCTGGGGCTTCTGGGAGCTGAAGTCCACGAACATCTGGGGACCCACAGGTTGAGAACCACTGCCCTAAAGCTTTGAATAGGACAGTCAAATAAAAACCAAGTGAAGTTATTAATGTGAATGAAGGTGATCTGCTTGGTGTCATCATACCACACAGTTTGCCCTCTATCTTTCCAGCTTATTTCCTCTCCCAAGATGAAGGACATTATATTTATTAGCACTGCACTTACCCTCCTTTGCACAGCCCCTGACATTCTGACCTCCCCAATTCACTTTCCAATTAATTTCTCTGCTCCTGAGAAACAGCTCAGCAGGAAATGTTCTGCTCTCTCTCTTCTCAAGTTTGGTTGGTCAAAATAGCTGCTGGACATTTCTATCTGAGTCCCAAAGTAAGGTATTATAAATTGGAAACAGTGCTGTGCTGAGAGGATAGGTATTCCCTTGATGTTAAAATAGCAGTTCCCTGGATCCAGAATGATAACCATATTCCCCAAAAGGTGAATCTGACCAGGCCATAATGCTTAATGTTCTGAGTGAGTCTCAGCATTGAGAAGTCTGAAATATGTGTTACACCACCCATGCACCTTTTGTTCAAATTGCACATATTTGTTGTATCTGTTTGTCTGTCTGTCTGTTAATTTGCCCAGTTTCATTCCACAAGGTAAAAGACTAACAGCTTATATCCACAGGTCCGGATCACAGCTACCCTCCACCCAAAATGCAAGCACCAGCTGCAGAAGCATCTTACTTTGGGCATGGAGGTGTGAACTTCATTGCAAGTTGTCCTTCCTTGGCTGCACGGAGCAAAGCTGGTTTCCCACACCCAAGCACCAGATGCAAGAACACTGTGAAAACATCCATGTACCAGTTTCAGAAGCATTCTTTCAGTTGACACTTGTTTTGGATTGACTTTGCTTGCCAGAATTTCTTCCTCATCAGAGGGAATGGAGGCTGTGACCTCCAGAAATTAGCAAAAACAGGAAGGATTCCCAAATTTCAAGGCTTTCCCAATTGAGAGATCAACCCGGGGGGGGGGGATTTCTGCTGTTATCTCTGATTTGTGATCAAGAAACTGAACAGTCCTGTTATTTCAAAAATCACACACACAAAGTCTTCATCTATCTGTATCTCTCTTTTCATCCCTTGTATTTGCTTGGTGAGTTACTCTAGATTTATGTAGATTGTTTGCCTTCACCATATAACAGCTTGAGTCCAAATCTGGGCAACCTGCTAGAAAACCCAAACTTTTTCATCCTGACTAAAACTTATGACTAACAGGCAATCATCTGTCATCCTGTGACAACTCAGAAGCTCAGCAAAGGGAAACTGTAATTGTATGTGAACCCTGCTAGGTTAGGTCATAAGTTAATCAACTTATAGCACCCTATCTTCAAGGCAGGGAAGGTTTTCTCCAAATCATGACGTATGTTAGGAACATCTCTTAACTTCAGGAGACTTGGGATTTTTTCCCCTTGATTACAGGAAACTGCACAGCTTTCCCATGAAAATTGTATAGCTTCCCCAGTTTTCCCAGCACAGGTTTCTAGAAGCTATGCCTGCTGAAAACTGCATAGCCTTCCCTGAAAATTGTGAAGTTTTCAGTGTGAAAAAGACAACTCTCAATGTGTTTTGTGCAACATTACTTTTTTAATGTGGCAAACATCAATGTTAGGCACCAAAACCACATGCCAATTGTTTTGCGCAACACTGTTGGATTTTGCATAACATTTATACTGTGCAATATTGCTATTTTCTATGCAAAAAAAAAAAAAAGAAAAAAGAAAAAAAAGCAATGTTGCACAACAAAACCACATGCGGTCGCAGCTTCAGTGGGCCCAAGTTTCTTTTCCTCCTGTGTAACCTTTGAGTTGTACAAGTTTCAAATTGGCAAAGGCTGGAGTCAGAAAGTCAAATGCTTGACTGCATTGTTTATACAGGGCTATAGTGTGCAGTTAAGTTTTGTATTTTTTGCATTTTCCTCTAGTGTAAAGTGAAAAACAATGTAAGCAGATGAGGATATCTTCCCTCCTTAGGAAGCCATGCAGTTTTCTGTGCATAATTAATTAATTAATTAATATAAAAATGTGAGTATAGATTTTGACTGCAAAGCTTTGCAGTTTCTCAAACTCTTGAACAGTTCTTCACAACTTGCATTCTGCTGGGAAAAACGAAAACGAAAAATGGAAAAAAAATCCCACAATTTGCAGGAACTTTTGATGTGTCTTCTTTTTTCTCACCTAAGTTTCTCAAGGGGTCAAGAACTCCAAATTTGAACAACAGTTATAAAATTGATGAATTTCCACCCCATCCCTACTTTAAGGCCAAGGCACACAAAGAAGGAACATGGATAGCATTGTACAATATGGCTGTTTCCTAGGAAGATTGATTACTGTATCCATAAGTAGGAAACACACTTGGACATATAGTGCATAGTCAAGAACCTATAAAGGCAGAGAAAGATCTCAAGAGAGCTGAATGCAACATTAAATAATAAGTAGTTTTCAAATGTTGTTCATGCACTGCCCAGGAACCTACTGAGCTCTGAAAGCATGCAGAAAGAAAGTGCAAAGCTCACGCCCTCCCTCCCTGGGAAAAGTCAGCTCACACTGATAAGCAATAGTGCTTTGGTACCTTGCGTTCACTTCTAAGAACTGTAGCATACCCCTGTATAAAGAAGGAGGAATGATGAAGTCATCAGGCTCACTGTAAAATAGTCACTACATATCTAAGAATTCTGCAAGGAGCAAGCTTGAGAAATCATGAAGATGACTTGTTTTTTCAAGATTGTGATAAAGGCTGGCTCTCAGTCTTCAAGGATCTCCTCATGTTTATTGTCCAGTGACAGTTTTCCAGGATGGCAGAGAGATAATGTCTTAATTCACCCAGGATCTTGTGACCCTCTCCATTCCGAAAAGCAGCTTGCTTGCTTGCTTGATTTATTTTATTTGTTAAAATAGCTCTGTCCTGCCCTATATCACAACATCTCACTGTGGGGTCCAGGTAAGATTGATATAAACAGTCTAAAATATATATAGAAGAATAACAATAATTCCAATAGACAAAAATATAAACAAATTAAATTAAAACAGGTTTAAAAAGTTAAAACAGTTTAAAAACACCTACAAAGCATTTTGTAGTGAATCACTTAGTTTCAAAAGCTTTAATAATCCATAAACATTTTATCTGGTACTTAAACAAAGCCAGCCTTAGTGCCAGCTGGGCCTCCTATGGGGGGAGCATTCCACAGTTGGAGTACCACAACTGAGGAGAACATCTCCCAAGTCCTCATAGCATGTTGTATATCTGTCTGCCTGCCTGCTTGGTTTTATTTATTAGTTTAGGTAATTAAGCATTTTACTTACTATCCTGTGTATATACCTAATACCCCCAAAGACGTTCATTGAGCCTCTTATTTTTCTGCTCCCCTATTTTATCTCAAGAATATTATTATGTTTCATTTCCCCACCCCTTTTAACTTTTCACAGTCTGAGCAGTGTGTTCTATAGTTTTCTGTCTATATAAGAAATAGTTCTAAATTTAGCTGTCATTTTCATCAGTGATGATATTGGTGACAACTGAGATGGGCATGAAGTTCTGAGTTGTTTCCAGCAAACAGGATTGTATTGCATTTGCAAGAGGTTAGGATCAGCAAAAGAAACAGATACCCTGAGCTTGAGAGATCTGAAGCAGAACAGCAGCAGCAACAGTACTGAATTATCACCTCTTCACCAATATAGTCAATAAAAAGATTTTTGCGGGGAGTGCCTTTATCATGACTAGCTGTCCACTTTCATTCCTCAACTTCTCTCCAGTCTCCACTCACTCTTAAGCCATTTCCGCATGAGACTGTTATAGCGCTATGATTCCACTTTCAACATCCTATGGAATCTTGGGGTTTGCAGTTTCGGGAGGGGCCAAGTGGCCCCTCCCGAAACTGCAAACCCCAGGATTCCATAGGATGTTGAAAGTGGAATCATAGTGCTATAACAGTCCTGTGCAGAAATGGTCTTAGTTTTCCAATCAGCTTTCCACAGCCACAGCCATGCTCCAATTGGATTGCACCAAAAGAGGTGGTTGGAGTAACAAGATTTGCACACTCCTTGATCCCAGAGCTTCTGGGACTATAATTCCGCAAATTTCTCAGCCAGCATGCTCAGTTGCCATTTCTTGTATAAGACCAGTTCAGTTCCTTTGTTCAAGGGAAGACCATGCAAATCTCTCTTGTCTTAGGCCTTTGTGTTAGCACATCCTGCTCAAATCTACTGAAAATACTTGTTTTCCTAGAACATATATTGTGCTGAACATTGTCCCTTGTTTAGACCTCTGCTGGTAATACACTACCCTTTGCCTCTGATGGACCACCCATCTAGCACAATTTAAGGACTGTTCTAGATCACAAGTTCCATAACTGTTACTTGGAATTTTTCCTCCCATGTTATCTTCCTGCCTAAAAGCCCTTCCTGTTCGTGCATCTTCAACTTGCTGTGATTTGGCTGTCTTTGCTATGTGAATATGTATAGTGATAAAATGGTTTTCTATCCTGAAACCCTGTATCACAAGATTGGTGTACATCAGAGGATGTTTTTGACCTCCCTATGATTTTTTCCTGATATGCTCCTCTTCTGGTTTAAAATATATGACTGCTAGGGCTGAACACAATCTTGCAGCAGCAGGCCTACCAGTACTATGTGCTAGAGCAATATAAATTCTACTTCTTATCTATTTTATACATACAATGTTCATATTAGTCCTGTTTGTCACATCATTAAACTTTGAGCTCCTGTGGAGGATCTTATCTACAATAATCCTTGGTTCTTTTCTAAATCACTGCTTCCTGAGGACAAATCTAACCACTTACTACAAAGCATGATCAGATTATTTAAATTTCTGTATTGACCTGACATATTCTGCAATTAGAAAATCTAGATTTTAGAACTGGAATGTATTACTCAATATATTCCATTTATGTACATCTCCTCACTGATTTTTAAATGTAGCAGTTTTGCGGAACAAGAAATTCCACTGCAGTTGCAGCTGAGAAATGAGCTTCCTTTGTTACTATCACCAGAAAGTTGCCTTTGGTCCCTCAAAATCAAAGGCCACAAGGTTTACAATGGTACATTGGAGATCACTCAGTCAGGCACAGCATGCTGATCCCTAGCCTATTTTACTTGCTCTGTTGACTAATTTCAACAGCTTTGTTTCTGGCACATGTTTACATTATTCTTGTTTCCTCTTATTTAGCACATGGGCAACAGCATTAGCCACACTCTTAGTTTTAAATGAACACCATTAATATCCACTGTTGCAAGGGACTGTGGAATGATTTTGATAAACATGGCTCAGAAGCTGATCTGGCAGGAGTCTAGAATGAAGTTTGTATGGGCATAGCCCATCGCTACATATATCAAAGGGTGCAAGTTAGAAGTGGAATGCAACATGGAATTTTAGGTTGACGAAAAGGGCAATGGGATGAAGAAGGCCACAGGACTTGGTTTATTAATCAGAAGCCACTTGTAAGTATAGCCAGCCCTCCACATCTGCAGGCTTAACTTTCACAGATTTGATTATTTGTGAGCTTCTCCAACCCCTGTCCCCCCCACCTGAGGAGCTTCTTTTCCAGGGGAACCTTCCCTTTTGGCAGCTCTGATCAGGCTGTGTAGCCTTTTTAAAAATCACTTCTGGTCCTCCTCTTCCTCCCCAGCTGCTGCCTGACCAACTAAGCACAGACTGCAGCCCAAATTCTCAGCGCTGCAGACACTCTCCTGATTTCCCCTCCCACATCCAAGATAGGAGGTGACTGTGAGAGAGGAAGTATAGGTTCATCATGCAACCTCACCATGCTTCAGTTCCCTTCCCAAAGACACACTGGCACATTTTGATATTTACAATTTTCCCATTTTTGTGGGGTCCTGTGCCACTAACCCTAGTGAACGTTGATGACCAAATGTATACTGAAGTGCCTAAATCATGAATATCACAATGGAATATTAAATTAGGACACAGCTTGAAGAATGCGTAGTATTGCAATGCTGAAGAAAAGATCATTTAACACAAATGGATATTACAAATCTATTGATATCTCAATACACATGAAAATATGGCTTAGGAAATATAATACCTCCTTTTAAAAGGGCATGTTCACACTGGAGATATTTATAGAAATCCCCTTTTTTAGAAAGAAACAAGTTTATTACTTTTCCATCATCCCGTACCTGAGTGGCTAAATGAGACAGAAAAAAAACCTGGATGTAAAAATAGAAGGTACTAACTGCAGTAGACATAGTGCTCAAATTTAATGCACTACATTTAAAAAAGTTACAGCCATTTTTGTTTTCCCAGTGTAAGTCAATGGGGAAGGATTCCTCAATTTTGACTCAGATTCAATGTCTAAGTCAGAACTGGATCCAGACAGATCTGGTCTGAACTGAGCCCAGATTCAAACTGGACTCTTTGAGTTGAATAAAGGAATCTGTGTACAGTTTTATTTCATACTAATCTATTTCTGCATCAGTTTGCAAGTGGTTTTTGTCAAAGGCCATTTCCACACTACACTGTTATAGTGCTATTATTTCACGTTCAACATCCTGTGGAATTCTGGGGTTTGTAGTTTACTGAGGCCAAAGAGCTATCTGATTGAGAAATCTAAAAGCCCCTCCCCAAACTGCAAATGCAAGGATTCCATATGATGTTGCAAGTGGAATAATAGCAATGTTACAGTATAGTGTGGAAATGGCCAGCCTGCTCAAAAGTTCGCACACGCTCTTGCACTTTTTTTGTAATGCTTTAAAAAAAAATACAAGCAGTGTTTGTATATTACTGTATTCCTTTGTAAAATTAATTTCTCAGCTGACTTTCAAGGTTAGTTTTCCTGTTACTTCCCAAGCCTGCACATTTTGTGTGTAGGTTTCCCCCAGTGCATGCATTTTTGTGTGCTTTTTGAATTAGATAAGTATATCATAGAATGCAGAGAGATGTGCAAACCCAAAGCATAAGCATGCTCCAGTTTCTGTCTTATTTTTGAGAAATTTGGTTGGTTCTTAAAAATATGAGCCTAAATAACTTTTCCCTGTCTTGATTTGGGGATAGGGGGCTGTTTGAGGCTGAGAAAAAAAAAGGCAAGGGGAAAAAAGAGAGACTCATTCTCCCAGAAAATTTACTATGGTTGCATTAAAAATGACAAAACAAAGTGCTTCAGGATGTCAAACCTACGTAAGGTGTTGTTTGGACTTGAACAGTTCTTCTAGAAGAGTGTGTAGCTATCTTACTTTTGCCATTGCTTGGATGCTGCTGCTGTTTGCCTGCAGCTGTCGGAGCTGTCTCCATCTGGTAGAGAGATCAAAATCTATTAAGTAAAGAGGAGGACTGTTTGGAAGAGGAGTTCATGGGAGCAGGCAGGCTCAAGCTGGGCTGGCATAATTTCACTTTTGTAAGGAAAAAAATATGCCACCATTCCCACCCCTGCCTTCTGAAACCTCCACAGCCTATTAGGGATTGTTTCTGCACAGCAGCTCAACTCTAATTGATCTGGACACTGCAGCTAATTTTCCCTCAGACATCTGTTAACACACATTAGTGTATGTCATTAAATGGGGAAGCACAGTTTAACTTGAAGGGGCAAAGCTCAAAGGCCTAGTGTTTGGGGAGGTGAGAGCAGGCAAGAGAAACAACAACAGGGAGGAGATGTTTGTGCAATAATATTATAACTGGGAAGTGGAGAAGGAGGGGCTTAGAAAAGCTTAGATGCTCTTGGAGTCACACATTCATCTATTAGGCTAATGTAACCCAGAGATAACTTGCTTCCAGATGAACTAGAACATGTGTCAGACTTGAGAATTGCACAGACTATACATGCAACAGTCACTTACTGAAGAAAGTGCTCTATTTCAGCTCATACTGTTAGCCCATCTAGCACAGCATTGTCTCTTCTGATTGGCTCAGCAGAGTCTCAAGAAAAAGATAAGGTCCACCCACCTCTACCATCAATAAATTTCTACCTCAGATGCATTTCACTCGATATATCAGGAATTTTGCATACAAACATGGGATTCTCATACTGAACTGTGATACCTCTCCACCTAAAATAAGTTCTCAGATCCTTCCTCATTACATTTTTGGAATACCTCTGAACAACTCACCCATTCAAAAGAATCACAAAATGCTGCAGAATGGTAAGTGCTGAGGAGCAGAGGCAAGGGAGTTACACCTGCTAGAGTAAGCTGGTTCCTCCAGTGTTAACATGTGTTGATGTTTTTGAGGCTCTTAAGCAGAAGCTGGATGGCCATCTACCTAGGATGCTATTGCAGTAAATTTCCTGTACTGGCCAAGGAATGGACACACCCACAGTTGACCCTCGAGATCCCGTGCAACTGCATCTATTATAACAAAGGAGTGTTTGAGAGAGAGAGAGAGATGGGGGGAAAGGGGAGAAAGGGAGAGCAACCTATACCTCCAGAACCATGAAACCTAGATATCTGAAAGTTGCTAGAGAGAAATAAGGGTACTAAATGTGTATGTAATGTGGGATTATTTTAATTTATTGTAATTATCATGAATGTGTTTGTGCATTTGAGTGTGAAGACCTCGAAATCATCCAATGATCACTTTATTTATAGCCTACCTTTCCTCCAAACTGGAACTCAAGGTAGATTACAAAATAAAGAGAATTTAAATAAAAACACCTATGGTTAAAAACCGTGCAAAATGTTGAGATTAAAACAGTACTAAACTAAAAACAAAATTAAAAACATTTAAATGTTATTTTGAAACAAAGGATAAAAGTAGTATACCATCATAAAAAGCCCTTTTCTTGCATATACTTATTCATATATATATATATATTTCAGTTCTCAAAAGCTTGCTAGAATAAAACTTGCCACCAAAAAGACAGCAAAGAAGCAGCCATCATCATAACCTTCATAGGAAGTGAGTTTCAGAGTAGGAACAGTCACAGAGAAGGTCTTCTCCGGTGTTCTCATCAAATGTATTTGGGAAAGTAATGAGATTGAGAAAAGTCCCTCTCACAAAGATATGGGAAGATAACTGTCTTTCAGATAGTTTGAACCTGAACCAAACTACATAAACTACAAACCTATATACTGCTTAGGGCACATGTGTCCTACACAAGGCCTGCAGGCTGAACCCGGCCCGCCAGACCAGTTCATGTGGCCCTCACACCTCTTCTGCAGCTGTGGCACTCCTTCGGCCTCGTGAGCCTGATCCCCACATTGCAGGCCCCTGGCTGCTGTTATTTTGAAGAGGGGCCCAGCAGACCTACTTCAACTTCTGACTGCTCCTCTGTCTAAGTTTTGCTGTCAGAGTGTTGCCATAGGTTACCATGGCAATGCTCTGTGTGGCTTACAAGCATTGGACAGAGGAGCAGTCAGAAGTAGAAGTAGATTGCAAGTGCTGGCTGCTGGGCCGCTCTTCAGAATACTGGCAGCCGGGGACCAACAATGTGGGGATTGGGTTCAACAGGTACAGAGAAGGGCAGGGGGGCAGAAAGAGGCACAGAGAGGGTCTCACTGGGACCAAAAAGTTAAACAAAGTTAAGGTAATAAACAGTGCCTGATAATATTTGTCTGATGATTAAAAAAATAGCCTTCTGATTTCAAAACTAATTTTTCAATAAATTGTACAATGGTTGTACATTTGAATATCTGCTTGCCATTCTTTTTCCTAGGCTTCTAGTTTCAGAACTAATTATTACTAACACCAGTAATAATCAAATGCAGAGGCAATTATTTTATATGATAAAAAAGTAGATACATTTATATAGTCTTACAGATACAACTGGCCCTTTGAGGGCAACCATAATGTTGATGAGTCCCAAGATGAAATTGAATATAACAACCCCGGCTTAGGGATCTCTGCCAACTCTACTATTTCCTGCTTCATAACCTTTTCTGTCTTGTTTTCATAAAGTTGCTTCAGATTTTTCATCTGTCCTCCACTATTGATCTAGGATATGTTTTCCTCCAAAGTATACTTCCAAAGCAAGCAGTGAAAAAAAAACCCGTAGTATCTTCAGACAGAGGAAACACTGCCCCCTATGAGCCTGTGCCCTATCATTTGTTGGATCCCATCCTGTCCACTACTGACATTTGTTCCTGTAGAAATTACTCATAAGGGAATCCAGCTTTCAGCAACATCAACAGCAACAATAACTTCCTAATGCTGTTCTATCTACATTTGGAGTGTTCAAAGAATTTCATGTACATTAATACTACAGTACCTAAAACAATGGTCACCCTAGATAATTCCTTGCCCTGCAGGTGTTCCACATAACTAACTGCAGAGGCCAAAACCCCATGGTTTTCTGTTGACATTTCAGTGAATCCAAGACTGCGATTTCAATTTGGCTATTCTGAGATCACAGGTCAAATGCTTTACCATTGTATTGTACCAGCTTTAAGGTTGTTATCCCAATAATAAATAAATGCTCCAGTTCTGTACACAGTGATTCTAACTTGAATTCTTTATTTAAATTTGGAAATTCAAAACAATTGTGAAGATGATTCAACAAGATGTCATGATTACTGAGAAAGCCACTAAGAGGACAAAAAGAACCAATAAAGTGACACTTTTCTTGGTGATCTCCAGATAACTCATGGCTACTAATATAGTGTCCGTTCCCAAACACAGGCTAAATCTCAAATGAATAAATCTAGGTGTCACTAGAAGTGCTTTAAATTGTGATGCATAAGCAAGACAGAATACAGCTCTCTTCCTTCATCTGATTCTTAACAGTTGTATGATAAAGTATGAGATGTCTTCTCCAAAAGTTCCTACTCTGCTAAGACTGAATGTGATTTCTAGGTGTTTCAAATATCTCTGCTCTCTTTCAGTTCCCCATTGTCTTTGAATTCAAAACAAACAAACGAACAAACAAACAAAATACCTCACCAGCTTTCAAGGACATAATCCTTTAGTTTGGATGGGAAACAGAATCTATTAGGAACAAGCCTTTTCAGGTTTTACTCTGTGTGCTTACATTTTGAGCTATGTATTCTTTTGATGATGTGCCTGCTCTTCCTTGTGTTCAAAAAGTGATGAGATCCAGCATTTTAAACAAAATGTTTCAGTGAACAAATTGAATGGTAAAAGGAATACCTTTGTCTTCCCTTCCCCACCAGTCTTTATGACTTCAACAAACTTCTTCCAGTTTCTGGTCCACTACAGAACACCTGGATGCAAATTGTGAATACATGCTGTGAGCACTGCAGTAGGGGGTAGCAATTAGAATAAAATCCATTTGCTCTCATTCTGTAAATATGCAAAGTTAAGCAAATGGATGATAGATTTTGACTCAGCCCAGAGTTGTAGCAGATAAATGGTTACTTGCAAACTTAGGCTGCTTAGTAGCAAGAAATGAGTCCTAGTGGTCTTTACCAAGTTCACATTTTTAAAACATCAGAAACTCTCCATGTTTCTAAGCAATCAGTTTACTGATGCAACCACAGGAGCAGAGTTGCTCCTGAAGTCCAGCACTGAATCTTACTTTGGCAGCCAAAGAAGACCCAGCACTTTGAATTACACTTGATGTTGGGTCTGAGTAAGCACATGTGATACCTCTTTGATGTGATGCCATAGGTTGCTTCCTTGCAATTCATCTCAATAGTTTCCAAGTGCTTTACAGTGAGATTAGCCCTTGAAATACTGAGAAAAAAAAAGAATAATCTCACAGTAAGTCAGAAAGGTCAGTACTATCATTTTCATTTCAAAAATGGGAAACAGAAACAGTAACTTCTTCATCAAAATGGCATTTGTACCTTCATTTTTTTTTATCACTAGCTAAGTTTAGCCCTTTATTTATCTTAGTGAGCCATTTAGTTATGAGCTATTTAGTTATGTTTCATTTTATATATGGTGCAAAACTGTTCCCATTTAACTTGTTTTCTGTACTTATTCTCAAAGTGTCTTATAAGAATTACACAAACCAGCCTCTTTTCAAAGGCACAGTGATATCAAATATCAGAAGCCATTAAATTATTTTAACATGCTGATAAATTTCATGGCATTACTATTGATATCTTCTTTGGCTAGCGAAATGTAAAAAATAAGTACATTTTATGTAGACTCAACAACTAGGGAATTGCCCCTAGTTGGTATAAAAATGTTTTAAACAAATAAAAATACATTTGCATGATATTTATATTTCGTTCAAACACATTCTGTTTTCAACTTCTCTCACCTTTTCCCAGGGGAGTGGGAAAGGAAATGCCTTAACTGGGTTACAATCCACATTACTATGAAATCAACCCAGCTAATTTTCATTGTTGTATATATAGCTCTACTTTCATTGTTGTTTTCACACGACTTGTGACAGCCAGCACTCATCAAAAACTGCAGGTGTTCTGTAATGGGACAGGAGCTGTTAAAATAACTAAGCTGTCATTAGATTGAACTTACAAGACAAGCTGACTTAGGCTGGCTAATTCATGATTTTGCGATGAAACAGACCAGAAAATCTAAGCTTTAAAGTTAACGGGCTTAATGTTTGCAGCCACATTAATCCATCAGAATAACAATAAAATTCAATACACTGATTGGATAATTCATTTATCAATGAAAAAAAGTTATAAAATAGTTAAGTAGCTTGTAAGATTTTTAGACTTCTGGTATTCTTAAGCTGTAACTAAGCAAAGACAACAAAGGTGAATGTACTTCAGAAATGTAGAATATGAAACAAGAATTAATTTTCTCATGGCTGAAATTACCTGCCAGTTACTTTTAATTTAAAAAGGAGGTTGGCAAGTATGACATTTGGGTCATACTTATTCACAGATTCACAGCCTGGGCTTTAAGTAGACCCACTGAATCAATAGGCACTTAGTAAATCAATACTTTTGTAAATTCTATTACTTCAGTTGGTCTATCAGGGGTTGGGACCCATAATTAAATTTAATCCATTGGAAGGATTGGTTAAATGTTACAATAAAAGCCAATCTGTTTCAGTGGGTAGCTGCAACGTCTCAGCTGGGGACTACTTTGCTAACAATAATATTCTGTCCATCTGTCTCTAGAACCTAGTGTTACACTGAAATATTTGTCCCAACTGCTTGGCACTTTCATGACTGTGAAGAACACAAATCCTTTCTAGAATCTGTATTGATCTTGGAGTAGTGAAGGATTAGGGATTTTACATTTATTTACAAAATTCTAAGTGCCCATTCCAAAGGCAGCTTAGTTGAGCTAAGCCACTGAGCCAGCATATGCTTTGAAAATCCTGACCAGAATCTCCCATGGGAACAGTGCTACAGGAACATCTGATTAGTGATCCTTGCAAAGATCTTTTTTATTGTTGTGTGCCTTCAAATCACTTATGACTTATGATGACCCTAATGTGAACCTATCATGGGGTTTTCTGGGGGCTGGGAGTATGTGATGCTCCCAAGGTTACCCAGTGAGTTTCCACTGCCAAGTGGGAAATCAAACCCTGGTTTCCAGGGTTGTGCTCCAACACTCAAACCACTACATCTCACTGGATCTTTGGAAAGTACTCTACCAGAAGCTTTTTCAGATGGAAAATATGCCTTAAATTATCATCATCATGAATCACAATTTATTATGAGCATTTTTGCTGGGCAAAGATAGTTAAATATTTGAGAAGGGAAGAGTCCAAATGGGAAGAAGGAAGAGGAAAGAACATGGGAAAGAGTTAATAGTAATGAAACCAGAAATCTTTGCTGTCCAGCAAAAAGTGAGAAGTAGTAATAAAAGCTGTGAAGAGATATGGAGGAAAGTAATTTGAGACAAAAGTAATGGGAATATTCAGTGTGCAAAAGACAAACTATTCAGTAAAATTATGCTAAATTATTTAACCTCTTACTATTAAAAGGTGGGGGAAACTTTCATTAGGTAGAATTATAAGGCATTATGGTTCAGATACACAGAGGGAACATCACTCTACACATTACCATGACAGACAAGTTTGTTGGTATGGTGCAATCTGTCCAGGAACCTATTTCACATCTCCTTGGGTAGCTGACCAAGATCTGATTTATACATGTTCTGTCATTTTCTCTTGATCAGCCTCTTAGGAGGATAGTTTTTTTTAATGCAGACACTCACTCATTAATGAAAACAAAAGATAATGAAGACATATGCTGCTTTTTCATTATTCTAACACTGAAAATTTTCTATGAACAGTGGCTAGGAAATGCTGGATGAAGGAACAAAGGAAATCTACCCAGCTGTAAACATCTAGTCTTTTCAAGCTTGCTTACACATTGTAGATACCACAAAATGGTAGAGCAAGATGCCTCACTGGATCCTCCACCAGAGCAAATACCATCTAGCTGTTTTTAGATGATACTTCACAATGATCTTCCTCCCTGCCAGTTTAGAGCCAAATTAGGCCCTACCCCTGCAAAAGTTAGACCTTGCAACTATATGGTTCCAAATGAAATGGGCTGGGTTGAGTTGGGGGAGGACTGCACGCAGGGCCTTTCTACACTACAGTGTTATAGTGCTATTATTCCAGTTTCAACTTCCTGTGGAATCACGGGGTTTGTAGTTTACTGAGGCCAAATAGCTCTCTGGCTGAGAATTCAAAATGCCCCTCCCTAAACTGCAAACCCTAGGATTCCATAGGATGTTGAAAGTGGAATAGCAGCACTATAACACTATGGTGCAGAAAGGCTCATAGTTACGGGTTCATCATACTATCATAATTGTTGTGTGCATGTAGAAATAAAAATAGTATACAGACATGGGTCTGTGGAAATCATGTGAGATCATATGGAAAAAAGTAAAAGAGATACAATGTTTAGATTGTAACGTAATATATTTAGGATATCCCAGATAAATGTGTTCAAAGTTCCATGTCCTCCCCTTGGATTGGTCTGGTCACATAGCTTAAACCACAGGGCCAACATAGTCTAATTGTTTTTTTCTACCTGTCTGTGTTGCCCTTTGGGATGTCCCTGCTGTCAGTATTTTGCTGCCCTTTATGAAATTAAACTCCAACACTGAACATAACTCACAGGTATAAGAAATAACTTCTTGTGGAGTCAAAACACAGCTTTTGTATCCACAGTTGCCAGGAGTTCACTGAACCAAAGCGCTCTGAAAGTTGATATGAGAGGTATTGTGACATGATGTTTTATCAGTCCTGTCTACTATGTATGGATACACAAACCTCAAACTTCAGATGAGTGTGGACAGGAGAGAAGATGGCTATAGCTTAGATCAATTTCTGTTCCACAAGCTATGCTTAAGAATTTATTTATGTGTACTTTCACAGCAAGGGTTTTAGTGATGGATCCAACCTATTTCTGAAACAACATGGACCATGTGTTTCCATAGATGGTTTTGTGTGGACTTGGATGACTGGCAGCTGAATATGTGAACTGATACAAGTAGAAACCATTGCGTTTGAAATGACATGGAAGCCTCAAACTACTTCTGGTACTGGGACAGGGTGGACAAGGCCTCGCAAGAGAATAGCTGTGTTTTCTTGTGTGTCTTTTAAGTTCTATATTATGAAGCCTTTTTTGGATTCCAGTTGGCCATCCACATTTGCTAGGACAGGGGCACAGGATGTCTGCCAAAGTGGAAAAATCACAAATATCAAAACGTATATGTGTGTCTGTGGGGAGAGGGGAAAGGCATGGATAGGAGAGTGGGTCAAAAGCAGGTCAGGGAAAGGAGAAGGAAAACAGGTGGGTTAACATGGTGGACTTTATTTTCTCTCTTGCCTATTTCCTTTCTTGGGTGTGTAGGGGCACTGGAAGGGGGGTTTGTAGTGCTGAGAAACTGGACTGTGATCTGTCTTAGCTGGCCAGGCAGCAGCTGATGAGGGAGGAGGAAGACCAAAGGTGAGTTTTAAAAGGCCTGCATGTCCTGATTGGAGCCACCAAGGGAAGGTTGCCCTGGAAAAGAAACACCTGAGGTAGGGGTAGAGCAGGGGTTGGAGAAACTCACAAATAACCAAATCCATGAAAGTCAAACTTGCACATGTGGAGGGTCAACAGTATTTGTATGCTTTTCAAGACAAATAGTTTGCTGTATAGTTCAATAATGGTACAATTCTGATGGGTTAATTTTTAGACAGAGTTATTCAGATGGCTTCACTGAACAGGGATGTTTTCCAAAGATCTCCTTTTCCGCAGGATCCCACACCACAGTGTTATTGCCAACACATTAGTTTTTTTTAATTATTATTAATCTTAATTTTTTAAGAAAATAATTTAAGGCAGTAGTGCGACAGCACTGTGACATCATGCCATAATTTGTTATTCTAGCCTAATTAAAAAAAAGAAAGAAACCAATCATAACACAGGAAGCAGGGCAGACAGGGTGGAGCAAACAGTCTCGTTGACATTGGGGAACTTATAGTGCAGAAAAGAAAACAGAAGAAGTTACACTATTAAAGCACAAACATGGTGAGGATGTGATACATAGCATCAACATTCAGCTATCTTTGTGACTACGGGTGAAGCTGTTTTTGGAATGGGATTGCCCCAAACAAGTGACTGATGTGATAAACACTTCAGATATGCTCAGCTTCAGTGATGTTACTGCACCGATCATGTGCCTTCTGGTAATATTCTTAAAACATGGAGTTATAGTATAGACACTAATTTAATTTCTGAATGGAATGCAAATCAGCGACCAGCAGTTTACATTTGCTTCGGCAAACGCTCTGTCAGCAGTACAGAAGTGAAGTATTCTACTGGTGAAGTCCATGTAATAGTCAACTACAGGATTTTGAAATCAGTAAATGCAAAATATATTTTGACAACAGTTCACAACAGATGCTTTGGGCATGGGCTTGAGATAAAGGAAAAGACTGAAGGATCCTAGCACTGCTACACTAGAGTTTCTTAGAAACTGTGGGTTTTAATGAGAGAGTGACAATTCACCTTGGGTCA
Source organism: Iguana delicatissima (assembly GCA_948472985.1). Taxonomy (NCBI): domain Eukaryota; kingdom Metazoa; phylum Chordata; class Lepidosauria; order Squamata; family Iguanidae; genus Iguana; species Iguana delicatissima. The sequence goes on from CAOKZL010000316.1 coordinate 88,747, forward strand.
CCAGAAATCCAAGAATGTGATTTTTCTTTAATCACTTAACTGTGTAAAAAATGGTCACTGTGCAAGTGAGAAGACTAGCCAGAATAGCTAAAGGAACGAGGTGTGATTCTCAAAAGATGTTTCAGAGCTGGAATCATTCCAGGATATTTGCTGAGGTGTCATTTACTTGTCAATCATAACTGGTCATAAATCAACTATTAACAGGACAGTTACTTATTTTGGATTCATTTTTTAAAAAATATTTTTTCTTTTTTTTAAAAAAAAACCTTTACATTTGAGTCCATTTGAACTTAAAATGGCTTATGGTTTCTATTGTACACCTTAATTCTAATAATAAAATCACTCACAGGGTAGTCTGGAGGAAAGCAGATTTTCTTCCCACTTCTGTTTAGCAGTTTCAAAGTGTGAGAGAAAGACTGAGCTATAAATTAGAAGTACTCAATTCAATTCTCTTCTTTACCATAAAGTATAAAGCAGAACAAAGAAACTGAAGAGCTTACCATGATCTGGGGAAGAAATGAGAAGGGAAGGAAAGAACCACATTCAGTATTTTCCTTCAGGAATTGATTTTTTTCTGATTTTGTTTTAATATCTCTGCCCCTCCCTTTATGGAATAGGGTACTATGCTGTATGAAAAATTATGAGAGGAAGAAGTCTACAACTTCCTGTGGTGCACAGGAAAAAATACCATCTGTCTAGTCTCCTGTGTTTTCCTTTCTGTTTACCAGTCTTCCAAAAACTGAGTAATCCAACAATATAATGAAACTGGAAAAATTAAGGGACATGTCTAGCATTATGTATTCATGTGGTCAAGATGTTTTTTAAAGAAAGTCCTAAGAGAATAGTGTAAGATCTGAAAGGACTCTTGGATTCTTCAATTCTCTGTCTCAAAAGGAAGGAAAGGAAAGCCTGGGAATGAAGTTATTTACTAAAGTGGCCTGTAAAGATAGGGCTGAACAACAAGTTATGTGGCACCTTAAAGGATAATACATTTATTATGTCATAAGGTTTCCTGGGGCAGATCCCATTTCTTATAGAAGGATTAAATCTGGAAATGTGAAGGTATGCGTGGAGTTGTTGCTGTGCCAAGCACAGAATGTTAAGAGAAATGAAGTGAGGCAGAACCTTACAATGGATTCATGCTTGATGCTACAAACAAATGTCTGACAATAGGGCTCTTATCCCCAAATCTCTAAGGCCCTTTCCACAACTTACCTGCATCCGAGGATCACGCGAGCAGCCTCTTCTATGAGGTTCTCGTGTCCCTGCTGCTTCTGCTCTACAGGATCTGCCTGCTGCCCGGCAGGCATCATGAAGGCCCCGCCTCTTCCTTCCGCAATGCAGTTGGGTATTTTCCCAGGCTGCGCTGGGGGAGGAAGTGTGAGGGCCATGGCTCCAGAGGCTCCGCACATAAGATAAGTGCGTGTGGGGCCCTGGAGTGATGCGTGATCGTGCACCATTTTTGGCTAATGATATAGAGTGCAATCAGCGCCTGCTGGCCCTAGCAGTGTCACACAATTGCGAGGATGTCATCTGAAATGCTCCTTGCAATTGTGCGATGCTCCGGAGTCCCTTTTGCATGACAAATGCCATGCGAAAAGGGCCTTATTGAAGTATGGTTGTTGTTATTTACCATCAAGCCAACGTAGACTTTTGATGACCCTATGAATGAAAGAGCTACATGATCAACAGCCCTGCTCAGGTCTTGCATACTCAGGCCCATGGCTTTCCTCACTGAATCCATCTACCTGTAATGTGGTCTTCTATTGCTATTGGCTTCCACTTTATTCTGTATCAGTTTGATCACTGAGCTCTCGAGGTTTGAAGAAATAATAATAATAAAAATATCTTTACAAAAGGAGCCTAAGGCCCCCCTTCCACAATAAAACACCAATCCAGTGAGGACAGGTTAGCCCAAATGAACATGGAAAACTGTGCGCCAGTAAAGGAAAACTAGTGGTATGATAGTGCTGGAATGGTATGCTGGGGAGGATGTGACTAACCACGTAGAAACCTGAACAAGCCTGTTGGGAGGTACAACTACATTTTGTTGTAAGTCCTACTTGCCTTGTTCAAATCTGGAATCAGTTCTCAGTTAGACAGAATGCCAGGATAGAGAGCAGCCTTAGAAGTCAATAATGCTGGGGCAAGTAACTGTGTCATACCCTGCTTCCAAAACAAGGACTCTTGAGTCTGAAACAGTGAACATGTCAGAGGCTGAAACAGGGGGCATGCCAGGACCTGCTGTACAGGAAGAAGGTACGGTGCCACAAACAGAAGAGGGGGTGGTGCCAGCACCAGCAGAGAGTCCTGCCCCCTCAGGCATAGAAGAGCGCTTACCTATACCCACCTTTGCAGAGTGAAGGCAGCAAAGAGAATGCCAGCATCGCTCTCTCAGAATTTGTAACCAACAACAGTTAATCAAGCCACAGCTGCGCTAGGCTTCAGATCTATATAGCTGACACCCTTCCCTTCCCTTCCAGGAATTGTCAGTGTTTATCCAACCTTCTACCCTGCCGGATACTCCAACTGACCTTGGACACTCTCTTGCCTTGGAACTCTGTTCGACTTTATTTATGACTCTGTGTTTACTGCTTGGGAGTAAGTAAGGAGCTGGGAGCTATTCTGTTTCTCTGTTTGAATTATCAGCTGTACCTGGACTGAGACAAAACAAACTGTCAGAGACTAGGGGGCTGCACCTCCCAACTTCCCCTACAAAAAAATAATAATCCATTTTCCCTCAAACTCTGAGTGGGTTGCTGGCATTCCTCCTCTTCAATCCATTTTAAGATCAGGAAAAGCCTTTTTTTAAATAATAATAATAATAATAATACACATAGTCACTTCTGGTTCACTTCCTGTTTTATAGAAAAGCCTCTCCAGGCAAAATGTGACAAAATGTTCCCAAACAGACCTAGAAAGTTTGGTGGGTAGCATTTTTTTTTTTAAAGGGCAGCATTTTGCTTACTGTTTCATTTATTACCATGGGAAAAGCAAAGGTGAGTCAAAAGCCATATTGATGTGGTTAAGACAAAAAAGCCAAGCTTCACCAATTAATGGATGAGAACCTATTTGAATGATGAACTTCAAAATGAGGATGGATAATTTTAAGCAAGCAGTCTATTAATTTGATAAGGAAGAAGTACTCAGTTTCAACTGCATAAAATCAACATGGTTTAAACAATGAGAAAAATACATTATAGTATTATAGTTAAATAGCAGAGTAAGTTGCCAAGAGTCACTGTGGGATCACCTTCTTTGCAGTTTTCAAGAGAATGCTAATGTCAGTACTCGGCTATAGGTGGCGTAGCCAAGACCTGGAACTCTATCTACAGGATCAGATTAAATGCTAATTTATTTAACATTTAATTTATTTTGCCATTTTATGCTTATTTTAAAGAAAACTAGAGTATTGTTATAACACTGATTGATTCCATCAGCAGTGGTCTGTGAGTCGTGCTTTGGCACGATGTCATTGCGGTCTTGCTGCCAACATGTCCCCACACATCACAATTGTGGGATATTCCATTAATGGATAAAATTCGTTAATGGCCCACGATTACACAACACACCCGTTGCCAGTGGCCATGGGGAATGGGCAGAGCACGATGTAAGTGCTTCCCTCCCCAGTGCAGCATGGGACAGAGGTTAGCTGCACTGTGGAAGGAAGGCACATGTCACTCGCGTTCCCATCTGCAGACAGCTGGCTGGGTGCAGTGGGAGGAGGAGTGTCAGGGACATGTTCCCATCCCAGCAAAAGCACTGCCAAGATGGCAGTTGGACAACATTGGAAAAAGTAAAGTGCCAAAATGGCTGTAGTATATTATTCAACAGTATTCTGTAGTAACTCAGGGAAGACCTCTAGACCTGAAGCTCTTATGCAAGGTTCCCTTTTTTTTTACCTGCACAAATTAAGTACTTATGATCCTTAGGCATACTTTCATCCATAGGAGCATAAAATATGATCCAGATGGTCACACACATAGCCAGGGACATTAGTTGCAATTTTAGTGCCTGGGAAAAAATGTGTTCCCTTGATCATCAAGGAGAATGACAGATTTACTGCCATTCAGATAAGTGATCTGCCTGGTTCTCACTTACTCAAGGTCAGGATCTACCAGGAGCTCCCCGTTGTACACACAGAGAGTACAGTTCGCCCTCTATATCGGCAGATTCTGTATCCATGGATGCAGCCAACCACGGTTTGAATTTAAAAACAAAACAAAAAAAAACAAACTTTGATTCTACGATTTTCTATAAGACACACCATTTACTACACTTTTGTACACAATGGGATGAATTTCGCATCCATGAATTTTGGTATCCACGTGGGGTTGGGGTCCTGGAATCAAACCCTAGCAGATGCCAAAGGTTCACAGTAATCAAATCCAGTCTGGAATCTCCATCTTGAGAATAAGTCAGCATGAAGATGGTACAGTGACAATATCAAATTAATCTCACCTTGCTTTACCCATCTCCTCTGCTCAGTATAACATCCAGTTCAATGGAGACGTTTGGACCATGGTAAAGCTTGTTCCTTCTTTTATGGCATTTTGATAGATCCAAATAAAGGTGTTGCCAACCATGGATTTTGTTATTTTTTCCTATGGAACAATGTGGCTTTCTGTGCTTTCGTATAAGAATTTATAATCCCTAAACTTCCTATTGGATTTGCAGACAAGTCAAGGGCATAAAGGTCTCCAAACTGAGAGGGCTGGTTAGCATGGGAGAAAATAAAACTATATCATCTTTTCCGCTGACAGTAATTTTATCTCTGCAATTAGTAGAACAGTCTTCACAAAAGGCATTATTCACATGTGTTCAAAGGGAACTTTGATTGTGAAAAGCTTTTACAGGCCAGAGCTGCTGCAGCTGAGGTATGACTGAAAGCCTGCTCAGAAAAAAAAAAAATCTCATTTCACTCTTTCATTTCAAATTCATCTCCCTTTTATGACATTTTAGTCCCAGCATATCTTGCACTGCCAATTACTGTTTCCTTTTTAATAAAGTTGTGAATAAATCTGGAAAGCACTGAAGTGGGAATGCTAAGCCATCAAGGAAAAGGCAGAATGCTGTGCAGAGATTACCAGCTGTATTCATGGACAGAATTCATTTATCCCATACTAACATCCACTACCATACATTAGCTTGCCTGTGCAGAAGTGCCACTGAAAATTAACAATCAAGGATACAGTTTTCTGATCATTATAAATAGGTACAAACTTGTTCTGGGATAGGCTTAAGAGTTGATAAATACCATCCTATTGCAGTGCATTTGAACTGGCCTCCATACTTCGCCACTGTGCTCAGTAAGGCCCTTTTTGCACCCTACCTTCTTGTGATCTTCTGGTGGCGATCCCGGCAGCAGCTTTGCCTGGAACAAAGGGCATGCTGCTTCCTTCCACAGCGCAGACTATGCTGGGGCAGGAATCACCACCATTGTGCTTCCAGGGCTTCCATAGGACACGTAAGCATGGGATAATGGCATTATCGTGAGTCACTGATGGGGAAAACCCATTAATGATTTAATCCATGATTGCGCCACTTGGGGACAGGAGAGGAGCAGGACCTCAACAATGTCATGCAGAAGTGTCATTGCAGTCTTGCTCCTCTCCTGTCCCCATGCCAGGATGGGAGGCTACTACAGAAAGGACTACAATTACTTTTTGGACTACAACTCCTCAAATCCCCCAGCTACCATAGCTTGTGAACTACAGAGTTATAATCCATTTTTTCAAAATGGACCTTCATTATGCTCTGAGTTTCTTATCATAACTGTCTGAAGACAATCTAGAAACGTTGCTCAGTCTTTAGAAATAATCCATGTTTCAGTACTTTGAAATGTTTATTAAATTTTTCCTATACTTTTAATTATTTGTTTTTCATCCAAACATAGAAAGTTGCCTTATTTGGAGTCAGGCAGCTATTGATCCACTTAGCTTAGTACTGTTGACACTGACAGGCTGGAGTTCTCCAAGGTATTTTTCCAGACTGATTTGAAGATGACAAGGACTGTTGTGGGGTATTTTTTTAATGGTTCGTGTTTTTAACTAGTTTTAATATTTTTCATGGTTTAATTACTTTTAAATTTTTAAATTTTGTGAATTTTTAACTATCTTTTTATCTCTTGTAAGCTGCCTCAAGTCTTGAACTGGGGATATAAATAGATGGTGATGGTGATGGTGATGGTGATGATGATGATGATATAACCGGGTACTATTTGTAATCCAAAGAATGAGCTGCCACTCAGTTACAGCATTCCCCATACAAACTTATTCTAAATCTGTGAAAACACATTCTTTTTTTTAAAAAAATTATATAAAACAATGCACTGAAAGTCAGCCTATACTATGGGTTTCTTTCAGTATCCAAATACTCATTTGGAATTTGTTACGCTCAAAAACCTCTTTTGATAGGATAAGTATTGCTGGAGATATGCAACCCTGAAAAAGTGAACAAACTGCCTTATTAAAATTTTTGCAAGATGAGGTTGCCATAATCTAAAATGGAAACACTCCTTCAAAACAAATGATGTAAGGAATGAAAACCAATCTTCTTGCTAGCTAATAAATTTTCTGTCTTCCAAAAATCTAAAAATAATCTGTATACTACAAGCGGAAGTCTAATCACATGACTACAGTAATGTCCACAAAGCCTTCCCCACAACAAAACTTCACCTACTTTTACATGTACTATACTACACAGTTATTGCAGTTTAATACTTCTATGGCTTCATCCTTCAGAATCTCAGAATTTTTAGTTAGGTAGTATATCTAGAATTGTCTACTAGGGAGCTCTACTGCTGCAATTCAGAGGGGTGCACTAGAACTCTCTTTTAAAAATTCCAAGTACCCAGTCATGTAGGGACATGGGGGTGAGGAGGGCAATGTGCCCTGGGTAGAAATGTTTTTGGGGTGTCCCAGCCCGTAGCCATGCCCCTGTGCACAGTGGTCACACCCCTCACGCCATAGCCTCACCCCTCTCGCCCCCCTTCACAAACTCCAAGTTCCACCACTGCAAGTCAAATACAGCACCAAGATTCCACAGAATGAACCTATGGAAGTTAAAGTTAAAGTTAAAGTAGCAGCAAACTGCTGATAGACTACTATATCAGCATTCTCTGTGATGAAACTGTAGAATGAAATCACCCATCAATCATTTTCATTTTAGCAGGTATATGTGAATATTACATCCACTTTGCATGAGCTGTCCTCACACTGCTCTGTCCCTCAGTCAATTTAGAAGATCCAGGCCATTTCCTCACTACACTGTTCTAGTGCTATTATTCCACTTTCAACATCCTATGGAATCCTAGGAATTGCAATTTAGGGAGGGGCATCTTTGGCCTCAGTAAACTACAAACTCCCGAATTCTGCAGGATGTTGAAAGTAGAATAATAGCACTATGACAGTGTAGTATGGAAATGGCCTCAGTAAGTCAAGGGTAAGAAACTTTTCAGATAGCCAACATTTATATTGTTCATTAAATTAGTTCAAATAAGTGTCAGCAGATGAAAATACAATACAATCCTATCCATGTTTGCTCAAAAGTAAATCCCATTTCCTACAATATTCACTATTGCTGATTCGTCCTGATTTTTAACTCCCTTAGCCACCACAAGTGTGGTATGGGATTATGGGAACCGCAGTCCAAAACATGTGGAGAACCAGCAGTTTTCCAGCTATGTTCTACAAGTGAGCTAGAACATGAAAGTGGTGACATCAAGTAGATTTCTCTTTTCTTTTTTCCAACCTTATGTGTATTTTTTAAAAAATAGTTCCTTGTCACTTACGTCATTTCTGCATGACGACGCTCTTCCGCATCGTCTCGCTGCAGTTCTGGGTCCAGAAGGGAGCACATTAGCAATGCTCCCCTCTGCATTTGCTCAATCCATGTCGAAAAGAATGCAGTGGTGCTATGTCTTCCTTCTGCAGTGCAGCTGGGCTTTTTCCATTGCTGCACTACGGAAGGAAGCATCACCAATGCGCTTTCACAGCTTCCGCATGGCCAGAAGTGACGGGAGTGCCACACGATCACAGATGCGAAATGGATCTTTTCTGTTCTGCGTGACGCTCTGTGACAGGATGGCAGCGGGATGGTGACAATGTCAGGCAGAAGCTCGACCTGCTGACTGCTGCCATCCTGTGGCAGAAATGAGACAGCGATGTCGTGCAGAAAGGGCCATAGTGAGCGGCATAATAAGAGCACACAAACAGCCTACTAGATATTGGTTCCTCATTTTATGTATAATATCTATACCTTCTTTCCCTCCTTTCATGCATATCTATATTGGATGGCCAACGGATATCAGGAAACCATTGGCTGTTGGCCCTAAAATACAGAAGAAATCATTCACTGCCCAGTCCAGAAACTCTTGTTGCTCCAGTGTGCCTTTCCCTACTTTAACGCGAGCATTGTCTTCATAGCTGAGTCTTATAACAGGCTTGGAATTTGGACACTTTAGCTCTCTAACGGGCCTTTATGCCTGATCCAGCCTGCTGCCAATGAGAAAGTACCCCTGGAGGTGCTAAAGTGAGCTAGTCAACAGCAGAGCCAAATACCACATGTTCTTTGGAGTGGTTCCAGGACACTTTATATATTTGAGCAATTTTGCAATCACCATATGATGCAAAGTACTAAACATGAAAAGAATTCTAACTTAAAATAATCAGAGTTGTTCGTTTTTCCATTTCTACTTGCTTAGGGAGTTGTGACTTCTTCCTTTTTCAGTCCCCTTATATAACAATAACTGGGAAGATTCTTTGTGGAGTCTACCTTAACCTGATTCAGAAACAGAAGCTTGAGCTGCAGTTTACAGATACTCCTGTGTTATGCACTTTGATCTAGTAGTTTAAAATGAAAAGTGCTTCTCATCAAATCTCATACAAATCTCATGAGAAAATACCCTAGCCTATCTGGCACAGTACTGCCTATTCTATTTGACAACATCTTTCTATGACCTTGGGCAGGGGTCTTTTATATCTCCAGTAACCATAGATCAGTTTCTTTCAGAGTGCGGGTGCTGTATAACCCCCCCAAATCACCTGATAGCTGTATCTTGATTCTGTATGGCTGCATTTGTCACCAACCACCAGTTTTCAGTTGTGCAGCAGCAAAGGCAGCTATCCCACCATTTTTGTTTAAAAATAAGATTTACAGGACCACAATATCTTTTAAAGCAGACTTGCTCTTCTATGAGGTCTCCAAGTACACGATTCTCCTCTAAAACAAGGTGTGTTCCCTGCATGCTTCCTTTTTTTAAGGGAAAATGATATTTTCTTGTGTATTTTGGTTGCATTTGCTGCCACATTGTCAAAATTTGGTAGCATGGCAACAAATTTTGGCAAGGAGCACATTTGGCTCACAGGTCTTACCTTCCTTAAATTAGAGATGCTGAGGACTGAATCATTTATGTCTAAAACATGTTCTCTACCATGTTTTAGAGTACAGTGACACTCTATCCCTAAATGGACTGCATAGCCCATTGTTGGGATTGGTGCTCTGTGTAGAAGGCTGAGGTTGCCTCAAAAAGATGAGGCAGAATTTCAGATTTTCAATTTTATTACTTTCTTGTTGAGAAAAGCTGTTGGATTTTTTTTAAAAAATGTCAGAGATAACTACGAAACAAAATAAACTGTCTTACGACCAAGCAGTCTAGTTTTCAAGTAGCCCAATGGTTTTTACATTGGTGGAGGTTTTCCAGGGACTTGCAGCAGAGAAATATTTGACACTACCTGCTGTCTTATCCTTTTAAAGTGAGATACTAGAAACTGAACCAGAGGCCTTCTATATGAAAAAGATGCAATCTAGGAAAACTACTTTTTCAGACTACAACTCCCAGCATCCCCAGTCAATGTAGCTACTAGCCATGCCATCTAAGGCCTTCTGGCAATTATAGTCCCCAACAGTAACAACTGTAAAATATGTGCCTTCCCACTGAACTATGTTTCTCTTCCCTGAAGCAGGCTATACATTTTCTTGTCAAGAAAGACAAAAGGTTCGGATTGGTGTTATTTTTACACTTGACATTCTAAAATAAAAATAAATGAATGAATAAATTAGTTGCATTAAACAAATCTCGTCAAACTGCCTCGCTTCACTCATTACCCAAAAGCTACTGCCATTTGTACCAGTCACATCTGACTAATCAAGGTCACAGAGAAGAAAATATGTGATCAATATAGCATTACACTGTGGAGGAAAGGGAGATAATTTGCCTCATTGCTACATTGACCTCACTGACAGCCTCTCAGGATGCTAAAATGCATAGCTACTTTTCACTGAAGATGGAACTGAATTCTGATGGACCGCTGATCTGTGTTGGAAGACACTCCAAGCTGAAACAGGAATATGTATTGATCTTGTTGGCAGTTTAATTTTTATTGCCCCCCCATGAAAAAAATGTAGCAATGCTTGGAATGAGAAAGGAAATGTGGATGATTTAGAATTCCCTTTTTGTGCTATATCCCTCTGAGATGGGTAGGTGAGGAAGAACTGAATTTGATGGTTCTTTACACTTTCTGTGATTGGATGCTGAAGATGAAAAAGTACAACACTTTATTTTGCATTAGCCTCCCTCCACATACACATATGAAGAAAAAAGGTTGTACTGTTTACTAATTGATGATTAACAAAATAATGATCTGTAGCTAAATAGGCTTTGTGTGCAAATAGGAATTGTCATCCTGACCCAGAATAACAGTTTTCTAACTCATTCCATGCTGAATCCAGGCTAATTTAGTTGAACTTGAGATCTATAAGGTCATACATACATCTGTAAGATCATACATTACATTGACTGACTTTACACATTGAATCCAAAGGTGTGAATCCTATGGATAGACCCGATTAGAGCAGACCAATTAAATCAATCAGATTTACATAGCTTTTAACCTACTATTCAACAATTAATTCAATGGATCAACTCTGATTGGGACAATCAATAGGATTTAGGCCTATGGGATCTAAGCTCAGTAAATATAGGCAACGCTTCTATTCATACTTACCTGGAAATAAGACCCATTCAATTCACTGGGCTTTATTTCTGAGTAGACAAGTGTTGGTTTGCACTGAATTCCTAGATGCAAATGTTCATCTTTTGACAACAAGTAATCAGATTCTGCAAGTAAGCTCACAATTCAAGCATGAGAACAACATGCGTCTACTCTGAAACTCTCGAAGTCAGACAAATATAGACAATACTGGAGTCCTGCCAACGATGACCAGCATCTGGAATTTCCCCAAAATGCATCCCCCTCTTCTAGCCATGCTTTCTTACCTTGAACAATCAAATAAACCTGGGAAGTCTTGGGATGATGCAGTGTCTGCACTGAGCATGTGTACGACCCTTCATCATAGACATCCACTTTCTGGATCCGAAGGCTGTATTCCAGAAGAGAAAGTTGCTGGAGCTCTACTCGGGGGTCCAGAGACCACTTGTCTTGACCAGCAAAAATGATGCCAGAGCGATTTAACCAGGCCACCTTGGAGCTTTTGTCTTCTATAAAACACCTGCATAAGATGAGAAGAGGAAATTTTGGTATCTTTTTTTCATACATAGTTTGAAATATACTCGCAAATTTTCCCTGAGAAACAATCACATCCATACTCAAATCTACTGTAATTGTATATTTCTTTGCTCTGCTTTTGGACAGCCAGTGTGGAATAGTGGTCTGAGTGTTGGACCAGGACTCTGGAGACCAGGGATTATATTGGCCATGGGAGCCCACTGGGTGACCTTGAGTAAGTCATACTCCCTCAGCCTCAGAGGAAGGCAAGGGGAAATCTTGAATAATTCTTCCCAAGAAAACCCCATGATAGGTTTGCCTCAGGGTTGCTGTAAGATGGAAATGACTTCAAGGCACACAACAACAACAATAGCAACACTCTGCTTTACCAGGTTATTCTTCAGTCTTTTTAAAATTTGCCATCCCAACTATCCCTTGTCAGTTAAGAAGTCAAAAGAAAAATCCATTTTAATAATACAGAACTAGGGCAAATGAGCATGTTGCCTACTGATGTCCACACTAAAAGAAATTTTTAAACTCAAGTTTCTTAGCTATCCACTCAGCTTGCTGCCCATACATCATGCTGTCTAAAACATTTGCATTGTTAATTAACTTGCTTAGTTATGTAACCTTAGTCTAAGCAGCTTGAATTTACATCATGCTGTCTTCTGCTTTGTATTCATTGCCTACAGGTGAGCCCTAATAGTGCTGAGAAGGTTATTGCCTATTTTGTGTAACACAGTGATCACAACCATCTCTCTGAAATGAATAAATGACTGCCTTCCTATCCTGCTTTCTCCCAGTTTTGGAAGAGGTTTCAAATACCCGTCTGCATTTTAATATGCTCTTGTCTCCATGCTCCAAAATTCCTTCTGAAAGGGCCCATACTGTGAATATACAGAGAAATGGTTTTTTTTAAGTTTTCTTCTCGTATGTGTCCAAATGCTGGATGCAGAACAGACTTCAAATATTCCCAGCCCCCTGCCAGCTTGAGGAGTGAGGGGTCAAGTCGGTGAACTGTATTTTCAGTTTGTTACAGGAATACAGCTGTTACATTATGCATTTACTTGCTAGTCCCAGCTTTCACCAGCTCCTTTTGGCATTAGATTTGTGGGCTGTTTATCTTCCACTCACCCACCAAAGACAGCTTTTATCTTCTCTTGAAAACTAGATGCTGCCTGCTACCCCCACCCAGCCAACATCAGATCTTCATCCTATATGTCTGTTGCCCAAACAGTGCAATAATTCTGCTCGGATTTTACCAGTTCCATATCAGTTGCTTAACATCCTGAAGAAACCAGGTGACACAGGTGAGGAGGAAAGAGGGCGAGGAAGTAGGGCACGCAGAAACACACAGTATGGTTTGCCACCTGGCATGTCTCTAGTTGCAGCTGTCAATAACAGTGGGGTGTCTGCTGGCAGGAGGATGGACTGACAGCCCTCACAGGCTACATTAGTCATGCAGTCCTTTTATGTGAAAGCATAAAGAAGCTCTACAAAGGCAGACCCAGCTGTATCTAAAGGATGAAATCGACCCAAGAGGATATACACAGCATCCAGTTTTCCCCTAGTTTGCATTAATTTGGGGTAATTGTTCCACTCACCACCAAAGACAGCTTTTATCTTCTCTTGAAAACTAGATGCTGCCTGCTACCCCCACCCAGCCAACATCAGATCTTCATGCCTTATGCTATTTCCAAACAGTGGTCAAAGATTTGCGTAAACAAGTTCAATAGTGCTTAACATCCTGAAGAAACAGGTGACACAGGTGAGGAGGAAAAGGAAAGAGCAAAAATGACACAGTTGGTTTGCCACCTGGCATGCTTAGTTGCAGCTGTCAATAACAGTGGGGTGTCTGTGGCAGAGATGATCTGACAGCCCTCACAGGCTACTTGTCATGCGAGTCTTTTATGTGAAAGCATAAAGAAGTCTCACAAAGGCAGACCCAGCTGTATCTAAAGGATAAATGACCCAGAGGATATAACACAGCATCGCAGTGTTTTCCTCTAGATTAATTAATCTGGAATAACTGTTACCTGCTGGTTCCATCAGATTTGGGCTGAATGGCATCTCTAACATCTAATTTTATTTTCAGACAAGAGTTCACATTTTGTAGCTATTTCCATATGGTTTCAAAGTTGTGAGCTAAACAAAGCACTAGGCAAACCTAAAAAAAGTTGTGAGAAAGAACAAAAAAATGACTTCAGATTCAATCTTTAATCTCTAGCAATATGATGGAGGTCTTGGTTCACTGTGTGTTCCTAATCCCACCTACATTATCATTATTTATTCATATAGATATGGAAATTTATAAACAATTATCATTAAGAGGATGAAGCTTCAGCCAAAATACCCTAAAGGTACCAGAACTGATCTGATCTTGGAAGCAAAGCAGGATCAACTCTGGTTAGTACTTGGGTGAGAGACTGCCAACTAATAGGAGGTGCTGTGGATTATATTTCAGAAGAAGGAACTGCACAAGGTTGCCCAAGAAAACCTTGTGAAATTCTTGGGGCCACCATAAATAGACAGGCCATTTGAAGACACATGTGCACGCATGCATACACACAAAACTGTTCCTTAAAGCATGCTTTTTTCTATGTATTTCCCTAATATGTCTTCTGGAATGCATTTTTTCCCACTGACTAATGTATATTGCTCATATTTTAAAATTATAGTGGCCCCTCCGCTTTCACAAGGGTTTGGGGCGCAGAACCCTCATGAAAGTGGGAAAGTGCAAATAACTCCCCCACCCCAGCTCCCCATCCCATTCCCTTCTAGGGCTTCCCTCTCCCATTCTCTTGCCTTTTGTCTGGGGGTGGAGAAGGAAGGCATGCACATCCAGGCAAAAGGAAAGGGAATGGGAGGAGGAGAATTGTGGAGGGGGGAGATGTGTGCATGCCTCATGAATAAATCTGTAAAGGTCAAACCCACAAATGTGGAGGGAAGACTATATCAGCACTTTCAGTCATTCACTTTTTCCACAAATGTACCTATTCTGTTTTTCTGAAATGCACTAGAAGCTTCAGAAATGTGTGAATTTTTAAGGCAAGGTGCGCTTGAAGAGAGTCCAGGGCTATGTGAACAGTTTCATTGAAAATCTTGCGTCCAACCAAAATTCCTTTCAAACATTGTCTTCAAGGAAGAGTATGCTGTACTCAGAACACATTATGCAATTTAAATGCTTCTGTGAATAAATAAAACATTGTTTCCTCTACATGTTGAGGTTCCCTACTGTTTTCTTGAGTTGAACATTTTCTTTAAATGAACAGTTGAACATTTTCTTTAAAAATAAAATTTCTGAAGCACACTTTGGCCCAAGTCATCAGCCAAACAAAGAAAGCCATTAAGAGTTTACCCCTTTCTTTCCCACTAAGGACACTGCAAGGGAAAAGCCATTTTAATGTTGTTGTTTTCCTATTTTAATATAAATTTTAATTATTTGTTGTAAGCTGCACAGAGCTTTCCGGGTGCAGTGAGACAGAAACTGATGAAATGAAATGAAATGAAATGAAATAATGATGACTATGATTTTATGCCTTATCAGCTATTACTAGCACTGCTGTTGCTGCTTTGTTTCAACAGTATACAGTCTATAGACACAGTGTGGGAATGACATTGGTCCTACCCTGTTTATAAACAACGTTAGAAGACAGGGAAGGCAATGAGGTCAATAAAGTATTACACTAATATGGATATTGTACATGCAGATTGGCCAGACATGATAATAGTGATAGCCCTGACCTACAGAAGTGTTGTGTGAGTTTGCTTGGAGTGGAACAATCAAAGTCCAAACTAATTTAGATGTTGTTTGGATCAAGTTTGAATTAACCTGACCTGATCTGGATGATTCTCTGGAAAAAGAGTGTTGAGATCCCATAGATGCCACCAGAACCAGAAAACCACCACAGACATCCTTGACTTGCAGAATATCCCAAAATGACCATACCAGTCCCAGAGACATCTGAAGCCCTATGCCAGCACCATCAACATATATGTCTCAGAACTAGAGCACTGGCTTTTTAATTGAGGGTTTCATTTTCAAGAAGGAAAAGATGAAAACATATCCTCACTTCAGGAACATTTCAGTCCTTGGTAGTACCAGTAGCAGTGGTGGCCTTTGTGTAGCAGTATTCATTCATTCATTCATTCATTCATTCATTCATTCATTCATTCATTCATTCAACCAACCAATCAGTTTCTGTTTTGTGTCTGCTTGCAGGCTAATGCCTTTCTGTTTACCTAGGCCTTTGGTGGTTAACTGTCCATTGTAGAAGTTCTTTTAACTGAGGTGTGATTATTATCTACTGGTCTTACTATATTTTAACTGCTTTTGAAATGGTTCCAAATAAATGTTTTAAACAAAATTATTTAATTGTTTTTAAACTTGGCATGATGCTTTGTTCTAACTGTATCTGTTTCAACTTAAATTGCAAGCTGCTTTATATCCCATATTAGGAGAAATATCCCACCCAACCAGGGAGCTCAAGGAGATATACCAAATGTAAAACAGATATATACAAATAAAAACTTACATCAGTAAAATCATGCAAAAAATCAAATATAATTAACATATCCATAAAATGAACAGTAAGCCAGCATGGTATTTGAGCATTGGACTACAACCCTGGAGATCAGGGTTTGATTCTCTGCTTGGCCATAGAAACATGCTGGGTGACCTTGGGCATGCCATAAACACACACACAGCCCCAGAAAACCCTCTCATAGGTTTACCTTAGGGTCACCATAAGTCAGAAATGACTTTGTGACACACAGCAACAAAGTTAACAGTATTTTTAAAAAAGAAATATCAATTAAAAGGAGACAAAACAACCATTCTGGCACATTATTAAAAGCCCTTTCCCTATAAACAGTAAACTGCCAAAGGCCTGCATACCCTCCAACATCTCAGAGAAAAAATGGGACAAATGACATCAGTACATGGTCAGGATGGCAAAAGTTATTAATGAGGAAGAACATACAAACTAGGAGAGGCTTCAGCCTATTGGGAAGAGCAAGATTTGGCCCTCCTATCTCCTCTCTGCTGAGTAAAGTGAGTACAAATTACCTTTGTACTCTGAACTCAATGTGCAGAAAATGAAGTAAGCTGAGAACAATGGAGGAAAGTGGGAAGAGTAGAGAGAAATTGGGACATTTTTAAAGCAGCTGAAAAAGTGGGACAAATGAGGATCAATCAGGATTGTCTGCCAAAAGCTGGAATATATGGAAGGTACTCTCTTTTCCTAGAATTTCTTTGGTGAGAAAAGAAGCAATGACTGGTGACAGCAGATGCCTCAAGCTTAAAAGACTAGGGCCATTTCTGCACTAACCTGTTATAACTCTATGATTCCACTTTCAACATCCTATGGAATCCTGGGGTTTGCAGTTTCGGGAGGGGCTGTCTGCCATCAGGAAGGACAGAGCATGTATGCATTTGTTTATTTTGACGACCATGCCCTGATGATAAACTATACTACAGTTAGTTTCCAGTGCTTCCTGGTTCAAGTGATGCTAAAAGAAAACTTCAACTTTCTCAAATGGCTGCACTGGAGCAATTACTAGCCAGCAGAGAGCAGGAGTTATGTGATGGCTATTTTTATGTGATCTGTAAAATATGTAGGTCAGCCCTAAAGGTACTTCAGCATTATCAGGATTCTCCGAGGCCTATTTGACTTGAAAGAGACAGAAGCCATACCCTCCAGTCATTATATTGTCATTTGCTGCATATTTTTGTCTCTGGAGGGCCTGGTTCCTTAGCCCTTTCTCTGATCAAGGGCCTGTCATTTGAAGGTAGGAAAATCTGGTCATTTTTGTGTTCCTTTCTTCTAAAAAGCAGACAGATTCAACCAGATAGGCATCAAGGTCCAGATATGTAACACTTCTTTTTTTATTATTAATTTTTTTTATGTGCCTTGTGAAGAGTTTCATAACCTAGTTCAAAAACTAGCTTTCGATATTTTTTAATGATGAACAGAATAAGAAGCGACATTTCACTTGCTCTGTGTTTCTTGTTCTGTGTAACTAAATAAAAGCCTCCAGTCTCCAGGGCTGTTGCTCTCTCACCTTTTGTCAGCTGTACTCACACAAGTGTATTTTGAGAGAAAAAGAATAAAGATGAGAGCCTAAAGATAAGACAACTATTTGGCAGCAGGATCTCAAATAATTTCCAGGATGGGGCTGGGGGAGGGGGTCAGGCATTTTCAAGGCTTCTCATTCTGAATGCAGGTACAATGCATATGGTGGGCACGGATCACCATTCTGCTTAAAATTCTCAGGTTTCTTTCCCTACTGTATATACTTACTGCAGGCCCTCCAAAAGTTTCACAGATGAATTGGGATACACGTGGCCAAACAGCCTCAAAGTGTGGTCAAGATGGCAATAGCTACTGATAAGAAAGCACACACAAGTTAGCAGAGGCTGCAACTGGTTTTTTCCCCCCTACTGGGAAGAGCGAGATTCTGCCCCTCCTCTTTCTCTCCTCACTGAGTTAACTGAGTGCACTATTTTTGTAGTTCAAACTCAGTTGACATCAATGGAAGGAAGACAAAAACAAAGAGGGAAAGTGGGTGGAAGAGAAAGAAACTGGAATTTTTCAAAAGCAGCTGAAAAAATTGGACAACAGACGATTAGCTGGGTTTTGTACCTGCCAAATCAGGGCAGCTGGAAGGTATGCAACAGACAGGTTTTTCAGTTACACTGGATTTATTTCTGGTCAATGAAAACGACAAGATGGAGGTTTCTGTTAGTCCTACTTTGTATCTGAAGAGCTGTCCAACAGCTATTTGAAGGAGTTTTCTGTTTGAACAGATGCCCGTAGAGATTCAGTCTAAGATAAAGAACCATAAGAATGAAAAGTAGAGCCTTTGAGGCTCCCTGCCAACAATTAGTGTCTGGACAGTAGCTTGAGCAGGAACACAGGTCTCCTGATCCCATACTCAGAAGCCTCCTAACTATGGTGAGGTGTATTTTTACTTACATTTAATAATTATTTCTACATTTACATCCATTCATACATATTAACATGTGTTCATTTCTAAATGTATATCCGTAGATATGTATTACCACATGCAAATTTCATGCTCATGACTATGGCCCTTTCTGCACCAGGCAATTAGAACGGGGCAGTGTGTCCTCTCACGGAGGTCCTCTGTACCTTGGAGCGGACTAGGAGCAGACTACTTACCAGAGATCCGCACCTCAGTCCGCTCCAAAACAACCCCAAGTGGTCCTCCAGCATGTTTTCTAAAGACTGCA
Source organism: Iguana delicatissima (assembly GCA_948472985.1). Classification (NCBI taxonomy): domain Eukaryota; kingdom Metazoa; phylum Chordata; class Lepidosauria; order Squamata; family Iguanidae; genus Iguana; species Iguana delicatissima. The sequence continues at coordinate 107,509 of CAOKZL010000316.1, forward strand.
AAAAACAGGTCTTTATTTTCCTGGAACGCGTCATTGCATTCCTGCTCCCTTGTGCAGATTCACAGGCTCACATCAATGTGAGCCTGTGATCTGCAGAGGGCGGGCTTTAGGCATGCATGGTCAGGACCCATGACCAACCGGAAGCCACCATTTTGGAAGCTGGAAGCCGCCATTTTGGAAGCCAGACGCCGCCATTTTGGAAGCTGGAGCAGTACGGATCTACAGACCTCGCACTGCTCCGATTCACCCTGGACCAAGAAGGAGCCCTGCAGAAGGGCTTCAGGGACAGTCTGCGTTGCTTCGGATCCCAGAAGAAGCGGTAGGTAATGGCACGGAGCGATTCCCTCACCTCATGCAGAAAGGGCCTATCTCTTTCCCCCCTAGTGAAGCATATAGTTTAGTGGTTTGAGTGTTGGACTAGAACTCCAGGAGACTGTGTTCGAACACCTTCTCTGCCATGATAACCCACTGGATGACTTTGGGCAAGTAACATTCTCTCAGCCTCAGAGGAAGGCAAATCTTGCCTAGAAAACCCCACAATAGGGCTGCCACAAATCAGAAATGACTCCAAGGAACGTGACAAAAAAAATTTGATTACTGTAAGAAGGCATGGGTGGTATGCAGAAGTTGACATATTGTTAACTTGTACCCTTCCTTCAAGGACCTCAGGTCAGCATGATTCCTTACCCCCTCCCATTTTATCTTTACAACAGTCTTACAAGGTTTGCAAGCCCAGTAAAGGCAGCCCAGTAAAGTTCAGAATATTGAACCATAGTCTCTTCATAGGTCATTTCCACACTACACTCTTACAGCACAATTATTCCATTTTCAACATCCTATGGAATCCTGGGGTATGCAGTTAAGGGAGGGGCCGGCCAACCCCTCTCTAAACTGCAAACCCCAGGATTCCATAGGATGTTGAAAGTGGAATAATTGCGCTATAAAAGTGTAGTGCGGAAATGGCTACAGTCTCTTCTAGTTTTTATCTAGTACACGACACAGGCCCACTGCTGAACAACTCAGAAGCACGTCTATTTGGCCTCCAATACACATCTCCCAACTAATTAGTATTACAATATAGTGTTTCTAGGGCTGACTTTAATTAAGCCAGTGCCACGCATCACAATAGAAAGCAGCTCTTTGTACACACATAGAGTTCTGTGTACTCTTACTATTGCATGCAGTTTGAGGTGAGGGGAAACAGAAAGGCAAGTTCCCTGATTTTCTAAGAAGCACACACATTTCATTTTGGTGAGCTTGGATTGAACTTTCTAATGGTTTGTGTAATATATGAAATGGTCTTTCCACTAGCAAGGTTTCACTTAAAATGTAATCCACTGTTGGGTATAAAAATGCCAAGTACACAAACAGTTGTGTGAAATTCTTGGCCTTATGTTTACACCTTAACAAAATTTATGTAAAGCTCTTCAAACAAAGGGCAATAAATGTTGATTCAATATTAACAGAATGTTAACTGGCAATTTAGCTGTTGTCTGAACAGCCCATTGCAGGGCACCTATCAGATATTAAGCAGCTATAAAAGTCTGTTAACAATCAATGGACATAATCATAATTACAGCGGACATGACCCATTATATATTTCAAAAGCTGTAATTGTCTGCTTAACTGAAGACTGTTGGAAAAATACAAGGCATCCACATTTTTAGGACAAAATGTATTTTCTGGAAGAGTTTGCACATATAGACAAGCAAGCTAAGTTTAGCTTAGTTTTGTAATGAGTAACTCACATTTATTGATAAGGGTCACATTACTGCCAATGTCCAGAACAGCTTTACCTGACAAGTATGACTGAACCTATCCCCCGCTTAATTCTTGAAAGAATTCTGGAGAGGAGAAAAAAGAAAGAAATAGGAACTGGTGAGGCCCCTATGTATCTGAGGAACATGTTTTAATATTATAGCTGTATGAGTGGGACAAATTTGTTTTTTCTCAAGTGAAAAATTATGGCCAGTCCTATCAAATGGTAGAAAGAGATGTCTGCTTCCAACAGCTGGCTTTGGATGCCGTGAAAGAGGAAACAGTTGTCAATTATTTCATTTATTTCTAACCTTCCCTCCCCATTTGTTGTTATCTTGTTTCAGTAGCTCCAAACTACATTCAGACTGAAAAAGCATTTTGTACTCAATTATTTCAACAAGGGGGAGAAAACAGAATTGGACAAAATCTTACTCTTCCCACGGACTTAAAACAAACTGCTGCAGCCTCTCCTATCTTGTTTATTTTCCCTCATCTATAACTTTTGCTAGCTAGACCAAACTCTGATATTGCTTAGCTGCATGTTTTTCAATTTTTGTCTGTAGGTTATTGGAGGGTATGGCACTCTAAGTTAGCCTAAATACCCTAAAGGCACCAGATCCAATCTGATCTTGGAAGCTAAGCAGGGTCAGCTCTGTTAAGTACTTGGATGGGAGACTGCCAATGAATACCAGGTACTAGAGGCTATAGTTCAGAGGAAGGAACTGGCAAACTACCTGTCAGTATTCCTTGCCTAAGAAAATGCATACTCATATGCACACACACACGGTATGACATGAGCACCAACCCATTCTCCCATTCCTTTCCACCAATTTTCCAGTTGTTATCTAAGGGCATTGCAAAGCAGATTGGATTTTGTCACATTTCCCTATGTGGAAAGAACCTCGAAGGGAACTAATAGAAGGGAAGATTTTTGCGTTATCTGAAGCTATGTTATAGGTATTCCAAATATTTTGTTATTAAGGCATCTTGATTGTATGTAACACAGAAAATCAAGATCCAAATTAATAGATACAGCCCATGGTACAGTAAAGGAAGTATAAAATTTAGGAGTACTAGCTTGTTAAATCTTAGATGGTCAATCAAATCTTTCTAAAGTGTTTTAGTTGTGTATTCTGCACAGTCTGGAGGGGTTTGACTAGATGGTCTTTGAGGTTTCTTCCAACTCTTAAGATTCTATGATTGTTTCTATGATTCTATGAATAATTTTCATTGCTTGGCTAATTCAGTAAGCCTGCAAGATAATCTGAAACAAATCATATGACAAAAATGAGAGTGGAAGGAAAAACAAACTCAGTTTTTAGATGATGGATGTAGATGATATGGCAGGTATCACATCATCTACATCCATCATCTAAAAATTCTTCTTCTAAAATAGTGTCTACCATCTTCAATTTTTATCTGTTTTTTTAAAGAGTTTTTTAAAAAACATGGCACCTTCACTTTATATGATTTAGAAAAGTTAATCAATTAAACATTGCAGTCCTAATATGAATCAGGAAGTGGTCTTACCAATGGCCTTATGAACTATACCATGAATAGTTCATGATTTTATGTGCTGTGGAACATTTCTGATCCCAAACCAGGGATGGGTGAATTTGACTGACCTCGTGCCCATTGGTCCTCTCTGTGCCACTTTTGGGATCACTGTCAAAAAAATTTTGTCAAAAAAAATGCCAGAAATTACAAAAATCTACACAAATGTACACAGAAGTCCAGTCCTGATTTGGGAAAAAAGTAGTTTTGAAGGCAGATACTTCAGAGGAGTGACCTATTTAAAAGATAGATCTTCACTCTAGGAGGTTTGTGAGAGAAGGAATTCATCTTTTTTCCCCTCATTTTCACTAGAGAAAAGGTCCATATCCTCCAACATTTCAAAGATGCAAACCAGGACATGTGAGGCCAAGCAACATCCAAGTGTGGTCAAAAGTTATTTTGCCAGGTTTGTTTAGCCTGGTTACTGGGGAGAAAGATGGCAAATGGTGATTAATGGGGAACAACACACCAACTAGCAGTTTCTATAGCAGTTTGCTTTTGCCTGAGGATACTACGAGTTAACTGAAGGCAAATTACTTTTGCATTTTGAACTCAGTTTGTAGCAAATGAAGTAAGTAAGGTCAAAGGAGGAAACTGAGAGACAGAGTGAGAAATGGTGACATTTTAAAGAAGTGGTACAACAGAATATTATTTATGACTTTCTCTGTCAAATTTGGACAGTTAGAGGGCCCGAAGATGGTCTGGAGGAGTTGGGCTTGCAGAGTAGCTTCACCATGAAGCCCCATACCTACACCACTCCTGCCTCATCTATGATCCAATTATGATCCAGTGATCTAATTATGAATTACTTAAAAAAACAGTGAACAAAGTGTGGCTGAAGGAATGCATGCACTACAAAACCTTTTTTGTGTCTCATGACCTCCTATTTCTCCACTGATCCCATCCTATCGCCAAAGATGTTTTCAAACATCTGGTATGTTTTTCTGATTCTTGCACCTTCCAGGAGCAGTAGTTCCATGTTGAGCAAGGGAACTGGCAGGCCCCAAGTGTTTATCCCATCCCTGAAGCATAAAAAAACTAGAAATGGGCCAGAAGTCACTTCTAGGCCATTTCCACATGACGTTACTGAACCGTTCCTGCCATTGGCTGCCAGCAGTCAGCAGGTCATGTTTCTGCACGATGTCGTTGCCATCCTGCTGCCATCCCATTGCGATGGTTGTGTGTTTGCAAAGCTTTGTGCCCTAGTGCAGCAATGACAAGTCCCGGCTATGCTGTGGAAGGAAGGGGCTGGACTATCCCACTCCCTTCCACAGGGAGTGAGCAGATGAGGAAGGGAGCGTTGCTGATGCACTCCCTTCCAAACCAGATTTGCAGTGCCACAACACAGAAAAGCGCCGTTATGCAGAAAGGGCCTTAGTTATGATTTCTTTGTTGTTGTTGTTTTTAAAACTGGGGAAGGTGTAGTGTGAGCTTCCACAGTTATCATCCTTAATGTAAAGAATTGTGCACAAACTTAGGAGTAAATCATTTTGCATTCTATGGGACTTATTCCCACATTACTATGAATTGTGCAGCTTTATAGTGTTATCATTCAAGGGTAACCATAATTACTTCTCTTAGGTTCCATCCCCAAATCTTGTCCCACTGTGGACATAATCAGTCCTCCCCGCTTAGCACTTCTCTGATTCTGTATGCTTCTTATTCTACATCTTGCCCCATACAAATTTGAGGGAAAGCATATTAATTAAGTCAGTGTGCTTTACTATATAGCAGTTCTGTGCTGTTTCTATAGTTTCAGCCATTTTTTTTTCAACACACATTCCTCCTGCTCCTCATTCCTCTGGCAAACAGATGCGTATGCTGTCAAGAAGATTCATGTTGCTGAAAATGACAGCAAGCTTTAGAAACAAACATTGTTGCCAGCAACAGGAGGAATGGGCCAAAGTCCTACCTGTTGCTTCCCCTAAGAGAAACAGGTGAACAGCAGCTTCAAGAGTATAGTTGCCCAGTAATTAATTTCAAGACACAAACCCTATTCAGACTTTTAAAACATGTTTTTAGTAAACAGAAAAGGAAGAAGAAGGTGCAAATCCCACCACCATTCATTTTTGTAGTGACCTGAAAACAAATAGCCTCCTGAATCTATACAGGGTCTCCACATGATCAAAAACTCTGGAAAAAAGCAGGATTCCAAATAATGTCTGTACTGCTTCAGAGACTCTGAGGGCTCTACTCTCCAACAAATGTGTATATGTATATGTATACGTATTCTCTCTATCTCTCCTTCATGTGTCAAAGGCGATAGAAATGATACTGTGTGTAAGGGGGAGAAGGGGGCTAGAATGCTCCCCTTCCTTCTGCATTTGCTGAACACACTTTTAAAAAGCCTCAATAGGGCTGCTGCTGAACACTATTCTCATAATAGACACTTGAACCTATATCTAATAAATAGTACAGCTAGAAAGTATATTTCAATTCTCATTTTTTCCCCTCTCTCTGCTAAATAACATTCCAAATCTTCACAAAAAAAGAAAAGCAAGACTGGAAAACACATCAAAAGTAGTTTGAACCAAAGGCAGTCTGTTCTTCCCCATGAGCACAAGCTGCCTCTTTCTCAGAGCACTGTAACCTGCTAAAGCCTCCATACAAAGCCTGCCTTCCCTTAAGAATCACACCACCACAAGTGCTGATGAGCCAGCTATAATCTTGGCATTTCACAAGCATTTGCAGGATTCAGCTAACAACTTCCCTTGCCACCCATTGTAGCCCCTTGCCACCTCTGGTGCCAGAAGCAAAATGGCAGGAAGGGAAATAACAGGGGATCAAATGCTGCTCGTTCAACTCGAGAAATAATACTGTCTCCCCAGTAGCCAGTCTAAACAAACCAGGCAAATTTTCTGAAGTGTTGTAGAGCGTGATCCAGGAAAGGAAATGCTGTTGTCTGACACGATACAGGTTGGGGTGGGGATGAGAGTAGAAGCAGAGATCAGATGAAACAAAACACTGTTGCAAACTATAAAAAGTAGGCTTTTATTGAGGTTTATTATTCTGCTCACTTTTCTTTTTCTGGTTGATCGTTGTTAAAAGAAAGAAAAGCAAGAACGTAGAAATCTCTTTTGTTTTCTCATGTCCTGTGCAGATTCAGCAAGCAAAAGTAAGCATTCTGTAGAGCATTTACCTATTGAAGTCAGACAGGAAAGTCTCCCAGATAAGTTATTCTTAGGCTGCAGAATTTTTCATCTGAGGGTGGTTGCACTGCTGAAAACTCAGGGAAACATCCCTGGGATCTTCACATAGAGATACGAGAGAAACTAATTGCTAGAGACCTTGAGTCTGCAAGACCTCAATCTCTGTACCAAGGAGAACTGCTTATAACAAATTTTTGTGATGACTGAGAGAAACTTCTAAGGCTGGGTGGGGAATTATGAAGCTCTTCAGATGTCACTGGATGGCAACTCCCATTGGCCCTAGCTGGAATGCTGGAAGTTGCCCTTCAAACCCAGCAGTTAGGGGACCTGCCTGGGACTGACAAAAAATTCTAATGCAGTGTGTTTGTCAACTTACGTTCTGGGTAGTATTGCCTCTTTCTGGGAATGAGGTCTGGAAATAGTAAAATAACACTCCATATAGTGGGTACTGCTACCAACCCTTCGGTTGAAGTTGCTACCAAAATGTTGTAGTTGTAGTTGTTATGTACCTTCAAGTTGTTTTCAGCTTATATCATAAGGCAAACCCATCTTCGCAAGATTTATTTACAGGGGCTTTGTCTTTGCCTTCCTCTGAGGCTAAGAGAATGTGACTTGCCCAGGGTCACCCAATGAATTTCCATGGCTCAGCGGGGATTCCAACCCTGGTCTCCAGAGTTGTAGTCCAATGCTCAAACCACTTTATCATGCTGGCTCTTCACCAAAGTTTTGCTGAAGCTCTATGGCACCACCTAAGGATAGCTATCACATGAACTTAAGATTCTCAGTTGGTCATTTAATTTCACAGAGAAGGAAAAGACTAAGTAGCCGTCAATCATCACCACTACTAAAATAGGTAATATCGGGATGTGGCCAAGGGGTGTCTCGGAGATCTGGTCGGCTTGAATAAACTTCATCCATTGTAGCAATACAGTCATGCCTTACAGACTCGCCGGAGTCTACAGGTAACAGGGTTGCAGGGTTTAGATTGGGAGATACGTCTAACTTGACACGGGGGTTCTCACAGAGCATGGCTTGGTATCTAGTCATCCGTTCATTAGTAAACCAGTAGTTCCCTTTGTATTCCATCAGAGTTAGTATGGTGTGTGGGACCCGCGTCACTAATTCCTGCCCCATGGCCAATTTGTCTGCTTCCTTGACTAGAAGGGTGGTGGCCGCTATAGCTTTTAAACAGGCCGGCCACCCCTTCGCCACTGAATCCAGCTGTTTAGACAAGTACGCGACTGGACGCTGCCAGGATCCCAGTTGCTGTGCCAATACTCCCACTGCCACATTTTCTCTTTCGTGCACGTACAACAGAAAAGGTTTTGTCACATCCGGGAGTCCTAAAGCTGGTGATTGAAGCAACGCTTTCTTAATGTTAAGGAAGGCTCATTTCTGCAACTCTCCCCACGGAAAAGGGTCTCTCTCCACTCCTCTAGTTGTTTCGTACAGGGGCTTACTCATTACGGCGAAATTCGGAATCCAAATTCTACAGAACCCAGCTGCCCCTAAAAACTCCCGTAACTGCCTTCGATTCATGGGTTCTGATAAGGCGCATACAGTCTCCTTTCTCTCCGGCCCCAACTCCCGCTGTCCTTGCAAAACTATGAATCCCAAATACCTAACTTGGGTCTGGCATAGCTGAGCCTTTTTCTGGGATACTTTGTATCCGTGCTCCCACAGGAGCTGTAGCAGCTCTTGGGTGCCTTGCCAACACTCAGCTTCCGATGTTGCGGCTAGCAACAGATCGTCCACATACTGTAGCAGAACCCTTTTCTCAGGCTCCGAGTGAAAGTCCTGGAGGTCTTGGCTATGTGCAGTGCCAAAAATAGTTGGTGAATTCTTGAATCCTTGCACCAGTCTCGTCCACGTCAGCTGTGTCTTTTCATTTGTTATTAGGTCTTCCCACTAGAAGGCGAATATGGGCTGACTAATAGGGGCCAGTCGTATGCAGAAGAAAGCATCTTTTAAATCTAATATTGTGAAATAGGTTGCCCCTGCAGGGATCAATCCCAACAGTACATATGGATTTGGAACCACGGGATGGAGAGTGACTGTAGCCTGATTTACTAGGCGTAAGTCCTGCACCGGACGATATTCATCTGTTCCGGGCTTTTTAACAGGCAGTAGGGGTGTATTCCATGATGATTGGCATCTCCTGAGGATGCTATCTCTTAACAGGTGGTCCAGGTGCCTCTGGATTCCTTGCACTGCTTGTCAGGGTAGTGGATACTGCTTTACGTGTACAGGCACTGCTCCTGGCTTTAACTCGACAACTACTGGTGGAATAAACCTCACCATCCCAGGGGGGTTATCCTCAGCCCATACTCCTGGCACATTAAAAACCTCCCATGACTGTTCTTCCATGACTGCGAGTGTCCAATGCATTCTCCACTCCTCCTCTTGTGGATATGAAAGTGTTAAAAGCCTTGCCTCTTTCGGCCCATGGGAGAACACTTCCAGGGTCCCATCATCCTCAAACGACATCTCCACTCTTGACTTAGACAGCAAATCCCTTCCTAGCAAGGGCACAGGACAATCTGGGAGGTAGAGAAACCGATGCTGTACTAAATGTGATCCTAGTTGACACGACAGTTGCTTCAACATAGATCTTTCTTCCACCACTCCTGTGGCTCCCACTACTCGTACTTGGTTACACCTAGCTAATATAACCGGGGTAGATCATTTCTGTTTGTCACAGGGAGTTCTTGCCAATAGATTCATTAATTCATGTCTGATACTGGTGTGTAGGCAGCCAAGCCAAATCCAGGATAGTACCCACTACCAGAGTTTGATCTTTAGCCACTTAGATATGTCGTATGCTCACAGCGCAGATTGGGGGGTCACTTCAAATCCTCTACCCCTAACTGAGTTCACTTTACGAACTCCTATAGTAGCAGGAGCCAATGCTACCTGCGCGTGCATGATAAATTGTCGGAGTAATAATAGCCAATGCAAGGTTGCTCCAGGACCTCCGATTCCTTGCAAGGAGATCCAAAATATATCTTATTACCAAGGTCATGTTCTTTTACCTCATGGCTGGTTCTGGACCTGTGGGTCTCGAACCTGGTCATACATACCAGCCTATCTGTCTGACACTCAACCTTGCTGCCTTAGCCGTCTGGTAACAGTCCTTCCTCCATGGCCTCAGAAGCGAGACCGCAGAGCTAGAGCCGCCCCTCTAGATGAAAACTGTGACGGCCAATCACACTAATGGTCGGACAAGGCGAAAATAGCGTTAGCATTCTCCCTGGTTGGAATAACAGGATTGGCTTTGGAGGGAGGACTAGAAATAAATAGATTAGCCTGTACGCTAGTCAAAAGTATAAACGCTACTTCCAAAGCATTATCCTTGCTTAACAAAGAACAGCGGGAACTAAGGAATGCTGTATTGGAAAATCGGGCAGGCGTTGACTATCTCTTCCTTCTCCATCATGTAGGATGTGAAAAGCATCAGAAATTGTGCTGTTTCAATTTGTCTGATAACAGCAACACGATAGAAGCATAAATTAACAAACTGCACGAAGTAGTAAAGGATATAAATGAAGGGGATGATAGCTGGTGGAAGTGGCTCACATCTTGGTTACCAAACCTGAATTGGCTAAAAGCATTGTTTGTAATTTTGTTGCCAGTAGTGTTAATATTCCTGTTTCTGTGTATATGCTTTCCTTGTTTTATACAATGTATAAGTAATATGCTTCAAATTACTTCCAGTAAGACAGCAGCTCTGTACGCTTTGATGGCTCAGCCTGACGCTGTTTTATGATATAACGTCACGAAATGCTATAATTGTTTAGAAATTATGCATTTAAGGGGGAAATGATATAGGTATGAATTAGAAATAATAAAGTAGAAATAAAGTAGAAGCTGGGGGCTTAGGTCAGAGGAATGGAGAAAGATTTAAGAAGGGTAAAAAGGTCACGAGAGCCAATGTATCATGTAGCTAGGATGTTGATCACGTAGTCAGGGTGTTGTTTGCTTATTGACTAGCTGCGGTAATTGCAGATTGTAGATAAGCACTTTCCGGGGTCTGAGTGCGGGGGTAATTAGCTAGTAACAACATGTGGTATTTGTGACCCCGGAGGGGCGGACCGAGATATGCCTGTGATCTTTGCCTGTGATCTTTGTGTATGCTGTGAACTTTGTCTATAAAAGAGCTGTGCAACTTGAATTCAGGGCTTTTGGTCTTTTGGAGACATCCAGCCAAAAGCCCACGCATAATAAATTACTCTTTTTCTTGCTCTGTGGTCTCTGTGTTCTCTGGGCTCCTGCAACACTACTATAACACTGTAGTCACATGGTGTTATGCTTTCTTATTAATTGACAAAAAACCTGTTTCATAGTGTGTCTGTTACGTAAGATCTGAGTGGATCCATTAGCCTTCTGTCTCTTATCAAGAAAATAATGCATTATTTCATGGCTTGGCTATCCAAGCTAGCTATAACTTCTTCTGCTCTTATCATTTCTCTTGAGAGTTTGTTTCATTATGATTTTGCATCACTAAATGATTCTCATTACAGCTAGCAAAATCTCATATGTTTGCTACAGCCACTTTTCTAGGTCTAAAAAGCCTTTTTTCCAATGGTATCATCCGTGTTCCAGAAGTCCTTCTCAAGCCAGGTAAGATGGGCTCCTTCCTGACTTTATTTTGGTAAAAATGGTTGGTTCCATTCCATTAGACTTTGAATGGCATATAATGCTTAGTTGCTTTTCAGTTTTATTTATCCTTCAATTGTTACTCTCTGTTGATGTTATTGCTTTACTTCTGCGTTCCTTGGTTCTATAAAAAAATTAATGCTGTTTATATTTGTTGTACATTGCCCTGGGGGGCTGGAAAGCAATACGATGTCTACATTCAATCAACCAATCAAATAGCACAGATACAACACCTGTTAACAGCCATTGTCTGATTAACTGATTTCATACAATACATTTGTTCACACAGGTCTGTGCCCTAAATATTAATAATTCCTGCTCATATCTATACAGAAAGTACTGTGTGAACAGGCCTGAAGTTTGTGCTGCCCTCTCAATATAGGAGAGGGTCAATCCAATTGCTGCAGCCTTACTTCTATCAGCAAACCGTATATAAAATTCTGCTTATTGTGTGGTAAGATATATTACCTGGAGATAAACTTTCTCTCTGATAACAAAGCAGCTCATTTCAACATGGTTCAGGAGGCTGACATGCACACAACTTCTGCTTGTGCTTGCCTGGCCTCTGTTAGGCTGTACATAAAACACCTTGATTTTGGTTCTTTAGAGATTTGCCATATCCTCTCACATGATGGTTTTAATCAGTCTCTTACTGGCTGTGTGGGTATGGTCTCTTGGAAAATGGAGCATAAATTCCTTCCGCTTTTTAGATAAGAAGAGGCTTCATCAGTTCTCATTTTCAGTCTACTTGGGAAACTTACATTGATCTTGAATAATCATGGAATCATAATTATCTTCTATCACACCAGCTGAATCAACTATCAAGACAAGAGTACCACCCTACCTCACCAGTTTCTTCAGAGAAAATCTGAGATTCAGTTGGCAATTGCACATGCCAAAGGAATCCTGTGGCATATCTACACTTGTTTAGTGACTTTCGTTTGGATTCTGAAGTTCCAGAAACATTTGAAGCATATTTCAATTTGATTTTAGTATAACCTGACTGGAAGGACCTGTTACACTTTTAGCATCACAGACCACTATTAAACTTCCCTATGGGGTTCTTTAGCTGTGTAATTCTGTGCCTTATTAAGTAAAATAAATAAGTATACATGAATAATCAAATACTACCGAGACAAGGAAAAAAAAACATGTTGCCAACCAGTATTAATCCTTATTCTTGCTTTAAACAAAAGTAGTCCACAAGAATTTTCACAAAGTACAATGATGGCAATGCCAGGAGACTTAGACATTGTAAGGGAGAGATGAACAGTGAAAGGAAGGTCACTATAAGTCCAAATACAAGTATAAACATGCCGTCATCATTATTTGGTTGAAGGGAAACATTCAATAAATATAGTTATAATCAGGTCCTTTCCACACTACATTGTTATAGGACTATATTCCACTTTCAACATCGGCCCTTTTTGCACCTTACCTCTGTTTGGCACGGTTGCATGGGGATCACGCGAGCAGCCTCTTCCGTGAGGCTCTCGCATCCCTGCTGCTTCGGCTCTGCAGGAGTTGCCTGCCGGCTGGCAGACAGCATGAGGGCTCCACCTCTTCCTTCCGCAGCACAGCCGGGTATTTTCCTAGGTTGTGCTGGAGGAGGAAGCACGAGGGCTGTGGCTCCGGAGCTCCGCACGCAAGGTAAGTGCGCGTGGGGCCCCGGAGTGATGCACGATCGTGCACCATTTTTGGCTAAAAGCCAAAAATGATATAGTTCATGATCTGTGCCTGCTGGCCCCAGCAGCGTTGCACAATTGTGAGGATGTCATCTGAAATCACGTGACGCTCCAAAGGCCCTTTCACATAAGAAATGCCATGCGAAAAGGGCCATCCTGTGGAATTCTGGGCTTTGTAGTTTACTGAAGCCAAAGAGCTCTCTGGCTGAGAATTCTAAATGACAAAAGTCAGAATTCCACAGAATGTTGAAAGGGGAATAATAGCACTACAACAGTGTAGTGCAAAAAAGCCCTTAGTGTATGAAGGAAAGTGATCCACCAATTGAGCATCTAAGGCAAAACAAGGACTTGGAAATAAGTAGTTACAAATAAGTACTTGTAATTCATGATTTTCCCCAACGATCAAAACATGACCACATTACATTGTGACTCAGCGGTGTACTAATCATGCGGCAGTGAGTGCAGTTCACCCTGGGTGAAGCAACAGAGGGTGCACTTAGGTGTGCCACTGCCTGAATGACCCCTGTATTCACTAGCTGACAACAGGTACTCTGTTCTGGAGATACTGGCCATGACAGCTAGGATATGTTGCCAAACTGTTGCTGATGGGAAAGAACAAGTGAGCTTGCTTAGTTGTTTGCTTGCTTTCTCAAGTGCACACACACACTGTGCACATGGCACATGAGGCTAGAATGGGGGTGAGGCCTTGCTTTCTTGCTTGATTGTTTCCCAAACTTTGTTTTGGAAGGAAAACTGGAATCTGAAAGTAGGATCTTTTGGAGGCGTGGTAAACTCTGTAAATTTATTTAGGGCTGATTCCTGTCTGCTGCTTAAAGCTGTAGTGTTAAAAAGAAGGAAGCTAATAGCCATGGACAATTTTGTGGAACTCAATAAGATGCATCTTAATCCATCAAGATGGTCCCATAGGTGCTTACTATCAGGTTGATGTGCATTGGAATTGGCAATCTTTAAAATGCAGAATAAAAAGAGCCAGGTCTTGTAATGTGGAAGGAAACTTTCCATCAAATCAAATTTAGACCAAAATTAGTTAAGAAGTAAAGAAAGTAATACACATTTATAAGCTGCAAAACCTCATTGATCATTTTTTAAAAAATAATTTTTGGTAGGAAGACTTTTTTAAAAAAAAACATTAAAAGTTACAGAGATTAGAGGCAACAAAAAAGGGCAAAAACTGCAATACAATCTAATAAAAATTAAAAAGTACAGAAGAAAAATGTTAAAAAGAAAAAGAAAAAAAGGAAGAAAAAAAGAAAAAAAATGACTTCCAACTTCCTTTTGGCAGTTATATATCTTGCTCTACAAAATTACAACAAATTCTCTTTTAATATCCTATTTGGTGTGTTCAGGAAGAAAAGGAAGGTCTCCTTTTAAGGAGGGATGTATATGTGAAAATTAAATTAGTTTAACAAATGTTATCTTTAGAGCACCACCATGAAGCTATTCACAAACTAGTAAAGTATTATTCAGTCACCACCACCACCACTATCATCATAATCATCATCAAAAAAATAACTGATTCAAAGATTCTTCTTACTCAGATTATTAGAATGAGCCCATGAGCCTTACTTGCAAGTAAAATCAAAAGAAGTTAGTGTGATGTTGGGCTAACACTCTGGAAGACCAGGGTTTCAACCGGGAGACAGATTCTATGCATGCCTCAGTGGAACTGAGGTGGAGTTGTTACCCTCCAGATGTCCATGGCTTACATCTCCCATTAGCTTCAAAACAACATAACCAGCTAATGCTAATGGGATTCTGCTCCTGTCTAAGTAATCCCACATAGAACTGCAATCAAACTTTTAATGATTTTTTGATAGAATTTTTCCTCTAAGTACACCTATTCATATTTCAAGGCAGCTGAAGTCTACACTCTTGTGCATACCTATACAGTCCTAAATCTGAGTTCAGATGGACTTATTTCTGAGGAATTAGTCAGAGGAAAATTTGTTTCCAAGTACTGAATGTAAATACACATGACAACTTGGAAGTAAACTCCACTCTGTTCCACAAGGCATGCTGTTCATTTTATTCAGTGGAATTTACTCTCAAGAAAGCGTCCATACAGTTCAATATTGTAGTCCTAACCATATTTGCCTTGAAATAAACTGCACCCATTCTACAACTCTCAGCATCCCCCACCCATATGCTCATTGGTCATGCTGGCTGGGGAATTCTGTGCGCTGCAATTCTTTTCCAAACTGATTGCACCCAGATATGTGACTCTTCTTCTAGTAAACATGATCAGTCTATAATTCCTCTCCATGGATGATGAAACAAATATAAAACTTGCCTTTACATGTGCTTGAATTTTCTTAAACAACTGGGCCAAAGTTCTTGTCCAAGCAATCAACAGTGGCTTGATTCGTGTGTGCTTTCTTTGAACTTTCTAACTTGGGAAAGGTAGAGAAACTAATTATTAATAATGGAGAGAAACGAGCTATAGTGGGAGTGGCCTGGCATATTGTGAATGATGTGCCTCTGATGCTCAATATTCATGGTTCCATGAGACTAGCACAACCTCCAGCTCTTCAGGGGACACTGACTGACAGGTAGGTTTTCCCTTCCTTCGGGGGGTGTGTGTGTTAAAAATTGATCCACCCAGGTGTCAAATACACTAGGTATCTCAATGTTGTGATCATAACTTTTGAAACTTTTCTTGAAAGAAATATAATTTAACAAAATTCATGAGAACAAAATAAAATTTACAGTCTCTCAGCACTATAATTTTATAAGGGATATACCACTTTTTGCAGTGTATCTGTAATTTTTTAATTGTTTTATAATGATGGATATATAGCCTCACTCAGCAGAGAAATAAAATCACACAGCTCAAACGCTGTGGGTGTAGCACTTGGTACCAAGGGGCTGGAGTAGTTACCAACATCACAGACAAATACTTCCCCACTGTGCAGCAGCATGGAAGGAGTTATTTTGTATTTGCTAGAGTTGGCATCACAGTTCTTTCTGGCAGAGTATTCTAGAAGATAAAGGGATAAGCTAAGCACCTGCTTTCTTGACAGAATACTCAGTTGAGCTGGGAGAGATGCATAGGAGTATTTTTACTTAGCTCTTTATAGATTTCTATCCAAGTTTGGAAAAGAGTGGGAGGAGACAGGCTGCACCTGTGGAAGAGGAATTTCTTTATGTATGTGATAATGGGGCTTCCCATTATCTAGGCTTATCAAAGGGAGATACTTCCCTCTTCAGGTAAACCAAGGGTTAATGAGATGTTGGGATTACATCAAGCGTCACAGGGTGAGAGTTGACCAACCAAAAGGAAAGGGTCAGTATCACAGGTCACAAGGTGAGAATTGACCAACCAAAAGGAAAAGAGGTGGGCACCTTGGAGATGCTTCCAGATCCTTCCAAGGAGGAAAATATAAAACTTCTGAGAGGCCATGTGGCCAGAGAGAGAGACACACACAGAGACAGAGAGAAAGAGAAAGAGAGGAGAGCTGGGCCAGTCGAGCTGGCAGGCATGCCGTGTCTCCTGGACCCCCCCTTTCTTCTCCTTTGGACCATCTAAGCCTGTAACCTAATTGTGAGTAACTAGAAATAAGTAGTTAGTCGCGTTAGGGATGTTGTTATTTTGGGAATTGGCTGATCTTAAGAATGTATCTGTGCTGTTATATCTGTTTTGTAAATTCTTGTAACTAAGTGTACCTGGGAAAGGGGAGTCTCCCAAGTGTATATTGTTTATTTGCATGCCTTGATTAAAACACTTCTATAAACCTCTGTTTCTCTCCATTTCCACGCCAGGTTTGGCACACGCTACATAGGACCTCTCACTCAGGGGAAGGGGGAGGTGGAAGATCCTTACGCTTAGAGATTGGGCAGGGTCCCTCCTGTCCTGTCCAAATAATTCATAATTCGGGGGGGGGGTGTGGCAGCATACCTGATAGAGTTGGGGAGATTGCCAGTCGTTCCAAGCGTGGGAATCAGCTTTGGGAGGCTGGCAAGAACCCTAGTAAAACGCTGGGAGGGAATTTCCAGTCTTGCAAGGCTGGAAGTCAACTTAAGAGACTGGAAATAACCCTTCAGTGTCACAATGTAGACCGTGTAAACCTTTGGTATTTAAGCTCTGGGCTAACACTCATCTTTTGGGAGGTACATGCACCAATCTATAGAAACCTTCCTGGCCCTGAGGTGGTCTGTTCTTTAGAGACCAAGGCCCACCATCTGTAGTGAAAAGATTCTGGCTTCCTATCTGCTAAAGAGCATGTAGAGGATTCTATATGCTAGGAAAAGACTGGCTGTATCCACTAAATTATAAGTAAAATTCACTTTGTAGCACTGGCTTTGTCTCAACTTGATAACCCATAAATCTGTTTTATTGTGGTGTGCCTACTCCAGAACCAATCCACAACATGAAGCAATAGTTCATGCTGCTGCCTCATGTTCCACTGTGCCTCAGAATGGGGTAGAGGGCAGAGACAATAAGGTAGATGGGAGGAGAATATGTTTTGTATTGCATGTCACCAGCTTGAAGTATTCAGAAAGTTTCTTAAAAAAAAATAACTAAAATGTAGTATTGCAATTTGATTTTAAAAAAGAAAAGTAAACAGGCTGAGAACCTGCATCACAAACATAGTTATGAATGTGTAACTATCAGTGATGTATTTAAGTCTTTTACTCCAACTCTCAAGTCCTTGCAAGATACTTTCAAATCAAGTCTCAAGTCTGGGAACCAGTTTCTAAAGTGGGGAATAGGATTCTTCTTCCCATTACTGAAGCTTCAAAAGCTTTAGAAGGAAGGATCTTTCCCTGTACTCTGGGGTTGGGTCTTGTCTTCTTCTGTTAGGAAAAGTTTCAGAAGGCTCCTCTGATAGGTAGGGGGGAATAGGCTCCTGAGCAGATCTCAAGTCTGTTGCCTAACATGTTTGCTGTTCCCTTCAAGAAATGGCTCAAGCTTTGAGACAGATCATCATGTTATCAGTAGGCAAAAAGAGATGATAGTGTTGTTCAAAGTAGCAAGGTTTCTGGATGAATGTGTTATGTTACTGAACCAAAGACAGGAAGTCAGGGCCTTTCCGCACTACATTGTTATAGTGCTATTATTCCACTTTAAACATCCTATGGAATTCTGGGGTTTGCAGTTTAATGAGAATTCTAAATGCCCCTCCCTAAACTACAAACCTCAGGATTCCATAGGATGTTGACAGTGGAATAATAGTACTGCAACAATGTAGTGCAGAAAGGCCCTCAGTCACTATGTGTGTGTGTGTGTGTGTGTGTGTGTGTGTGTGTGTATACCCTGCGTTGCCTGGGATTTTATTTTCTCATAGGTAATACTTGTTGGAAAGATTTCAGATCCTGTATCTCTAATTTTCCAAACTGTTCTGTCCAGTATCTTTAACTTTTCCCCATATTCCCCAATCCAATCTGTATTCAGAGTTATTAATATATAGAGGTTAGGTTCCTGAGGGAATACACTGCCCTCCTCCTTGCTGTTCGGCCTCATCTTCATAGCAATAACCCTATTCTAGACAGACACAGTTGACTGCGGCCTAACAGCAAGGAGGAGGCTGAGAATTCTAATGGCCCCTCTCTAAACTGCAAACTCTAGGACTCCATAGAATCTTCTTAGGGAGCCAATCATATGAGATCTTTGCCTGACACAGACAAACAAACTTTGACTTTTATATATCAGATATATGCCACGGGTAGAGTTGAGCCAGTGTGCCATTTATTGCCAAGTTGAGTCCAAGTTGATTCACTGAAGTGACTTGAGTCTGAGTCAATTGACTCGAGTTTACATCACTGGTAACTGTATATTGTCTTCTGATCCAACTCCTTTAACCAACCTTAACAGGCAGTAGCCACACTGAGTGACAGAAGTCTTTTGTGCTAGGAATTAGGGCACTGCAGGATGATTTTTTCAGCACCCTTCTGCCAGTGAGCTGCAGTGCAGTGAGAAATTACAACAGGCCTCCTTCTTCTGGTTATCGTACTGTGGCTTGCTGATGGGAGGAGGCCAGAAACATCATGTTGCAGTGCTTCAGTTGCCATCTGAACAGGTCTCCACTACTTGGTGCATCTGCTGGCTGTTAAGGTAGGTTTAGGAGGGCATATGTGATCGTGGCAGTAGTGCTACAATTGTAAACATGGAAACCAAACAGTTACAAATGGGTAAATCTTACTAGACACTTGCTATTTTTTAGATGCATTGTATACTTTTTTTTCTTCTGTTTGCTTACATTTCTGTAGGAAAAATGTCACATCTGAAATGGACTCTATTGTATCTTAGTCAATAGAATTCTAAAACAGAAAGCAAAAAGCTTTTATGCTTAAAATTCCTGAGACTCCGTCATCTCATTTGGGTATCCTTGGGGATAATGTTTCCTCTTGAGTACTATTCCCCGTACTTAAAGCCAGATTCATAATAATCATTACATCACCTCTGGTACTTCTGAGGGAGGAAGAAGTACCAAAGAAGAAGAAATATTAAAAATTTGACAACTTTGTTATGTTTTTTTTCAGAGTTTGCAAAGATGAATAAGATCATGACTGCAAAATTCACACTGCAGTCCTTTGTCATGTGCTTAGGAGTAAGCTGCCTCTTTGAACACAGCAGGATTTATGCCTGAGTAAACTTGAATAGAATTGGGCTGCACAATATTTAATAATTAAAACTACAGATCCATTCTGGAAACTCTTTTTTTTTTTTTTTTTAAAAGGCAGTCATAATTTGGATGGAGCATGGAAGGAGGTTGATTTTGAAGGCCATATGACATCTTCACAGAAGAAAAGAGGCAAAAAGAAAGGAAGAAAGTTTGGCTGGAAACCCTACATGCTTGCTAATTATCAAGCCTGCTCAGGCAATCTGAAACATTCTGTGCTATATCAGAGAATTGCAGCACCTGGAGCCCTTAAACCCAGATAAAATGCAAGATGACAATCAGGCAGATGGAAGAAAACAGTAACAGATCAGAGGGAATGAGGAGGAGGTGAGAGATATCAAGGCATCCCTGATGCAGTTACTGAAGAATTAGCTAAAGTGAAAGATTAATAATGCAAAGAGAAACTCTAAAAGATATTGGGAGAGAAGGAAGGAAAATGAGGGCATGACAGAGACAGTGAATGGGCAAAGCATTGGCAGAGGGGGAAAAAAAGCAGAGAGCAAGCGAGAGCATATTCAGAGCCTCCTGCTGAGTCTCTCCTTTGCCCAAATACCATCCTATAAATATAGGAATGATCAATGATGAAAAACATCAGCAAAGCAAAGCTCAGAATCCAAAATTAATTCATCAAAGATGATACACACCGACAGATGACATTAAGAGGTCTGCTTCTCATGCAACCAGCAAATGCAGGTTGCTTCATCTTCCTGTGCCAACACTTCCTACTGAGAAATAATTTCAGGAATACGAGCATGCATACTGCCATATATGCAACATCTCATGATTTACAAGTCACTGAGTATGTGGAATGGCAGCTATTAATGTCTGATGACTATTGCACTTATATAAAAATAAGCATTTATACAATATTTCAAGCTATATATACCATTTCTCAGGTAGTGTTCAGATATATACATAAAACATTTTATGTGCTCTGTTCAGATGCACATTTACCTGGATGGTTTTCCAGGGTGCATGACGGACAGTATTCTAACAAGCTGCAGAAGTATCAGGCATGGGGAGTTGCTAATGAAGAAAACTGCACCAGTTAGCCTGCTACCTGCCCTAGAAGTGTCACATACACAGTGGCTCTCTAGGCTCAGAAAGCTGGTGGTAAACCCATTGCAGTGAGTAGCAAGCAGATCTCTTGCACCAGTAATCTTTTTCTATAAATCCATAGCCTGTTTCAGCTGTGTCTCAGCCACTGTCATGCTTAATAGATTAGGAACTCCAGGCTTGTAACTCACCTAAGCTGACAGGACACACATTAACTGTGTAAGAGAAGGGCAGTAGGTTCTCCACTATCCTGCCAAGGCTAAGCATCTACATCTTGGCCAAGATCTGGCCACTCTGAGTACAAGCAATGGGAAAGGTTTCAACAGCTGAATATTTTCCTCATCTCATCACCCCGGTCTCTGCTGAGTTGCTGCTGTGATAATAAACTAAGAACTATTTCTGCCATGGCATGGAGGAGGGAGACTGATATCGAGGCTTGCTGGGAAGCAAACCAGAATCTGCTGGCAGTCACTCCAAGCAAGAAAAGGAAAATGTGGCTAGATGTAATGAAAGGTATGTTCTATGACTAGATCAGACAGTTATCAGAATGTGGGCACTGTCCTATGCACCACTTCTTCCTGCAACATTGCCTGAGGCTCTTCTTTGTAAAACTAAGCTAGGAATTGAATCCATGATCTTTTAATAATATTCTATGGGGAGTTTGGAGGTTATCTTTGCCAAAGTTTATAGTCTGCTGAGGTTTTGGTGCTTTAACAGGTGTATTCTGAACTGATGATTCCAACTGATGTGTCTTCATCTCAATTATTGTTTTTTATTTTGTCTGTGTTATATTGTTAGCCACCTTGAGAACTATTTTGAATGGAAAGATGGGATGCCAATTATATCAGCAAACATGGTCTATAATTTCCATGTTCATGACCAAGATAGGAAAAGATGACTTCTGTGGAGCACAGTTCTGAGAATCCTCAACCAGTACGGCCAGCAGACCAGCAATCAAATTGACTGGGGGATTTTGAGAGATATAGTTCAAAAAAATAAGTTTTCCAAGCTCTTGGTCATTAACAGCAAGAACAACAACTGTGATGTTGTCCTGTAATACAAAGAATCCTGACCTTCTCTATTGATACATGCTTCCATCCATCCCTTTCTTTTATGATTTTTGACTGTAGCATGCCTAATTTTCAACTGTTGCAAGAGACACCATAGGTGACACAAGAGTGAAAATGCAAGCACTTGCCATTGTTCTCAGTGGTTGTGAGGCTCTGGTGGTAGAAGCAGAACAGCATGTGAAGAAAAGTCAAGCACTGACAAATTATTTCTGGAGCTTAACCTACCCCTTTTGCTTCCCATTTCTCTCTCTCCCACTTGAAAGCAGCTTCTGAGGGAGACACACTCTCTCTCATTTCCATATCTAAGGTCTGCTCTGCAATACCATCAGAAACTGATGCTCTCAGAGAAAGAAACCAAGTGGCAGATTCACTCTCAGCTGTTCTACTTCTATTCATTTTAACAATAATGATTGCCACAAAAGTATCCACAATACCTCAGTTCGATTCAGGGTGCCTCATTTCCAGAAAAAAACACAGGCAAACTGGAGATATTTTGCTTTTTCTGCTCTGAAGGAATAAAAGGGGGGGGCACAACGTTGCTGCAAGACGTTGACATAAAAGGAAAGTTTAAGGTCATTAAGTTTGTCTACGATTTGCTAAGCAAAAGCTTGAGGGTACCATACCATTAACTGTGAAGGCTACTAAGAAGAAAAAAGGGAACATGCATAGAGATACAGGCCTAAGCACAACTGGAGGTTTATTTTTTTTAAAAAAGGTAGATGATATTGAGTGTCATGAAAAAGCACTAAATTGTAATTTATTTATTTATTATTATTGTATTTTTCATGCCAGGGAGAGGAAGAATTTTGTGGGTTATAATGCCTTTTGTGCGAATTTGACAAAGTCTGAATACACTATATTTTGAGTGGGAATGGTTTCATTGGCTAGAAGCCTTTAAAGCTGGAGTGGGCAACAGTAGAGGGCTGTTGCTGATGATGTTGTATGCCTTCAAATTGTTTTCAACTTGTGGCAAACCTAACAAGGGATTTTCCCCACTCAGTCATGGAAACCCACTGGATGACCCTGGGCACGTCATACACTCTCAGCCCCAGAAAACCTTATGATACATTCACCTTAGGGATGCCATAAACCATAGTTACTTGAAGGCACTTGAAGTAACTTGAAGGCAAACAACAACAACAACAACAACAACAAGGGAATGCCACTCAGTGTCCTCCCATATGCAGCAACTTGCCTCAGAATCAGCAACAAGGAGTGCTAGTAATTCACTGAAACCAAACAAAGAACATAGAATCTGGATTCAGGATAATCTTAGCAGGCTTCAGAACTGGGCCCATGCTAACAAAATGAATTTCAGCAGGGATGTATGTAACACACTACATTGAGGCAAGAAAAATCAGAGGAACAAATGTAATGTGGGTGACACCTGGCTTGTGACACATGCTAAATAGGAGTCAACAGTATAATGCAGCTGTAACAAACCAACCAACAAACAATGCAATTCTATACTGCACCAGCAAGAGTATAATATCCACACTGAGGGAAATAGTAGTGCCATTCTATTCTGCTTTGGTCAAATCCCACCTGAGATACTGTGTCCAGTTCTGGGCACCACTGTTCAAGAAAGATATTGACAAGCCGGAAGGTGTCCAGAGAAGGGTGACCAAGATGATCAGCAGTCTGGAAACCAAGCCTTACGAGGATCAACTTTGGGAGATGGTTATCTTTAAATGTGAGAAGAGAAGACTGAAAGGTGATTATGATAGGCATCTTTAAAAATCTGAAGGGACGTTATGTAGAAGATGAAAGAAACTTGTTTTTCAGTGCCTTTGAGGTCCTCTTGAGTCATGGTGAAAGGTTTCTGAGCAGCTGCAGACTGGCGTGCTGGGAAATGATGAATGTAGCACTCTTCCAGCAAGACTCTAAGGGTCTCTCCAGCTGTCCGTCCCAACATGCCCCATGACTGGGACAGTGTTGCAGTTGGGACACTGATTTGCTTAAGATGTAGGTTTTGGGGACTAGCATTAGCAGAAGCAGCTATGACAACAGAGCTCCCTCATCCAAGTTCCACCTGCCAGTGCAGGATCTCTGCCATTGTCTCTTTTGACTACGTGTAAAAGAACCATTAAAATAGGTTTCACATTGAAAATGTGAATTTTTCATAAAAGTATTTTAAAGGTATGTTTGAAAAAAAAAGAGAATAAAGATAGATGAATTTCCTGCAGGCTCTTTGGTTAGCTCTGAAAGAAAAACTATTAGTGGGAGAAGTAGTTCAGCCTTGGTTATGAATTGTCCACTGATAGAATATCTGCTTAAGCATTGCTAGAGAAGTAGGAAGACATCAAAAAAGAAGACAGGTGTGTGTACAATTTGCTTATACTAATTTATAGGTAGAGATGCAAATTTGGAGAGCATTACTAGAATTGAATTGAAATAAAATGCATGTCAACATAGTGGAAAAGACTAACCAACTAACCTGTGTACCTGCTCAGTCTGTTGTGAAGGTGCCAACTGTTCATGAGCATTTCAAAGCTCCTCCCTGCTTGCTGTTTGTATTTTGTTAATTTTAAACTAGACTTACTATGTATAACCCTTCAGTTAGAGCTGGGGTAGCCCATGGTACAAGCAAACAGTGCTTCACATCCTGAAATCTCAGGTAAGCCCTGTCCCTGCTTGGATCATGAATGCCTGGTGAACACTAGACAACTTCAGACAGAGAATGTTGCTATAATATTGCCTGCTTGTGTTTAACCACATGCATTCTCCACCCACAATCAGCAGTCTTTCTACTGTTTCTCCATTTGGTTCCCATAAGATCTGTCCACCTCTATGTAGATATTCAGATACAGTATATCTGGCAAATCCATCCGTTTTTCAACCATCTGGTAACTTTTGTCAGATACAACAACCAGGAAATTGGGTGATTTATATCTCCATATCTAGATAGACAGATCAACAAAAAGGCAGATACTGGAGAGATTCATTCATATACAAACTTATTCATATTTCTTAACAAACAGGGTGTAAAACAAATGATTCTGTGCCTGTGGGATACTGAAACTTTTCTTCCCTTCCAAACATCTGCTGAGCTTTCTGCATGTCATGGATATGTCATTTTTGTCCACCGTGGACTGTATGAAGGAATTATTTGAAAAGGGCTTGAGGCAGGAAAGGCAAGAGAAAGAATGCTGGGAATGAGGCCTCATGGGAGCTTTGATCTGAACTCACCTTCATCCCTGCACCCACAATGAATCTTTCCAAAGGAAGATGCTGTTATAAATAAATAAGGAGAAGTGAGAAAAAAGAAATGGCAGGATTTATTTGATGGAAGCCTTGTAGGAGGGTACCTTTTTTTTTTGGCTGTCAGCATGAAAGTTAAGAACTGATTTATAACTGATGTTAGGGAGGAGGGGAGCAAAAGCTGGGGATCAAGTGATTCCTCAAAAGGGACATGGATGACACTGTTTCAGATATGAGGCTTCGAAAACAACCCATTAATATGCCACATTATTGTTGTTGTTGTTGTTGATGATGATTAATTTCCACTTTGGCTCATGAAACAGCTTACATGTTGCCCTTAGAAAAATTGCTAAGTTTTTTTTTTCCAGATTGAGGGACTGTCAAGGTTGTATAGAATAGCTGAAAGGGGACAGGTAAGGAAGGATCTGCAGTGGCTGAAACTGGGAGAGTGGCTATTGTTGTTATTCTGTGCCTTCAAATAATTTCTAACTTATGGCAACCCTAAGGCAAATCTTATCATGTGCTTTTCTGGGACCGAGTTTGTGTGATGCACTCAAGATCACCCAGTGGGTTTCCATGCCTGAGCAAGGAATCGTACCCTGGTCTCCAGGGTCAAAGCTCAACACTCAAATCACTATACCATACTGGTTCTCAGTTTCACTATGGGAACGGCAAAATGAGGGTTTTGTCACACAATAAGACAGTGGTTCTCAACCTGTGGGTCCCCAGATGTTTTTGGACTTCAGTTCCCAGAAGCCCTGAGCATTGACCATAGTGGCTGGGGCTTCTGGGAGCTGAAGTCCACAAACATCTGGGGACCCACAGGTTGAGAACCACTGCAATAAGAACTTTTCTAGCCCAAATGAAATTTTCTTTCAGTCCTGAAATTTCTAGCATTCCACATGGCTGAGAGACTAAAAATTGTTCATACCTTGAATGCTAATATTTGCTGTGTTTGCATTCTTTTCACAACTGTATTTGGTCATTTTCTTGATGCCTAACTGTATTTCTAAATGCTCAGTTGATCTTTCAAGTTACTGTGATGCTAGAAATTTGGAGACTGAAGGAAATATTCATTTTGGGGGGAAGAATTCTTTTTTCATTGGGGTCAACACTATCATTTGACTCACATCCACATATAGCTACATCCTGGCTGAATCACTACTTGATATTCCCAGCTTTCATACTGCACAAAAGAGGTCTGTGAGTCCAAACCCCATTCTTTGCTTACCTACTACTACTCGAAGTGAGATGGCTACTTCAAGTGGCAAACGCAGAATGCAGAACTTAGAAAAAAAACATTTTGGGGGACGACTGCTCCCAGACACTGGTCATGCTGGATGGAAGATTCAAGGACTTGTCAAAAAAAGTAAATTTTCCAAGCGAAGAGCTGTGAGCCATACACTTGCTGTGCTTAGGTGTAGTGGAGTATTACTACCCAGTTGACTTAAAGATTTAAACTGCCAGTTCAGTCATTTGTACATGGGTATGTGTACCAGTTTGTTATTTACCTCAGGCTGCAAATATGTCTTGCATAAGCACCACTACCATTGGTTCTTCCTCTTCACAGGTAGGAGGGAGTTCTACTGTTTCTTATCCCCCCTGGAGACCTTGGGATTACAGTCTTTTTTCAAAAAAAAAAAAAAAAAAAATCAGATAAGGGGAAGAAGAGTGGGTCAAGGTGAAATATGAAGCTGTGGTAATCTCACCTTTCCACTCCTCACTTGGATTGTTTGTAAGAGGCTGCAGAAATAATCTGTATGCATTTCTAATCCATTCTGCTATGACTTCAGGGAGATAAAAAATATAGCTACATGCATAAGAAGCCTTCTCAGCAACTTTAAAGCCCTTGATGGTATAAAAGTGGTGGTATAATGGGTTCTCACACACTCACTTTCCCCTTGACAGTGGTTTAGCACCACAGAAATTCAAAGTCCTTTTATCTCTCTGCTTTATTTAACTGGTGTAATTAAAATAAATTGATTTCCCAACCAATTAGTTATCAAATATTTTAAACTACTTTAAAGCTCCGGCATTATTGCTTAATCTCAGAGGTCCCTGTGAGACATGCCAACCTGCTGTCTCTTTACCTGAACAACTACTTTATTAGCTTACTCCTAAGTAAGAGAAGTCTGAGGTGTGAAATTTGCAAGGAGGATAGAAAAAGGAGAGGAGAAAACTGAAGTTACATGATTAGCATATTAATAAGTATATTCTGCTGGATTTGATAGGAACTGGTGGGCAATGCCAGCTCAATACCACCTGTTAATCAAGGTACAACAAACCAAATATAGACATTTACAAAATGACAGCATACATATCAGACACAGATACTGACCGAGGCAATGTTAAAAGCAGATGGTGCTAGCAGCAAAGGACACTAAGTTGTCATTATAGTGAATCTAGCTTTCAACATGTGCCTTGGAATACACATACACACACTTTGCATGACATACAAAAAGTGCCAAATTTATTCCCTAGGAAGATTTGTAGTCTGGGGTCCTCCAGATGTTTTAGACAGAAAATTTCATCCAGTCTAGGTAGCCATGGCCAAATGTCAGAGATTATGGGAACATGATTATGCTCAAGACATCTGGAAGGCATCGGGCCTTCTCCTGCTGCTAGCATCTCTGAGTCTGGGAAAGACCTCTATCCAAAACACTATAGAGCAGTGGTTCTCAACCTGTGGGTCCCTAGATGTTTGTGAACTTCAGCTCCCAGAAGCCCCAGCCACTATGGTCAATGCTCAGGGCCTCTGGGAGCTGAAGTCCAAAAACATCTGGGGACCCACAGGTTGAGAACCTCTGCTATAGAGCCACCATCAGCTACTGCGTAGACAGTACTGAGGTAAATGGACTAAAGCACTAACTCAGTATTGGTCATTTTTCCATATACACACATCACATAAAACAAGTACTGAATTCTCCAACAGGCCAAGACCTTGAGCCAGCAGTTAAGTACTTGCAATAGACTTACTATGCAGATATTTTCCCAAACCAAAACATCTCAGCGTGGAAAATTTCCCATTTAGTCTTTCTCCTCATTATGGTTCTTTATATGAAGCCAGTTAACCTGTGACAGATTGCATCATTTCCAACTAGAAAGCACACCAGAATAACTCTTATCTTAAACATAAATCTTCATCATTTTTGTATTCTTTTCTTCCTTCAAAATGCAAAAAAAGCAGCATCCATGAGGTCATCACATATCGTCTGGACACATTCTCTGTCATACAGATCAGGCTGAAAGGAAGTAACTTACCTAAGGCCTTTTAGCCTTGTCACTGAGCTGGCTTTTGAACCTTGTTATCACCTTATACAGTGCTTCCTCTAACTGTCATAGGCTTGAAGCTATATGTTGTGCATATTTTGCAAAAAAATTAAGCTCTGAAGGATACATATTGGAAGAAAGAATGGAAATAAGTGGTGATAACTATGTTTTCGACAGTTAAAAGCCAAATATCTGTGTGTCACATAAGCAAAATATTAAAGGTACAGGCTTACTGTCTGGTTCTGGATCTTCAAACTCAAAACTCAAAATAAAGGAGATAATAGAAATGTCTGGTGGAAAAAAATAATAAATATATGATATATTTAGAGCATGGCCTTGATAGGACAATGGGAGAAAAAACCAAAAAAGAATACTGAATTGGTATGATAAGCCGTAATCATGCTGAATCATACATGATGCAGTCACGTCGTAGCAGATAACAGAATAATGGTGACAAGTTGAGGGATTTTATAATTGGGTAGTTAGTGGCTTTGTACAAATGAACAATGTCATTTCCAGCTGGACGATGGGTGACTTTGAATAAATGGACTATTAAGCCCTAATCCCAATCACAGTGCAGTGTGGAAATGGGCTATGTTGTGTATGTCACTTTAATTTTTCTCACATATGCCTCCCAAAAGTTTTCTGGAATCTTTATTGATGGTAGGCCTCATCTCCATAGCAACCAGCCTGAGGCCCAAGAGCTCTCTGGCTGAGAATTCTAAAGTCCTCTCCCTAAACTGACAACCCCAGGATTCCATGGAATCTTCACAGCCAGCCAATCATATGAGGTCTTCTCGCCTCACACATCCAATCATATGCTGACGCAGACAAACAGAAAACATGCAGACAAACACTGACTTTTATGTAGTAGATGTGCCCAGATAATGAGAAGTCTATGGGCCTTTCTGTACTACACTGTTACAGTGCTATTATTCCGCTTTCAACATCCTGTGAAATTCTGGGGTTTGCTGTTTCCTGAGGCCAAAGAGCTCTCTGGCTGAGAATTCTAAATGCCCCTCCCTAAACTGCAAACCCCAGGATCCATAGAATTCTAAAAGTAGAATAATAGCACTATAAAAATGTACTGCGGAAGTGACCCTGGGGTTTGCAGTTTGTGGAGGGGCATTTAGAACTTTCAGCCAGAGAGCTCTTTGGCCTCAGGAAATTACAAACCCCAGAAATCCACAGGATGTTGAAAGTGGAATAATAGCACTATAATAGTGTAGTGTGGAAAGGCCTTATGTTCCTTCTCAAGGAGACTGTATAAATGTATTTGTTACTGATCTGATATCGCAAACAAATAATCTAAAAAACTACAAAGTCACATTTTTATTCTCCTTTGTTAAATATCTTGACATTTTGATGGCTAAGATTACTTAAGGGAAGTGTTAATGCTAACTTGTCTATCTGGTTACTGTATTTGCTGGCGTATAAGACTCACTTTTTTTCCTGAAAAATATTGTTTGAAAATGGGGTGTATCTTATACACTGATGCATCTTTAACACCAGCAAATAGTATTTGCTGGCACATAAATGGTGTGCGTCTTATACGCTGGTGCATCTTACACACTGGCAAATACGTTAATACTGTTGTTCACATGTTGGAACCCAGGTAACCGAAGATGAGATAACTCCAGATAGATTCAGGTTAGTTGACAAATGGCAAAGAACCTTCAATCCCTCAGATAAAAGAAGATAAAAGAGATAGAGGACCATAGCTATTTCATACTGCCAGATCACACTGTTTTTCAAAATTACCACTTTCTTTCAGCTAGATGTTTGCATTTACCATCCATGCATTAAGAATTCTTCTTTCATTTATTTTAGTATCCATAAACTCTCATGTGTGATTTCAATTAGACTGGCTCAAATGAGATGGAACTTAATGCATCTTGTGATTTTTCATGCTTCTCCTTTGCTAAGATCAAGGCAAAGTCATTTTCAGGCCAAAAAATGGTCTTTTCTTGATTGATGGTGCTAATAAGCAGGGTTTATTATGATATAAATAACCTTTAAAATGTCCTGGAGAGTCAATATTGGTGCTTGATGGCCTCATGTGTGCAAGGACCTTGTCCTAAGTAGCACTAAAGCTTAATGAGTTATGCTTTGGAGATGTTTTTTTGTTGGGGTTGGTATTGATTTGGGGAATTACAAAATGGCCGAACACAGCTGAGATGTACATCAAGGAAGAGAATGAAGTGCTTCCATAACAGATCCTTTTTGATTGATATACCAGTGTAAAACATAGGAATTGATTTGGGTCAACTAACATAAAGGAGAAAATCAGGTATCTCTTCACTGGAAGGGTCCCAATCAGATGTTAAACTAGTTTTGTCTCTCTTTTTGAAGACAAGGGCTGATCTGGGAATAACTTCCATAGAGAAATAAATTGTGTGTAAGCAACGTTTAGTCAAGAAAGGTGATGTTTAAGATTTTAACTGAATTATGCCAATGATTCTAACAGAATACTGTTAGAACTATGCCCATGCACACTAGTTGCAGAGCCTGGCAAGAGTTCACTGCCTCCTATAGAGTCTATAGACTGACTTGAGTCTTTTCATTGGGAGAAAAGCAGGATGTAAAATAAATATATAAACACATAAAAGATGATTAGGAAGGAATGATACAGAAGCTGTGAATATTATGAAGATATGATGGGGTTCCAAGTACCTTTAATTATTTAAATAATTATCTGTACAGGTTGAGATATAGTACTGTCAGTTATAAAGAGGTCTTTTATAACCTACTAGCGTATATATCTGGTGTTGCCCAGGATTTTAGTTTCTCATAGATAATACTTGTTAGAAAGATTTGAGATCCTGTATCTCTAATTCCCCAAAGTGTTTTGTCCAGTACCTGTAACTTTCCCCCATATTCCCCAATCCAATCTGCATTCAGAGTTATTGACATACAGAGGTTTGGTTTCTGAGGGAATACACTGTCCTCCTCCTTGCTGCTAGGCCTCATCTGTATAACAACTGGCCAGGCCCAAGAGCTCTCTGGCTGAGAATTCTAAAGGCCTCTCCCTAAACTGCAAACCCCAGGATTCCATAGAATCTTCTAAGGCAGCCAATCATATGAGGTATTCTTGCCTGACACAGCCAATCATATGAGGTCTTCTCTTCCTGACACAAACAGACAAACTGACAAACTTTGACTTTTATATATTAGATAGGGAGGCTATGTGATATTGTGCTACTATTTTAAGAAAATGAGGGAAGAACCTGACACTTCCAGCTGGATTTTGTTCATATGGGAAACAAGGGAATAATGGGGAAAGTTCATTTTCCAAGTGCTACCAAGAGAAGATGGTGGTTTATTCTGGGAACATGCACTTCTGACAATATACTCAGAGCTGCAGATTTCTGTGTATATAGGAATGAGATGATGCACTTTTGTGATGGTTGATGAACTCCCCATTCCAGTAATGGTGGTGTAGAGGAGAGAGAAGTTGGGGTGTGGGAACTGAAAGGTAAACATGTCAAATAAAGTCCTGGGCTTCTGCAGAAAGTTCTCTGCACCAGTGACTGCTGACACTGAAAAAAGTAGATGACAATGGAATATAACAAGAGGGAGAAAACATGCAAGCCATTTTAAATGTTTTCAAAACTGATGCTCTGTGGAAATGGTGCTTAAGATGGACAGACAACCTGTAACAACATCTGATGGTAGTCATGTTGGCTCCATCAGTGTCATTAGGTCATCTAATTCAAGAGCTAGCCATCTCACTGAAAAAGCAGCTGATGTTTGTCTAAAGATGGATCAATGCTTTTGCTTAACAGAGTGAGAGAGGGTCGGGAAAGCTCAACTCCCTATGATTTGTTTAGGGTGCACATACACATCATGCTATTTCTTAAAAAGATGCTAAGAATAATACCTCTTAGACTGCCTTCCTAAAAGCATTGTTCATAAAATAACACAGAACTAGATGTTCCTAAAAGATAAGTCAGATTGATACTGAGGTCATAGCTATATCCAGGTGGTCAATGTACTCTTTGGAGGGCCAGACCTGCATCCCCTTACATCATTTTATTTTAGCTTTGAGGGAAGGATAGGAGTTGGCTCATTTTACTGAAAAACTGTATCTGATTGCTGATCCCCAAAATTTCTTCTCCAAGGCCATTTCTGCACTACACTCTTATAACGCAATTATTCCACTTTCAACATCCTATGGAATCCTGAGGTTTGCAGTTTAGGGAGGGACCGGCCAGCCCCAGGAACCCCAGGATTCCATAGGATGTTGAAAGTGGAATAATCGTGCTATAAGAGTGTAGTGCGAAAATGGCCCTAGAATTGTGGGTTCATATTTTCTATAGTTTTTTTTTTAAAATATGGGTGTATCTCAGAATGTGTTTGTATGTAACTGCATTTATCCAACAGTGATAACATTGGATACAGTTTTGCTGGGAAAAAGTGTAGATAGATATCATAGCAAATCTGAGTATTCCAAGTGGAATCTCCATGCTCAGAGATAGTGTACCTCTAAAATAGAATGAGAGAGAGAGAACTGTTGCCATTATGTTTTGCTTGCGAGCTTCCCCAAAGCATCTGGCTGGCTATCAATGGAAGCAGAATATAGGATTAGAGGCAGCCACCTAGTATGAATGTAAGATTGGGAAGGTGAAGAGAAAATGGTCAAAGTGGAATTGGTTCTACCTGTAGTCAGAATGAAGTATCAGAATCAGGCCACAGATACTGGGGGAAAAGAGCAGCCTATTAGCCATTGCCACATTTTTGATTCTGTCCTGGACCCTTTAAAGTAGCCTTTCTTCTGACGTGTAATGGAGAATATTATCTGTTAACTGGTAGTCCAATTGGCTTATGTTAGAGGTATTGTGGATGGATGGGTGAGTGAATCTTTACCTCAAGAATTAAAAATGTCTTGGGCCAGCACTCAGTTGAAGCAGCAGTACTGGATGGGTCATCCAGTATTTTGCGAATTCAGACTATGAACATTTCTATCTAGGCTCTGGGTTCCCTTTTGGTCTGTATGTCATTTATACCTTTTATTACTCTTCATTTGATTTGTGCAGAATACACCACAGTGAAGGCTGTAACTCTGGTGGAGTCTCTGTTATAAAAATCACATTAATGTTCTCAAATAAATTAAACAGTCTTTTAAAAAACTTTTTGCAGTGACTCCTACTCCCAGGTTTTCTCGAAGACTGTGAATTTCACAGACAACTTGCTGTGCAGGAGGAAACAAACCTTATTTCATGGGGGTAAATTAAGCTACTGTTAACATCTCATAATGACCTCCTGTTCTACTATTATGGACCAACATAAAAGGAAGGCCTGCTCATGCTTCATAGTCTTCTTCACTGTTTTATGTTCTTCCATTAAGTATCCCTTAGTGTTCCTCCTCCATTACCTTTCAAAGATACTAATGGTTTGCTCTGCATTCTACCAAAAAATATGATAGATGTACAGCGTTGCTTGTAGCTTGTCTCTTGTGATGACTGGTAGTCAGTGATACAGTGTAGGCTGGGGGTCTGTCCCAGAGGAATGGAGCAAAAGGATCTGCAGATAGATTCCAGAGTGACAGTGATAAACATGGCAAACCATAGAAACCACCCTTCCAAGGATGATCTATCACTCCAATACTTCAGGAGTGCAGTGGATTACATTTCGCCCCCTCTATTTTCTTTCCCAAACAATTCTTCAATGATACATACAAACACATGGGGGTTGGGGACGAGGAAGAGAATTTCTTTGTTTTCACATCTCTGAGAGATCTTGGAATGATCTTAAGCTCGAAGCACCTATGTACTCTGAAAGTGTTCTTTTAACTTACATTATATACAGATTTTTAAAAACCTGAATGAAGAAGAAAAAAATCTCTCCCCAGTGAATATGCACACATACACACACATATCGGCCTGCTATCACATTTTCCCATAAGCTTTATTAATTAGCTGTATAGCTTATTTACTTGCATTGGCTAATTGTTAATGAATCTGTTAAATTCACATTTCATTCTGATGGGCAGCATATGACAAAGAACCTGTCTAGGTTTTATAGCTCCCAAGATCTTTATTTGAGGTTTGTTCCTTAAAATGCAGTGACAGTATATTGAAAATATGTTACCTCTTATATTCAGGGATCTCTGTTGAATTTGTAACGGCAACTTGTGTTTTGAAAGGGGACACATTTTTAATCTTTTCTTTTAAAATGATGAAAATGAGCCAATGGCAGAGGTTGCACAATGACTAAGTGGCAGGACCACTGTAGAAGAACCTAGAAGTCCAAAATGCCAGTTTGATTCTTCATTTACAAAAATAGTTTGTTGGGACTGGAAGAGGAAACAGATGTGACTGATAACTGATGAACTTGTGCAAAGTACAAAGAGTCAGATGGAAGATTTTGGAGCAAAAGCTGTGGTAGTCATTCACTGTATTGCCTTGTAGCATAGTGTGTCTTCCATGGTCAGTAGAGTCCCACTGCCAATAGATGTCTATTGTTTTGAGAGATTGCTTATTGTTTATTTGCTAGAGGCTTCAGATCACTGAGTTTAACACTCTTCACTACCAGAAATGTATAACCATAGCAGTTCTTAGAGCTCAGAATTTGAGTACTAATACCCATTCTAGCAATGATAATCCTTGCTTATATCTACCACTGGTTCTATGATAACTATAAAGTGATACACACCAGAATGCTCAAAGAGTTATATGTACAGAGCATAGAAAAATAATTTTTAGAAGTATTTCATCCCTGTAACTCATTATAGTTTCAAAATGTAACTTGCTGCCATTACTCACTGCAATCTCTAAAAATTAACTCATTGTATTACTTGTTTTGTGGCTGGTTACTTTTCTGTTATAGACGCAAAACTAAATGTAATGAGAAACTATTAGTTATTACAGCAAGAAAGTTAACTTTGTTTCCACTTCTTATTTTTCAAACATATCTTTGTTTAACCATGTGACCCTCTCTCTTATAAGTAACTATGTTACTTGCAGTTGCAATTCATTGTGTCCAGGTTTTAGCTGTGCATATATTATCTACGCAACTCGCACAACAATTTCCTAACAATGAAGGACATGGTTGTCTCCAGGCAGCATCAAAACTCTGCAAACTCTTTGGGAACCACAAAACAAGGAACACAGTGCAGTAAGACCTAGTGGATACGGGCAGAGAGTTTTGTGGTTAATTCAGAAAAGATTAGGAGTCTGGGAGTAAATCAGTAGTGTTTTTTCTCCTAAACTAATAAATAGAACACTTAATGTATGGGTGGACAAATCACTCTATTACTGGATCATATCACCGTTGCATTTCATCCCCCTAAAATCTGGGCCATGCTGTTTCTGTATTAATCTATGATTGTACAGTTTTTTTAAAAGAATCTGCTTGAAAATTAAAGGTGACGTATTTAAATGCATATTTCTTTTAAAAAAAGAAATGCCTTTTAAAAGACACGCTTCATATGTTTTTGAGCCCAAGTACCAGGCTAGCATATTCAGAGATGTGAGAATATTTACAAGAAGTGGGTAAATTCCAATCAGCTCATTAGTTTAGACCAAGGTATATCAGCCCAGAGTTCAGAAAGATCAAATTCTCTAAGTAAGTCTAGTTTGATGATGGTGTGCATTTTGTCTTCTGCCGCGTCCTTCAAATTGAGTCTACAAGACACAGGAGAGAATATTGTAGAATTTTTTAGAGCTTTCTAAAACAAAGCCACATTTTCCATTTAACATTGTTGTCGTATGCTTTTTAAAAGGATGTACATGTTGTTGGTGTTGCTGCTGCTGCTGTTGTTATTATTGTTGTGTGTCTTCAAGTTGTTTCTGTCTTATGGTAACCCGAAGGCAAACCTATCATGGGGTTTTCTGCAACTGAAAGTGTGTGACAAGATGACTTAGTGGGTTTCTGTGGCCAAGCAGGTAATCAGACCCAGATCTCCTAGTTGTAGGCTAAGGCCATTTCCGCACTATACTGTTACAGTGCTATTATTCCACTTTCAGCATCCTTTGGAATTCTGGGGTTTGTAGTTTACTGAGGCCAAAGAGCTCCCTGGCTGAGAATTCTAAAGGCCCCTTCTTAAACTGCAAACCTCAGGATTCCATAGGATGTTGAAAATGGAAGAACAGCACTATAACAGTGTAATGTGGAAATATCCTAACACTCAAATCACTATACCACACTGGCTCTCTACATACTACTACAGAAAAACACTAGGAAGTAAACTCTTCATGAATGTGGAACAGTAATAGTTTTAAAATGGCTGGATGTGATTTTCAAATCACTTCTGATGTATGCTTATACTTTTTGAGATCCATGAGGCTAGTAAAGTTGCTTTTTCAGTCAACTAGAATTCTCCAGCCAACATGATAATTCTATCTGGGGAATTCTGGGAGCTGTGGAACTAAAAACAGAACTATTCCAAATTCTCCTATGTCTTCTGATTGACAGTGTTTGCATACACTTCAGCTGCCCTGATTTGGCAGGGCAATCCTGGTTAATCATTTCATCCCACAGTTTCAGTTGCTTTCAAGATGTTACAGATTCTCTCTCCTCTTCCTATTTCCCCCCTTTGTCCTCAGCTTACTCCAATTGCTGCAAACTTAGTTTAAAGTACAAAAGTATTTCCACTCAAGTCAGCAAAGGGTGGAGGAATCTTGCTCTTTTGAGGAAGCTGAGGCAAAACTATGATGTTGTTTGGCCACATGTATCCCAAATTTCATCTGTGAAATGCTGGAGGGTATGCATTTGCAGGTGTTGGAAACTAAAGAAAACTCTGTAAAACTTGACAGTAAAGGCAAACATGGAATGTATATACTGTCTCTCTCATAGTTAACCTTTTATCCTGCTTTTGATCATCATCACTCATTAATCGCAAAAGCTTTGTAATCAACATCCCTTCTGCACATTGCATTCTGTGTCCCATCTCTCCTCTGCCATAAGGGACACTCCAGCAGTTCTGCAGGAAAAGTAAGTACTGTTGAATAGTGTCCTAAATCAAGACTTCCTCCCTCATAGGCACCAAAACAAGCTGCTCTAAAAAGCCCTCATTTATGATGTCAGTAAATTACCTCTCCAAATCATGCCCAGATGTGCAATTGAAAGCTCAGTCACCTTGTCTTTTTATTCCTACCTGCAATGCCTCGTGCACGCCTGTGTCATTCTGTACACAATAAATCATGCTCAAGTACATTAAATGCACCTGTTATTATTATTATTAATTATTATTATTGCACCAGTAGATTTTACTGCTTCCCTAATCTCTGCAGCATACTAAAATCCACATTGCTTTGCTCTCTGATAGGCAGGGCGTGAGGCTAGTTGTAAGCTCCTTAAGGCAAAGACCTTTGCCATGGCATCCCTAGCAGCATGCATGTTTCACACCTCAGGAATAATATGCAAGCACTCCCATAACTCATGCCATTAGCAAGGACCAGAACAGCTTATCTGAACAGGATGTTTGGCTTACAATGCACATGTGTGGCATTTTAAATATCAAAAGGATGGTGATAGGCAAAACACGAAAATACCAAGCTATTTTGTGTAGGTGGGGTCTGGTAGAGAACCCTAAGGACTGATGAGATCATAACGTCACAAGGGGAGTGAACTGATTCACAGTCTTACAGCCAAGCTCACCCACATGCTGCCATCTGCTGTTAGTTGTTAGATTGCAATATGGTGTGTGGAAGGGATACACTGTTTTGCTCCCAAGGTGCCTAAAACTAGTATATTTCTATATAAAATGTGAGCTCTTTTACACTTCTACCCTACCTCATGAAATCTCCCCAGAGGAAATGTTGCAAATAGTATAACAGATAAACAAAAATTATTATCAGTGGTCTTTTCAAATATACATAATTCTTAACATATGGAGTATCTGTATTTTACTGCTCCAGTAGGTATTTGCCCACAAAAGAGTAGTAAATAGGATGCGCTTGTTATTCAACTGGCATCTAGACTGATACTTTTATAACACACAACCTACGCTAAAAATGAGTAATGGAATGTTTCTGTGGACTGGAATCACTCTGACACCTGATCAGTACATAAAAAATATCTTTCTAATAATGGTCAGAAAATGGCAGGACAGGCACATTTTTTTTAAAAGCAAGACTTAATTATGTTATCATGAACCAATATATTTGAAACTATTAGCAGTCAGTCACGATCACTCCACAGAGCGGAACTCTGATTTTATTGAATCACAAAAACTCTAGTGTATGAATTTACCTCAAGGTCATTTATGTGAATGATAGCACAGCTTCAGAGATGAATGGAAGTCAGAAAACAGGAAGTGTGGGTCATGGTTCTGGTATTCACACATACAATTAACATCTGAAGGAAGCACCATCCTATCTATCTCAAAAGGAGATATTTGTGCTGAATCTTTTTGAGGAGGACACCCAAAAGGGAGAGCAGTTGTACGTTGCTAAAAATGAGGAAATACATCACCAGGAAGGATGACAAGAGGGGACAGAGATTAGCATAAAAATTTGCATATGATGATTTCTATGCACAGATATAAATTTAGAAATAATTATTCTCATTTAAACAGAAATGCAACACACTGTGGTGTGAAAAACTGTGACTAAATGACCTAAGTCGCAGCTTATTCTTCCATCAGTCTCCTCTGTGGGTGCTAAGAACAGAGCATTTAGTGTGATGGCACCTTCTTCTTCATTTCATCATTTTATTTTGAGATACATGTTGAAGACATGCCTGTCTTTGCAACTCTTCTAAGCAGAGTTTTAATGTGTTTTAATGGGCATATTGTATGTTGATTGTATGTAGCGTTTTGTATTAGAATGATAGAATCTCAATCAGATAGGACCACAAGGCCCAGCTAGTCAAACTTCCTGACTTGAACCAAAGCAATCCTGAAAGATTTCCATTCAATTTCTGTTTAAAGACCTTCAAAGATGGAGACTTCACCCCACCCTGGAGGCAATCTACTCCACTTTTGAACAGCAACTACAGTATGCATGTGTGTGTGTGTGTGTGTGTGTATTCCACATGATGACTGCATCCTGGCATGAAGACACGAGAGGAGCGGTACCATGGTTATGCTTCTGAATGACATCATTCTGGTCCCACCCTTGCCAGCTGGTGTGATCCCAGGGTAAATCATTGAAGGAGTTTCTTCATCAATGACTCCCGATTGCGTGACACTGCCATCCTTCCCAACCATCCAGAAGGGCAGGAAGTGTGATGGAGACACTTCCTTCCCCAGCGCAGAATGGGAAAGAGCCTGGCTGCACTGAAGAAGACAGGAGTGTGTCGCTCATGCTCCCTTCCTCAGGGAGCCAGTTGGGTGTGGAAGGGACCATCCTCATTGTGCTCCCTTCCTGCCAAAGGCACTGCTGGGATCACAGCTGGAGAATGCTGGGAACAGGTAATGTGTGGAAATGGCCCTAGTCTCTGGAGTAGCAGAAAACAAGCTTACTCCATCTTTTATATGACATCCCTTCAACTATTTAAAGATAGCTATTATATCACCTCCCAGTCTTCTCCAAGCTAAACATAGACAACTCCCAAAGTCATTCCTTGTAAGACATGGTTTCCAGACCTATGATCATCTTGGTCACCATTCTCTGGACACATTCCAGTTTCTTGATATCCTTCCTAAACTGTGGTGCTCAGAGCTGGACACAGTATTCAAGGTGACGTCTGACCAAAGCAGAATAGAGTGGTACTACCACTTCCCTTTTAGTATTGTATTGTATTTACTAAATGGTTATGATTCCTGTACACCACTTGAAAATATTTAAGAATTTTTAAAAATATGGGTAAATAAATAAAGAGTTGAGTGATCAAACAATCAATTAGTTTACAGTTTCAAGATCTTTGTTCTGCCTTTTTGGGTTTGTTTGTTTTTTATAGTTCTTTGTATCTACATTAGACATGGACTGGATAGCCTCTCTAACTGAGGATACTCCTAGATAGATAAAACTTCGTAGCCCTGGTACTAAACTATGCCATTGCTTTAATCCAGAGTGATTTGTTTTTGTTATTTATTCTCAATGATAATGCTCCTACTTTTGTTTTCACTTAATAAGGACCTCCACCCCTTCACCCTCACCCTCACCCTCACCCTCACCTCCTCCCTGCTTTCAATGGATTAAATCACTCCTCCCTTTCTGCTTGCATTTGTTGCCAGCTTATTGGGAGAGAGGCTCTTCATAAGAGCAATATCTGTGAAACCAATTATGAAGAGAAAGATGAGCTATCCATAGGTAGATGTTGGCCAAAAATTTCCCTTGTCTGCTTTAGAGAAGAGTATTGGGTCACTGCAATATGACGGATAACGAATGCAATGAGGACCATGAAACGTATGCTAAAAGCACCTACATTTTCCAAAGGAGACAGGGCACGAAAGGAAATGCAGGTTTATCTGAGGTCTTGTACAGGCAATATTGTCCCTTCTCTTTCTCACTGACCCATGGGTGTTGGAAAAACAAGGGGAGCTTTTAATCAGTTCTTTGATTTAAGAGGGAGGATGGTGAATCAGTCTGCAATCCAGGTAAGCTAACATCAGCATTGAGTCACTGTGATATAATGTTTTGAACACAAGACTATGACTTTGAAGACTAGGGTGTGAATCCCTGCTCAGCCATGGAAACCCAATGGCTAACCTTGGGCAAGTCACACCCTTTCAGCCTCAGAGGAAGGCAAGGACAAAC
This sequence comes from Iguana delicatissima, assembly GCA_948472985.1. NCBI lineage: Eukaryota > Metazoa > Chordata > Lepidosauria > Squamata > Iguanidae > Iguana > Iguana delicatissima. The sequence continues at coordinate 148,193 of CAOKZL010000316.1, forward strand.
CCTCCCTGAACAAATCTTGCCAAGAAAATCCTATGATAAATTCACTTTATGGTAGCCATAACTGCCACCACCACCCATCAGATTTACTGGAGAAAACAATTATGGTCAGAAAGAACCAAGTTGCTTAACCTGGTGTAATAGATAATAGAACTGCAGGGAGATGGATACACTAGGTGGCCCTGGTCATTTTCTTTCTGTCTAAACAACCTCACAGAATTGCTGAGTAGCTAACACCTGGGAAGCTACATACTCCTTGGAGGAATGGTAGAATAAAAATAAAACTGGAGAAAGAAATCTACAAGAAGCCTATCTCATTCAGTTTCAGAGCTTGGAAAGTTAGAAGAATGAATATAAAGACACAACGACGTCATTTAAGACTGGCCAGGGAGATATGATGATGTTCTAGGACTGAGGCCATCTTCCTACCACACTGGTCAGTTATGGATGGTTTCAACATCATTGTTACATTCATTCTTCTTAAAAATAACTTTCCAAGCTGTGTGTCAAGTTGTATGCAGTTGGAAATTCCTAGGGTGGGTTTAGTTTCAGAAACTGATACTGGATGATTCTTACATGTTCTCATTACATCTGAACGTCTGTAGACTTAAGGTCCTGCAAAGAGCCATCTCACCCTCTCTTTTCTCTCTCTCTCTTTCTCTTCAAAAAACGCCTTTATTTAAATATGTAAAATATTTTTGTATGTGTCATACACAACATACCCACAAAGCAATAAAGATACAAGATGGGTATAGAGTCAATATGTTGCAGTGGTTTGATGTTGGACTAGAGCAGACCTGCACAACTTGGCAGTAGGTACGGGCTGAAATTAAAAAGGCTAAACTTCTTTGGGCCACAGATAGGTTTTTAGCATCTCACTTTCCAAGTAAAGTTATAATAATGGTACAATAATGTTTTTTATTTGCAAAATAGTTTAAATATTAATTATAGTATAATTATTAATTAGTTTAATCATTAACCATATTATAAAAAAGGGAAATTTCAATTATTACACATTACTTAAGTAACAAAATATTACTTTGGTAAGTTTGAATATATTTTTAAGGTTTTCTTACAGGTGGAATCTTAAAAGGAGCAGAGCTACTCAATGTTGCATGACAAATACAGTAGATTATTTGTGGACATATTAGCAACAGCAGTAGATAAACAACTGGGTCACCTCTAAGCCAAAAATAAAATGAGAAATACATATATAAGAAATAACCCAAATAAGCTGTAAATACAAAATATTTATATACCATGCCAAGAAGTATTTTTTAGGGTTACCAGTGCTGAATGTCAACAAAAAAATAACACATACTCTGACAGAACAGTTCCTGTGCACCAGGCTTAGGAAGATACTTTTACAAAGTATGATATCTGTTAGCTGTTCTCCTTAACTGGCACTAGTGGAAGAACAATCTGGGTCCCAAAACATCATCCTAGCACTGCTGAATTATGAATAATTTTGTGTGTGCATATGTGAATTCAAATCCCTTGCCAATTTATGGCAACCTTATGAATTTTGTAGGATTTTCTTAGGCAAGGAATACTCAGAGGTGGTTCTGCCAGTTCCTTGTCCTGAAATATAACCTACAGCACCTGATGGTTGTTGGAGTTCACCCATCCAAGTATCACTCAGAGCTGACCCTGCTTAGCTTCTGAAATCAGACAGGATCTGGTGCCTTTAGGATTTTTAGGCCTATATGAATACTTCAAACTTGTCATTACTTTAATTCTTCCTGAAAGTAACTGTACCTTGTCCCCCCTCCTCCTCCCTGCTGCAGGAGCTATCATGCCTGGGGTGGGTGGGAGAGTGGAGTGGAGGTGCTCCCATCCCCCTCGCTCTCCTCCTCTCCGCTAGGGTCACATAGAATACTTTCGAGGATCACATGTGGCCTGCAGGTCATATCTTGTGCAGGCCTGCACTAGAGGGAGACCAGAGTATGAGTCCCAGCTCAACCACAGAAGCCTACTGGCTGATCTTCAGTGAGTCACATTCTCCTAGTCTCTCAGTCAATGGCAAACTTCCTTTGAATAAATCTTGCCAAGAAAAACCTATGATAAAGTTGGCCTGAAGGCACACAAAACATCTAAGTATATAAATACAACATATGTTATATACAACAGAATTCTCAACATGCAGCATCAATGAAATTTATGAGACAAGCCAATAGGCCAAAAGTTGAATAGCTAAATGGCAGATACCACAGTTATCTAATGCTAAGGGAAATTTTAAAAGTTTGGAATAAATACCTAAACTGTTTCAGAATTGCCCACAATTTTATTTCTGGGGAAGGAGGGCTTTCCAAAGAGTGGGCAACACCACAAAAAAAGGGTTCTCTTCCAGGGTATAGATGAACATCTACTGGATATAGCACAGTCAGGACAGCTTTAACTGATGATTGCAGTAGTTAAGCAGATCTACAGGGGAGAAACCATTGCTTCAAGTACTCCAGTCTCTACCTGTTAAAAGCCTTATTGGTTAGCTCAACTTCCCAAAGTGCAGTCCAACAAAGAGAGCATGACAACTGTTGAGATTTGAGGTTACCAATGAAAGGTTCAAAGTACTAAGTTATCACAGTCCAGGAACAGCTGTAGCTGAGACACAGGACAAAGCTGGTGAAAGATTCTCCATGTCATTGCAGCAAACTGAGTCTCCAATGTCAGTGATGTCACTGCGATATAAGTATCCCCAGTAATACAGGTATCCCCAAACTACATGCCCATTCTTTAAAAGAAAGTGCAGTACTATTCAGAACAGGCAGCCTGTATAATACCTGAAACAGGAACAACCCATCCAGAGAACCACTACTTATTATTGGGACTCAGTCTGTAATCTAGACTGGGACAGTCTCTTTCACAGTTCAGGGAAACAGAAGCAATAATTCACGGTCCTCCCAGGCACAACTGCTGGGGACAATCAATCAATCAATCAATCAATCAATCAATCAATGGATGCTGGTTGCTACCTTCAGTGCCACTTGCTGCTCTCATGGGATCCACTGGTAGTCAACATCGATATGTATATTCTAAATAATTAACAAACAAATTATGTAAAAGGTTCAGTGCATCATCTGAACAGCCCAGAAAAAAATACAGGAGGGTAAAAGAGGTTAGAACAACCTAACCAAGGGCATAGGGGGAGCCACTGAAGGGTCAGCTAAAAACCCAAATTCTGAGAAGTACTTTAGAAACTTAAGAAGGGAAAGCTTGAGTTAAACAGGTTAAGAAAAAGGACTAAATACATATCTGGTGCCAGACGGATATTCAGGAACACTGAATAAAAAAGAGAGTAAATTACACCAGGAAACAGTCTCATTTTGTCAGAAATCTACATAGAATGTGTTAGCACGGACAGTTTCAAAAGCCACCCCACAGCATGGAAGATTATCAGTAAATGGGACTGCAGTACCCATTTCCCCTTCACTAATTTGTAAATTCCCTATTGTTCTTGGGAGAAGAAGAGAAACAGCAGCTTCAGTGGCTCCCCACCATCTGTGTTTCAGCTGCCAGTGACCAGCAGCCCTCCCAGAATAACAAGAGAAACAGCACAAGACTGCAGTGGTGTTCTCTCTTACTGCTGCTCTCCTCTCTTGTTTTAAATCAATAGTTTATGACATGTACAAGGGGAAACTGTAAATTTAATTTTGTCCCCTGCAGTGTGATTCATATCTTGTTTGCTGGGAACATAATGAATATGTTTGCCCTCCAGGCCCCCTGCCCAGTCGAGCAATTGAAGGATAAAGAAAGAGAAAATAGCAAAGTGCAATTAAGGAGGTGGATTAATGCTGGATTAATCAGCTGCTCAGCTAAAGATAGCATTGTGCCATTTGTGTGTGTAGGGGGGTATATAACAGTAAGCATGGAGGCAGAGCAACAACATCCCCATAGGAGAAATGGAGGAAACTAGTGTGTTCTATTTTCCATTGACAAAAGGTAAAGGCTGAAGGGAAATGCCTGAAGAACACTGGAATCCCACCTAGCTCTTGTGGTGCACATGTAATTGCATTTGTGTGAGCCCAAACAAGCACTTCTGAAAAAAACCAAAAACAGAAGTCAGAGCACAAAATGAGAGGACTCATATCTGAGGCTTATGTTTGCAGGTAGCAATTGTCTCCATAATGAGTTGGACCAAATCAACAACGTGACACCTAAATCTGGCATTGGTTCACCATTCCAGAGCCAAGGACCTCAATTAACCAACTTCTGTTTCTAAGGTGATAAAGCCACTGTAATATCCTCAAACAAACAGTGTAGTAGTGATGTTAAAACTCCCCTCAGCTCAAAGCATAATTAGGTTGCAGATTGTGAGCATTGTCATTCAGTGTTCAAACCCTCTTTCTTCCTCAAGAGTTCTAAAATCATGAGAAAAGGGGTGTGTGTGTGTGTGTGTATCTGCATTCTTGTACTACCACTTGCAAACTTAGTGCTGGAATGGAGAAAAACAGCAGGTTTCTGATACCGAATGGTGGGACCAACCTATCTAGGCCAGAATTCTGTCTCCTGCAGTAGTCAACCAGATGCCCTGATGGACGCCTGCAAATGGGGGATGAGGGAAAAGATTCCTTTTCCATTCTTGTTTCTCAGTTTCCAGTTCTATGTTTCTCAGGCCATTTCTGCACTAGCCTGTTATAGTGCTATGATTCCACTTTCAACATCCTCTGGAATCCTGGGGTTTGCAGTTTCAGGAGGGGCCGGCCGGCCTCTCCCGAAACTGCAAACCCCAGGATTCGGGAGGATGTTGAAATTGGAATCATTGCGCTATAACAGGCAAGTGTGGAAATGGGCTCAGTTTCCACCTCTCTAGAATTCACAGCCATACTACTTCAGACTTTGGAAGTAGGATGCAACTTTCACAGTAGGCTCAAATGGTCCTGGAGGTATCGCTTCCACATGTGTTCAAGCAAAGCATGCAACCATGAAACACACAAGATCTTCCTGGTAACCTCTGATGAAATTTTTAGGTCATGTATTTTAAGCTGGAAATGTGAAAGCAAACCATCCCACCCATTGTTGAGCCAAGTGAGTGCCCAAGAGCCATAGTATTTGATCTGCGTATCCCATTATAAAATGCTAAGTACATTTGAGAAAACAAAGGCAATTTCATTTGAGAACAGGTATTAAAGCTGGTGTAGGTATGGGATCCTGTTGCTTTAGGGCGTGAGTTGGTCTTCAAAGAGGAATGGAAACTAGGCCATGGTAGGCTACGAGAGTGAAGGAGAGCAATATCACTGTTACAATCAGAAAATTGCCCTGATTCCTTGTGTGCCATTGCACTCTGGAAGGAGAGTGGCACATAAGATAGCCCCCCTCAACTAATGTGAGCCCTAAGGATGGAAATAATATTTTTTCTTAAAAAAATATTTGACTGATGGTTGAAAACCATGCTTCCTGGGAGTAAAAGAAACCAGATAAAAGAAACTCAGATAGATGAGAATCTTCAAAGATTCAAGGCAATTAACACATAATTACTCTCTGCACAGAACTATTATGTTCTGCCCAGAAAAATCTATTTTCTGTGAAAAAATATCACATACAGTGTGTTGTCCATATACGCGAGGGTTCCATTCCATGTAAAACAAAAACTGTGAGTGCTCTATCCTATTACTGTCAATGGCCACAACATGCATGCATCTGCATCAATGTGGGTATGTGCTTGGTGCATCTATTGACAGTAAAGGGACACAAGGCTTTGCACCACCTCACATTTGTGTGTGTGAAGGTCATACCAGTAAAGGGCGCACTATATGAATTTTCTGCAGAATACTTCCCAACTGTGGTCCTTTTCGCACAACACTCTTATAGCGTGATTATTCCACTTTCAACCTCCTAGGGAATCCTGGGGTTTGCAGCTTCGGGAGGGGCTGGCTGAAGTCTTTGAATACATAGCAGGAAAAAAAACTGCTAAAATTACTCACTGTATCCTTCAAGAACAAAATCAATGAAAAACTACATCCCGACTGGACTCTGATTCCAGGAGTCTTTTCATACTAAACAATAAATAGCCTTATGATCCCCCTTTTAACTGCCATTGCAATACGCTATAGAATTCTGGGATTTGCAGTTTAGGGAAGGATGTTCAGAATTCTCAGCCAGAGAATTCTAGTGCTCCAGGATTCCACAGAATGCAGCCATGGCAGTTAAAGTAGAATATACTGCTATAATGGTGTAATGTGAAAGGGCCTCTGGACTCAGACACCTCCTCTAAACACCTGTTTGAACACTTATGTCCTCTTTCTCCTTCCACACAGGAAAGTTCAGTTTAGATTTGTTGCACTGGTTGTTTCTTTTCTGGTCCTCTTTGTTCTGCTCTCTTCCTTTCTGGGTCACTGGAGCATCATCTTCACTTGCATCATCAGCAAGACTTTGTACCATGGGCTTACATCCCACAGCACAATATCTGTGTAGCAAAGATAAAAAAAGGCTCACCAGAGTTTCTTTAGGACAAAAGTACATGCTGTGTTATATCTAGGATTACTTTTAGGATCAGGAGTTGTTTCTGAAAAGTGTAGAATCCAAGGCTGCAAGCTGAAGAGGAGCAGGGGTTTTTAAAACTTTCTATTCTCGGGTTGTTGCCCTAATAGGTATTTCCCCCACAATACAGATCCTGGGAGGTTTATCTGCACCTCATTTATGTTAAGTCCTTTGAGTAACAGCCTCTGGTGTATGAAAAATCATGCATAAAATATGCATCTTTTTTTTAAAAAAAATACATTGTTCTTTTTATAACATACTGTGCAGCACAAGACTATACATGTTTGCTCAGAAAGAAGAATTACAAGGCTCAATGAGATTTAAACCCATTTGAAGAGTACGCAGAAGTATGCAGCCTTAAGCATATTAAAATGGAGCAGAAAAGCATGGTTGAAGACTTACATACTACAATATTGGCCATTTTACTGAAGCACTTACCTAATATACTGCTAAAAATATTACAAATGCTTAAACAACCCTGATGTTCAGAATCTAGAATTCCAGGATTGGAGTGTGCCTGGAAAATCAGGATTGTTTGGATGTTTTAAAAAATATTGAATCATATAATTATAAATTATATTGTATTATAAATTGAATTATAATAGTAAGTAGATCTCAAAGCTTGCAACAATCAGGCAGTGGTGGTCCAACAACGTAATTTTTCCCAGTTCTGGTAGAAGGAATACTTCCTTATGTTTTTTTCAGCTGTTGCATCAAAGATTGCTCTTAGAACATTAACAAGGAGACAAAAACTTGGAAAACTGTCAAGAGATTAATCTCCTCCTTGGAACTGTGGAACCATGGGGCCAGATCCAAGTATACTGTCAGGCTGTTGGACTCTTACCTAGTTTCCACCTTGCTTTCCCACTCTACAAGTCTGTAGAAATAAAAGTACACAATTAAGTAAATAAGTAACCATTCATCCTCCAAACCACCCCAAAGGTGTATTTCAGAAGGGAGAAACTTGCAGTTCTCCAAATGTTGTTTCCCTTCAGTTCTCATCAGACCTAGACATTATTGCCAATGGTCACAGATAATGAAAACTGGAGTTCAACAACATCTAGAGGACCATGAGATCTACACCCTTCATTTATCTAAAACAGACATGCACAACATATGGCCCACAGGCCACTCGTGGCCCGCCAAAGGATTTTGTGTGGCCTGCATCACTTGCCGCCACCTCTAATGTTAATTTCTTTGGACGCATCAGTGTGGGAGGGAAGGAAAGGAGAGGCAAGAGAAAGAAATACTGGCTGGTAGGCACTCTGAGGCTGCGAGGGCTGCTTGCTCAATTTGATGGGGGGTTTGGGGCATGTTCAGCTCTAGTGGAGCAAGCCTGTGGGCTCCTTCCTTTAACTGCTGCCTGGTGCCAATCACCCCGCATGTTGATTGACCTCTTCCTAAAGCAAGCAAGACAGGATCAGCTGATGGGGGGACCTCTTGGCTCCCAGCCATTGGGCTGCTGGAGAGACTCAGGCAGGGAGGCCCATGAAGAAACAGCAGAGGAGGGAGGGCAGAGTGGCCAGCAAGGAGAAAGGCCAGTGAGAGGAAGAGAGGAAAAGCGAGAGTCTCCTCTGCTGCCAGGCTTCAGGGGAGAGGTGAACCTTCTCTGAAGTGGAAGGAGAAGAGAAGCAAGTGCAGCAGCAGGGACAGAAGTTGTTCTGTGCTTTCCAAGTCATTTTGATAATCCTAAGGTGAATCTGTCAGAGGGGGTTTCTGGGGTGAGAGTGTGTGACACACCTAAGGTCATGCAGTAGGTTTACATGCCCCAGTATGTAACCCTGGTCTCCAAGGTCCAAGTCCAATGCTCATGCCCATTCTAGAAACAAAAGGCAGGGCAAGAATTCCCTTATGGTAGCATTGGTGTTGTGGGGGGGAGTCCCAGGAAGACTCAGGGGTGTCCACACGCTCGGCCCGATCCTTTGAGATGCCGTTTGCAAAATGGAAAAATGACTACATAACACTGGAGTGTGCACATTTACTTGAGAGTAAGCTGGGTTGATCTGTTTTGTGTGTGAGAGTGGGTTGTAATCCTAGCAACTGTTATTTGAGAGGAAAGCTGTGAGGCTTTTGAGTAAACATGCCTGGGGTTGCTGTGGGGAGAAGGAGGAGGAGGAGGAGCAGAGGAGAGTGCAGTGAAGAACAGGCCCATTTCCAGGCTTGCAATGTGAAGGAAGGAAGGAAGAGCCAAACAATAAGTGGGTTGGTCGAAGGAAGCAGGATTTGAAGCTGCTTGGTTGCATATCATTTGCTGATTCAGGATAAAAGCTAAGCTTGCGCAGCTTCCTCCTGCCAGAGACTAAATGTTCCCTTGGCCCCCTCTTACAGGATAAATTCCATTCAGTTTAATAGGGCTTCACTACTTGTGCAGAGGACTGGAAAACAGACGGGCAGTTTGGTAGTGGTCTGCCATGGGGCTTGGAGTGCATAGAATTATAGCTTTCCAGGATTTCACATATACATGTTGTATGTGTAGATGGGAAGGGTCTTCACAGACCCATCTCACCAGCCTTCCCTTTGTTTTCTTCTTGTGTACTCCATAGGTGTGTTTTTGTTTCTTGATTAATAAGTGTAATAATTGAAATTTCTTTTTTATAATATGGTTTATTTTATTTGCAAAATAGTTTAATCATAATGATTAAACTATTTTGCAAATAAAAAACATTATTATACCATTATTATAACTTTACTTGGAAAGTGAGGTGCTAAAAGCCTATCTGTGGCCTGAAGAAGTTTAGCCTATTTAATTTTGGCCCTTACCTACTGTCAAGTTGTGCAAGTCTGATCTAAAAGGTTATCCTGGCTTTTTTGTGGCTAGATCTCTCTCTCTCTCTCTCTCTCTGTGTGTGTGTGTGTGTCTAGCCTTTATCACATTAGCCTGTTGTCTCACAGCAATTGCCTTATTTAAGGAAACAAAAACATACTGATATAGAAACAATTGCTATCAGACCCTCTCTGCAATAACACTATGCTGCCATTTTGGTGATGCACATTCCTACAATCAGTCTTCTGCACCACTCCACTGACTCCACCTCCCCTCCTCTCTCTGTGCTACCTAGCACATGCACTATATATTTTTTTTTCTTTGCACAATTTCTGCATGTTCGAAGACTTCCTCCCTATCATTTCAGCATTGTGTTTTCCTGTCATGCCACCATTTCTGCATTTCACTCTTTCAAAGTCATAGTTAGTTGTTTTGCTGTAGGCGTAATTGTGGCAATGAGCTTATACTGCTTGGAGATAGGGAAAGGGAAAGGAGAGAACATCACTCATAGACACCACATTACTGACTTTTGAATATTGGAACTGCAGTGGAATAACAACATCACACCAATATACAATAGTGGAAATATAGCATTATTGGAGCCATTCATGGATATTTCCCACGAGTGAAAAAGACCCAATAATGATGGGAATGCAATTCAATTACAGGAAAGTGATGACACCATGTGATAAGGTGAGATCAAAACTGAAACTAAGCCAGTGCAATTGTGCAACAAACTAGAGTGTGGTAAAGCCAATGTGCGGTCTGTCTGTCTGTCTGTCTGTCTGTCTCTCTGCATTAGGCTTCCAAGGAGGTGCCCTCCAGATAGATATGTTGAGATAGACACAATGTGATCTTTAGCTGTGACTGTAAATTAGTTCTAATAGCACCTTTACATGTTAGATTTGCCTCACTGCACTGCTTAGAAACGGGAGGGAGGCAAAAAAAAAAGTGCTATACAAATAAAACAAAATCAAGGCATGGGCTGAAGATGTAAGAACATTTCTTTCCTCTTCTTGTGAAAAGTGACAACCATAACTGATGGTCTGAAATAGATTTGACATCTCCCTTCTACCCCCAAAATCCATTCTTTTTCAAACACAGTTTCTTTCAATATGCCGAACTCTGAAGGCCACATTTATGACAGACTGGGCTCAAGAATTCATAATGCATATGTACGTCACTCATAGGCAACTGAGGAGTGAGTCTTAGATTCAGATCTACATTCAGACATGAAGCCTACTTTGGGAAAGTCATTTTCAGCCTAATTTTTCCATCCAGTGTAACTTGAAAAGTAAATGGATGGAGAGGGGAAAAGAAATATTTTTAGGATAAAATTGCAATTCATGGCCTCCGGATAAAGTCTTAGTGTCTTCTTGAAAGTGATTTAAAGAGAAAAAAAAAAGACACCCAGAAATAGCCAAAGAAGCCATCCCAATTATATTACAGCACTTGGATGTGGAGGGACATTCATAAGTCATGCTAGAGACTCACCTTCCCTTGCCCTTTTGGGGACTTGTACCTGGATGCACAGGGAGGGACTGCATCAGAAGAGGCTACATTATCTTTGCCTCTCACAGACCTCCCACTCTGCTTGAAGGCCAGTGGGTACATGCCAGGAGATAATGGTGGGAAGAAAATAGGGGCTATGTTATTCAGAGGCCTTCCTCTGTGTCCCATCAGTGGGGACAATACACTGGGGTAGGACATGGCAAAATCTCTTCTCAGCTGTGGAATGCCCTACCCTTGGAGGCTTGACTTCATCCCAATGTTGGAACCATGTCCACTTTTGTGAATGTCAATGGGTTGTTGTCTAAAAAAACTCTTTTAGCCTCTTTAAACTGTTTTAATTTGTTGTTTTGTTTGACATGGCTTTTTTTAAAAAAAATCTTGATTAAATTGATCATCAATTTTAATCTGGAATTGTTGAAAATTTTGTCTTGTTTTATCTGTTTCCCTCTCTGAGTTCTTATGACAAAAGGATGAGATAAAAATATTTCACTTTAGAAAATAAACAAAATTCATTTATTCATCCATTGCCTTTTCATTCCACCAGAAGAAAGAGGAGGAAGAGGAGTGCTCAGACTACCAACATTCATAAAATACACTTTAAGCCAAGGATGATCAACTTAGCTAGGGGGTTACTTTGACGCCCCTTCTCGGACTCCTTTGAAAGCTATACCTGCTTTTGAAAAACAAAAAATCTAGAGGACACAGCAACATTCTCACCAGGTTTTTTTTTTTTTTTTTTTGCCCTTTCTTGCCTTCTAGAGGGCATTTTTGGAGATTTTGAGGCAAAAAATGATTTTGAAAAGTTTTTCAAAAATATATTCTGACTCTCAGGGGCCCAGTGGTCCTCAAAACATGGTGGAAATGCCTCTTATGTCCCCAAGGTCATTCTGTAGCATTAAAAAGAAAACAGCAGAAAAAGGTCTTTGACGCTCATCCAGGCCCTGGGAACCACAAAACCAGCCCTGGGGGCTGCATACAGTTCGCAGGCTGCACTTTGCTCACACCTGCATTAAGTCCCAAGTTGTAATTAAACCATAACTTCAAAACAAATGTTAAAAGCACAATTAAAATCCCAGTAATCATAGGGAAAGCCAGCATGCAACCAGCTGCAAACCATGTTGCATGAAAAAAGTCTATCTGAATAAAAATGTCTTTTCCTATAGTTGGAAGGACAACAGAGCAGAATCAAACTTAGTTTCCCTTGGGAGATCTTTCTGGATATGATTTTCCTGAAAACTTGTTTAAAAGCCAGGTTGGGAGGCACTCCAAAGGCAGTGTGGTAGCTCACAGGTCAGCATGCTTCCACATTGTGGTTGTATCTGCTGCCCTGTAGACTTAAGTGGTGTTTTCCTCTCCTCTGGGAAAAGGAAAGCTAGAAAGTGCTCTGCACATTTATTTCACTGCAGTTTGTAGAGTTATTTGTGGCAAACCATGACAGTGAGTGTAGCATAGAGGTGATGTGTTTATTTCATAGATATATCCTAAGAGCAACCATTAAAAGCGGCCGGAAAGACATAGTTCAGAGATCATGAAGCAAGTCTAACTGTCTACCAATTTCCAAAGAAGTTAAATGCACAATTAACTGTGTGCTTAATTTCAGGCACACAGGGGGCAATCTGAATCTATTGTCCAAAAGCACATGGTGATAATACGGTTTTGTGTCCGCCATTACAGCTTTGGTCCAACACATTTTATGCCCTCATTTCCTATCTCCTCTGCTTGTTTATTTAAAGTCTCAGAGGCAAGACATTTTTTCATTCTGATTATTTGAATTTGCTTAGTACAATGCAGTTGCAAAAAGAACAGAGTGATTTCACCTCCTCCCAAAATGAGGTCAATATCAGAACAACAATATGCAACAATGCTTCTGGCTCATTGCAAATACTCAGTGATGAAATTAGGGTAATAATGTACTTCTGCTCAGGGGTACAATCAGACATCCTTATTATCCTGTAATGCAAGAAATGTGTAGAGAGGTAGAGTGTTAGGTATTAGAGAAGACCTGGTACTAGCAGCCTGAAAACAGGACTCAGATTTAAGAAGAAACTGGGGGCGGGGAGGGGATTAGAAGTCACTTGAACTAAGACTATTTTGAAAGGGAAACTTTGAACTGTTCCTCATCTCCTGAAAAATTAAACTGTATTAAAACCATATACAGAGGGCCCCCTTACGTGTGGTCTCTGGATGTGCGAATTTGAGTGAAAATGTTGTATCCTAAAGCTAAATTGGTGGTGACATGCACACAGACATGCTTTAGCATCCATTTAGTATTACAGTCTGTGAGCAGTCATGCTTTTTCTTTTATGTGGAGGTTCACGGAATGGAACTTCCACAGATACAGAGGGTCCACTGTAGTAACAAACAAACATAATGTCTAATTGCTATCATTTGCTTTCCAGTACTCACTACCCACTACATTTCAGGTCAAAAGGTATATACAGATGCTATATAAATGTGTTTCATCCAAATTTTTAAGTAAACTGAGGCCCTTTCCGCACGAGGCAGTTAAAACGGGCCAAGGCGTCCTGGCATGGTCGTCGTCTACACCTTGGATTGGACTAGGTGCGGTTTATTTAACTTAGTTCCGAACGTCAGTCCGATCCAACCTGCTCCCAAGTGGCCCTCCCTCGCACTAAGTAAAGACCGGAAAAATTGGGTCTTTACATTTTCTGGAACGCGCCATTGCGTTCTTACTTACCTGTGCAGATGCGCAGGCTCGCACGATCAGCGGAGGGCGGGCTGTGGGCGTGGCCAGCCTCAGCAGTTGGTCCACTCCCACGAAGACACTGGAAGCCGCCATTTTGAGCCGGAGCAGTGCGGATCTAGAGACATCGCACTGCTCCGGTTTGCCCTGCACCAATGGAGGAGCCTTGCGGAAGGGCTCAAGGGACAGAGTGCGTTACTTCGGACCCAAGAAGAGCTGGTAAGTAACGGCACGGAGCGGTTCACTCGCCTCATGTGGCAAGGGCCTGAGCTAACTTGCATTTCACGGATTAATATGCAACCCAGAATACAGTTATTCTTTGGATTTCACACTCACCTGAATTTACCAGTGTCGTTTTTGGCATACATTGCATGCATACATTAAAGGATGTTGTACATGAAAATATGTTAGAAAGACATGTGTATAAAATATATTCAGTGGTAGCCATGCACGTAAAATACACCAAAACCCAAAATCCACAAAAGAGTGATATTTTGGCCAACCAAAATGCAGACAATCCATCATGCAAGCGTTTAAAGCTTCACTGGCTTCTTCATAAAACAAAGATATTAAAAATCATACAGGAGAAGAAATCTGACAAAGGTAAAGTCACAGGCCTACATTTGGTCTAAAGGGATATCAATGCAGAAAGAGGTCACTCTTTCTTGGCCATATGGGGACCAGAGACAAAGGGCAATAAAATACAGGTAATAAAATTTCAACTCCATTAGCAACAGAAAAGTAACTTCCCTTGAGATTTAGGCTGCTTCTGTCCTGTTTCAAGCTAACTGCCCCCTTTCTTAGGTAGAGAACATTAAATTTCTCAAGATGTTTCTGTTACAAGATGTTATGTCTGAATATGTTACTGTCACATTTAGAAAATCTTTTGGGTGCTTTATAAGTAAACCCTGCTAACTGTGGTTCAAATGAAAGAGTTCTATCTTTGTTGGAGGTGAAAACCTCAAAGAACTGAGTTCCATTGCTCGCTCTTCTTAAAATTCTGCCTGTTGCGGCAAAATTTGATACTTTCCAATCCAGGAAACATATTCAGGGGTAACCATGTTGGCAAGCAGCAAAATGTGTATGTTATAGAACACTGCACAGAAAAATAAATGTGCTTCTTTTGTCCATTAAAAAAAATGGCAAAATCATATAGAAACTGGGCAGAAAGGACTTATGACAAGAGCTTGGAAGTTATTATTGGGACTATAATGTCCAGAATCTGCAATCCAGCATGGGCATTGATTATGCTACCCAGAGGATTCAGTGAGCAGTATGCAGTCCAAAACTGTAACTTTTCCAAGCTCTGGTTATGTTTGAATACACATGGAACTGAACCAGACTACCCACAGAATGATTTGAAATTCATTGTGTTCTAAGTGTGATGTGTGAAACACATTACACATGAAAAGTCTTCCTCTGTCTGGACAGAGATTAGAAAGTTGGGCGAAGCAGAAGCAGCAATGTCCAGTTTGCATTATGTCTTCCGACTGCTCTGCCTTGTCCCTTGTGTTTCCTTAGTCTTCATGCTACAATTACATTTTGGACAATCTGTCTCCTGCCCTTTCGGAAGAAGAAGTAAAAAAAATTGAACACTTTGATTAAGCCCCTTTTGGACTTCAGTGTCCCATACTTTTCAGTTTTGACAGTTTAATTTCCAGACTGAAAACTTTTCTGAATCAGAAAATGCCAGTTTTGTGCATTGTCACAGGTAAAAATCAAAGTGCTTCCATTTATTTCCTGCAGCAGGTTAGCTGTCTGAAAACTTCCCCCCTTTTATTTTTTTATTAGTTCTCCAAAGATTATTTCTCAGTATCTAAGACAGCAAAGGCTGCAGTATATCCCCACTGTCTATGGTGCAGGCATATTCTCAGTAATTAAATAATAATAAAATCATTACAGTCCTTTCATTTACAAAGCATCGCTGTGTTCGAAGGGAAATTGAAATTGTCTTACAGGTTTTATATCAAAGCATTTACTTCATACACTGCTGCCGTGATGCTTTTCTAGGGGTGGAACACATAGCATCTAACAGCATCAACCAAAACTCTAACACACAAAGGAAATAAAAAGTCTTAACTAGTGGAAGCTACCAAAGATATGTAACAATGTGGCTTGTACATGGCCATGGCAGAGCCAGTACACTGGAGGCTTAAGACCACCTTGATTCAAATGTCCTTTTAGCCATGGATTTGCTAGATGACCTTAATCCTGTCCTCTCTACTTTGATAATAATACTGCTGACACAGGATTTTCTTTAAAGGACAATTGACATAATCTATGTGAAACATTTCAGGTACACTTAGACCTGAGTCCTGTCAGTGTCTTATGGTTGCATATGCTCCCCAGTTGATCATTTCCTCCCCAACACCTGACATCTGCATTTAGGTAAAGCAGCAGAAATGCAGTTCTATATATTGTGCCATTGTACATCCACATTCTTGGTCAATGATACCTGTCTGCCCTGACTGATTCTGGCGGTAGTATGCCTCCCTTCAGTTGTACCTTCAGTTGGACATTTGGTGGCTCATTCAGCTTCACAATGCTGCCATTCAACCACAAGGATCACACAGCTTCATCTTCCTGGGGTACTGATAAGCAACACATTGGGACACAAAGCCTGAGTCCCAGAATGCACCTTCTGTACCCTCTCTACTTCCCTATGCTCTTTACTTTTTTCTTTATAATCAATAGCTGAGTGGGGAGGGAACCTCATTTTTGATACTGGGGCTTGGTGTAGAGCCAACATGGAGAGAAGGATATGACATATGCAATCAATCAGGTATTTTAGCCAAAGAGATTTAAAGGCAGGCACTAACATTGTTCTCCCATGAGTCTGCTGCGACAAGACATATTTGAAGGATACGAGGCAGCTAAAGAGTTGCACAGCAACATGACAAATGGATGAATCCTCTAGAGGCTACGGGGCACAGGTGACTAGCATTCCATCACTGGTTTGATGTCAGCCTATTAGGCTAGGCTACACTTCGAAGGAAGAGGAGCATGTACAGCTTGAAGTGGAAGACAAGCACCTCAAGCCAACACAGACATAATACTCAACAAACTGGTAAGGGAAGGATTTGCAGGTGTTTTTTTTTTTTTTAATTCCAGTGGCAAAATGCTTTTAGTCTAACACATTGTGTTAAGATCTATCCATGTTCACAAAAGCTCCAAAATGTCAGGAAACTGAGCCTGTTAAGATACCTAGGCAACACAGGTAGGGTAGGATAGGGTATGGTATGGTACAGTATGGTATGATATGGTAAGGTAAATGTAAAGCTGTGATTAGTTCCAGCTTCACCACTATCTTGGAACTGGTTGTGAGTGGCAAAGTGAAAGACTTAAATCACAGTTCTGTATGTTAACTGGAAGAGATATGTGGAGTCTATGGAACAAAAGTTATAATTCAGTGGAAACCATAATTCCCTGTTGCAAATAACCAGCTAGCAAAGGCACAATCCACACAAAATGATAGACTTTTAAGATCAAATTCTGACAAACACCAAAGAAATGGATCTTTGTATCAACCCATATGTGGAAAGGGAAATATCTTGCAAGAAAAGATCATGATATGATGATGGATATTTCATCTTATACATATTGATGCAAACGCAGTGAGAAATGCTGCAGTTGTTGTTGTGTGCCTTCAGGCAGTTTCCAATTTATGGTGACCCTAAGGTTAAACTGTCACAGGGTTTTCTGGGACTGAGAGTGTGTGATGCACCCAGGATAACCCAGTCAGCTTCCATCGTGGGGAACTGAACCCAGGGCCATAGTCCAATATGCAAACCACTATACCATGCTGGCATAACCATATTATGTACAATTGTAAATATAGCATACACCAGTATAGAGACTACTTCCACTGTACTATGTATTAAGATGATGCGTACAAGGAGGGCAAAAATGAAAATAAAAATGTTTACTCCATAATATTTTTGTAGAATCAGCAATTAATATTAACAATGGAATCCCAAGGACAAGCATTTAAAAGTTCATAGTTTTATTAGTCATTTGTGGAACCTGTTAGAAGAACGCATACACTGTTTTGAAAAAGAAAACAATATCCAAATATCTGATGGAGAACTGGTAGGGCAATACACAATTTGGAAGCCTTGCAAGGATATAAAGCAAAAACATAATACGGAATGTTAGCTTCAGTTGTGTGAAAACTGCAGTTCCACTGCTGTTGCTGCTGTTGTTGCTGGTACAAATAAATGGGTCCAAGAGCAAATCAAACGTAAATTCTCCCTAGAAGCCAAACTGACTAAAGTGAGGTTGTTGCACTTTGGACATTTCATAAGAAGGCATGACTCATTAGAAAACAAGCTGAAAAGAGGAGGGCTACAGTACAGGTATATACACTCAAATAAAGAGGTCCTGGTTTTGCAAGACTTAAGCAAAGCTGCTAATAACAGGGTGTCTTAGAAGTTTTTTGTTCATTTGTTGCTGTGTAGCTTCAAGTCATTTCCAACTTATGGTGACTGTAAGGCAGCCCTCTCATGGGGTTTTCTTGTCTAGATTTGTTCAGAAGGGGTTTGTCTTTGCCTTTTTCCTCTGAGGTGAAGAGAGCATGACTTGCCCAAGGTCACCATAAGTCAAAGGCAGGTTGAATAACGTGTGACTTGAGCTTAATAGACTCAGAAGTTCAATGAACCATTTACTTTGCAACCTGTCTGGAAAACTGCAAAAACAAACAAACAAAGAAACTGCAAAAACAAAAAATAGATCAGTACTCAATCATCTGGTGGCAGCTTATATGGTGGGTAGGCTGGGCTCAGTTTAGCGAGTCAACAGTAGCATACTCCTGAACTCATAGAATCTCACAGGATTTGCTGCCTCTGTCTGGACTGACATAGAGGAAAGTTGCTCATCTGAATCCCCCAGCAATTATGACCTAGGGG
This sequence comes from Iguana delicatissima, assembly GCA_948472985.1. Lineage (NCBI taxonomy): Eukaryota > Metazoa > Chordata > Lepidosauria > Squamata > Iguanidae > Iguana > Iguana delicatissima. Next base: position 166,551 of record CAOKZL010000316.1, read on the forward strand.
ATTCTGGGACTTACTGTCCATTTTTCCCCCAGGTTTTGAGTGAAGTTTCATGAGGCAAGACTTTATAAAATGAATATGCTGAAAGAAATAGATTTCTAAGTGGTAGCAGAAGTATAATGCTTACAGTTGGATGGCTTCAGCATATAATGATGGGCATTGACTTTCTACCATAAGGGATAATAAGATACTGAATATCCATGGAACAGAAAAGAGCCAATGTGTAGATAACTGTTCAGTTTTGTTTTGTTGTTTTTGTTTTGGGTCAACTTTTTGCAGCACTTTTGTTTGTTATAGTATAACTTTCTGTTCTTGTCTCACATGTATCCAGACCTTTACAATGGATATATGAGAGATAAGTATGAAAAAGGCAGCCTATAGCACAGAGGCAAACAATCATTTGCACCATCCCAGAATGTCCTTTTCTGTTTCATGAACATTCACTATCTTACTTTCTTCCTTCCATATGGAAGAAAGTCAAAAGCCACTTTTGTATACTGATACTCATGCTCATTTATGCTCATAAAACACCTTTTCAAAATCAATATCACATTTCAGCCAGGATAAATTTCAATATAGTCCTCCTGCTAGCAAATACTGCAACTTGTGTTTAGAACTACCACCTAAATCTGTTTTCAGTGAAGAAGAAATTTGAACAGAGTGAACTACATGCCTGAGAGAGACAGCAAGAAAGAGGGGGTCTGCTATCTCAACTGATATGACTATGAAAGAAGCAGAAGAGGCATGGGAAGAAACTAAATCAAATTTGAGATCATTGGTCTATTGGGATGAGGAAGCCAAAGACCAGGCAAGACAGAAAGGAAATGCATCAAGGAACTCTACCTGTCTCTATCTTTATTGCTTCCCCTCAACGGTGATGCACATACACTTGTGCATGCATGATTACCCAGTCTTTACATCCAACATCCTCACTTTTTAAAAATGTACAAAGACTCTACATTCTCTAACTGAGTCAATGAGTGTTAAGGTAGAGCTTGGAGCCTCCGTGTATGATGCTAGGCCTGTTTTACCTCTCATGGTATCTTTGAATGAAATAACTTGGCACAAGCAATATGGATGACAGCTTGAGTTCAAACTGGAGAACAAAATCTGTGACCATGGAAGAAGAAATAAGGCTTTGCCCTTCAAATAAGACAGTGTGCCCTTCTGTAATAAGGCATCCTGATGGAAGCCTCGGAGGGAATTCTAGTCTCTCCCTCCCCATCTCCTTCATCATCCTCTGGCTGTCACAGTCCTTGAGGTTTTATTAAACCACTTTTTAATCTCTTTATGTTGCATGTAAAAGCTCTGTGCCCTGATGCCTCCAATGAATGAGAAAGCTACCAAGCTTTTACTAGTTCATAAAAGCACTCCTCTGGCAGCCGCTCTCTGCTCATTCTTCCCTGCAGCATGACCTCTAGGAATGGCTCACTGCTCTCAAGCATCTCATGTATTTTTTAAAAAAATAAAAAGGGTAACAAAAAGAACATTGACACCAGCCCTCTCTGCTCTGCCCTGCGGATCTCAGACCCACACAAACCCACTAACGTTAATAGTTACTAGTGACGATCAAACATGTTCTTATTCCTAGTTCCACAGCTAAAGAAAACAATGATATATATGAGCCATGATAGAATAAGAATTCTATACTACAGGGGTGGGACCCTCCAATTTTGGACCTCAACTCACATAAGCTCTTGCAGTCCAACAATATCTGGAGTGCTGAATGAGTCTCACCACTGCTATACTGAGACACCCAAAGTCACAAGGTTATGAGCAACCTTTTGAGCTCAATAACTCTTCTTGATTCTGGATATAGACAGAAGTAAGAAAAAGCAGGGCATGTTGTTAAAGCTGCAGACTCTACCATCTGTAACAGTCTGAAGAGGGAATGAAGCTGTACAGTCTTGATTAGATCAGATTTTGCTCAGAGGGAAACAAATTCCATTTGGCACCAATGACTGCTGAGACATAAACACAATAATGACTATTGCCTCACACATATTTATTCATTAATTTATTGAAAGTATGAAACTTAGCAGGTATTAGCTTCTGCTTCTCATACCAAGAAAAACACACAGTGTCACCGGAAGGCAGAAAGAAAGAAAAACATGGTAATCTTTATATTTGCATTAGTTTCATTTTAGGTGATGCACTTGATACTGCCTTATTTTACTTTCCTGTTTGCACTAGGTAAATGATATACAGAAAGAAAATGATTGGGGATACTACCCAAATCCAATACTGAATGGAATATGCATACGTATCGATGTACTAATTTTCCAATGATTCAGTGGGTCTATTTGAACTAAGACTAACAGTTAGATTTCAGCATATTATCTTATTTTTAAAGATTACTTTTTCAGTTTCTATAATAGCCAAATTCAACTGTCTACAATTTCTGAATGCTATGCCAAATGTTTGGCTAAAATTATGAGAGCTTGCAATATTTGCTTGCACTTCTCCCTCACAAAAGGACGAGATCACAAAGTTCCTACAAATAAAGCTGCTGTTCCATGGCACATCTAAGTGTATGAGTACATCTGTTCACAGGGCTGTGTTTTAATGTTTATTTCTGTTCTTAGGTGTTTGTTGAGTGTGCTGTCAGGATTACTATATGTGTGAGTGAATACATATTGATTAGGGAATGTGTATTGATGGCTCTCTCCAGTCGGGTCAGTGAGTTGTGTGCTTGAGTTTGTTGCAGGCTGCAAAACTGCATTAACTATTAAATAAATCCTAGAGAATGTTCTTGCCAAACTGAAGCCCCATTCTGTGATAACATTGTCAGGGAGTTTCCCGAAATGGAAAAGGTGCCAATTCTGTTCCTTTCCAACTGCAGACAGATTTCAGCTCAAGAGTAGTTTGCTGATCATCAGACAGTGGCAAGAAAAAAAAAATCATAATGCTGGTAATCTGGTCAGCATAATCAGCAGTAACAGGGTACATGTTATTAAACTCTGTCATTAGATAGTGCTTTTTAGGGAGCAGTCACTAGTCCCTGGAAGGGCATGCCAAGCACCATAAGGATAAAGGAGGAAATCCACGGAGATGATGATGATGATAGCAATAATAATAATGATGATGATGATGATGATGATGCCACACATGGATCAAAGCAGGGAACAACAGTTTTAAAACACAGCAATAAATAGACACATAACATAGTTAAAAAGATAAACACCAACTAAAAATACATAATCAGTTAAAAGAGCATAATACCAAGTTTTAAAAGCACACAAATTAAAAGAAATTGATTCATAATTTAAAAACTCATAATTTAAAAACCATCTTGATAGACCTGCTGGAAGAGATCAATTTTAAGTGCAGACATTGTATCCAGCTGTCAAATCTCTTCTGGCAGGTCATTCCATAATTTGAGGTGGCAAATGAAAAAGTCCTTTGGTTAACAGCTGCCAGCCTAGTCCTGGCTGGGACAGATTATATGAGGGAAGGTCATTGATAACCTGGACCAAACCATGCAGGACTTTAAAGGTAGCAACCAAAATGTGTACCTTGCCCAAAAAATAATTTATGATTTTAATATAGGTGCAATATGATCGCTCCCTCAACGCACCAGTAACCAATCACATTGCCATGTTTTACACTAATTGAAGTTTCCAAACTTGGTACAAAGATAGCCCACAATATACCTGGCTTTGCAGATGGCCAGCCTTGAGGTTACCAGTACGTACACTACATGTTTAGGTACTCCAGTTCTAGGAAAGGGTGTATCTGGTGTATCAGCCAAAGCTGATAGTAAGTACTGCTGGTTGTCATAGCTATCTGGACTGTCTTTTGGAGTGACAAACCCAGAAGCACCCCCATGCCCTGGACACAAGTCTTTCAGAGAGAGTGTAGCCCCATCCAGGAATGGTTGACACATTTCCAGACACAGGTTAGGACCCTTTACAGTAAGCACCTCTGTCTTGTCTAGATTTAGTTTCAGTTTGTGTTTCTGCATCCAGCCCATTACCGCATCCAGGTATCCATTCAGAGTACAGACATTATCCTCAGCTGATGCTATTGGTGAAGGCATGGAGAAGTGTACTTGTGTGTCATTGGCATACTGATAGCACCCTGCCCCATGGCTTCAGATGATCTCTCACAGTGTTTTCATGATGACATTAAACAGCATTGGGAATACAATGGCACCTCATGGTATACCATACAACAGTTCCTTTTTTGAGGACCAGCTGTCCCCAAACATCACCATCTGAAACTTACCCAAGAGATAGGACCAGAACCACTGAAGCATGGTGACCACGATTCCCAAACTCTTCAGGTGTTCCAAAAAGACACTGTGGTTGATGGTGTTGAATGCCACTTAGAAGTCCAAAAGCCCCATCTGTCATACCCTGCCCAGAGACCCCAACAGAGAGAAGGAGAGTTCTGATTCAGAAACAGAGAATACCTCAGAGGAGCAGAACAACCAACAGTAGTAGAAGCCAGAGCAAGAGGGACAAAAGGACCAGCAGCAACAGGAGTCAGAGGAAGAACCAGCAAAGGTACCTACCTTGGCAGAATGAAGGCAAGAGAAAGAAGTACTCGGGCATTCAGCTCATTTATATACCAAACAAGCCCTAATGAGAGAACACCTGTGTTGGCACTGCTAGACTATAAATGTGAAGCGTCTGGCTTCTCTCACCAGGGTTGACAACTGCTCTTCTCAGTGGTTGAAACCCTATGTCTGTCCCCTGCCAAGAACTCCGTTTCCAGTTGGACCTTTACCTGACATGTGACTATGATTCTGGTTTTTCCCCTTTGGATTTGATATCTTGGAACTCTGGACTTTTGGATGCGACTAGAACTTGAACTGGACTACTCCCTCACCTTCTGCCATAAGTAATAGCCTTGCTCCTACAGTCTGCAAATTGCTACTGTCTCTTGAGGCCTCTGCCCAGCTGCCTGACCTGTCTGATATACACCATTAGGGACTCGCTCCCTTATTGACACTCAGGTAAAGACCATCCACCATCCATGGAGATCTCAACTCTCTATCCTGTTCTGAAACCAGTTTGAAATGAGTCTAGAAATCTGAATCAACCTAGACTGACTGGAGTTGGAAGGTAACTGCTGTACTCTCAATCACCTCTCCCCCCAGAAAAGAAGATTTGATACTGGTCCATAGTTGTTAAAGTTCAGAGGGTCCAAGGAGGGCTTTTTGAAAGGAGGTCATATGACTGCTTCTTTTAAACAAAATGGAAAACTTCCCTCCCTGAGAAAAGAATTAATAATACATTGCAGCTGAAATCTAACTTGTCTCCTCCCTGGACAACCAGCCAAAAGGGGATCAAGGGGATGGGTTGTTCTCCTTATGCATTCTAGCAGTTTGTCCACATATGTGGTAATCATGAACTGAAACTGATTCACTGTAATCCTATTCATGAAGTTGCTGGAACCCCACCGCCAGCTTCTGCTATAATGATGGCATCTAAGTTGGCTTTTATCTGAGAGATAACAGTGTACTACGGAAGGTTCTACAATTGGAATTGAGGGAAGGTGCTCAGTTAGATCCCTCACCACCCTGAATACTTCAGCTGGATGTCAATTTGCAGAAGTAATACGTGCACAGAACAAGGCTTTCTTCACTGCACCTGCTGCCACCGTATAGGAATAAAGGTATTTTCTATATTGTGTTTTGTCAGATATAATTTGAGTGCTTCTTCATCTGCGCTTCAGTTGTCTTCCTTCCCATTTCAGCTCCTTGAGGTCTTCTGTATACCAAGGAGCCCAGTTATAATGGGTCAGAGAGGACATTTGGGAGCAAATCTCAAGCCCATCCCCAACGCACAAGCCAAATACAATTAAACTACACAGATTCTCATTTGAACCATTAGCACGGAGTGGACCAGAATAAGCAGAAACATGTACACATGTATACTTATAGTATCTTTGTTTATCAGCAGAGATAAAGAAGGAAGCAAGGTATAAGACAGTCGGGAAAATGTGATATAAGAGATAGGCAGTCAAGCCATCAAGGGAGGAATAAGGAAATAACAATAGAATCACAGAATTCAAAGGGGCCTTATGGGCCGTTAAGTCCAACCTCTGCTCAATGCAGGATCTCCAGCTAAATCATCCCCAGCAGGTAGCTGCTCAGCCTCCTTTTGAAGACATGAAAAGGAACATGAGACATGAGAAGGAAACCCTACCACCTTTCTAGGCAATTGGTTCCATAGCTGAACTGCTCTTGCTGTCAAGAAGTTCCTTCTAATGTTCAATTGAAATCCACTCTCCTGTAACTTCTAACCATTAGAACTAGCCTGTCTTCTCCTCTCTGTGACAGCCCTTGAGATATTTAAAGAAATGAAGTCATGTCACCCCACAGTCTTCTCTTCACAAAGCAGAACATGCCCAGCTTCTTCAACCTTTTCTCATATGTTTTGTTCTCCATACTTATCATTCTTGTTGTCTTTCTCTGAATCTGCCCCAATTTGTCTATATCCTTCTTAAAATTAAGTGCCTACAACTGAATGCAGGGCCCAGATGAGGCCTGACCACTGCACAATAAGATGGGACTATTATTTCCCTCAACTTGGAAACTGTTTCCATTAATACAGGCTAAAATAACATTTGCCTTCTTAGCTGCAGCACCACATAGTTCAATAATAATGCCAAGGTCTTTTTTGCATGTAGTACTGCTGAACTATATATTCTCCATCATACACCTGTGTATTTTTGTGTGTGGTCTAAATGTAGATTTCTGCATTCCTCCCTACTGAATTTCATTTTAGTAATTTCTGCCCCATTTTCTAGTTTATCTACATCCTTATGAATTCTGTTCCCATCTTCCAATGTGTTAGCCACCTCACCCAGTTTTGTATCGTCTGCAAACTTGATAAGGATTCTCTCTACCCCATCATCAAGTCATTGATAGCAATGCTGAAGAGTAATGGCCCTAGGACAGAACACTGAGAGATTCCACCCAAAAACCTCCATCCAGTTCTTGACAGCAAGAGCAGTGCAGCCATTATGATGACTCTTTGAGCATGGTATTCCAACCTATTATGGATCCATCTGACAGGGTTCACATCCATTCCACATCTAATCAGTTTGCTAATCATAATATTAAATAAACCTTCATCACACAACTTGGGGTTTATTACATAGGAACAGATAACAGTCAGCTTGTCTTCAACAAAGGATTATCTACAAGTAAGAGCTCAATATCCATTAACATTGCCATCTGGCAATCATACAGAAAAACACACAAAGCTGCATTAAAATGGAATCAGACCATCATTCCATTTAGCTCAGTGTGGATCACTCTAACCAGCAGGGTTTCTCCATAGCAGTGGCAACAAATTTTTCCAGCCCTACTTTATAAGTTTATTTTTTGACGTGAGATGCTGAGAACTGAACCTGTGATCTTCTGCATTCAGAACAAGTGCTCCATCCCTCTGCATGGCTGCCCTCAAAACACAATTAAACCATATTTATGAATAGGCATGGAAACTGCTGATGATAAGTTCTTTGAAAGCAACACATAGATGGACATGAATATGTTCAGTGGTGTGTTTATTAAGACATGTTTCTTAATCAGAATTTGGAAAAATTACTCTTTGGACACTGGTATTAATCATATATGACTATTCAAGCTAATTCTTGCAAGTAACAAGCTATAAAATTTTAACTACAACGCTGTCTGCTGCTATGTATTATAAAATGTGCTTACAAATGGTTTCTCCTTCATAATATCCACTGTGCTATCTTTCATAGAGACCTTTCTATAGGTAAACCAAGAAAACACACAAATGTGGGCAAAGAAGGCAAGAAATGAACCTCTAGAATCTGAGAATTTTACGTGTGATCCCATCGTAGAAATAAAATGGTCATACCAAATCTTTCTTAGATTGCTTTGTACTATAGATTTGCCCTTAAAAAGGTTGTACTTTTGGAGGTCATGTTAACCTAATTATATTTCTGTTGGTAGCTGAGACAACAGCTGCACAACACGCGTAAGCCCAGGTGGCTGAAAAAATAGCAAATGCTTGCCATGTGAGATTCCTGCTATAATTGTGGCAGAGCAAGCCATGAGTTCTTCTCCTTGGCACAAGTTTGGGCAGCTCCTATGAAATCAGCCTGATGTTTTAAGATTGTCTCATCAGTATTAGCTGTCCATGAAAATTACTGACCTTGCAACATCTTCTAAGTCACAGAAAGTATGCCACACAGAAATGCAGACATTTCCTATTGTTCCTGCTAAGTGGTGTGCAGTTCTTTCTGGAAGATGCTGTCAAATCCTGAGGAAAACATTACATCTGTAGTATCTTCAGAAGATCAAACATCTGAAGCAGCTGGAGCAGAAATATTCAAGTTTATTGAGATAAAGTAACATATAATATAGTATGCCTTCAATATTCGAAGTGTGCTGTAGGCCTAGTGCATGTCAAAATTCTGCACAGGTTCATCCTGACAGAGGTCTCAGTCTGGATTTTCTAGTAATAAGAAAACTACTGCAGGGAGGAGCTATTGCCCCACTCTTTGGCACTGTTGGCTCAGATTTTGCATACGTCTAGGGCAATATGCCATTTGTGTACCATCCCTGAGCATACCAAGCTTCTTTGCCATTGTCAGTACTTCCCTCTTCTTGCCCTCTCACTTTGCACTCAAACCACATGACTGCTCAGAAGGAAACAGCAAAGCAAATGGGGGATCCTGCTTCTTCTTTTTGTTAACATTGCTCATCAGCGTGGAGACAACAGGTGAACTAACGTTAGCAAAAAGGAGAGTTAGCGAGCAGGGGTATCAGCTGTGCAAACCCAGCTAGGCTACAGGGCTCATGAAGAGCCCAGTGAAGCTGGTCCCAAAGCCAGCATTGTTGCCTACTATTCACAACTGCAGCATTCACTCTAGCTATCCTGATTTGGTAGGAATAGTCCAGATTAATCCTCTGTCATCCCACTTTTTCAGCTGTTTTATAAATGTCCCAGTTTTTCTCTTTTCCTCCTTTTCCCTTTGACTTATTACAAAAGCAATCTGCTGCAATATCTACTGGTTTGTGTGTTTTTTCCTCATTCAAAATTGACATTTTGACAAGACTTTGATGTTGCTTGGCCACTCATGTCTCAATTTTCATCTGTGAAATGTTGGAGGCTGATGTTGCAGCTGTCAGCTTAGCTAGATTTAGGACAATTCCAATTCTACCTGGTCCTATAAAGGCACTAAATCTGACCTACTTCCACAATTACAGATTACCTACACACATCTAGCCCCCTGTTTTCTCCTCATCCTCTGTCTAGCTTTTGTTTTTGTTTTTGCTTTTGCTTTTGCAGGGTTTGTATTGGATTGCCATTAAGAGGGTGGTGAAGGAGGGATGGAGAAACACAGGTTTTTGGTGTTGGGGTGCAGCAATATGTCTTATCATAAACAACATAATAAAACCTGAGCTGGGAAAGAATAAGATTCTATTCCAGTCGATCCTATTGTAGCTGGGTGTACTTGCAATGTAAACAGTGGGTGCCTTCAGAATCCCTTAATAAGCATGCATCAACAAAGTAGAGAGAAAATGGAAGTCTGCTTTCTTGGTCATGAAAATGAAAATCATAAGAAAAGTGGAAGCTGGTGGGGGGGGAATCATTCCTGGATACATTTCAAGTGATCTAGAAGGTTCAAAATATTTTTGTTTACTCAGAAAATTCTTATCTGACTTAGTTATTTCATTTCACATGTGTATATTGTTAGTTCTGGGGGAAAATGCTGAAACATGTTTAACTGCTCTTCTTTTTTGTGGTGTTGGAATCTCTCCCCTATTCTTTCTATGTTTTATTACCAATTTTTGTGTTAAAGAAGAAATGCCCAAGTACACATCTACTTTGTTTTGTATGCCTTCAAGTTGTTTCCTGCTTAGGGAGACCCCAAAGCAAACCTATCAGGGGTTTTTTTTTTTTTGCTAGATTTGTTCAAAGTGGAGTTTCTTTTGCCTTCCTGTGAGGCTGAGAGAGTATGACACGTCAAAGTGGGTTTCCATGGCTAAGTGCGGATTTGAACCCTGGTCTCTAGAGTCCTAGTCCAACATTCAAAATAATTCACCATGTCGGCTGTCTACCTGAGGTATATCTGTTATTGAAACTGCACCACAGCAGAAAAGGCTGTAAGCAAGCATCCTGTACACTTGCCCAACAGGTCCTAGAGGCTGATAGGATAAAAATATATCAAATGGATTGTAACTTAAGAGGAAAAAGGAAAAGATGACATATGATTGTTAACCTAAATAAAGCCTATGTGTCTTCTCTGAATGGAGAAAATTGGATTTGACAAATACAAAGAAGATTGTTCTAGTGTCACAGTGACATTGGACATCGCAAGTAGTTTACTATGAAATGATAGTTATCTCCCAGATCTAGCCACAATTTGTAGACCCCTGCACATAGCACTTTAAAAAAAAGAATAAAGAAAAGATCCCAGGTGAATATTTTTCATGTTATGGTTTAGGACATTGTTATCTGATTGCTGCTTTATGGATTTCCCTGTCTTGATTAATGTGCAAGACAGTATGGAGTAACAGTGCACTGAAACAAAGGCGATGTGGAAAACCAATGGCACTGAAAAGTAATCCTCCCTACCCTCCAGCATTTTGTAGATGAAAACTGGGACATATGTGTCCAAACAACATCAGAGTGTGGGCAAAGTGGAAAAAGTTATTAATGAGGATGAACACACTAACTAGGAGAGGATATAGCAGTTTGTTTCCACCCACTTCTCTCCTTTCCCCATACTCACTTAACTGAGTACAAACTACTTTTGTACTTTGAACTTAGGCCATTTCCACACCAGCCACTCAAAGCCCCCTTCCTAAACTGCAAACCCCGAGATTCCATAGGATGTTGAAAGTGAAATAATAGCACTATAGCAGGCTAGTGTGGAAATGGCCTTAGTTTGCAGCAACTGAAGTAAGCTGAAGCCAGAGGGGGGAAGGTGAGAGGAGTAGAGAGAAACTGGGACATTTGAAAAGCAGCTGAAAATATGGGATGACATGATTAATCAGAATTATACCTGCCAACTTGGGACAGTTGGGGGTGGGTATACTCTTCCTTTCCTAGAGGACATAGCTCTTCTCATAGTTACACCTTCACTAAAAGTACACAATATCTTACAGAAGAAGGTAACATAGAAATAGAGTACTTATTTTCTTTTCTTTTGAAAAGAGAGTAATGATCTTGTTCTAGAAGTAAATCAAAAGCAGTAGCAACTGTATGAAATGTCAGCTGTTTTAAATATATATATATACACACACACACACTTTCTTTAATCCTTACAGTTTAAAGGCACCAAAAAAAAAAAAAGTAGAATGTGCTAGAAAATAAAGAGCACGTGGCTGTATCAAAGAGGAAGAGCATGTGTGGATTGGCAAAGCCTTGTTAGCAGACACATTAAGGCAATCCAGCTGATAGACGGAAGCCTTTATGTAAGGGAACTAAAGCTCTATGAGTTCTTTTCATCTTTTACCTATTTTTCTTTAATTAGAAGCCCTGTTTTGCTGTTGTTGCTCCCCCACCACACCCACGCAAATGTGTGTCTCTCATCTGCTTCCTTGTGCTTAAGGATTATTTCAAAACTGGGCCTTGGAAAGGGGCGTCCTGACCTATGAACCACTCTCTAGCATATATTTGAAAGGCCAATTAAACTATAGTTCCTATTTGGTTTTTCAGTTGTCAGAGTTATATATTAAAAGTCAAAACATCACAATGATTTCTATGACTGTATTTTAAAAGCAAAATGCAGCCTTTCCTTATTCTGAAAACCTGAAAAACATACCTTATTTATTTATGTTCAAGTAACTGAACTCGGCTCATCAATACATCTGCAAAAATGGTCTTTTGTTGCTGGCAGCCTTGATAAAGGTTGTCTTGCTTATTCAGTTCATTCACATTGTTCAGGAAACCTCAATCAAAACACAGCCCTAAACCATTATTGCACTCCAGAAAATAGTGAGTGTTCTCATTTTCAGCTATGGAAATAGAAGGATTTGAAAGTGACCCATTTTAGATCTGACTATGAAAATAATGCTCACTTGTAGTCTTCTGGATCATAATACAGAGAAATGTAAACATGTGTAATTCCCATTGGGATTTATGTACCTAGTTAAGTATTTAAGACTTTTTGATATCAATGGGAATTAGCTGTGTTAACTTTTATCTGGTTTGCACTCATTGTAATAGCAAGGGAAACTGATGAGAACAAAAGGAAATTTCGAGGTGCCAGATATGATCCAAAAGTATTAGGAAGGTAAATAAACCCTGAGGCGGGTAGATCAATCCTTTCTTGCAGGCAACATGTAATCCAAAAAGGAAAAGCTGGCAAATTCCGTCTAGCTGGAAAGAATGTATCCTTTTCCCTCATTTTCATTCAAATAAATATAGTAGGCTGATCGCTTATTTCCATACAAACTGAAAGCCGCTGGTCATCCGAAGACTGAAAGTGCTGTTGAGATAGACAAGAGGCTTCCAGAGCAATGTTCTAGAACACCATCAATATTGGTAATTGGGTGAAAAATTAAAAGGGAAATAAACCAAATTCATTAACAGTAAAATAATCATAGAATCATAGAATCAAAGAAATGTAGAGTTGGAAGAGACCATATGGGCCATCCAGTCCAACCCCCTGCCATGCAGGAACACCCTCAAAGCATTCCCAACAGATGGCCATCTAGCCCCTGCTTAAAAACCTTCAAGGAAGGAGACTCCACTACACTCCGAGGCAGCATATTCCACTGCCGGACAGCCCTGACCATCAGGACATTTTTCCTGAGGTTCAGGTGGAATCTCCTTTCCTGCAGCTTGAATCCATTGCTCCTTGTCCTGGTCTCTGGAGCAGCAGAAAACAAGGCCTCTCCTTCCTCTACATGGCATCCCTTCAAATATTTAAAAATGGCTATCATGTCCCCTCTTGTCCCCTGTTATGTTGTACATAACAATAATGTACAGTTGATTCTTCACATTTGCAAATTTCACTTTCATGGATTTCATTGTTTGCAAGTTTTCCTAGCCCCTGACCTCCTCACTACAAATGTGTTTTTTTCTGGGGGAACCATCCCTTTTGGTGGCTTTGATCAGGCTGCTTAGCCCTTTAAAAATCCACCTCTGGTCCTCCTCTTCCTCCATAGCCACTCACTGGCCAGCTAAAGAAGGACCATAGCCTGATTTCTCAGTAACACAAACCCTCTCCAGATGCCCTACACACACCAAAGGAAGAGATGGCCAAGAGCGAGGAAGTATAGGGCCACCATGCCAAACCTCCCCCTTTTCCTCTCCTTTCCTTGACCTGGTTCAGACTCTGGGCGTCTGCTCTCCCCACCATGCCTCAGCTCTTTTTTTCACAGAAACACTCAAATACACATTTTGATATTTGAAGTTTTTCCACATTTGTGGGGATCCTGAGTCCCTAACCCTGGTGAATGTGGAGGGCTGACTGTAGTTGTTTTTGATTTTTTAAGCGGGGGGTGGGTTTGATTAAATGTCTGCCTCAGGAAATGGCACCACTGGAAGAAACACAGAAGTTTTCTTATGATGCCTTCTACTAGGGAGCATTACATAAAGGAAAACTCCTTTCAGTTTCCTAATGTTCTCTAATCTTATGGCCATTTCAGACATCGCAGAACAATAAAACAAGGTTTACTAGTGACTGACAATTCTACAGGGAGCTGCAGCCAAGCCTAGCTCTCCACGAAGTACATGATATATCTGTTTGCAAAAAAAAAAAAAAAATGCTTGTCACATTCACACTTCATGTTTTAAGCGTACGGTGCATCTGAAAAAACAACAACCCAACACTTTAGTCATAAGCTGAAAAATCAAAAGCAGTGATGCATACATTGTTAGTCTCTCTCACCTGAAAACTGATTTAGACTGGTGCCTATGGATCAGGGTGGGCAAAGGAAAGCCCTCCAGATGTTGCTCAAATGCAGCCCCAAACAACACAAACCAGCATAGCTAGTTCCTGACTTCTGGAAAGTTGCATTTTGCCCATGTCTGCTATGGATTGTAGCTTTCAAACTACATGCAAAGTAAGCTCTACAGCAAATGGGTGATCAGCAGCTCTAGGGCTGCATGTAGTCCCATGAGGCTTTCAAAAGGAGAGAACTGATGGGCACGTATGAGAAATAAGGCTGTCAGCCTAACTGTGGAAGTCTTTTTCAAGAGTGGTCTGTGCTTTTCACAGCAGCCAATTAGATGGGGGTGGAGGAGGGGAGGAGCAGAGCCAGTGGCTATAGTTCCTATCAGATTACCCCTGAAGGGCAATATGGAAAACCACCAATATGAAATAGTCAATTAGCCTGGCAATATTTATTTCCTCATTAATTCCAGGAAACATATTAAGCAAAATCCCCAAAACAGTGATACCTTTTTGGTCACCCAAAATGCACAAAATGCATCATGCAAGCTTTCAAAGCTCCACTGGCTTCTTTATCAGTTGAAAGACGTTAAAAAATCATACAGGAGAAGAAAAGTGATGATGTTAAAGTCACAGGTATACATTTTGTATCAGGTGTTGTTTCTGTTGTAGTTCAGTAATTTAAGAAACAGAAGCCACTCCCCATAATTGGTAAAATTTGGAGGCTACAGTCCAAATTGAAAAGATTTCCTTTGTTGGAGGTAGAAACCTCAAAGAATTAAAGAAGCCAGTAGAGCTCCAAAAGCTTGCATTATTTACTTTGTGCATTTTGATTAGCCAAAGAAGATACCACTCTTTTGTGGATTTTGTTGTATTTTACTGCATGGCCAACATGGCTACCTATGAATATGTTTCCTGGATTTGAAGATACCAAATTTAGCTGAAGCAGAAGAATCCTAAACAAGAGGGAGCTAAGGTCTGGGCTTTAATTCTTTGAAGTTTCTACCTCGCACAAAGGTAAAGTTTTTCATTTGCACTAATTAGCAAGTTTTACCTATCCAGCACATAAAAGCTTTTTCTAGATGCAGCACTACACAGACTTCTTGAGAAATTCATTGTTCTCTTTCCAAGAAAGGGACTTGTGGCTTCACAAAGGACAGAGGCAGCCTGGATCTCAAGAGAAGTTACTTTACTGCTGCTAATGCAATTTAATTTTTACTGTCCTTTCTCTCAATCCCCACAGGGCCAAGAAGGGGAGTAGTCTCTGCCTGCATTGACATCCTTCTACAATAACTGAACTACATCAGAAACAACTTCTATAAAAATGGAGGTCTGTGACTCGAACATATTCATCTTTTTTTCCCATATGATTTTTTTAACATCTTTTGCCTGATGAAGAAGCCAGTGAAGCTTCAAAAGCTTGCCTGATGTATTCTGTGCATTTTGGCTGGCCAATAAAGGTATTATTCTTTTGTGGATTTTTGTCTTTTGTTGTATTATTCCCTCTTTGTTTATCTCCTCCTGGGAACAAACCAAGGAGCAATAACAGGCTCTAAGGGTTGATTCTGGTAAGATCTGTGGAATGTTACACTCTATCATTTTTGTCTCAGTGGGGTATAATTACTTATAATGGGAAGACTTTTATCTTATGTCTGCCTCTTGTAAAAGAGGAAAAGGCAAATCTTGCTCTTATATTATACGATTAATTAACAATCATATTTAATTGTTGCAGTTACGGGCTTGATGTGTCCTAGGTATTCCTCCTCTCCATGTGAGCTGGGCAAGAAATGCCTAGACACCCAGGTTCTTACCATATTTCCAGTGGGGCCACTGACTGCGTTTGTAGAAGCTAAGTCTGCTTTTGCACTTTGTTTCAATAGTATTGTAGATTATCTAGCATCTTCTGTTTCTAATACGTGGAGAAATGGCCTGGGTCATCCCCCACAGAAAAGCATTCCTGACTCACCTTAGACCCCTTTTGCACTTTACCTTTTCGCAGTGCTGGGGTGCGGGGCTCGTGCGAGCAGCCTCTGGAGAAAGGCTCTCACGTCCAGGGTCCCTGAGCTCCGCACGAGTTTTCTGTTCGTGTGAGAGCCCTGCCTCTTTCTTTCGCAGTGCAGCCTGTGACCTTCCCAGCCTGGAATGGACAGGAAACGCAACCGGCCTGGCTCCCGAGGCTCCACACACCAGGTAGGTGTGCGCGGGACCCAGAGCAATGCGTGACCATGCAGCATTTTTGGCTTCAAGCTGAAAATGAAAAAATGCATGGGCGGTCCGAATCAGGTCCTTGAGCATCATGCAAATGTGAGTGCGTCATGTGGACCTCTCCTCACATGGGGCCCTTTTGCATCAGACATGTCGTGAGAAATTAGTGTACTTTATCCTCTTCTCTTGCCTTGTGCCTGCTATCTGACATCCAGATTTAGGTGCTGGTGATTTTCTGTATTATGTTTCTTTCTTCTCGTTCCTTTAAGAACAGTGGTTCTCAACCTGTGGGTCCCCAGATGTTTGTGGACTTCAGCTCTCAGAAGCCCCAGCCACTATGGTCAATGCTCAGGGCTTCTGGGAGCTGAAGTCCAAAAACATCTGGGGACCACAGGTTGAGAACCACTGCTTTAAGAAGAAACACTAGATTTTTGGGATAATAACCATGCTCTGTCCTTTTCTGATGTCTTCTAATCAGAGCATTTTAAAAACATTAATAATATCACTTTAGGCCCTTTCTGCACCCTATCTTCCTCCGGTGGCAATCCTGCCAGCGGCTCTGCTGGGAAGGGAATGCAACAGGAGTGCTCCCCTTCACACTGGCTGACTCTGGGTACTTTCCAAGGCCATACTGGGGCAGAAAGCATAGGCATCACAGTTCTGGGGCTTCCATAGGACAGGTAAGTGTGGGATGGTGGTGCGATCACATGTCATTGACAGGGAAAACCCATCAATGATTTAATCTGTGATCATGCTGCCTGGGGATGGGAGAGAAGTCACAACGAAGTCATGCAGAAGCATTGTCGCGGTCCCACTCTTCTCACATCCCCATACTAGGACGGGAGGCTACTGAGGAAAGGGCCTTACTCTATCTCTGTTTTTGAGATAAGGCAGAGTAGCTTGCAGTCCCTTCTAAGGTTGACAAACCCAGGTCAAGCTGCAGGAAAGGGGAGTCCACCTGAATCTCCGGAAGAACTTCCTGACAGTCAGAGTTGTCCAGCAGTGGAATATGCTGCCTCGAAGTAGAGTCTCCTTCTTTGGAGGTTTTTAAGCAGAGGCTGGATGGCCATTTGTTGGGAATGCTTTGATGTGTGCTCCTGCATAGCATGGAGTTAGACTGGATGGCCCCTGTGGTCTCTTCCAACTCTATGATTCTCTTAGGCTGAACAGTGGGTACATTTCACCCCACCACTTTGGGATAAAGAACCCAGCTCCTCTTGGGACCATGACCCACTTCTGTTGCAGGGCTCTGCAGTTTCATTTTCACACACACAGGCCGTTTCTGTATGACAGGGCACCAGCAAGTCTTTCTGTTGCAGCCCGGGCAGGGAGGAGAGTGCATCCAGAATGCTCCCCTCTGCACCTCACCAGGTCACTGTGGAGGAGAGCACACTGGTTCACCTCTTCCCTTCTGCAGCACAGCCGGGTACTTGCCATTGCGGTGCTGGGGAAGGAGGCACCGCCAGTGCGCTTTCGCTCTTCTGCACAGCCCAGAAGGGTGGCAGCACCACATGATGGTAAATGTAAATAATATTTTTTTTTCATTTTGCAAGTACCGCATGTGTGTGCCACCTGGGGTCACGATGGCAATGGGCCGGTGACAATGTCGTGTGGAAGCACGGTCAGCTGATCACTGCCATCCTGGACGTACAGAGGCATAGCCTCCTTGTGTGGAAAGGGCCATACACTCAAGAGTGGTGGCTACTGTTTCTCTCTATTCCAGTTTCAAGTCAACAAAAGTTTGAAAAGAAAATAGAAGATGCTATTTGAAACTGTTGTCACGCAAGGACCCCAGCTTCTCTTTTCTCCCTGTGACAGTGTCTTCCGAAATCTGGTTCTCTCTCATATTGTATTCCATACTTTGATTTTAAAATGAAAAAGAAAAAGATTCCTCACAAAATGTGACAGTGTGCCACTCCTCAGCTGACAGAGTCAAAGAAGAAGGTTTCTTTAAAGAAAAAAAAATCCAAAGGTTGACTTCAAAATATTAGCACCACAAATAGAGAAGCCGCTTCCCTGTGAATCTTTCTTATAACACAACGATAATAACTAGATCCAGAAATTACACAGGCAAGGCCCATAACAGACATGTTATCAAGTTTCATTATTTCCTGACTTGGAATATGATTCTGCCTAACCCATTAAAGGATTGTATGTGCCATATTTACAAATCAAATATAATTTCAGAGACAACTTCCTCTGGTGAGAAGATTTTAGAGATTCTTCAGGCAAACTTAGAGATGAAGTCTTTTCCAGAAGTCTTGGGGGAATCCTTGTCTTGCTAGTCTTGAAACCTTGGAGAACCAGAGCTTGGAAAAACTACTTTTTTGGATTATTACCCTTGAATCCCCCCAGAAGCCACAGTCACTGGGCTTGCTGGCTGGAGGATTCTGAATGCTGTAAAGTGGAAATAAACAGAGCAACCAGAGACAGAGAGGTTGTTCAGCTCTGTATGAGTGATAATGGTTGTTGAGCAACAAAGATATGGCATTTAATGATAAAGCAATACAGCTTAATCAACTTTACACCATTATACTGCAAGGAAATTAAGAACTTTCAGTGGATGTTACAGGTGGGGTGGGCATTGTGAGACAAATTTTAGTTTCTGGAGGGAAGGACTTCTTGAAAATTCAGAAAATGCTGATCATTTCTGCCCATTCTGAATCAAGGTGAACATGTCTTGCCATTCACTGCCCTATGACACAGTGCATCATTACCCATGCATCACCCCCAATGACTGAATCATAATAAAACCACATCACTGCTTGCTGAAAACAGAGCTTATTACAGTTACGTTTCAGACTATAGCTCCCATAATTCATGCTGACTGGGAGACTGTGAGAGTTATAGTCCAAAGAGCAATGTTTTCCTGCACTAGATGAAACTGAGGAAGATATCCCAGGATGTGCAAGCTAGAAATTTTTCCGCTCAAATTTTTTGGAAGGTGCAAACCAGATTCACAGAATCACAGAATAATAGAGTGGGAAGAGACCACAAGTATCATTCAATCCAACCCCCTGCCACGCAGGAACACACATCAAAGCACTCCCAACAGATGGCCATCTAACCTCTGTTTAGAAACCTCCAAAGAAGGAGACTCCACCACACTCCAAGGCAGCATATTCCACTGCCGAACAGCTCTGACCATCAGGAAGTTCTTCCTGAGGTTTGGGTTGAATCTTTTTTCCTGTAGTTTTAATCCATTGCTCCTTGTCCTAGTCTCTGGAGCAGTGGGAAACAACCCTGTTCCCTCTTCGATATGACATCCCTTCAAATATTTAAACATGGCTATCATGTCCCCTCTTAACCTTCTCTTCTGCAGATAAAACATATCCAGCTCCCTAAATCACCCCTCATTGGGATTGTCTTCCAGACCCTTCACCATTTTGGTTGCCCTCCTCTGGACACATTCCAGCTTATCAATAGCCTTCTTGAAATGAAGTGCCTAGAATTGGACACAGTATTCCAGATGAGGTCTGACCAAAGCAGAATAGAGTGGTACTATTGCTTTCTTCGATCTAGACACCACACTCCTACTGATGCAACCAAGAATTGCATTTCGTTTTCTTGGCTCCCGCTTCACACTGCTGACTCATGTTCAGTTTGTGGTCTACTAAGACTCCTTGATCCCTTTCACACGTACTTGTGTCCAGATTCAGATGAGATAAGATGTATACATAAGCAACATGAGAAAATGGCAGTAGGCAAGGTGTGGTGGCAAGAGTACACATGCTGTCCCAGATCTCCATGCACTGAAGAGATGTCTATGAGATTTCACCTGAACCAGATACTCTGGAATGATAGAGTGGCACATCCAAAAGGAACACTGCTTGGGAAAATGTTGTAGAGATTTTCCTCTTGTTGGATATGGTGTCTGGACTAGGCCCATGATCGCAAGAAAGTTGTCCATAGTGTGCTTTCCTGGCAATCACCCTCTTGTAATGGCAAGTCAACAGGGTAACAATATGGAACAAGTGAGTGCAACGTGGAACCATTCAACTTCACAAGCTATCCTTTTCTCCTAGTATAGCCCTAAGCAACCATTCCCATACCCTCCAAGTGTCCCAATTTGGCAGGGGCATTCCCAATTAATCCTATCTCTTCCCACTTTCTCAGCTGCTTTTAATATGCCCCAGTTTCTCTCTCCTCCTCTCACTTTCCCCCTTTGTCCTCAGTTTACTTCCATTGCTGCAAACTGACTTCAAAGCATGAAAGTAGTTGCACTCCAATAACTAAGTGGAGAAAGAGAGGTGGAATCTTTTTCTTCCCAGTTGACTCAAGCAAAAGCAAACTGCTGCAGCCTCTTGTAGCCTTTGTGTTCTTCCTCGTGATCACACTCTGAAGTTGCTTGGCCACATAAATACCAGTTTTCATGTGTGAAATGTTGGGGATTATGGATACCTTAAACTCAGTACATAAATAATACTGCACAACTCTGCCTCATTGGAGAAGAGTTAGGCTTCTCCAAAATTAAATGGTTCTGCTCCTTCATTTAGGGAAAGATGGAGGACTGTACTGCAACCCTGACAGAAGTGTCCAGTTCTTCCCCCTACTTTTCATGTCCTTTATGACATCCCTTGCTTCTTAAGGATGCTGCCTTGCATACCATCTTAAACAATTTCTAGTTGTCAGTATTTACCCTTCAAATCCTTGCAGTCCCTAGTGGCTTGCATGTGTTGCATGGGGAAGATCTGGCAGGCATACAGAAAACAGGAAACGCTTTGCAGGGGAATACAAAATACAACTCTTGTAAAACAAATATCTCAAGCAAGTGAGGAGAGATGGGGTTGAGGGAAAAGAATCTAACAATCCAACAGAAACAGGAACAACAACAACAATAAAGAAACCCTTGGGAGACTGAAATCTGAGCTACTCTCTTCCCAGCGTGCACATCTAATCTTGCTGATGCTAGTTTAAGCACATACACATAGGAGCTGCTCCCAAGAAACATTAAGCATATCAGAAGAGATGGAGAAAGTCCATGATTCCCAATGAACTGAGATGGTAGAAGTTTCCCGATGAGCAACATTCAGCACCTCATAGGATCAAGCCTTGTGTGTGCCTGGGTTACTCCAGTGGGAGGGAAAAGGCAATTTATTGCTGAATTTTGAAGGTTTTTTTTTTTAATTTATTCCTCTACCTGCTTGGCAGCTGCCATTCAAGTTACGATCAGATCTGGCCTTTTGTGAAAAATGTAAGCTCATTACATAGCTGTCAGAATGTCCACGTTGTCTCTAAGGAGAGAGGGAGGGGGGCAAGTCAGGAGGAAAGAGAGATGAGAAGCTCAAACAAATGCTCAGCTGGCAGATTTTTCTTTTGTTTTTTTAAGCAAGAGCTCATAGTCAAAAGTGGAGTCTGTGAAGTCATTTCAGAAGTAGATCAGTATATAACAGCCACCAAATCAAATCAAATTGTGTGAGCAAGAAGGGTAGGAAAAGGAGGATTAGGTGGGTGGAGTCCAAAGTCACAGGATTGCAGATGTTGGGTATATGTGTTTTTCTTTTCTACATACAGTAATGAAGATCAATAACTGACATGGGAGGAAAGCCTAAGTCCCTTTCCACAACTCACCTTTTTGCGGAGCTGCTGCCTGCTCGCGTGAGAGCCCTTCCTCTTCCTTCCACAGTGCAGGGGCAGTGCTGGGGCAGGAAGCGCGAGCACCATGGCTCTGGAGCTCCACACACACAGCACGTGCGTGCGGGACCCCGGAGCAATGTGTGATCACGCACCATTTTCAGCTCACAGCCAAAAATGAAAAAGTGCATGATTGGTGCCTGCCAGACCCTGGAGCGTCGCACGATTGTGAGTGCATCATGTGGACCGCTCCTCACAGTCGCGTGACGCTCGAGGGGCCCTTTCACATGGCAAATGCCGTGCAAAAAGGGCCTCAGTGTTTTACACTTCCCTACCCCTATTTGACAGTGAAAATCAGAGGGAATGGGGATGAAAGAGGGATAAGTTGGAAGATCAAAGTATTTCATTGGTCACTCATATTTTTCAATTCTGGTTTCCAGGAGAGAATGAGGGGCTTAAAGGGAGATGCAGAAATCTGTTTGTTTCTTTTTCTCCTTTATTCCAGTTTATTAAACCTCAAATTCTTTCCATCCCAAATATGGGGAAATATGGCAAATTTGTGTAAATGCTCCAAAAAGCAAAGCAATAGGAAAATTTTCACAATTTTCAGCAGCCAAATCCAACAGATACAGTTATTTCCAGAAGGTAGAGAACTACACCGTTGTAGTCATCTTCCCTGTAAGTGTTGAAGATGAGGAGCTTCTCAGAAAAAAAGGGGTGGGGTGGGGGAGGCAACCCTAATTCAGTACTAATATGACTGAATACACAAGGATTCAGACTTCTAAGAGGTAAGCACTCACCCTGGACCAAGACTGTATGTATGTGTGTGTGTGTGTGTGTGTATTAACTATGAAGAAATTTCTTAATGCAAACAGACAAAATTCTTGCCTATCCTTAACTTTGTTTTCATTTAAAGAAACAAAAGACCTAGCTGTCTACATTAGTTTCATAGAAATATGAGCACAACAGATTTTGCATTTTGGAAATGGCAAACACAGTAGAAATGGATATAGGCCTTGTCCCAAATTTCCATGTATAGATTGTACCTGCAGACTTTTGCATGGCTTATCACCATTGCTCTGCTTTGTTCTCAAGATGCAAGCCCACAGACTTCAAACACATTGTAATAATAAGAGGAACAAACTACTTTTGAAACTAAATTTCCAAGCTCAAGTGATAGCAACTGGCAATCCAGGAGTTCTGTCTGCACCCTGCTCCATCAGTTCCAATGATCCTGACTTTGGCTGCATTAGTCCTTCATAATTCTCAGTGCAGGCAAAGGCTGTGTAACCACCCACCTGAGACGACAGCTATGGAAGTTTTGGCAGTCTTTATGTTATTGGGCATTTCAGCTATTGGTTCTCAGACAGGAGCACCAGGCTCATTAATGCCATCCTTCCCTGGAGTGAACAACAGCAAAAGATCTGCCAAATTTCACCCTGATGCTCACTCCAACTTGTTTGTGCTGTGACTTACATAGAGAAGGAAACAACTCAGAGCAGAACTCTGACTTGTTCACACTGGGAAGAAGGGTGTTAGAAACTCTAGTGCTTGTTTTTCTCAGCTCAGGGATGTATTATCAGTGTCTAGTCCCTATGGCACTGAGCCTTCGACCTTTGTTCTGTTCAAAACAAGGCCATTAAACAAAACCTGTCAGCTGAAGTCTTACATGGAGATCTGCCTTCTTCTCAGAGAGGCCATGGGTGCACCAAGACCAGTATAATGTACACTGACTGGCAGAAGCTTTCTGGGCTTTCTTTCCCAGGTCTTACTTGAAGATGCCAGGGACTGAGACTTGGACCTTTTGTGTGTAAAGCATGTCTGCTGTGTGTAAACCATGTCTACTGTGTATGTATGTGCCTTGAAATCATCTGATGACTTATGATGACTCCATGAATTTTATAGGCAAGGAATACTCAGAGGTGGTTTGGCCAGTTCCTTTCTCTGAAATATAGCCTACTGCACCTGGTATTCATTGGTGGTCTCCCAAACAAGTACTAATCAGAACTTACCCTACTTACCTTTCATGATCTGACAGGATCAGCTGCCTTTAGGTTATTTAGGCCATCTCTGCAACTCTTTACTAGACCCTTCATAGTTTCCTGGTTGCAATAACTAATTATCGTATGAATCATCAATCACAGAATGGAATTGATAAATCCAGATCTGGATCCTTTCCACAGATCTAAGCATTCATTCATTCATTCATTCATTCATTCATTCATTCCATAAGGTGTGTCTGTTAACTGACACTTATGGTATGGACAAGTCTGAGAAAGAAGACTGTATATCAAGGAAGTGTGGCTTGGCTGGACCTCTAGTGCATACATGTGTGTCTACCTCACTTTTTCCTCTTCAAACTCCCTTTTGTTTTCAGGTAAATATACAACCAAAGTCTTGCCTGTAAAGCAGTCCATGTTCCCTCTGCTTTGTCAAGTTCTTCAAGGGAAACATTATCGCCTTAATTGCTTAAGTCCAATTTGCATAATACAGCAGCCTGACAGCCTCCAAAACCAGGATGGAAAAGGAAGATTAACAAGTTCCGGATGCAGGCTGCCAGGCTTTTGCATTTGGGATGGTAGAAATAGGGAGCAGTCCTTGGATCAGCAGTTCTACTGGCTCCCTCTGCTTCCTTCAATATCCCTTATCCTATCTATAAAATGATTTACAGGTTTTATTTCCAAGAAAATATAGAATGAATGCAGCAAGTTGAGTGTGTGGTGTTTGGAGTGCCCTCTGGTGGTGTATTTCATTATAGTTTTTTGATACAGGAATATGCACCTCTTGCCACACAGAAGTTGCTTCTACACCACAATGTGAGTGAATCCTTTCAGGATGCATCCTGGATAAAAGACAGCAGGGAATAGGAGCACTAAGCAAAGAATCAAGAAGCAGCCCTTATACTCTAGACTGACAGCGATGTTGTCACATTTATTCACACATCCATCCATTGTATGTACTCATCATCAAACAGATGATGAAAGAGACAGAAAATCCCATAGTGCTCATTTAAACATGATAGCCATGTTTAAATATTTGAAGGGAATGTCATGTCGAGCAGGGAGTGGGTTTGTTTTCTCCTGCTCTTGAGACCAGGACAAGGAGCAATGGATACAAGCTGCAGGAGGGGAGATTCCACCTGAACCTCAGGAAGAATTTCCTGATGGTCAGGGCTGTCCGGCAGTGGAATGTGCTGCCACGGAGTGTGGTGGAGTCTCCTTCGTTGGAGGTTTTTAAGCGGAGGCTGGATGGCCACTTGTCCGGAGTGCTTTGAGGGTTTTTCCTGCATGGCAGGAGGTTGGACTGGATGGCCCTTGTGGTCTCTTGCAACTCTACATTTCTATGATTCTATGATTCTATGCTACAAAACAGGGTCGCACATGTCTGAAACACTGTATGATTGGACAGGAAATAACTGAGAATGAGATGCCTGTAAAACATGCTTTTATTACAAACTTAAATAGACATGCAAGTGCGCGCGTGTGCGTGCACACACACACACACACACACACACACACACACACCTTTCTTCCAAAATTTGACATTTATTACCATCTATGAGCAAAAGATGTTATGGCATCAAGCGGAAGTATGCGGTTCTTTCATAAAAGATTGTTTCTGAACACTGCTTTTTCTGTCATAAGAATGTGTAAAGCAGCCTGGGGCCTTCCAGATGGGATGGATCTGAACCTCCATTATCCCCAGCCAGTATAGGTTACAAACATCCCAGAAGAAGATGGCCAAGTTGGAGGCTAACAGATCTGGAAGGCATCACGTAGAGTTTAGGTCACTCACTTTCAAAAGTAATCCATTCCTGCTGCTTGGTACAGTGTTAGGACAGTAGTCCAATGCTATTTTGTTGCTGTCATGTACCTTCAAATGGACTCTAACTGACGGAAAGCCTATTATAGGGATTGCCTGGCAAGATTTCTTCAAAGGAGGTTTGACACTGACTTCCTCTGAGGCTGAGAGAGGGTAATTTGAACAAGGTCTGCCAGTGAGTTTCCATGACTGAGTACGAATGTGAATCCTGATCTCAAACCACTATATCACATTGGCTTGTTGAATGCTATTTTTCATTGAGATGCTGAAAAAGTAGCTTGTTGCATTGTTTGTTGCCCCTGCTTGTTACTCTTCCTTTACTTTCTGCTCATTTTTGGAAATGAGAACCTCAGCAGAATGGTATAAAATAATGCCTCTTACTCATTATGTGACTATTTAAAGGTGATTTGATGTCCCCTCATTGCCCTCAAACTAAATAGTTACATGAAACTGTTACTTGTAAGTCATTGTTTCTAAGGTGTGGCACCAGGTTGGGGAATGCTTTGGTACAACACGCTCCTTGAAAGAAAAGCTAGATCATTTGCCTCCTTTAACCTTAATTCCTGTTCTCTAGATCCCACACCTCCGGCTCAGCAAAGTAAAGGATGCTGCAATACAAGGTAAGCATTTCACTCCCTCTTAGGTCTCTGACCTGTCAATTTTTTGAGACAGAAGACAAGGCTGCTCCTGTTTTATGGCCAACTTACATAAAACCATGTGCTTCTGAACATCTCCTGCATAGACTCCAAATATATATTCTCTAACATTTCACAAATAAAAACCAGGACACATGTGGCTAAGCAACAAGAGCATGTGGACAAGATGGCAACAGTTATTGATGGGGAAGTTCACACAAGCTAGGAGAGGCTGCAGCAGTTTGATTTTGCCTAAGCCTTCTGGGAAGGGCAAAATTCCACTCATCCTACTACTTTTGCACTTTGAAGTCAGTTTGCAGCAACTGAGGACAAAGGACGAAAGGGGGAGGGGGAGAAAGACACAGGGACATCTTAAAAGTATCTGAAAAAGTGAGATTACAGAAGATTAATCAGTGCAATCCCTGCCAAATCAGGACAAAACTGCTAATTTAAGCCTTTTGAGAGAGCTGCCTACACTCCTGAACAGCCCCAAACAATCACTGCAAAATAATTAAGTGTGGAAGCCAAATAAACTCCATGACAATGTAGAATGTAGGGTATAGAAATAGAACATGAGCTACTAGAATGATTTCTGTAAAAAAGAAGTGATTGGGATCGTAACTAAGTAGAATAAAACTAAGGAAACGAACATGTTCCCAGAGGCAGAATTTTGCTTCTTCCTGACATAGACTGTTGAAGAGGTGTGATACAGCCAGAGGCTATTTCCAGTCTGGTACACCTGGGAAAAAATGAGTAGCGTAGCTTGTCTGATAAAGAGGGTTTAAAGATGCAGAAATCTGTACAGAGCAGCAGCCATTGATAGCAAAAATGTACGAAGACTTGAAAGTAGCCAGGGCCAATCTCAGAAAGCCAGGGAAGTGGCTATATTAGAGGAGGGTCAAGGAATAAGAACCCCAAGTGCCCAAAGAGATCCAGCTGGAGACCAGAGGGCTCTGCAGTGGCAATGTGGGATAAGATAGCTTTGGAGATACAAATCATTTTCCATCTCAGTGCCAGAAAGAAAGGTAAAAAATCAAATATGATGTGTTCTCTCTCTCTCTCTCTCTCTCTCTCTCACACACACACACACAAAGAGTAGCAACAACAGCAGCATGAGCAGAAAGCTTTTAAGAATATAGAGAGAGACCCAGAGGAGGAGCAGGGAAAGGATGAATATAAGAGGAAGCAAATCAGATGGATAATGAGAAGAGAAAAAGGAGACAGAGAGAGTGAGAGAGATTGTGAACGTCAAACTAGGGAGATTATACCAGATCACAGCAAAGGGATTTTCCTATTATAGGTATGTGAAGTAGAAATCAAATTGGTCCCTAAGAAACTCTTGTATGGATATGGAAAACAGAGCTGAGGCTTTTTGGGGAGTGAGGAGAAAAAAAAACCCTCTATACAGAAAGAGGCAAAAAAGAAGTTTTCTTAGCTCCTACCTTTGAGGTGAGATATGGCACCACTTAATGTTACATTCACAAAAATTTGTGGCATAGTATATATTTCTTGCATTGTCTTCAGCATTTAGAGGAGGCATGAGCAACTGTGTTGCTTTCTATATTTTTTGAAGTGTTCTGGTTATGTGCCTTCACATCATTTCTGACTTATGGTGACCTTAAGGTGAACCTGTCATGAGGTGTTCTGGAGCTGAGAGTGTGTGACGTGCCCAAGGTCATCCAACAGGTTTCTATGGTTGAGTGGGAATTCAATCCTGGTCTCCAGGGTTGTAGTCCAGTGCTCAAACTACTATATCACACTGAACTACAGCTCTGATAATCCCCCATCTCTGCTATCTAGGTCTGATGGGAAGTGTAGGCCAAAAACGTCAACACTTCACTTTGAGTGCGGCATGTAGTAGCATCTCTGTAGATGAAGATTGATGGTAGTACATACCCACCGCATATGGAGTCTACGCTGCTGTCACTAGGCCTTGCTAGGCAGTCTGGGTAACAAGATCTCTCCACATGTGTCAAAACAATTTTGAGGTTAGTGTGGCTGGCAGTTGCTATGGTGTCTGTGATGTTGAGGACCAACCCTTCATGACTCAAAAAGTTCAGGAACTTCATTCAGTGAGATGGTTTTAAATATATTGTCCTTTCCAGATTTAAAGATCAATTTGCTGGAGATAGGAGAAGAGTCAGCTGGTGGCTTTTATGTTTTGGAAGAATGTCATTTAAAACTTTAAAACAATCTTAAAATTTTAAAACAACATTGTAACACAGTCTATTAAGGAGAATGCCATCTGGGAGTTTCAATTCAACACTGAAAAATACTGTTATGTGGGTCAATATGATATATTACCCAGTGTGTTAGATTATGCCATGAGAATACTAGATTCAAATCCCAGCTCTGTCATGAAGTATACTGGGAGGAAAGCCAACACTTCTCAGCTTAATCTACATCTAACATTACATTTAAAAAGCCTTATGTCTCAAACCCCTGTTCAGCTCAGAGATCTAACAGATCAGTCGATCTCCATTTCCAATTTACATGCTGCATTTCCCACAAAAGTTAAGCCCCTCACTTTTAAAAGAATGCAAAATATTGTACATCCTAAACCTATGAACCTTACTAAAGAAGAATGAATTTAATATAATGAATATAAAATTCAAGAATAGTTTGAAGGTCTCTATAGTTCAATTCAAGATAATACAAACTTAAAATTTAGCCCATGACTTCACCAAAGAAGAAAGCTGAGTCCAAAAGAGACCTGTTGCAGTGGCACTGGTCCTTTGGAAAACTATGTCTTTCATGGGTCAATAGGCCCTTAACCCTGGATGATGTTATATAGTAGAACAAGGCACCAAAGACAGAAAGGCCTCACTCTTTCCCCTCTTCTTGTCCCTTGCTGCTCCCACCAGGGAAGGAGAAATGTTTGATGGATTATACAAGTTTTGAGGAGAAGGTATTTGGGAGATTGGGAAAGAGTGGGGGGGAAATCCTGAAAGACGGTGAGTACATTTTTTATCCCCAAACACCTGGTTAGCTTAGAAAATAAAGTTGATTTCCAATCCATGTATATGGAGAAGAAGAGAATAAACTCAGCTCATTTCCAGGCTACTTCAAGATGAACTCTTCCACCTCTCTCCCTCATACCTGTGCAGAGAATCTGCACTCCTTTGTAACTTGTGAGAGGAGAACCGAATGCTATTATGCAACTGAAGCACGCATGACACAATAGTTGCTGATGCAAAGATTTATTTTTACAAAGTCGCACTCAGAATTAATATAGCATTGCTGGGTAAAAAAAAAAAGTGCTTTCAAAAACTGCTGCCATAGGCAGTAGTAAACTTTGCATCTAACAAGAGCAGCCCCTTTACTCATATATCATTGTATTTGTTCTCTTACATATAGTCCTGTGGTGTAAAAAGACTGCCCTATGCAGGGCCACCATAGGTTTGTCATACCAAACAGCTCAAGGAATAGCTTGATGAAAAGAGAAAAGGGCAGTTCTCATCACACCAAGCTTCTTCTTCTTCTTTTTTAATCACACCTTGACTTCCCTGTGCTCTGCACCTTCAACGGAAGCCTGATTCCTTGCCTTCCTTAGCCTCTTCCCCCCAAAAAACCTGCTGAATTTCCTGTATGTACTTCTAGTACAGCATCATGTGCCATTTGCAATGAAAATGCCCCTGTTTCCAGTAAAAGGCTCCCGGAGTCGTTTACCTACCCGAATTTGCAACCTCTTAGCCAACCCTTCCTCTCCTTTCATTTTCAATAGGGTATAATCAGTTTTCAGCTCTTTAACCTTATTTTAAGTGCTCTCCTTTTTAACAATTTGCTATTCCACCCTAAAGCACTCAAAGGGAAAGAAACAGACACATTTTAATTAAATTTCATTCCATTTTCCCCCTTTTCATTTGCATATGTACTTCTCTGGAAAAAAAAATAAAGAAGGAAGGGAAGAAAGAGAGAGAGAGAGATAAAGAGAGAGAGAGAGAGAGAGAAGTGGAACAAAATTTAAAAGGTGGCAGGGATCTAAATGCACACCAAGGGTAAGCAACCAGTTCAACACATCTGGGCTCACTACAAATATGTAAGGAGCCAAAGGGCCACTGCTAATTTCCATCTTTTAGGTGCATGTAATTAACATAATCTTCATATCCTCTTTTCCCTAAGAGCATGACAAATGTGAGATGAATGCTGGTAGCCATACTGCATTCATTTAAAAACATTCCGATATTGGAATTGCTGCTCTGTAATGCTGAAAATTTGATGCAGCCCTCAAAAACAAATTCCTATATCGAGACTCATAAAGTGTTGGCAAAACATAATTAATTTGAGCTCTTTTTTCCTCTTCTGCTCATTTCAAATCCTTCTGTACATCAAATTCTTTTTTTTTTTTAAATCATCTCTCTCTTCTTCCAAGCCTATCTACTAAGAAAGGATAAAGCAAACAGCCATGTTTCACATTAAGCATACAAGGAGTACATAATCTGGGGGTAAGAATACCAAATGAGTAATTTACTTCTGCTTTCCCTTTCATGTGCCCAGCTAAGCAATTTTTTTAAAAGATAAACTTGAAGATATTCATTTCCTTACAATGAAAGCAATATATTTTCACATTTAAATGGTAGAAATTTACACATTTTATTCATATTTTTATCAGCACTTAATGATTCAGGATTTCAAATTTCAGTATACATTAAAACTGGGAAAACAAATTTCTGAAGATTCTATTTTATTGGTGAAAAATACTCTTTACCTATAAAGTTCACAAGTGGATACAAAAACAATACAGTTTGGCAGCTGGTACAACTGGTATTGGAGGCTGTGCTTGAACTAGTTTAATGAGAAAAAAATAAGCCTATTATTCTCCCAAGCTCTATTTCCATAGTCCATCTCCCAATAGCTAACAGGAAGAATTCAGAAGCTTTCACTTCTGCTCGAGTTAACCATGGCTTCTTGTGTTGTCTTTATCAGGAATGGTGGTTAACATTAACTATGGTTAGGAGAGCCAGCCTAGAGCAGTGGTTTGAGTGTTGGGCTCGGACTCTGGGAAAACAGGTTTCAAATCCACGCTCAGCATGGAAACTCACTGGGTGACCTTGGGCAAATCATACTCTCTCAGCCTAAGAGAAAGGCAAAGACAACCATCCTCTGTACAAATTCTGCCAAGAAAATCCTATGGATTGAGTCAGAATCAATGAGAAGGCACATAACAACAAAGTACAAGAAGAACCAAAGCATAAGTCATGAGAACTTGGGAATTGGGGGCACGAACAGAGAAGTACATCAGAGTATTACATGCAAAATGCAGTTTTGGCAAATGCAGGCTCATGTGCTTAAGCGAACCCCTGAGGAATACTCAGTAACCTACACACTCCTTCCTAAGATTTATGCTCAGGAAAAAGATCCACATATGCTTCTATCTGCACCTCTCTCTTGATTTAATCAACTTTTCAAGCTTTGAAGGACAAAACAAAAATGGGTTGAATGGATCTCTTTTTGTGCTTTTCTTTCCTCTTCATCTCCCCAGCTTGAAAACACCTCTGAAGACCAAAATAAATAAATAAAAAAGATGGAGAAGACAATGTGAAGAAGAGAGGCTCCTGTTCCAGATGAATGTTAGCCCCACTAATAAGATTAGCTGTCAACTAAGCCAGCTAACTACGTTATTTTTCCCAGCCTTTCCCTGGAGCCTTTATGGTGCATCACAGAAGCAGGCAACCCTGGGACATCCCATTTCTCATGTCTTCTAGACCCCTGAAGCCATACCTAGCTTTCCTGGGCAGGCCACCCTTGCGAGTAGCTTCTTTTAGGCCAGAATTTGGTGGTTTCTGAAAGTGCAACATTCAGTTTGGGTGATATTTTTAAGACTGGGCAGTTGGGCTGGTGTCCAGGAAGGTCCATTGACTTTCAGAGGTCTGCTGCCCTGTGGGTTACACAATTTTCACTTCTGATGTAGAGTATGAGAAATCATAAGAAAAAGAAGAAGAGATGAAGGATCCACTAGACTACGGCCCTTTTCGCACCTTACCTGGCGCCGCTGGCATCGTGCGGGGATTGCGTGAAAAGCCTCCTCCAGGAAAGAATCGTGTCCCCTGCACTTCCCTCCACACCAGCACCATGCTGGGAGGAAGGAAGTGTGATAGCTCCGCCCCTTCCTTCTGCAGTGCAGCCGGGTACTTTCCACAGCTGCGCTGGGGGAAGAAGTGCGATGGCTGCACTTCCTGGCATTCCACACACAAGGTAAATGCAGGAGGGATGCGAGAGGGATGCACAATCACGCATCATTTTCGGCAAAGAGCCAAAAATGATATACTGTGCGATTGCAGCGTGATCGCTACAGGAGCGAAGTGGGATCACGAGGACGTCCTGTGGAGCTGTCCTCGCGATCCTGCATCGTCCTCGTGGCCCTTTCGCATGGAAATGGCGTGCGAAAAGGGCCTACATATACTGGATGGCATGCCCATCTCTCCTATATGAGTCTCTCTCTCTCACACACACACACACGAACACAGATACACACATGCACATGCACACATACGTGCGCGCACACACACACAGACATATGTATCAGTATGAAACAAGAAGTTTTCTAAGAAATTACGTTAACTGATTCCTTTCATGTACTCCTACCTTCCTTAAATGCTATGACCCCTGGATAACTTCTCATGCTATTAATACATGCATATAATGTTTTGAAGAATGTTTTCCATCTCTTCTTATATTGATCTCTGTCTTTGTCAATGTCCCCAGCTTCCCACATGGGATTACTAAGCCCTGAACAGATTGCTCAAAGAAAAAGATTTTTAGTATTTCTTTTCAGGTTCTGTTTAAGCAATAGCCAGCCTCCTACTTTTGCTCCTATTACTTTTGAAATTGTTCTATTGCTATGATTTTGACATGAATGACCCCTCCCAAAACAAACCAAAACAGAACAGGATGTTTCTGGCATATAACACAATCTCACCTAATAATACTCAATGAAGGAACAGCTACAAGCATCCAGAAAACACAAAACACCAAATCAGGGGTGGGAATCATGCAGTCTTTGACATATTGTTAGCTTGTGAGTCCTAGCAATCCTGAACAGCATAGCCAATGGTGAGAAATGGTGGGATTTACAGTTCATCAACCTCTGGAGGTGCAAATGATGACCACCTCTGAAACATAAAATATTAACATAATTTGTTTACTTTAGTCATTATTTTAAAGATGACTAATGTTTGAAGAAACAGATTTCTTTGCTCACATAAAAAAAAATCAATAGTTCGTCATCCTTGAAAATGTAATATCAAGGGAGGCCCCTTTTTAAAAAAAATAAAAATAAAAATACTTCCCCATAATATTTCATACTGTAGAGATGACCACATTTAGCACTCTCTACTTTCTTAAGGAGAATACATAATATTATCGTAATATGTAAACCACATGTTGTCACACATTATTTAGGCTGTTTGTCTACGGTATGCTTTGTCAATTCTTTTAAAAAAATTATGTAACAGTTTTACAAGAGTATTATCACAACATTGATGTGTATCTAGTGCAGTATAACAAGAATTCATTCAAAATCTACCACAGCTCTGGCTGAAAAGTACTGTATAATAAAAATACTATCCCATTTCCCTCAAAAGTAGGGCACTTGTCTTGTTTATCTCCTCAGGGATACCTACCATTAGACAACTGTTCCCTTTAATGGGTTTATTTTCTAAATCTTCAACATATGCAGTAATTGCTCCTACACAGCTAATTTATCACCAAATTTCTTTTGTTGTTGTTCTGCTTCCTTCGTTTTCAGGACAACAGCCAGTAGAAGAAATCAGTTATAAATGTAACAGATAACAGGATTTCCAGTCTGTTTCATGGAACTGGAGATCTACACAGAAGGGGCCAACCAGTCAGGATGCCTTTTAACAAGTATAAAACCAAAGATGGTATGGGCAGCCACCCAGTCACTTTGAAAGAAGGTCTCACAAAGGTACCATCTTACATAAGACTGCTGTCCTTCTCTGTCACACTGTTCCTGCAAGACTGACAGTTTCTGAAGTATTAGATGACAACCCTTCATGAACCTCACCTTTTATTTTGCTGCCTCAATGTATGGCCATTTCTGCACTGTACTGTTATAGTGCTACTGTTCCACTTTCAACATCCTGTGGAATTCTGGGGTTCATACTTAAGGGAGGGCATTTAGAATTCTCAGCCAGGGAGCTCTTTGGCCTTGGTAAACTACAAACCCCAGAATTCCACAGGATGTTGAAAGTGTAATAATAGCACTGTAACAGAGTAGTGCGGAAATTGTCTATGTATATGAGACAGTTTTTATTAATACAGTGTATTATACGGTTATATAATACAGTGAGACTGTATATATGAGATGCAAGGAATAGTAGGGAAAACTTTTCATGGAATCATCCATAGGGTTGCATAGACATGTAGATACATACAGACACAGATCTCCTTCCTTGACACCTATAAATTGGAGTGGGAACTAATTGTGGTTTTTGTAGGTTCTTCCATGCACTCACACCTTCGCTCACCTTCCCCTTGTTTATGTATTAGTCCTTTGTATGTCTAAAATGTTAATATTACTATTATCACCTGGTAATTCTGCTGTTAAGCTTAAAATCAATAGGATGATCAATAGAGAGATCTATAATTATAGACAACCATAACTGTGTGAGAGAGAAAAAATACCAACCATTACATTTGCTGCTGCATAAGGTTGTGGTACATCAGTCTGTTGTTCTAAATGTTTCCAAAATCCTATGGATTCATTGTATTATATAGCATAAGAAGCTCTTCTCATGTCTGGCCCATCGGTATCAACATGCTAGGCATCTGAGGAGCTGCTTTGCTATATGGTACAGCTACATATTTATCCAGAGGACTCTGAAAATCACTTTTGTAGATAAATGGAATTGGTATTTCCCAGGGGCCATTTTGCCAAGGGACTACACAGGAGGTGCCTGATTAAGAGGTTCTGGATAATGATGATTCTGGATGGTAGGAATTCCATTATGCAATCTTAGCAGTTAATTACATTTTGGGCATATCCGTGTGTGTGTGTGTGTGTGTGTGTGTGTGTGTGTTGCAGACAAGGCATTTCTTCCCTCCCCACACTGTAAATTACTAGAGCACATCATGACCCATTATTCTCTTCAGTTATGACTTAGCCAGCCAAAAAAATTCATTTAACTTCCCACTATCTCTTTATCTTTTCTGACTGTGCCCTTTACTAACTCTCCCTTGGGCTTCTTTCTTCTGGTACTTCAAACATTTATTATTATTGGTTGTATTATGTCAAGCTGTTGGTTCTTCAGATTTCTTCTTAATTTCCATGTGTATCTTGACCTGCTAAAATTTTTGTTCCATGCCACTTGGCTCTCTTGTTTGACTATCTAGTTATAAAGGCTCCCCCTTTGGGTTTCATAAGCCCATGTGTCTACTGAGTTTAGCTTTTCTAGCTCCTTTTTCTCCCCCTCCCCCTTGTTCCTGGCTTTTTAATTTTAAATCAAGTGTATGGCGCTACCTCCTGTGATTTTAATAAGCTATTTTTAAAGCAGCTTTCCTGCTGATCTTAGCTTTTACCCCTCCCATTAATTTTGTGAGTTTTCCTTTGTGATAGTTCCTAACTAACCTGGGAGGCATTTCAACCCACAGGTGTTCAGCTACCTGCATGTAGGCAATAGATCTCAAGAGAGCATGTTTTCCTCCCTTTACCCAGCATGCACAGTGATTCAGTTTTAGGAACTGGAGGCCAATGTGTGCTTCTCATATCTCCTCCCAATTGTCCTCTCATTTAGATGCAAGTTATTTTTAAGTATCAGCATAGTAATATAGTGACAGATTGTACCAAGTATTGCTAGCTAACATCATGAAGATAGGGAAGCTTGTGCTACAGAATCAAAGAACAGCAACTGAAGCACAACACCATAGCCCTGTTAGTACTTGATCTGTTCTACATGGACCCATTCTATGCATTACTGTTCTTTATGCAATGCATGTAGGTACAGGGTTTGAGTCTACTTGTTTGCCAAAACCAAAATTCCAATGGATTGAGACAGTATATTTCTCACTACAAGGTATGTGGACATAGACACATCATTTTCTATGTCTGGAAATTTCCTTCTAGTGAAGGGATGGGTTACTTGAAATTACCCAGATGTTCTTGAAGAATTTCCATCATCCCTGATAACTGCCCTCTTGGTGGAACTGCTGGAAGCTAAAGTCCAGAAATTTATGGAGAGCGATAGCTGGTTCCCCACCCCTGCAATGATGGATGCTTCACCATTTCTTGAGTTCTCAGCATCTTATGGGCTTGGAACTTATACCATTTTTTCTCCAAATATGAACACATCCATCCCAAGGGGTTCACAGTCTGTTAAGAGAAAACATACTGAGCTCGAACTTATTCATATACTGCATAAATTCTCTTAACAGGATGGTCACATATGGTGAACATGCATTTTGGGAAACAGATTCATGTTCCTTCATTAATCTGTATGATTCCTTCATATGTGTGAACCATACTCATGGAAGATGAGTAGGTCTGGTCTGACACCTTGTAAATATCATTATCTCTGTCCATGCCTGCAGAGCCAATCTGTTCATATGTTCTCTTCACAAATTGTCAGATGACCTGTGTCAGCTAGAAGCAAGTGTTGCCACTATATAGAGCTACTCTCCCCTAAGTCCCTACCATTGTACAGAAAACAATCATGTGAAGAGAGATACAGTAGCAGGGAATATGGAAGTGAAACTGAATTAAGATTCTTCATTCCATCATTTCTACTGTAAAGTACAGAGAGTTCACAGATTTCAGATGTATTCCATTTTGGAGGATATAAATTAAATGGCATTTGCATGTTTTTATCCATAGTCTTACTTATGATTGCACTTTGTACAACACATCAGAAGTATGGAAAAGAGGATGTCCATGCTATTTCTTTCTTTCTACTCTTCTAGGTCACTCATGGAGACCTGTCTCCAGCAAAAGTCAGGCTGGGTGTCTTTGAGTCATTTCTGACTTATGGAGACTCTAATGTGAACCTATCATGATATTTTCTTGGCAAGATTTGTTCAGGGGGGTTTGCCACTGCCTTCCTCTGAGGCTCAGAGATTGCTCAAGGTCACCCACTGGGTTTGCATGGTCAAGTGGGAATTGAAGCACTGATCTCCAGAATCATAGGCTAATGCTGAAACTACTACATCACAGTGGTTCGTATAATATGCTGTGCCTTATGCTCAGAACCAAATCACTGAGTGGGATACAAGCTTCAAGTTTCAGATCTGAGATAGGATAGATCTGGACCAGGGTTGCTATAAAAACATTATTTCATTTAATCATTGCTGCCTCTTGCTTAACCGAAGCCTGCTGAGTCAGAGACCTACTGCTACTACATTTCCAAAGAGAAACTGATCAAAATTGCTCGCCCGACTGGACTCTGCCCCATGGGGCACTCAGTGGAGATACCCATCTCAGACACATACAGTTTAGTCTTCAGAAGTCACACAAGTGGGACAGCTTTCTGCTACTCTTTGTTTCCAAATTCTCAGGCTCTTTTGCCAAAGTAAGACTCCCCCATTGTAAAGCTGTTCAATGAAAACCTTTGCAGCTGTCATAGCTGCTCATTGCCTCAGTGCCTGTGAACGCCACTTGGCTCTTGCGCATTGATGCATTTACTGTACTGGTAATTAATGCCGTTAGCTTTGTAATTAAAAAATACACAACTTTTTGCCTTTATAGTTAGGGTGATAACGCTGCAAGGAAGAAATAATTAAAATGAGATGAATTGCCTTTGAGTTGAATGAAATGGAAAGGGAGGGGACAGGAGGGATGAGGGAGAGGCGCCAGGCCCCTGCTAATGAAGCAAAATGATGCTGTCGGCTTTGGGGAGATGCTTCTCCTATTCTTCTTCCTTTCTCTTGGGTTCCAGTTTAATGGACTCCGAAAATATTGGCTGGCAGAGAGACTCTGCAAGTCATAGGTGGCTGTTGTTTTGGCCACTGCTAATCATGCAAGCCATAAGTACAAACGCCTGTTTATTGAAGCCACTCCCTCTTTCTCTCCCTTCCCTTTACCTGGCTATATCAGGTAATGGGCTGTGAAATTAGCTTTTCTATTATTATTAATTAGATCTGATGTTAGGTTTTTATCTTTCCTATTTAAAGCAGGAAAAGGGCTAATTGTTTAAACTAATGCCAAGACCTAAGACTTCGTGCATCCCATGGAACAGGATCATGGTGCATAATGTAATGGTAAACTGGATGATGCCTTAGCAAGCCTGACGTGTAACTTTGCTCTCTTCCCACCATTTACCTCTCAGTCCTGACCCTGACATACTTACTTACTTACCTGTTTATTTATTTTTGCATACCTGTACTAGCTATTTTGCCTTAGCCAGCTCAAGGATATCCAGAGGCAAGCAGAAAGAATTGCAATTATGTAAAAGGACAGAGATTGGAAAAAGTAGATAGTGGAAGAGCCGGGCAGCCATTTGCACTAGAAATGCAAATGGTAAACACCATTTGCAGACTGGAATCCAGTCAGCAATTGAACGAGGACTAAAATCTAGAAAAGATTAAAGCAAAAAATAAAACCTCAATTGGCTAACATTAGAGGAGTTCTCATGCTCACACCCCTTACAAAGTGAAGCAATCTCTCCTTTCCACACATTTGAAATGCATTGGAAGGAAAACTTGTAGAGCCTTCCAGATGTACATGTGGAGAGGTCTAGTACATGAGAGTTTACCCTTCTTGGGTCACATGGACTACTTTTTCTAATGTGTTTCAAACTTTTTGAGGACATGGATGCTGGGTACATGAGCAGAAAGGACTGAGGGGAAGACAGCTTGTATGATCCTATAACTCCTGAGCAATTCTTTTAACATTTGGAGGGGATGAGGTCATACAAACCTTCCTAGTATGAAATCCACGAAGAGGCAGTCCACACCTCCCACAGCTGACTGATTAACCTTGGATCTAGTACTTCTTTGTTGTACAGTACAATTCAGGTTTTTGTTAGTGTACAGATTTACTCTGTTTAAGCCCTGTTCAGTGGTTCTTCACCACAACTTCTCAAGGGAGTGCCTAGCTTCACCTCTTCTTTAGTTCCTTTCCTCACATTGAAAGCAACATATCTGAAGAGGAAAGGCTGAAGTTAATGTAGTAAACATGAATCCTGGAAATTCAGGGATCTTGCTTATGTGGGAAGCCTCCATGCGACCAAGAACCTCTACTCTGCAGAAGCACTAATCTTGTCCTGTGTGGGACAGTGACAAAGGAGGTGAGATTAAGCACTCCTCTGCTCATCTTTTGGAGAAACTACTGATGTACAACTGTTACTTTGAAAGTTTGTATTTCAGCTCTCCATACAGCATGAAGCCACCTCTTTCCCAGAACTGTGTCTCCAGCAGTGCCACACTGTACCGTTATTGTGGCATCCACTGTGGATAGGGCAATAAGTTTATCATTTGATTGGAAAACGCTACATATAGCACATTGTCTGGACTGCTGCCATGAACTGACTTGTAAATGTACCTTGAGATAGTCAAGCAGATGAACTTGGCCTAATCACAATATTTTTGACCAAGAGATACCACTAGAAATATCTTTACATCTCCATGACAATTCCTGAATATTACTCATGAAGTGTACCACAGCTGAATTGAACTTTTGCAGGGTTTTCATACCTGGCAGACTAGAAATATTGTGTTAATCAAAATCAATATTTAAGTACATAATATTAATACAAATACTTTGAAACCTATTTTGAAAAGCAGGGTTTGGAAATCAAGAAATCAGCTTCAATGTTCTTATTTGTGAAATGCAGCTAAAACTATTTGTCCATTTCTGTAATCCATAGCTGATTCATACATTATCTGCAGTGACATAGCAGCATATATTTCCTTCTACATCAGATCAGTTGGAAATAATTATGTGACCAAGTAGCACTGGCATGGGAGGTAAACATCTCCATCTTCCTATACAATTCTTACCTGACTCACACAACAAATGTTGCTGCAGGGGAGGGTAAACTTTTGATGGTCTCCGTGGAGTGAGACCAGAGTGTTGTTTGATTGGTGCTAAGTGCCAAATCAAGACACGTGAAAGGGGCAAAGGAGAAAGTGAATCAATTCTGATGTTTCTCTTTGCCCAGAATGTGCCTTACAGCATTATGTGGAACTTTACTCCTCCTACCAGGTTCTAGTTTTGGTCAGTGACATAGAAAGCATTACTGAGTTTGGGCCTTGGTGGGGTTAAATTTGGAACCCACTTATTTAGGATTGGAGCAGCTTCCACGGCCTCCGCAATGGGTCTTCCACCCCAGGATATTAAACGTCTTGAGCATTGGAAATCTGCAGCAGTTAAGGTATGTGTGTCCCTTGCAAATTTGATTATATATTGTTCTAACTTGTTCTTGTTTTTGTTCTGTTATGGATTTTAGGTCCAGTGTGACATGTCAATGGGTTCTGATCTGTTGCCACAGCATGGTTTTCTGGGCAGAGCATCAGGCCCAAAATTGCCACAGTGGTGTCCAGTTTGGGCTGGGCGATAGTGACACACTGGAGTGGTTGGGCAGGAGGAGCCTGCAGTGGAGTGGCCTGTCACTTTTACTGTTTCAAGAGTCCCAGGGGCCTCCGCCCAATGTTTTCGTTATTCATCTGGGGGGGAATGACCTTGGTTTGTTAAAGGGCAACACCCTTGTTTTACAAGCTCTTCATGATTTTCAGGTTATTAAAATTTGTTGGCCTAGAATTTCTTTAGCTTTTTCTGCAATGTTACCCCATCAGGTTTGGCAGAATGCTGGAGATCTCAAATGTATTGACTGCACCAGAAGATTGGCAAATAACAAGATTGGGAATGCTATGCAATGGGGATTGGGCCACTTTATTCTTCATCCTGGCATCCTATTTGGGTGGCCAAAGCTCTATAGAGCAGATGGGGTGCACCTGTCTGATTATGGGAATCAGTCATTCCTGAAAGAATTGAGAGAGGGGGTGAGGGCCATCTTGTCCAGCCCGGTGGAGGAATGGGACTAAGTGGACACTTGCCTCTTTCTGTGGCAGAGAATGAGGGATAATAAATCTTTGGTGATCACCTATTGGCACCCTTTTGGTGCAGGGTAGGGCTCTGGAACCACTCTTTAGGGCCCTGCATTCCCAGGGGGTTTGGTGAAGGAGGCTACCCTTAAGGTTAACCCGGGAATAAGGCTCTCACTTGGCGGCTTGAGTAGGAGTCCCTGGGTTACCTTACATGATGCTGGACTGGAGAGCAACCAAAGCAATTTGGTCTGCCCCTGGGGCTCAGGTGTTATCACCCATGAATATGCTACGCAGGTTGTCACATTGTGACCCTGGCATCAGCTGGACCCATATCATGTTGCTCTCACCCTCTTGTAGCTTTCAGGCTAACTCAATTCAATTAAAACAGGTCAAAATAAAGTGGCCCTTAGTTAATCCAACTTTGTGTCTGGTCTCTTTATTCCATGGTTGAACATCAAACAGCTTCTTTCTATAGACACTAATAGCTTCTTGTGGGAAAAAGAAAGTTTGATTATAGGAACAGAAATAGTTCCGGTATTGTTCAGATAATATGTGCAACTAAAACGGAAAGCAAAGCCAGTTTACAGTCATGGTAATGGTGCCTGAGTTGGTTACATGAGTAAACTCAGCCAACTAGGAATCACATAATGAGAAGAACAATACCTCCAGTGAATCCAATGATACCACATATCTAACTATACTTCTGGAATAAGCAAATACCTTTCCCTTTTATAGGATCTGAAAAATCATTGATAGGAGTGGTTTTGTTCTTGTTCTTGGTTTCTTGTTGTTAACTGCCATCAAATCAACTTTGACTTATGGTGACCTTGTGAATGAGAGATCTCCAGAACACAACATCATCAACAGTCCTGCTGAGCTCCTGCAGATTCAGGACCATGGCTTCCTTGATTGAGCCTATCCATCTGTAATGCAATCTTCCTCTTTTCCTACTGTTTTCTATCCTACCAAGCATCTTTCTCTTTTCTAGTGAGTTATGTTTTCCCATGATACGTTCAAAGTAGAACAGTCTCAGTTTAGTCATGTTGACAACTAGGGATTGTTTGGGCTTGATTTGCTCTAGGACCTATTCATTTGTCTTTTTTTGTAGTCCAGGGTATCCCTAGAACTCTTCTCCAGCACCA
The DNA here is from genome assembly GCA_948472985.1 of Iguana delicatissima. Lineage (NCBI taxonomy): Eukaryota > Metazoa > Chordata > Lepidosauria > Squamata > Iguanidae > Iguana > Iguana delicatissima. The sequence continues at coordinate 208,759 of CAOKZL010000316.1, forward strand.
CTTTTCAACTGACTACATTTTCTTCCTACCAGCTTTCTTCATTGTCCAGTTTTCACAACCATACATAGAAATCAGAAATATAATAGTATGGACAATCCTAACTGTAGTATTCAATGATGCATCTTTATACTTCTGGATCTTGCCAACTTCTGTCATGGCTGCCCTTCCAAGTCCTATTCTCCTCCTGATTTTTTGACCTAATTCTCCATTCTCATTAATGACTGAGCCAAAGTATGGAAAATCTTGAACTATTTCAGTGTATTCATTGTTTGTTTCAAAGTTATTTAAATCATCTGTGGTCATTTTTTTTTCTTAATGTTCAATGGTACACCTGCCTTTGTACTTCGTGGAATTTCTTCAGTGACCGTTCCAAGTCTTTGCTATTTTCTGCTAGTAGTATGGTGTTTTCTGCACATCTTAAACTGCTGTTCTGTTCTCCAAACTTCACCACTTTTTCCTTGGAATCTAATCCTGCTTTATACATGATACATTCAGCATACAAATTAAACAGATAGGGTGATAAAATGCAGCCTTGCCCGATCCTCTTGCCAACTGGAAACCTTTTTATTTCTCTGTGTTCTATCCTGATGGTAGCCTCTTCTCCTGAGTATAGAGTACACATCAGGACAATGAAATGTTGTGGCACAACCATTTCTTTAAGAGTGATCCATAGTTTCTTATGAGCTACAAAATCAAAGGCTTTTCTATAATCTATGTGTTGACTTTCTTCTGAAATTCTTCAATGCAGTCTATTATTCAATGTATGTTTGCAATATGAATCCTAGTGCCTCTTCTTTCCCTGATCCCAGCTTGAACATCTGGCATTTCTCACTCCATATATCATAAAAGTCTCTATTGTAGAATTTTTTCATCACTTGGTTGCATGGGAAATGAATGTAATGATCCTGTAGTTATTGCAATCCCTAGCATTCCCTTTCATGGGGATTAGAGTGTATGTTGAACATTTCCAATCTGTAGGCTATTGTTTTGTTTTCCATATTTAATGACAGATTTTACTTAGAACTAGAATAGATTCTGTCTCTGTAGCTCACTGATGAAAAAAAAAATTGAGATAATGTCCCAGTTCTTACAGCTCATTCCCCTGCTTATTTAAACCTCATCTGTTATTTGGTATTAGAGCCATCTTCTTCACAATTGCTTGCAAGTAAGTCCTCTCTGGTATGATTGAAATAAATATATATATAGTCTGGATGTACATCTACTTGTATACTCACCAGCAATGCTATCCATGTGGATTAAGTGTGTTGTGGTGTATGTGTGTGTGTGTGCCCTTAAATCATGTGCCAATCCCATGTATTACATAGGGCTTTTATGGGGGGGCAGGAAGGAATACTTGGAGGTGTTTGCCATTGTCTTTCTCTGAAATCTATATTGCAACACCTGGTAATAATCCAAGTCCTAATCAGTTCTGATCCTGCTTAGTTTCCAAACTCAGATGGGATCTGGTATCTTCAGGGTATTTTGCCTTTGTTAACTACATCTCAATGAAACACGTTTTGAGCTTGGTTAAAGGAAATTAAAACACAGCATTATTCTAGACATGTCTTTCTTTTTACCTACACCAGTGGAATCTGAAGGAACCCTCCTAAAATTCACTGTGGAGATTACAGTGTGGTGTTATCACAGTTATTTGCAACAATAATGTCTAAATGGCATGAATGAAATAACTTAAGTTTCACCAAGATTTAGGAGTCAGAGGAGTATGATATATTGCTCCAGAAAAACGGTTATACACTCATAACAGGCTGGGTTCATTTCCTAGCATCTGTCAAGATTCCTTTTGACTCCCATGCTGCATTTGGGCCTTGCCCTCCACTTTTATTTCTTTCCAGTTGATTCCCTAGTATCCGCGATGGAGTGAACCATTCAGTGGCTGGATTCAAAGGCTTCAAAAGGAATAATTAATGGTGCAGTAGGTTGTCAGAATTTGATTCCCACAAGGGAACAATCATGGCAAGACAGAAAGCAGATGCTCAGGATTAAAGAAAAGAGCATCTGTATATACTGAGGCAGCCCCATAGGGGTTGTTTAGTAACTGAATTTTTGTTGCATTAATATTAGCCATAAAATACCCTAACCATGCAGCCTTCCAAGTCTTTACTAGACCCAATTTTTTTCCTAAGATCCATGGAAATAGAAGCAAGCTGAATAAGGATGGGGAGGGGGCTCACACAAGAGCTGAAAGACATTGTTCTTGACTTTTTATATCCCACTGTATTATCAATATTGTATTTGAACAGATACTCTGGGCCTAATCTCAGCTGCGTTTTTATATTGGAGCAACATTACTGAAATCTGTGGTTCTCCCAATTTGCAATAATGCCTGAAAAGGGAGAAGGAGCAGGCTTTTGCCTGAGGCAGAACTGATGCTACAGGCTGCTTTCACCCAGCACAGGTGATCAAAGAGAAAGGTCAAGCAAAGAGGATCAAGAAGGGAATAAGGCTTACCATGTATGTGTGTAAGAAAAAGGGAAAGGGTGCTTGCTGTGATGAGGTTATGTTGAATCAGTGTTAGCGGTGATTCCATACCACAGAGCAATGCGTGTGGACGGTATTACCTGAGATGAGAAGAAAAAAATCTGTGTAGATTTTGCCAGAAGATGTATCAATAGGATTTAGGAAGCTGCAAAATCAAGCCATTGGTTCATTTAGCTGGTCCAGCGCTATGTATAAGTTGCCTGGCAGCAATTATTCAAGGTATAAGACTGGCAATATTTCTATTTCTACTTAGGCTTGGCAAAGAATGGAACCTTGGACTTCTCACAAGCATGTGCGCTCTCTCATCTAAGCTACAGCCCTTCCCACTTTCTTATTCCAGCTCATGTACTTCTGTTGTTGTTCTGTTGTTGCAAGATTAATGTGTGCACTCACACATAACATCTCCAAATGCTGATTTCTCTACATCTTTTTCTCTTTAGAGGAATATTATCATGCTGGAACCAGTCTCCAGCATTTGCATTATAAAAAGACTGTAATGGTAACATTCAAGTTAGGATGACTTGGGTTCAAATGGCTTCAAGTCCTTCAGCAGCTTGTGGGACTTATTGCAAGAACACTGGAGTAAGACAAGAATTAACGTTTCAAACCAACCAGCACCAGAAAACAACTCCTGGGATCAGAAAATCCATCTGGTTCTTTCTGCCTCTTACACCAGCCTTTGTAATAAGGATTCTGCAGATGGATCATAGCTGGCAGTTTTACTGCTGATGCATGAAGTAAAACTGACTCTGGCTCATTCGCCTTAGCTGTGTCAGCTCCTGCAGGGCTAAGTGTAAGGAACTGCGACTTGAAGCAGCAGATATTTTGGCCAAATCCTGGCTCACTTGCTTTCCCCAGCTTTACCTGGTGAAAAGGTCTTGGGAGACTAATCATTCCTGCAACCTGAAACCCATTCTATAACACCTGTCCCACCCTGCCCCAATTTTCTGCCCTCAGTGCAAAGCTGATGTTGGAGATGTAACTGAAGATAAATGGATGAGACTGGAGCTCTGTTTGAATAATCCCCTTTGAAAATACTCTGTAGGTGACTGCTGACTAGCTAATTCTTATGAGGACTAAGGATGTTTTGCTCCTTGGACCATTTTTTAAAAAACTTATTTCAGTGTTGCTCCTTCAGAAACTTCATACTAAATAAAATTCTGGCTTACATATTTTGTGATACATCCAAATCACTACAGTTCAGGATTTTTCCTTTCTTGTTAAGGGAGATAAGCTGTTCAGCTAACCCAGGCTACTGTGCAATGTGTATGAGATTGAGATTAAACTTCAACCATGCTCCTATATCACATCAACCTGTATTAGTAAAACACTAATAATGTATATTGTTCTGCATTCTTTTATGGTCAACAGGTGACACTCAGTATGGCCTCAAAACTAGGTAACTGCAAAGACTGAGGCTGGAAGCTATTGCCCAAGTTTCATCTATAAGGAATACAACTTGTCTGAAACAAAATAGACCATTAAATAAGGTAGATTTTGCTGATATGCTGCAAAGTAGCCCCCCATCTTATAGGTGAATCAAAGATGCTATTTAAGAAAATGCAAGCAGACAGGTAGAAAGAAAACTGAAGTGTTTCACATTTCCAGTCATTTGTTGAACATTCACATACTTATGGACATACACACACAGACTTCCCACACAAGTCACAAGTCCCCTTGTGTCTCCTTTCCATATTAAATATTCAGGTATAGCATAGGAGATTATAACCTCTACTGATCTGGGCACCAGGCACGGTTTTAGCCACTGGACATAGTCACCACCACAGTAATATTAGACAGAATATATATTCAAACAAACAAAATAATCTTAATAGAAGTCTCAGTACTGAAATAATACAGAAGGTCATCCAGGACATGTTCAACTCCAAACTTTGGTTTGTTTTGTCTGGAGATTTGTCAAGAAAAAGCATTTCTCTTTGTGTAGGGAATGACATTACTTAGCAAACAAGGGCTTGCCTAGATAAGACAAATTATCTATTGTGAATAACAGCTGCAGCTGCCCTGGCACTGAATCTGAACTGGGTCTAATGCTTTCAAAAGACAAGCCACAAGGTTCCTCTATTCTGAAGGCCAAGAAGCCACAAAGTATATTACGTAGCCTGCACAGCAAATGACTAGTTGGCTCTTGAAGTTTGATTCTTTCTGAATATGGAAACAGAAACAGCTAGAGGAGCATGTACCACGTCAGATTTGGAGGTCCATATCTATGTAAGGTTCTTGGAAAATGAAAGTGTTTTTCTTCTTCAAAAGAGAAGATTGTTTCCCTGCAATGGGCCACTTGATCTGCAGGCTGGGAAAAGTTCTCCACCAGGTGGCCTACTTTACTCCAGGAAAGTAATGTAATTCAGATTGACAACATTCACAGTCATAATACACTCAGCGCAGATGCCACCCTACCCAATTTCATTTCCTTCAGTGGGATATACATATGGAAATGTATCAAAATTCCCATTCCTGCTTTGTACCCTAGGGTAGCTGCATCCACACCACACAGATGTAGCACTTTGATACCATTTTAAATGCCATGGCTGAATTCTACAGAATGTTGGGAGTTTACAAAATTTATAAAGAGTGCTAGTCTTGTAGTTCAGGGGTCCTAAATTCATCACCAAACAACAAATCCCAGGGTTCCCAAGGATGAAGCCATGAAAGTTAGGGTGGCATCACACTGCTTTAATTGTGTGGTGTGGATGCACCGAGTTATGCAATGTATCATCAAAACAAGAATAAGACCTTGTGGTAGCACAGAGACAAACAAGTGTTATTTGGTTCTAGCTTTTACGCACTGCAGCCCACTGTATTTGAACTGGAACTCATGAAAGCTTATGCCAAACAAATCCAGTTGGGTAGCGAAGGGGGGGTGATGGGAGCAGTTCACCACGCCCCCATACACCACGGCCACGCCTCTGCGCACAATGGCTATGCCCCCTCCCACCCCCTCCACACAGCAGCTCCACTGCTGAACAAATATTATTTTTTGAGGTGCCAAAAGGCTATATTATCCTAGCCTCAACAGATTGACATGTCTGTTCTCCTGGAATGTGTAACTTAGAGTATCTTAGATGGCAGCCCTTGAAAACAGTTTCACAGCTTTTTGCAAAGAGGTTCAAAAATTGCTGAAAAGATAAGCGTGCAATGGTAACCAAACTTTTTTTTTTCAAACTATATACCACCACCTCCTTTTCAGCTCAATTAGTTGAGTCCACTGAGCAGTATTAGGAATTTTCCTGAGCAGAACACTTTCTTCTAGCAGGGATCATTGGCTTTCCAGCAATGAATTATAGGAAAGCACTGATTATAAGAAGACCTATGATCTATGAGAAGGTTCCAATGCTGCTCAGGGCAAATCATCCCATGCCTATAGAGGATGTGGTATATATATAGAGAGAGAGAGAGAGAGTAGAGGTGATGATTTAAGGTTTCACACACAAGAGACTTTCAGAATTTACCCATCCTTCTATGAGCATAGACTTGCATGCATAAAAAATGTAATGGAAGAATCACTTGAAAAACACAGTTCTTGACAGTGTGCATTGGGTATGACATTTGAGAATGAATTCCAATGTGTTTGTTAAGTTCCAACGCAAGTTCCTTCCTTTCCATCCAAAATGCGGGCAGCTTTGCAACTAAACTTGGCAATACACAATCCCTATCCAAGATTTTAGAATTCAAGGAGAGTAAACACACCCTTTGCCTAATTAAAATCACAGCTTAAGAAGTTTGTGCAGAATTAAAATGCGTTTATTAAAAAAGAAGCACGTACATTCATATAGAAGATGACATCATAGGCTTCATACCCAATCTACTCAACTACATCTCTCTCTCTCTTTCTCTTTTTTTCTTTTGTTAATGTTATTGAAAAGTAGGACAGAGACCAGCCAGTCTGTTTTTGAAACCCCTGACCTTTTCCTCAGGTCAAGTAAGTGAGGAGAGGATGACAATGTGTGCACATTATGGAAATGATTAGTGAAAAGTGTTGAAAGACATGCTATCACCTCCTGCTTTTACCAGTAGAATCTAGTAGCATTCTAGTCACTTTCTAATAATTGATTCCATGATAAATGCATACAATACACCTGCTTCTATTTATTTATATGGACTGTTGAGAATATTTGGAGTTGAAACCAAATATGGGAAAGTTCTGGTTCACAAACAAGTCCAACTCCTTCTCTAGCCTCCATAGCATTATACGGACTGAGTTGCTTTACACTACTGTCTATTTCACTCTTGCAACTGGCTTTTGCAACACACTGGGTACAGATTTAGGGTCAAAATACAACATTTCTTCATTTTTAACCTGGATTTAACATGCAGGATTTTTTAATTTGGGAAGATTTAATAATAATCAGAGAGCCAGCATGATGTAGTGGACTACAATCTTGGAGACCAGGGTTCAATTCCCTGCTTGGCCATGGAAATCCATTGGGTGACCTTGGGTGTGTCACACACTTTTAACCCCCAGAAAAACCTGTGACAGCACTGTCTTCGGGTTGCCACAAATCATAAACAACTTGAAGGAAGTCAACAACAACAAACAAGGCCGTAACAGGCACAGCAAGGAAACTGAACTCTTTTCTCATTTTCTGTAGTCCTGAGGAAAATTCCTTCACCTAAAGCTGTTATTTTACTGTAGTTCACTCTATGCAAAGCTGCTTGTGGAAACTGGTTGGAAAATTCAGCAGCCCAAGATGATGTCTTTGGCCAGACTGCTGACTGGGGCTGATTACTGGGAATACATAACTTCCTTGTTGCAACAACTTCACTGGCTTTAGTTCAGTTCCAGGAAGAATTTAAAGTGATGGTTATGACCCATAAAAGTCTCATGCCAGGAGCAAGATGGGCTAAACACTGAAGCAGCAACATTGCCAACAGCAACAACAACAATTTGCACTGGAAGGTGAACACCACAATTGTCACTCACTGGACTGCTAGATCCAGGTAATTTTCAACCTCCTGCAAGTGATATTCTCCTTTTTATTAATGCACATTAAATGAAAAAACACATTTGATATCACATCTAGCTTGATTCATAGTGCCCTTGCTTCACAGCTGTACACTTCTCTTAATTGAGTTTATCAAGTCTACATCCTTTCTCATGCTAATGTCCTTCTATTTGTATGTGCTGGTATTTGTAGTAAGAAGTGAAATGATAATCCAAGTTTCATGGTTAGGATATAATCCCCTAGCCAGTATATTAAAAATATCCTTGCTACCAAAAACCAAACCAAAACATAACAAAAACAGTGAATACAAAAGCTTAAAATTGAAGCATGCAGGCCTCTAAAGTTACTTCATATATTAGTTTCTTTTTAGACAACCATGCCATGGATTGAGCTCTGTGCTAAAAGTCTAATATATTACATTGGCTTTGGAAACAGATACGCTTGTCAGAAAGTCAGGACTAGTTGTGGTTCTTTGGTATGAAATGTGAAATAATGGCCTTTAGATTGCAATCCTATGAACGCATACTAAATAAACCACACTGAACAAAGGAATTAGAGTAGGCATCCATTGCACTGTTACTCTGCAGAACTACATTGTTGGCACTGCTTACAGAACATCATACAAAGGGCCTTTCCACACTACACTGTTATAGTGCTATTATAACACTTTCAACATCCTGTGGAATTCTGGGGTTTGTTCTTTACTGAGGCCAAAGAGCTCTCTGGCTGAGAATTCTAAAGGCCCCTCTTCTAAACCGCAAACCCCAGGATTCCATGTTGAAAGTGGAGTAATAGCACTATAGCAGTGTAGTGAAGAAAGGTCTATATAGTCTTTATGGGTACATTTCCTTAGCACGAAGCCCAACAAACAGTGCTTTTGTATATTTTAAGACAAAAAAGCAAAAATGGTTTCCATATTCTTAACCCTACAAGCTATTCTTCCAACTGTCTCACAGTAGTTTCAGACATCAGGCCAAAGCAGAGAGAAAATGGATGTGTATTTTGAATGTTACCCATGGGTCACACCTTCCCTGAGTTGGTGCAATGACTGAAGCCATTCTGAGATTTGTCTTGGCCACTACCATTTCTTGCAAGTAAAGCAAAGGAGAGGTGGAAGTAGGTAAATGTGCGAAGAAGAAAAGGTGAAATAAACCCAACTACAAGGGGAAAATGTCCAAAAAAACAAAGCAAAGCAAAACAAAACTCAGCCCGTAGGACAGGGGAGAATCGAGGCCTCCACAGATGAGTGCTTTTAATTAGGAAGAGGGCTGAACAGCAAGGAGCTTATGCTAATGAGGAGCCTATTTTAATCAGCTTATTTTGAAAAAAGCAGCATTTTGTAACAGTCAAAACAGGTCTAAAAAATGGTAATTATCAGTAATGTGTTAACAGGGAGGGGGTGTCTCTGCGGGCTGAAATTAACGAGTTTCCTGTCTGACAGCAGCATATACAGGACACAGCAGTTTCTAGGCAGGCAAGATGGCTCTGCCAATGTTCTGGAAACTCATAGATTAGACATAGCCAATAATTTGACCCTATTCCTTTGAATTCTAAGTCTTTTCCTTCCTTCAATCAATTGGCTTGAATGGGATGTTTTCTTTTCCTCTTTTGTTATCCTTCTGTTGTACCCCAACCTGGCCTGGGCTGGCTGCTGAATTAATAAAATTTGATTGTTAACTACAAATGCTGGAGAGCACACCAAGAAACCAGGTGGCTGGCAACCCTGATTGCTCCAACCTTTGCAAAGCATCTATCTCAACACTGAGCCCAACACTGGCTTGCTGGTATTGGGTGATATGAATGTTAATTTATATAAGAATGACACCATCTTTATAAGGCATGCCATAATCACACTGTTAGTCTTCTCATGAACCAATTTTCCATCTTGATAACTTAGAAAAGCTGCTTTTTTAAAATTTTGGATTACACCTTCCAGCATCCCCAGCTATGTGAGGGTGCCCTGAGAGCTGAAGTAAAAAAAAAAAAGTAACATTTCCAAACACTTTGCAAAGCAAAGAGGATTTTGTAGCACTGGTATGTGTCAACACAAATGCCAATTTTCATGGTCCTGGTTTGCTTAAAAACAACAACACAACTCTATGCCAAGTGTACAGTGCCATCTGCTCTAGTAAGAGCTGCCATCCACATTTTTTTTATAGCATGTATGACAGAGAACCCTACAAAGCATCACTCTCAGAGCTTTCAAACAACCTTGAAGATGAAAACAGGATAGAACGGAGTATGTTTAATGTGTTGCATAAGTCAGGGCATGATGGTATGCTAGTGGGGAAATGAATAAGAGAATGATCAATGGAGAACATGAGGAGTTAAAGCCTGGATTTTTAAAGCTTCATGTACATCATTCCTGGCAGCTTGTTGGCATATAACAGTCTGGAGATCCTGAACATTTTCTGCTGGCTTGAAAAGCAGAACTTCTCAATAACACTTGGTCTAAGTTATATCAATTACTTGGCATTAAATTCTGATTCAAACCCCAGCATAGGGCTTTATAGGTGGTCGGGGAGGGGAGAATAGAAGTGAATTTTCATTTTGAGTCTTGCTTCTCATCCCACACTGTCCAGAATCTTTGTTACGAATACTACATGTTGTTGTATTCTGTTAATGGTGAGACTTCAAGCATCCAGAATCAAAGCAGCCAGAGTTGGGAGAAGTTCCTTGTTTGAACTACGACTTCCAGAATCTCCTAGCTAGCGCATGAATGCATACCCAATAAACCACACTGAACAAAGGAATTAGAATTGGCAGCCCTGGAGCTGGCCTAATAAATGTAACCCTAACATGAATTTTGAAACATGGATACTTTTAAAAATATTTATTTTATGTATTCCATAACATTTACACCATCCCTTATACTCAGTGAATTCAAAACAGTTTGCAAAAAGGTCAATGCCATGAAAGAAAAATTATCCTATTGGTTACAGGATAAACACACACAACACAACACATAAAAAACATCAGGAAACTAACAGCGAGACTGTAGTGAAAACACTGATCTTTTTTTAAAAAATAGCAAACCTAAACAATATTTCATCTACCTGAAAATAGCTGAAACATTTATGCCTCACTTTACCTCCAAAAAGTTCAGATAGCTTCCAGCCCCATGAGGTAAGTCCACTCAGAATAAGGGAGTCCTCTGAAGGCATCTTGCTCAATGGCCACCTCAAATCTTAGAACTGGGATTGATGCCATTAACTGGAATGCACATTTGTCATATCATGCTTGTTTCTATCTCCCTGCTCCTCCCAACTCAGAATTTAGACTTCAGGCTTCTAGAGTTTAACACTCAAACCACTGTACCATGCTGGCTCTTTTAGCACCTTGGATAGCTCCCTTAAAAAATGAATTTAAGCCCAGAACAAATTGTGTTTCCTACTGATATGGAAGACATCAGATACTACTGGGTTTATATATGTTGTTGTTGTTGTGAGCCTTCAAGTCATTTCCAACTTACGGTGACCCCAAGGTGAACCTATCATAGGATTTTCTGGGGCTGAGAGTATGTGACACACCCAAGGTTACCCAGTGGGTTTCCATGGCTGAGTGAAAAATTGGACCCTGGTCTCCAGGATCATAGTCCAATGTTCAAACCACTACACCATGATGTTCATCCTACAAGAATATTTTTGAAGAAATTACCAAGACAGATAGAAGGCAGAACAAATTGTATCTTCTCCCTCCTTCCAATGCCTGCGTGTCCCCCATCACAAGAGAGGGACTGTGTATATGGTCTCATGGTTTGCACTTATTGATTCAAAGTTTTGTTTGCTCTTTCTTTCCTGAGCCAGGTCTTGTCTGACTTCTACTGAGAAAATTAACTAACTGCCTTAGAAAGCTTTCTGACTCCTGCCTCTACAGGAAAGAATCTGTAACTTCAGTGATAATAAATATGGGCACTGAGAGAAAACAGCCACTGAAGAATCTTCAGCTGCGCTCTCACTTCACCTGCAAAACCGCCATTGTTTGTGCCAGTGGTGGGAACTCAGTTAAGTATAGCTACCACTATTTATCAACTTCTTCCTTTTAGCAAGCAGAAAATGTTATTTGTTCATTTCATTTTTCTTCTGTTTTTGAAAAGCTTTCTAACTTAAAGCCCATCTCCTATTCTTCTTCAGGAGTGTTTGGCCCTGCTGAGAAACAACCAGCTGTAGGCAGCTTAAACAGGCCAATGTTCATTAATCATTTTACTCAACCTCAAACCTCATGAATTGTTTAATGTACAACACAGACAAAAGCCTTATTTCTTCATGTGTCAGCTCTTGTTAAGTGCCTCCCTGCCCCTCTTGCTGCTAGCAGTAAACAGGATTAACAAGCCCTATAGTTAGACATGCTGAGCCCGCACATGGTTCTCACTCAAGCAAGAGACAACATGCAGCCCCCCATGCAGATAACATACATAGGCAAGTGTGTGCATCATGTGCCTTGATAAATACATCTTTTGTGCATGTCACACAATGGCCAATGGCCATCACATATACAAGCTGCATTCACAGGACTGAGACACAAACATAAACATTGTATACAGAGGGGAAAATTCACTACAGACAGCTGACGGCCACGAGCAGACTGATTCTCACAACCACTTCATTGTGGTGAAACCTTTAGTTATTTAAGTGTTAGACCTTCAAACTATAAATATCATTGTACTCTTGTCATGGTTGTCATTGTCAGTTTATTCCATACAATAGTAAAGACATGATGTCAGTAAGCACTGTACTGCAAATCTTCAAGAAGTTAGTGAAAGAAAGGTACCCTCAGTCAAAATCTGCAGAGTCACTTCTACACAGCTAGGATATAATCCTAGCTCAAAGCACTGTTGCAGCACTGGCAAAGCACCATAAGTACCACCCTCACACCTAGACTAGAACAGTTGTAGTGCAGAGTGGAACTGGAAGGCGCATTGTACATAAAGATGGAAGCTGGAATCAAGCATGATGTGTTAAAGAATGCAAACATTCAAACAAAGAGGGAAAAATGCAGCACCACAATTCTAGGAGCTACAATCAAACACACACACACATCCTAAATTTCTACAACATTAAACATAGAAATTTAAGAACATCCTTTGTATCACTTCTGAAAGCAGCCTAAGCTTGTGCACACTCATGTATGTGTGTGCATGCACAAACTGATCACCTTGCTACAACACAATAGGTCATTCTATGAAAATGAATGTAACACTCCTTTCCAGCTGCAGCTTGTAACCTGGCTAAACAAAAGACTGAGGCCTCTAAATGACTGCTTACCCTAAGAAAGTGTGATCATGGCAAAGAGTGGACTTGAACATAAAAAAAGCAAGTCTTGTAGTACAGTTTTTATCATGTTTCTCTTCTTTTTCAGCCATGAACACTAAGTGAGAAATTGGGGTGCAGGCTTCAAAATTCTTTGTGATTGATGGCACGATGTTAGTGTTTCTTACACTGAAGACAGCACAAGGTGGGAAAATTCAAACGTCTCTCCATTCACACATACAATCTCTTGGCATATCAAATCTAAAGAGACAAGCATTTAATTATCATAGTCTAAATTCAATTTTTACTTCCACCAAGAGCAGACTCAATAAAAGAGGGGGAGCAACAGTGGGGGGAGGCTGGAGGCCTGGAGGCATGGCCCCCTCCTTGAGACCTTGCTGCTTACCATGTCCCCAGGGACCATAGAAGCAATTTTGAATTTTTTTATCTTAATTTTTAAAAAACCAAGAAAGCCTGTCATTCCCACCAAGTTCAATCAAATTCTGGTTTGCTTCCTGTTTGGGGGAGGGGAAAGGTCTTTTTTGTGCCTAAAACATCCTGAGAAGGCAAACATAGTTAGATTTCCTCTGACAGGGGTGGGGGTGGGGATTTTATTTAAAAAAAATCCAAATAGTTTTTTTTTGTCCCCCTTTTTTTCAGGAGGGGGCTTGTTGGCATAGGTTGCTATTTCCTCACTCTTGACAAAATCAGTGGGACTCAGTAATCCAACACTTATCTGAATTCCATCAATTAAATGGGTGTACTGCAGTTGGGATCAACAACTGGATTTTAGCCCCATTTGGCAAAGCATGGAGTCAGGAAAAACCACTAGATTTCTTCTAGAAAGGCTTTTAAATACCATTTCTCCTCATCACTTTTCAATTGTCTAGTCTTACAGTGGAAGAAAATCTCCTAGAGTGTTACATTAGTTTAAGTGTGGGTAGAATGGATGCATTTCGTAGTATGTACAACTTTGGAACTTCAAATACCATGAATCTTCAGATTTACTAGTACCTGAAGCTCAATTTATACTGTAAGAACCAAAGTGGCAAAAGATGTCTTCATTCCCAAATGTACATGCCCACAAATGATTGTTGGCACCATACCAACCTATGCACAGTCTTACAGAGAGAGCAGACCAAAATTCTCAAATACATTACTGGTATATTTTGACAGCAAATGAGTGTGTTACTCCATTCTAACTACCTTGTATATTGTTAATTGGTCTTTTACTGCAGGGTTCCCAGTACATCTAGAATTGTAGCAATTGGTATCATTAAACATTCAACAGAACATCAGCTATATATGCTGTAACAATTGCCAAAATGTAGACATTTCACCATTTGGAGAGATACAAAACCATCCAATCAAGAGATAGAAAGAGACACATTTGATTGAGACATATACCAACAGAGCAAATTGTAGCTTTAACAGATTAATGCTGCAGTCAAAATTTGTTTGGGGGAAAGAAGGAAAATAAAGTTGTTGTTTTTTTAAACAATACTGGCATTATTAAGGATGGCTAATAGTCTTGTCTTCCATATTCATATGCAATATCAAATGATAGTTTTGAATTTTATTTCAATGAGCTTTAGGTTTGGAAAAGTTACTTTTTGGACTGTGACTTCCAGAATCCTTCACTCAACAAGGCTAGTGGCCAACCCTGGCTGTGTAATTCTAGGAGTTCTTAAAAAGTACCTTTTCTGAAATATTGTTTGCTGTTCCTTCTTCCCCTTGTATCCCACTTAATTCCTTGGCTTTGCATAAATCTGAACTGATAAGTTATGGTTTACACATCCCAGGCTAACCAGGATTAGATACCACAGTTTACAACCTTGTCCTAAACTACTAGGGCTGTCTATACAGATATAAAAAGCTGCTCATTTACAAGGGCTTTCTTCTTCAAGTCCAAAGATTACAGCCAGTAATCAAGTGGCTATAAACTGATGTGAATTAAAACTGATTTTTGTTTAGAAAAAAACCCCCATAATCCTTTAGTTGCGATGAAGTGTAATTATACCAGAACATAAATATTTCCACCACAGTTATACAACAGGTCTTTACTTGCCCACATATACCCTCTCAATCTCAAACAGTTACTTACCTACAGAGGAACAATACAACACAGATGGGGAGACAGCTACAACACTTTGCCACAAATCCAAATGCCAACTCGGCCAACACGTCTACTCAGAAAACATCATCACAGATCTAATTACATCACCCAGAATATTAGAGGTACTTTCACTAACCATTCTCTAATGTGATAGATGCTGTCAACAATGCCCTTTAGCACTTTACATTGGGTAAAAAGGCCAGTCTCTGTGCCAAAGAATAAATCAGACATTAGACACAAACACCAGTTGCAGAACACTTCAGTCTTCCTGGACATTCCTTCTTGGAACTCAGAACAACAGTCCTTGACCAAAAAAAAGATTTGAAAGAGAAACAGAAGAACAGGAATACATCCACAAACTCCAGTTTATCAACAGTAGATTGAACAGAAATAGTGGGTTCCCAGCACACTACACATGCTATAACACTAGTTAACACCCTGGCCTCATGGGGGCTATTCTGCCCATTTTATCACATTTCCTTTCTGGTTCTCAGCCAGCATCATACCAAGTTTAAGTAAGTTCCCACTGTTCATACGGTCATCTACTCATATTGGTTTTTGGCAATATCTTTCTCCCCACTTGTGTCCCTCTCATCACGATATCATGATGTTTTGGATTTCTATGGCTGTTCACACAGACAACCTGCTTATTCATATATACAAATGTCTGTTCCTAGGCACTTCACTCCATGCATTTAATGAAGTAGGCTTAGTCTAGAAAGCTTATGCTATGAACTCCATTCTCTCATTCTCAAAGCTGCTGCAAGATCCTTTTGCATTCTAATCCAGACTAACATGGCTATGCCTTTGAGTCATATGATAGATTAAAGATTAGCATCTAAGATGCAAATACTTTTTAGTATTCTGCCTTCAGTGGGTGCAGTATGCATGTATTTTTATTGTGTTGCATTTTGTCATTTTTTAAAAAAAATAAATAAAATGCTTGACTTGAACAAGTAGAAAGGAATTGAATGAAAGTGTTTGAATATGTTCAGCATGCACAAAGAATATGATATAAAAGAATAAGCACCCTCTTTCAATAATTCACATGACCAGTGCAGGCAAGACGGGTTGTTTTGCTGAGGCTTGCACTGTAAGGATGGAAATTTTTCGCTTGTTATTTTTATATTTGCCATCAGACACTGCCACGCTCCATCAAGCTTAGAGGCTTAAACGCCAAAAGTTGGAAAGGAAAAAAGAAATCCATCCAGTGTTTGAATGTGTTTGACGGCCATATAAGCATAAATGCTGGATACGATTCTCTTGCAAAACTGTTTGTTCTACCTCTCTCTGGGACTGAGAGGGGGCTGAGGCAACAATCTCATTACCATCAGAAACAGCGTGATGTATTTTGAAAGGATAGGTGGATTTAGACCTTGGTGAACTTGTTAGAAGAAGATATTCCTGAGAGACCCAAGTTCAAATGCTGACTGTGGTATTGCAGCTTTGGGCCTGGTGACATTGCTAATTGACTTCAACACCTAATTTATTCTTGCCAAAATTTCCTCATACCATGTGCAAGGTTTATGATAAGAAATTGTTCTTAAAAAGTGCTATAACAATGATAAAATAGCCATGCCGCCTCAGAAGTAAATCTTCTATCACCACTTCAAAGCTCCCTGTACTCAACTAAAGACTTTCAGGTTAATGAAAGAATAAGAGGTATATGTTATTTATTTATTTTTCTTCTTCACTTGTATAAACATTACAAAAGACATAAGAAGCCAAAAGATGTGCATAGCTGTTATTGCAGAGTTACCCCAGCAAAAAAAAACCCAAACTAGGGATGGGTGAAAATTTAGTTTTACTTCATCTTTTTATAAGAATTTACCACTTTTTTCATATTCAAATGAAAAGATTTTGAGATTAAAAATATTTTACAATTAAGTCATCAGAACTGACAGTTTCTTTCATCCAGGGACAGGGCTTTGAGTGCTTATCTCATAAAAATCTGGGTTGAGATCCTCATGTATTCACTACATATTCACTAACTGTTAATACCTTTTCTGAAAGGCTCTTCATTTTTAACCTCTGCTGGACATAATTGTAGCTATGGGATTTGGTTCAAAGGAATTTAATTTCAGTTAATTTTGAAGAATTTACTCAAATCAGTAAGTTTCTTCATTTTCAAGGCAGAAATTACTTCAGGTCTAAAAATGTCAGCGCGGGCCAAGGTCAAGCAGGAGCCGGTCCGGTGTTGGTCACAAGCAGCATTTATTACAGTCTATAACAGGGGCGCTGCAGTACACCAGCGATTTGAACTAAGGTTTGCCTTGACAGCAGGCTTCAACAGGAAATAACGGCGGGTTGCCTCACCCGAAACACAAAGTGGTTACTTCACCTTAATGCGGGGGAGGGTCTTGGAAGAGCCGGGCAGCAGGACACAGACGCGGGCCGGACTGGAACAGGGCACGGGCGACAGACGCGCGGAAAGCCGACGGTTGTTGCTCCGTGCCTCTCTCAGCCCCGCGTCTGCCTAAAAAGGCCTCTAAGCTGGGCAGCGGCCAATCCGGCCCGAGCACGCGGCTGGGCTCACAGCTGTGCTACAGCTGGGAGCTCCCCGCCCCCAGGTGTTTCTCCTGTAGCCGCCGGGATCGGCGGCTGGCCTCCTTGAGCCGCCGCCGCCGCCGGAATGTCGGCGGCAGGGCAGCGGCCTCAGCCTCTTCCGAGGCAGCCTCGTGAGTAGGCGGTGCCCCAGGATCAGGCCCGGGACCCGCCTCCTCCCGCAGGTCTCTGCCTGCCACGCCCAGTGGCACGGGAGGCAGGCCGGCGGCCTCCGCAACGCCGGGACGATCCTCGGTGGCGGCGGCCTCCGTCACGCCGGGGAGACCCCCGCCGGGATCAGTGTCCGCCGCGGTGTCCCGGCGATCCCCCCGGCGGCGGAGCCCTCCGCGGCGGCCGCGCAGCCCCCGTCATCGGCTGCAGCCTCCGGAGGGCCCGGACCCGCCTCCTCCTCCTCGGAGATAACCGTGGCATCAGCCTCTGCGGCGCTGCCGGTGCGGTCACACCTGAGGCCCTGACAAAAAATATGAAATACAACAGATTTGCACATTCCAGCCCACTATGGATGCCCTGCTAATCCCATGCTGTTTATGTTAGGAGGTGGAGGAAACTATTTGTCCAGACAGAATGCACTAGAGAGAAAGTAGTGTCTGCCTTTTAAATCTATTTTGTATCCCTGATCCTATTGACTGGTTTGTTCTGACATTTCCCTCCTCCACTTCCCTAAAGAAGGCATGGGCAAACTCATCCCCACATACAGCGAAAGATGGAAAGAATATTTGAGTAAGGCATAAAGTGCAGTTCTATTCAGATGACCATTTGAAAAGGAAAAGAAAGATGGGGTGTACCTGATTTTCTCAATTTCTGCATAATGTTTAAAAATGCCTCCTGTTCCAACATATAAGCAGCTGGTGAAAAAACACGGTTCCCATTGACACAGAGGAAGCCTTTCACATTTGCAGCTGTATGAGTGGAGAACATATGTGGTATTTCTGTATCATATGGGATGTTGCGAGGTTGGATACTTTCAATCCCCTTTCCTATGCAATTTAGAGAGGAGAAGTTGTCTGGATCAAATGTTACCAGATCTTCTACTTCAAGCCCTTATGAGAAAGCTCTTCCATGATGTTTGTTTCAGCAAGCTCCAAGTCTTCCTTCAGAATAAACATATCTAAGATGGGCATAACATTAAGTAATAATTAAAACGAGTGGTATGGACAATTACATAAATACATACATAAACATGTTCAGACTAGAGAGGTAATGCTGAAGTCAACATTGAACTGCTGAAGAAAATAGCAGTCCTACTTCCTCTTTCGTAGCATCTAGGGACACTATAAATCATGGCCCTCAAATCCTTTTCTTTCACTGGTTGTCATGTGTAGATACTGGAGAAATGCTACAATGTGATGATATTATACCATATGCTCAATATCTCTACATGTTAACACAAGGGCTGTCAGTTTGAGTAAAAGCCTTGTGTTACTTGCCAGATCTAGTGTTGTCCTTACTTGCTGAGATAATATGACATCTCTAATTTTATGTCAAAAGGTTCATTCTTAAGGATATGATATTTCGCACTTATCTCCCTAGTTGTCTAAACTGGTAATTCCTATTAGAGTTGGCTATTCATATGCTTTGTTTATAGAGCTATCACAGCTGGCTAACTGGATGACCCCAACAGGCCCGTGAAGAAAGGCTGTGTGCATCAGGCCTTTGTTGGTTTTCACTTCCAACAAAGCTCTGAGACTCCTGGAGGATGATGAACATGTGAATGAAGAGGACAACAATGACAATAACAGCAGAAACAACAATAATTTTAAAATGCCATGAAAACAACAACAGCAAAACATTCTGGTTATTTAAACACAAATATCTTGACTATTGGTTGTAAGCTGTGGAAGATGATGGACAAGGAAGGAATGCGACATGTCATCAGAGCATAACAAAGGATCTCTATGAGTGAGGAAAAAGACAGGGTAGAAACACAGCAGGCTCCTTCTACAGCTGCTGATTGCACTGCTGGAGGCATATCTCTGGACCACTCAATGGAAGTTCTGTCTGGTTTAGTCTATTGAAATTCTTTCTCCTGAAACTCTTGAGGTGAGCTAAATGGAGCCAGTAGATTTATTTTTTTAAAAAGAAGAATATTAGAATGATTGGAGCTGGTGTATCATAGTGGCTAAAAGACTGAAGGCCAAACATGCTGTTAAATATTTCTTTGAATCTAACATGTAGGTTTTAAAAACATGTAAATAGCATCACCTGGGGTATGTTTGTGATAATGAAATCACAGCAGGAATGGAGGAGAAATTTCACCTCTTTCAGCCTGAGGCAGTCCTGAGTATCCTTTTCTGAAGGTACTGTTTAGTTAGAAGAGGGAATTAACAAAATGAAATTCAATAAAGAGAAATGCAAAGTTCAGCATTAGCCCATAGTATAAAATAGAATAAAATGCACAAGTGTGGGATAGGGAATATTTGTACTGGGAATAAAGAAAGGATCTCACCATTTTAGTCATTTATATGATGAATGTGAATCAGCAGACCCAAACAATTTAAAGAATTTTTAAGAGAAGCACAGTTCTGAAGTTGCTAGAAAGTATTTCTACTTTATTTTGTCCTAGTCAGGCCCTATCTGAAATATTGTGTCCAGTTCTAGTAGAACATTTTTAAGAAAAATAAGATGGTAGTAGACTGAGAGGAAGACAACCAAGTAAAGTCAACAGTTTTTAGGCCAGAAAAAAAGATCGCTGAGGTGTGACATGACATTGCTTTTCAAGTAAAGGATATAACTTTTCAAATAAGAGTCCACATCGAAGAAGGCAAAAACTTATGTGCCACTCCAGAGATCAAGACTAGATGTTACAATGTAGGATGGCAGATTTCAAGTTAACATCAAGAGATGTTAATAGATCCTTTGTTGAAGGTCTTCAAGTAGAGGCTGGACTGATAACTTTGGGAGTGCTCTAGACCTGGATTTCTAGGTCTGGCCTGGCAAAAGTCTGGGCAAGATGCCCTCAAAGTCCATCTCCAACTAATAACCTATTATTCTATCCTCTGTAATACATGAATTACAGTGCACTGTCTTTCCCTCTCTCTCTTTCTCTTTCCTAGAAACACACAGAAGGAGGTAATAAATAATCGAATGACAGCAGGAACCAGGGCTTTAAGCAAATTACTCCAAGTTGCAAAATGTGCTAAGCCTCTGTGAGAAATCAATGAGATTTATTTCCACATAATACATTTCAAATCAAAGGGCCAGAATCGCATAGTATCCTTTTAGCTCTTCAGTGTGCTGTATCTTCAACCTCATTTGCAAAAGCTGCATTCTTATTTACTATTTCTACCAGTGCAATGACTTCTAAAACGAGTCCAGCTGTTGTTTATCTAATAGGTACCACATTCAGTTGCACCAATGTATTCTATGTTCTTTTAAGTTACCTTCCTCATTACAAGATCACAGATATGAATGAAAGAGAATCAAATCTAAAGAACTAGACTGAAAGAGGTTCTACTACCTATAACAAATGCCAAGGAAGAAGGAAGGCTAGCACAAATCTATGCAAAACATGGGTGTGAAGTAACATTCACATGTGTTCCAAAGGGCCCTTCCACCTGAGTTAGTCTTCTGTTGTGGAAAACAGTAATTATTTTTCCATTTGCCTTTATACCATTCTTCATACCCTTCAACTGTCCCAATTTACCAGAATTTACCAGAAATAAGCCCAATTAATTCTCTGCTATCCCACTCTTTCAGCTGCTTTTAAACTGTCACAGTTTCTCTCTTCCTCTCACTTTCTCCCTTTGTGTCAGTTCACTTCAGTTGCTACAAGCTGAGTTAGAAGTGCAAAAGTAGTTGCATTCCATTAATTCACCAGGGAGAAAGGAGAGTAGTGGGTGGAATCTTGCCCTTCCCAGTAGACCTAGGCAAACGCAGACTGCTGCAGCCTCTCCTAACTTGTGCGGTCTTCCTCATTAATAACTTTTGCCATCTTGATCAGACTCTGACATTGCTTGGCCACGTGTGTCCATGTTTTCATCTGTGAAATATTGGAGGGTATACAACTTTGTAAGGACCCAACATGGTGTAGTGCTTTGAGCATTGGGCTATGACCCTGGAGACCAGGGTTTGATTTCCTCCTCAGCCATGGAAACCCACTGGATGAGCTTTGGCATGTCACACACTTTCACCCCCTAGAAAATCCATGATAGGTTCACCTTAGGGTTGCCATAAGTTGGAAATGACTTGAAGGTACACAACACATAGGAAACGTGCACAGATGCCAAACACTGCAACAGAATTTTTTTTAAAAAATCTGCAAATAAAAAGCACTTCCCTAACAGGTATAAAATAATTATCCTCATTGCCATTTATCTACCTTAGCATATATCACTGGGATATTTGATTCTTACACTGTTACTCAAGTTAGAGACTCCAATAGGGGTACCATGAATCCTACAGTGCTAAAAATGCACTGTAGTGCTAGTGGCCATTCAAGTACTAAACTGGTAACAAAGTACCAGCAATTTCAAAAGTAAGGAATTATTTAATTTATTCTGGATAAGAATTCATCTATATTTGCAATTTTCTTCATATTCAGTACAGAAATAAAAGAACAGTCAAATGCCAGGAGAAACCCAAACTGACACATCTATTAATCTAGTCTCTGAACTTCAGTTCTTCCCTTCCCCCAGCAATTAAAAGTCTGAGCTTGAATTCCTTTGCATTCAACCATGTTAGCTTTAAATAAGGGCTGATATTTGTTTGTTCATTTTGTATTTTCAGACAGGTTCCTCGTGTTTTTCACGTGAAAGATGGTTTTCTTAACTGCTGTACCTATTGTATTTGCCAGTTGCCAATGGGGGAGAATTTAAGTCCATGTCTGAATGATTGTTCACATTTTGCCATCTTTTTTCCATGTCTGAGAGAGAAAGAACTTCATTTTAATTTTTTTAAAGGCTGAATTCAATTCAATTCAATTCAATTTTTCATCCCTGTTTACATGGAGATATAGTAGTTAGTTGTCCATGACATTTTGTACGTGGGATCCGATTTCAGAACAAAAATATACATAAACCACCAACTGTGTGAATTCGGCACATGTGCTTAGAACAAGACCATCCTTAGCAACCCACGACCTATGTGCAATGGAACCTGTAAAATAAATTATCAAGGGCTGATTCCTAACCCAATATTGTATCAAACAATATTTTACAGTGAAAAATGGAAGAAAATACTATCTACAGCAAAACAAAATCAGATTAACATGCAAACTGAAATATAATTTAAGGAAAAACACATAGATCTCTTAATAAGAAAAAAAAAATGATTATCTTGCAAGTGCATAAACCATAAATGTCATTACATTTTAAATAAAGATTAAGGAATGGAAGAACTAAGGCCCTTTTTGCACGGCATTTTCCATGCGAAAGGGCACCTGGAGTGTCATGCAATTGTAAGGAGAGATCTGTGTGACACATTCACAATTGTGTGATGCTCCAGGGGCCAGCAGGTGCCGATTGCACACCTTTTCATTTTCGGCTAGAAGCCGAGAATGGTGCCGAATCGCGCATTGCTCCTGGGCCCCGCGCGCACTTACCTGGCGTGCGGAGCCTCCAGAGCCGTGCTGGTTGTGCTTCCTGCTCCAGCGCAGCCTGGGAAGGTCCCAGGCTGCACTGCGGAAGGAAGAGGCGAGGCTCTCGTGCAAGCAGGCAGCTCGTGCAGAGCTGAAGGACCCTGGACACGAGAGCTTCTTGCCAGAGGCTGCTCGCGTGATCCCAGTGCCGGAAGAAGGTAAGGTGCGGAAAGAGCCTAAGAAAAGGAGACAATAATAACTTTATAGATCAAACTCAGAAACATTCTGATTCAAACAGAACTGCTACAGAAATTTCACATACCAGAAACTGATTAGAAGCTGTTTCTGTGCATTTTGCTAAGAAAATGTAAGAAAACATGCAATTCAGTTCATAAATTGTGCTGCTGAAGTGTATTTTGCTTCCAGGAATAGGTCCCTGACTACAAAAAGTGATGTACACACCATGATTTTCTCCCTCCACACATCAAAGAGAAAAGGGGGAGGGGCTTCTTCAAATACACATTTCTGCTTAGCTGAGATTTTACTTCGCAGTCCTGATGTACAAAATAGAACTCTTCCTACATGATATGTTTTCAATCAGTAAAAAGGTCAGAACTAGCCAATCAGTAAACAAACCCCCTCAGCTGTGTCAGCAACTCTCTGGCCATGCACACTGCAAACATGGAATATGTATTTTTTAAAAAATGGTCACCCTCCAAAAATGTTTGCACTGGGTCTGTTTGCTAGTTCAGTCTGCTCACTTGGCACTCCCCTGTTTATCCGATCTAATGCAATAAAATGCGTAATTAATTTCTAAACGCTTCTGTTGAGCAGTGCAATTTGTCAAGTCGAGTTGTTAATAGAATTAAGCTTTTTATCAGCGATTAGCAAAAGAAGGTAAAAAAAATTAATTATGGAATTGTATGCCTCTGTGCTTCAAAGCCAGGTTTGGGCTTAAATGTTTGATAAAGGTTCTTTGGCACATTATAAAACATTTAGCAAAATCTGCTCCCCGTCCCCAACACTCCCTGGTAATTTCTCAAAACTATCTCTGGTCTCTCTCTCTCACATACACACAGAAAGATGGAGCAAGGGAGAGAGAGAAAGAGAGAATGGAAAATGGACTTAACCATGTTTCTAAAACTAAATTTTGTTTTTCAAAAAGCATTATAACTGCAACACAGCAGCTTTTCCACAGGTATCTAGCAATACTAAGCATGTTTCCTCAAAAGTAAATCCCATTGGTCTCATTGGCTTTACTCCCAGGTAAGACTGTGTGTAGGATTCCAGTCTTACATGCCATTTCTCAGGTATACAAGGTCTACATATTACTTTATATGAGTTTCAGCCATTTTGAATATAATCATTCTATCAAGGGTTAGCTAGAATTCTATAATTAGTAACAGGTAAACATCATATAAAAATAATCTTTCTATAGGAAATTCCTTTCAAAATAGGCATCGGACAATGTCCAATTGACAACTCTAAGGTGACACTGAGTAATTCTACAAACCTGGCCACTGAGATTGGAATTCATATTTTATTTCCATTCTACATGTTCATATCTCTCATCTTCAGCAGCTTACAGCTTATACATTCAAAACAATCAAAAACAATTTAACAAAACAGAAACAAATGACCATTTATATAGCAAATAAAGTATTTCAGGAAAAATGTTGTGGGGGGTGGGGGAGAAAACAAAGGGTTAGCCAGTCAACAAATCACCTAGGCCTAGCCTACTGATAACTTCAAGTTTTGACCTTTCTTTCTTAAATTATTTATATTCATTATCAATAGACATTTTCTCTTTATGTTTCAAATTTATTAAATAGTTAAGATTTCTTTGTCATTTTTATACAACTTCCCAATTTATTTGTCATCTACCATCTTCTATTTGGTTTACTTTGTGGTTCAGATGATTCTGGGACTACAGCAACCCCATGAATTTCACAGGCATTTCTTAGACAAGGAATAGTCTTAGGTAGTTTTTGCAGTTCCTTCCTCTGAAATTATAGCCTACAGCTTCTGGCATTATTTGGAAATCTCCCATCCAAGTACTAACCAGGGCTAACTTTGCTTGGCTTCCAAGATCAGATGGGATCTGGCACCTGTAGTGTAAGGGACTCCCAATTAATATCAGGGAATTCTTCCACCCAACATTTGGCATGACTTACCATATGAATTATCCTGATTTCATGAATAGTTTTCATAGCAGGGACAGTTCCATCAGAGACATGTGGGAAACATATGTTACCTTTTCCTGTGATTTGGCCACCCATTAAGTACATGTTATATATTAAGTACCACATGCAACCAGCATCCCACACAGATATAGGGATGCAATTCTTCACTAATTTTCTTCTTGAAGGTAGCAATGATTAATTTCAGCAATTTTCTTCCCACTGTGAGAAAGTCTTCAAAAGCCATGCAGTTTTGGGAGACTATTCACAATCTGGGACATATTTTACACAAAAATTGCATATGGTTGTTTTGTGCAGAAAACAGCATTTTCTGCCCAGAAAAAAGTTGTGTATGTATGGATGGAAAATAGAATCATAGAATCATAGAAATGTAGAGTTGGAAGAGACCGCAAGGGCCATCCAGTCCAACCCCCTGCCATGCAGGAACACCCTCAAAGCACTCCCGACAAGTGGCCATCCAGCCTCCGCTTAAAAACCTCCAAAGAAGGAGACTCCACCACACTCTGTGGCAGCACATTCCACTGCCGGACAGCCCTGACTGTCAGGAAATTCCTCCTGAGGTTCAGGCGGAATCTCCCCTCCTGCAGCTTGCATCCATCGCTCCTTGTCCTGGTCTCTGGAGCAGCAGAAAACAAGCCCACTCCCTCCTCGACATGACATCCCTTCAAATATTTAAACATGGCTATCATGTCCCTTCTCAACCTTCTCTTCTGCAGACTAAACACACCCAGCTCTCTAAGTCTGTCCTCATAGGGCATGGCTTCCAGGCCCCTCACCATTTTGGTTGCCCTCCTCTGGACCTGCTCCGGCTTATCCATATCCTTCTTGAATTGGGGTGCCCAGAACTGGACACAGTATTCAAGATGAGGTCTAACCAATGCAGAATAAAGTGGTACCAATACCTCCCTCGATCTAGACACCATACTCCTATTGATGCAACCAAGAATTGCGTTGGCCTTCTTGGCTGCCGCATCACACTGCTGACTCATGTTCAGCTTGTGGTCTATGAAGACTCCTAGATCCCTTTCACACGTACTGCTAGCCAGCCACGTGTCCCCCATCCTATATTTCTGCATACCATTTTTTCTGCCTAAGTGTAGGACCTTACATTTCTCTCTGTTGAAATTCATTTTGTTAGCCTTGGCCCAGCTCTCCAATCTGTCCAGGTCCTTTTGAATTTTGATCCTATCATCAGGTGTATTAGCAACCCCTCCCAATTTGGTGTCATCTGCAAATTTGATCAGCGTGCCCTCTATTCCTTCATCCAAGTCATTAATGAAGATATTGAACAGCACCGGGCCCAGGACGGAACCCTGTGGCACCCCGCTAGTCACTTCTCTCCAGGATGAGAATCTGCCATTGGTGACCACCCTTTGGGTACTGTCAGTCAACCAGTTACAAATCCACCTGACAGTAGCCATGTCCACATCTTACTAGCTTCTTTGCAAGAATGTCGTGGGGAACTTTGTCAAAGGCCTTACTGAAATCAAGATATACTATGTCCACAGCATTCCCTTCATCTATCAAGCAAGTAACTCTATCATAAAAAGAGATAAGATTAGTCTGGCATGACCTATTTTTGAGAAATCCATGTTGACTTTTCGTAATTACGGCATTGTTTCTAAGTAATTAGAAACTGACTGTTTGATGATCCGCTCCAGGATCTTTCCAGGTACTGATGTCAGGCTGACTGAGTGATAATTATTTGGGTCCTCTTTTTTTCCCTTCTTGAAGATGGGGACAACATTTGCCCTCCTCCAGTCTGCCGGAACTTCTCCTGTCCGCCAAGAGTTTTCAAAGATTATAGCAAGAGGTTCCGCAATGACCTCTACTAGTTCTTTTAAATCCTAGGATGCAGTTCATCTGGCCCTGGAGACTTGAATTCATCCAGTGTGGCCAGGTATTCCTGCACTACCTCTCTATCTATTCTGTGCTGCATTTCCCCCACTTCCTCACCTGCTCCCCAACCGCCAGGTTGAGTGTTTTTATCCTTTTGGGAAAAAACTGAGGCGAAGAAAGTGTTGAGGAGTTCTGCCTTTTTTCTTCCTCCTGTTATTAATTCACCATCTTCCTTGCACAGTGACCCTATCGTCTCCTTCTTTTTCCTTTTGCTGCGGACGTATTTAAAAAAGCCCTTTTTATTGTTTTTAATGTCTCTGGCCAGCCTAAGTTCGTTCTGTGCTTTAGCCTTTCTGATCTTCTCCCTACATCTCCTGGCTACTTGCTTATAATCTTCTTTGGTGATTTCCCCCTTCTTCCATTTCCTGTACATGTTTTTCTTAACACTTAGCTCAGCTGAGAGCTCTTTAGTCAACCATTCCGGTTTGTTCAGATGCCTTCCATTTTTCCTCCTTAATGGCACAGTTTTAGCCTGTGCCTTCAGTACCTCCCTTTTAAAGAAGTCCCATGCATCCTGAACTCCTTTCTCCTTGACTATTCTTGACCACGGGATTTCAGCCAGCAGCTCCTTCAGTTTACAGAAGTCTGCTTTTTTAAAATCTAAGACGAATGCCTGGCTACACTTGTCTTCTCTTCCCCACTGAATGCCAAATTCTAATAGGGCATGGTCACTCTCTCCTAAAGATCCAACCAGTTCTACATCATTAACAAGGTCTTCCCTGTTGGTCAGGATCAGAACCAGAATATTTGATCCCCTTGTTGCCTCTTCCACCTTCTGGACCATGAAATTGTCTGCAAGACAAGTAAGAAACTTGCTGGACCTTGCCGCCTTTGCAGAGTTTGACTGCCAACATATATCCAGGTAGTTGAAATCTCCCATTATTACTGTATCTCTCCTTTTTGAATGTGCAGTCATTTGGTCTAGGAAAGCGCCATCGAGGTCCTCAGTCTGGCTTGGAGGTCTGTAGTAAACCCCCACTATAATATCCCTATTGTTTCTCGCTCCCTTAATTCTTACCCAGATGCTCTCGACCTGGCTTCCAGTGTTCAAGTCATGGATCTCTTCACAGGTGAAAACATCCTTGACATATAAGGCTACTCCTCCTCCTTTCTTATTTGGTCTATTTCTACAAAATAGGCTATACCCCTCTATTCCTAAAATAATATTTCAGTACAGAAATATGAATTCCTGCAAAATGTTCTTTCCTATGCAGAAAAAAAGCTGTAATTGGAGATGTGTTATGAATAAAATACGTATGGTTGATTTACACAGAAGGCAGTATTTTCTGTACAGCAAACAGCATTTTTTTGCATGGAAAATAATATTTCAAAACAGAAATGCTGTTTTCAATACATATCAAGCATGTGCAAATTTTACATAGAACGAATCTCCAATTACAGCTTTTTCTATGCAGAAGATGACATTTTCTGCACAGGAATTAATCTTTCTGTAAGGAAGTACTATTTTCCACACAGAAAATGCTGTTACCTGTGCAGAAAAACATGTTTACTGTGTGAAAAAATCATATGCAGATTTTACACAAAAAAAGGCCTGAATTGTGAAGATTCTTATCACTCCACGAGTCTTCTTATCAGTGTTTATCAGCATGTCAAAAAACATGTTTTTTAAACTATTTTTCATTTTTTAAAAAATATTCTTTCCATCTGTATACACATGTATGTGACCCACACCCAAAAGGAAGATCTGAGGCAGAGGTCAGGTTGCATCATTTTTTCCTGCCATCATTTTTGTATCATTATTGCCTGCTGAAGATACCTGGGACCCTGAATCATAGAATTATATAGTTGGAAGAGACCACATGGGCCATCCAGTCCAACCTCCTGCCATGCAGGAACACCCTCAAAGAACTCCCGACAGATGGCCATCCAGCCTCTGCTTAAAAACATCCAAGGAAGGAGACTCTACTACACTCCGAGGCAGCATATTCCACTGCCAGGCAGCCCTGACCGTCAGGAAGTTCTTCCTGAGGTTCAGGTGGAATCTCCCTTCCTACAGCTTCAATCCATTGCTCCTTGTCCTGGTCTCTGGAGCAGCAGAAAACAAGCCTTCTCCTTCCTCTACATGGCATCCCTTCAAATATTTAAACATGGCTATCATGTCCCCTCTTAACCTTCTCTTCTGCAGACTAAACATACCCAGCTCTCTAAGTCTGTCCTCATAGGGCATGGCTTCCAGGCCTCTCACCATTTTGGTCGCCCTCCTCTGGACTTGCTTTAGCTTGACCACGTCTTTCTTGAACTGGGGTGCCCAGAACTGGACACAGTATTCAAGATGAGGTCTAACCAAAGCAGAGTAGAGTGGTACCAGTACCTCCCTCGATCTAGACACCATACTCCTATTGATGCAGCCGAGAATTGCATTGGCTTTCTTGGCTGCCTCACCACACTGCTGACTCATGTTCAGCTTGTGATCTATTAAGACTCCTAGATCCCTTTCACATGTACTGCTAGCCAGCCATGTGTCCCCAATTCTATATTTCTGTATTTCATTTTTTCTACCTAAGCGTAGGACCTTACACTTCTCTCTGTTGAATTTCATTTTGTTAGTCGTGGCCCAGCTCTCTAATCTGTCCAGGTCATTTTGAATTTTGATCCTGTCCTCTGGTGTATTAGCAACCCCTCCCAATTTGGTATCATCTGCAGATTTGATGAGCATGCCCTCTATTCCTTCATCCAAGTCATTGATAAAAATATTGAACAGCACTGGGCCCAGGACAGAACCCTGTGGCACCCCGCTAGTCACTTCTCTCCAGGATGAAAAGCAGCCATTCGTGATCACCCTTTGGGTTTGGTCGGTTAACCAGTTACAAATCCAACAAACAGTAGCCCTGTCCAGCCTGCATTTTACTAGCTTCTTTGCAAGGATGTCATGGGGTACTTTGTCAAAGGCCTTATTGAAATCGAGATATGTTACATCCACAGCATTCCCTTCATCTATCAAACTAGTAACCCTATCATAAAAAGAGATAAGATTAGTCTGGCATGACTTATTTTTGAGAAATCCATGTTGACTTCTTGTGATTACCTCATTGCTTTCTAAGTGATTAGAAACTGACTGCTTAATGATCTGCTCCAGGATCTTTCCAGGTACTGATGCAGGTACCTTTATGCTTAACAAAGGCATTCTCACACTATGGAATTTGCATTTGTCTTATGGCCAATATGGCAGTACTATGATTTAGTTGGGTTTAAATATCACTTTATTAAATGAATTACAAGGATCTGCATCAGGATATTCTTAGCTTAACTATTCCTTGTGGGCATCCCTAACCTGGAGAAGAAAGATAGGAGAGTCTCTGGCCAGCACCCTCTTCAGGTGACACCACCTTGTTTGGAAATGTGGATGTCTGCTAACAGATGCTGTGAGTTTCCTTTTCTGCTCAGTAGAGTTGAAGATATTCAACACTACAATGTTCCTTGCTACTACTTAGAGGGGCGAAGCCTTCAAGAGCAGCTCAAGTTCTCTAGAACCAGCCAACAATTAATGGTGGTTTGAGTAATATAACTTCATCAAACAGTTGCCCCTGAATACTCATCAATTGAGCTTGACCTCACTCCCTTTCCCTGCAGGATTATCTGCCATTGTGACCAAATATACAAATTGAGATAAATGTCACATCCTTCCAGTGTCTAATCTCTACTACAGAGTAAGTGAAAAGTTTTCCCTCTAGGACTGTGGTGGGGGGAACAGTTCCTCAAACCCTAGTCACCCTTCACTATATGTGTAATACTGCACAGTGATCTTCTGTGGTAGGAATTTCTGGAACAGCACAAAACGCTTGGAGAACAGCTCTGCATTTCCACAATAATTTGATTTGACTGAGTGATGGAGTGGAAAGAAAGGCTATTTCATTTTTACAATCTGTTTCTGAAATTGGGTTCACTAATCTGGCTAATTATCAAAGCATAACTCCACTGATATAGGATGTAGCTGAAGCCTATATACCTCATACACTTTGATACTGAGAAGATGAGCCCAGTATCAAAGTGCTAAGCTTAAAGTAACTACATACCACTTTGCTGCTCAGTTTTCACAGGTTAACCTTTTGTTTTGCACTGTTTAGCAAACACTAAATGGGCTATTTCAAGGATATGCAATAAAGGCCCATGGAACCATGTAGGGGCAGCCTAAAAAATAAAAATTGGGGCCAGAGATAGTCTTCTTTTGCGGCTAGCAGCATGCTCGCCCACATATCAGTGGGTTGGTGATTCTGCTCTGAGATTTTAGTTTGAATTTAAAAGTGGCTATCCAAGGTGCTCAACTGCTTTTGAGGGAAGAATTCATTCATTCATTCATTCATTCATTGAGGGAAGAACTCTTTGCCTTGAAAAGAGTTCAGACTAAAACTCAAGAGTAGATTCATCAACCTATTGTAGCAATGAAAGCATTAACCAGTATGGTTTGCAACTCCATATGAATAAGGTATGCCACCATGTGTTTTTATACGTGTTTAAAATTTTCCAAATGAAGATGTTTCTTTCAGTGGATATTTGATTTCTGAATGGAAAATGGAGCAGAGGGGGAGTCGCACAAGCTAGACATATTAAAAAATATAGTGTACTCTCATTCCCCAACTGGAGTTCTTAGGTTGTCAGCCAGCCAGATACCAGTAAACACTGTTCCATCTTCCTGGGCCCCATTCACATTACACAATTATAGCGGTATATTCCACTTTAACTGTTATGGCAACATCCTATGGAATCTTGTAGTTTGTAGTTTCGTGAAATTCTCTTGAAAATACTGCTGTCTAACCTTTAAATTTAAGGGTTCCATAGGACTGAACTGTGGCAGTTAAAATGGAATTGTAGTGCTGTAACTGTGTAATATAAACAGGATCCTGGTGTTATTATACAAACAGCACTCAACATTCTGTGGCTACTATAAGAAAACACAATCCATTGGGCTGTTTGGAGGGTTTGTTTTTAGAATCCTCTGTTTTTAATTTTTTTAAAAAAAACCTCACAAAATCCTCTTCCTCTGAATATGTTGATATATCCATTGTCTTATCTTTTTCAGCGTCCATCATTTTTGGATGCATTTCTGTCAATGTTCATGACCTGAATTGACCATTATGAGTGAAACTTTAACAGGTGTGCAGTGTAGAAAATGGTTATGTATAGATGCTGACATTAAAATAAAGCAAACAAACTGGGCTTATTTTCTCATGTAGGTTTTGCAAATCATTATCATCATTGTCATTTTATTAAAAATGCAAAGTTAAGATTACTTTATATAAAAGACTATGTATAAGTATTGGCATTAAAATGAAGTGAACAAAATGGCATAATTTTCTCATTGTCATGACTTCTGTGAAAGATTGGGAACCTTTAATATGTAAGACACAGATTACAACCTACTGACTTGAACAATTAGGGTTTTTTTTGGAATAGAAGCAGTGGAAACATTGGATTGGTATTTGTAATTGGAGAAGTTTTTTTAATGTAAGATTATCTATAGTCTGCATTAGGAAAGCTGGAAGCCACCTTTTTAATATTTTTATTGTTTTCAGTTGTCATTCTTTAATATTTAGTGTTCAGTAGCTTTTTTATCTATAGCTTTTTTGTTGATTTTGTAGTAATTTACTGTAATTTGTTGTTGCCTTTTCTTGTTTTGTTGGTATGTATTTTGAAATTTCTTAATAATAATAATTAAAAAAATGGCATCATTTTCTTGTGAAGCCTTTGTACTCTTTCTTATGTCTAAGGTTCAGGCTAGATGCTTCCCAATGCTTCCTAAAATGCCAGCATCTTTCTCCTTTGAACCATGCGGGAAAATGCCTTTTTCCTTACTGATTACATCCTTCAAACACATCAAGGTGGTTATAATTCATGTCCCGTCTTAAGTTACCATTTAGCCAACCTAGACATATTTAGTTCCTTTAATCTTCTTCCCTAATAAGTCAATCCCTTGAGCCCTTTAATCATCCTTGTTGCTGTTCTCTGAATTCTCTCCAATTCATCTACATCTGTCCACTGTGAAGGTGCCCAGAAGGAAAAACAGTATTACATCACCAGTTCTGCTAAAGCTACATAATGTTCTATCCTTTTCCCCTAACATAAGGCTACACTGAGTCTCCAACTGACAACATTGCAACTGGAATCCTCTGATGAACTTTCATGATTCCCACATTTCTTATAATGGATTTTTTTATACAGTGACTTGGCTATACTCAGTGAAATTGCTGTTGAAAGTAAATATCCTACAGATTACCAGGCCCTGGGAGGTTGCATACATATCAGAACTGCTTAGAGACACTGCTTTTCTGTTCTACAACTCCTTGAACTCCACAGCCAGCAATATGAATGGCCCTGTTGGCCAAGACATCCTGGATGCCATAGTCCAAAAAAGTAGTTTATGCAAGCATATCACTCTAAGGCCATTTCCACAAGACGTTGCTATCCTGTAACAGCAGCAGGTTGTTACAAGTCTAGAGTTGTTTCTACTGCATAACATCATCACTATCCAGCTACTATCCCATCCCCAAGCATTGCAAAACTGCCTTATATCATTTACAGAAAAAATCTGTTAAGAGTCTCCTTTAATGCTACAATCCAATGTGACACTGTAATATCATTTGATAGCACTTCCTGTCCTCCTAGATTCAGGAGTGGGTGGGGTGTGAGCGTGCCCAGCTTGTCCCTCTCTCAGCTACTCCCATGGCATGGTAACTTCAAAATCTATCAACTCTTTATGTTTATTTGAAATTTCTCTTTTGAGTTAAAACATTATATTTTTTAAATACTTTTTTAAGCATTATAGTGTAAGAAGTGCAATAGTGTACTGGTGTGTCATGCCATGACAACATTGCTGTGCTAGTATGGCATCCAAACAAACAAAAAAACCCAATCAGGGCAGTGGTACAGGGTGAAGGTGGGGCAACGTAGTGGCCAAGGTTGTTGTAATGTGGAAGGAACGCTGGTGGCAACACCGCTGCTCATCTTTTTAAGGCGGAAGAATGCAGAAGAGAGAGTTTCTAACCTTCTACCATCCTGAGAATGGCAATGATGGGACTGTAATGGAAGAATGCGTTAATGGGGTATGGTGTGAAAAGGACTTATGTTTAAAAGTAGTCAACAAAGTCATTTGAGCTCTACAGGTGTAAAGTCATCACTCCTCCTTTTTTGTGTTTCCTTTAACCTGACAGCACTTTCGTGAACACTGAGATAAGTTATTCTGTGTTTAGGTGTTTATTCAGGACTGGCCAAAAACATTTTGCTGCCTGATATAGACCAACAAATGAC
The DNA here is from genome assembly GCA_948472985.1 of Iguana delicatissima. Lineage (NCBI taxonomy): Eukaryota > Metazoa > Chordata > Lepidosauria > Squamata > Iguanidae > Iguana > Iguana delicatissima. Next base: position 243,030 of record CAOKZL010000316.1, read on the forward strand.
TCTTTTCCCCAAGGTGCATAGTGCCTGGTTATTTTGTCACTTAATGCAGAAAAACTCACAGCTCCCTCCACCCCATAACAAATGCAATACTAATAAATTAAATAACTAGCATTTTTCTGCCCTGTAATGATCCCCCAAATCTACACTGCCTAGATGCTAGGGGCTAGCCCTCAAATCTGATAAATTATCTGGACCATGACGTGTGTCTTCCAGCCTTAAGCTGTATAAGTGTTTTCACACACATACAGGCACAACATGATATATCAATACTGCCTCACCTGGCACTTCAGAAGAACAGGACCGTTGCACTGCAAATCTGCATGGATAGAGATATACCTCTTTTCTGGGCAATGCCATTTTGTGAATTTCTGAGTTATCAAACCACCAGAAGACTGTTCAGCACATGCTGCCACTTACCTTTATGATACATTCACATGTAATTACAGAATAATTATTACTCATTGGCATTTAGAGTTCAATTAAGATACTTTCCTCCCCTCCTCAATCTGGATTTTGACAATTTTAAAAACCAAATAATGAATCTGGGTGTAAAAGTATGACATCGACATTCAAATGTCATTGCATTTGAAACTTGCACAGTGTTTTTTTAAAAAAATTCCGTTCTATTGCTCTTTCTTTCCTGACAGAACATCATCCTTAGTGTCAGTGCATTGAAAACCCACATTACCTTTTACTCCTACATCTTTTGTAGCTGGCCATGTATACCAACACTGAGTTCAACACATCATGGATCATGTGTAACACTTACTGAGCCTGTTTGCATAGTAAGTAGATTCTGCAGCAAGGGAGCTGACAAAGTATTTTTGTAATTAGAGGGTTCTTTTAAAAAAACAGTCCTGGAAGTATGGAGAAAACATTTACAATACAAATAGAACAAGCATATATACCCTGAGTAAAGTTATTCTGAAATGGCTATTTCTGATTGAAATGAGAAGGCAGTATTGATATGATAAAATGATTAATTAATTGGTTTCTCATAGTTTCAGTTATTGAAAGACAGCCACCTAAGCTATCTGTTGCCAGGCACTGGTGTATTACTCTGATATGTTCCCCCCCCCCCCAGAGGTAGGTAGCGTATCTGCCTCTACAGGAAGAGCAAATCCACTCTTGATCTTACAGTAATTCTTCCCTCTTCTCTGAACTGATTGGCTCCTGTCCAGAAGAGCTCTTGTTTGACTTGGAGATGCTGCAGAAGGAGTGGTAGTTCGAACAAGAAGGAATTCACATAGTTTTCAACTGTCTTGATTTGGCAGGGACAATCCTCATTAATATTCTTGTCATCCCACTTTTTCACCTACTTTTAAATTGTCCCAGTCTCTCTGTCTCTCCTCCTTCCACTTTCCCCCTTTGTCCCCAACTTATTTTAGTTGCTGAAAACTGAATTCACAGAGCAAAAGTGGCTAGCACTCAATAAACACAGTGTGGGGAGAGGAGAGGAAGGGACGGAATCTTGTTCAGGCAGAAGTAAACTGCTGCAGCAGTCTCTCCCAGCTTGAGTGTTCTTGCTCATTGATAAGTTTTGCTATCTTGATTACACTCTGATATTACTTGGCCTGGTTTTTGTCTGTGAAATGTTGGAAGGAAGGTAGAGATCACCATCCCTGTAGCAGGAAAGATCTGCTGCTACATGGTCTGTAGCAGGGATGTTTAAAAAATTAGAGCATATTTTGGGGGTTGGGGAAGATCTTCAAAAATTTTTGAAGACACAGGTTTCTTGAGGGTCAGGAAACCATAACAAGGCTAATACAAGGGCTTTTCCACACTACAGTGTTATTATTCCACTTTCGACATCCTATGGAATCCTGGGGTTTGTCGTTTAGGGAGGGGCCTTTAGAACTCTCAGCCAAAGAGCTCTTTGGCCTCAGTAAACTACAAACCCCAGAATTTGACAGGATGTTGAAAATGGAACAATAGTACTATAACAGTGCAGTGCAGAAAGGCCCCTATACAGGTAAGAACTTTTTCAGTTCAGGACTTGTTCTTAGTGAAAAAAATACATTTTTTAAAATTTCTTTGTGTGGCACCCCAGCACTGTCTGCATAGAAAATAAGTTTCCTGCTGAGACAATAGCACTTTGAGCATAGAAAGAAATATTATTGCACATAAAATGTTGCTTTCTATGCAGGAAACCTGCCATTTTTTGTACAAAAAAATCCACATGACCTTTTTTTTTTACAGAAATCTAGAAGCACCAGATCCTATCTGATCTTGTAAGCTAAGGAGAGTCAGATCTGGTTAGAATTTAGATGGGAGACTGTGAAGGAACACCAGGTGTTGTATGCTATATTACAGAGGAAGGAACTGACAACATCACCTCTCAGTATTGTGTGCCTAAGAAAACCCTATGAAATTAATGCACTCATAATAAGTTGACAGGTGACTTGAAGGAAGGCATACACACATGCACACACACACACACACACACATTCATGAAAAGCAAATAGTCTTCTGGGACTGCATGGTTTTTGCCACCTTTTTCCTACCAAGGAGAAAAATTGTAAAAATATTTGTTCTTGCCTGTAAAAATGAAATTTATGAAGATTCACTGTTCAAGACTCTAGAATTCTCTGCAAGGTCAATGTCCCTCTTGACTGTTGGCATTCTTTTTTCAAAGCCTGAATGGGTTGTTGGAACAGGACTTGGGAGATTCAGATTCAAATCCCTAGCCAGTCATAAAGCTCTCATTGTTTGACTTCTGGCCATTTGCTCTCTCTGAGACTAACAAATTTTACAAATTTTACAAGGGCCACATATAATGAGGGATCCAGAAGAACCATGGATGCCATAAAATCATACCACATTTTTCTGGAAAGGGAAAAAAAAGAGTGAATAAAAGGAAAATAATTTATGCTTCTCTTTCTGATCCAGATGAATACAAGCTAATTTTATTAGCTACAAGCAGACAAGCTAATTTGTGCTGAATAAGACCTTGCCAGTAACAACTGGCACCCATAACCAAGACAGGTGTTGGCTGGTGGGAATATCTAACATAAAACTTTGGACACCTTGCATGGACACAGCTTTGCAAGGCCATGAACCAAAACTGGAGTTCAAAAGAATGGCTATTCCTCAGCACAAAAATATGAAATTTAGCCATGCTGCAATCTCTCCTTGATTGTTGAAAAGAGACTACTGTATTTTAAGGCTCATATCATTTTTAATGTATTTTAATGTATTTAATATTTTAAATATGTAACGTGTTAAGGTTTAATTGATTTTTTTTAAATTTAAATTTATACAGTAATGAATGTTTTCATTTGTATTGTTTTTAATGTTGTTAGCCACTTGAGTCCCACTGTCAGGACAAAGGCAGGGTATAAATGAATAAAGTTACAACAGCAACAACAACCACAATATGGATATAGGAATACAGTCATCATCAATAAAACCCATGATATCTGATATCCAAACATCAAATCATGCAATGGACCAAATTTGTTTGAAGCACACATTTAATGTTTATCAGAAATCTATTTTCCCATGGGAATTAAGGTGATTTATGAATGGATTCTCCCAGGACTGCCATCTGTGTCCTCATCAGCAAAACAGACAATTTGCCCATAGCATTTAAAGACTGCTTTTGGCTTGATTTCCTGATAAGTAATTGGGGAGTTATTAAATGGAGACTATTTGAACCGATTTAAGGGAAATGGTAGTTGCCGAGTTCATTACGAAATTGCATTTGCTTTTACATTCTAACAAACATGCATCTGCCTTTTCTATAACACTGTAACTCTTCAAATCCAAACATGTGCCCGGATGTGCAAGGCTAACAGAATCACCATCTGCTTCCAAAATGCACTGTTCTACAGGCTGTAGAAACAACACTGTAGTTTGGTAGTAGACCTTATCTTACCATCACCACTGCTTCATCCAGACTAAATTCATTCACCATTTTTCACCTTGATTGAGTAGCCTTCATTCACCATGTTGTGGCAACTGGCAAAAACTTTATCCATTGTATATATCTAGGCAGCTGTTTTGTTTTGGATTTTAACTTTATATTGAAACACTATAGTTCCATGAGTTTTTATTTTTCAATGTATATACCTTCCTTCCACTTTTTTTTATAAATAAACTGATTTAGATTTGTATGTAAAAGGAGGAATATATGACAGACCCTGGGGAACTTCTTCACTATCCCAGCATTCCTGTCCTAAGCTTCTAATAGAGATGGCCAAACAAATAGGTCAGTATTTTTTTTCTTACACATTCTATATTTTACAAATTTTGGGAAATTTTTGATGAAAGACAAACTGAAATGAATTCCATAGTCATCCCTAGCTTCTAATACATCATCACCATCAATACATTTCTATTCTGAACTTTTGGCGATTGTAGCTTCCATTGCAGAATCCTTAAATCACAACCAACATTGGTGTTATGATTCTGGCATGTGGCACCACATATAACCTCCTTGCCTAACATGCAGCTCCCTTTTCCTGTGTTATTAATATTACTTACATTTCCAAGCAGTGTTTTCTAATGCATGAAAGTCTATTCATCACCTTTCCTACTTTCAGTCCTCTCGCTTTCTATACTCTTCCAATTAGCTGTCAATCTAGGCAAAGTCTGACCTCACCCTTGGCCTGTCAGGATTTTTGAATTTGTATGTCTTGCATTTCAGGGGAGATTTCCATTGCCCGTTGAGAATTTGCAAGGAGAGGGAGTAAATCGGAAAAAGATACTGGGCAGGGGGGAGGGGGGAGAGCCCAACAAAAATACCCCCCTCCCTTCCCTTAGAGAGTTTGAATTTTGCTTGCTGCTTTTCTCCAGGGTCACAATTACTTAGAATGTGAAAACAACTTCCACCATCTCTTCCTGAACAACTCCCACTCCTCAGTTCAGCAACAAGAGGAAAATTGTAGAGAAACACTACTTAATTATCACACCACGTAACTAATTAAAAGCAGAACACTAGTGTGTGGTATGCTAATGGGGCATCAGAGATCCAGCATGCTCTGGTAAGGAGACATAGGCCTCCTCTTCTCCCCTTCACCTCACTGCAGGGGCTTCAGGCTGACAGGCAACCATGATGAGTGGGAATTTATTATGCTGCATTTCTGTTCAGAACTTTTACAAGAGGCCATGGAGGTCAAGCAACTTCATTGACGCAGGGGGAGAAGAAAACACCTGGGCAGGAACCAAGAGGATGAATGTTTTACTGCAGAAAGTTACAAGCAGCAGCTATTTCCTAATGTTCTATAAAGGAAGGTTGGTGATTTTCTTCCTTAAGTATCTGATGGGAAATACAAAATTCTCTGGGTAAAGGTCAACTATTCATTTTTAAAGGTGAGAATTACTAGGGCTCAAACCTGCCTGTACATCGTGCCCTCTGACCTGGAAATATTCTGTCTAATTCCAGACGTGTATAGAATTATGGAGGATAGTGGAGCAGAATGTAGTGTGCAGTAACTCCCATTTCAAAAATTCATGAATACATAACTATAAATAAAATACTTATAAGTAAACATAGCAACTACCCAGTCAAAACCTCCTCAATGGTAAGTGAAATAATTGCTAAAAGCCTTCCTAGATAGAATTTTATTATTTTATTTTATTTTGCCACCTGGAAGAAGGAAAGGAATCGGAACAGCAGTCTCAGTAGGAAATTCTAATGTTTGCAAAGAGCCACTGAAAAATTTCCACTGAAAGTTTTAAAACCTAAATGTTGTGTGAGAGATGAATCAAGTTGTTAATGCCATGTAAGACTAAGAGGTCCATAATGTAGTGCAATTGCAAGTGAAATTACTTGTGTGATAATGTCTGGTGTGTACATTGCATCAGACAGTTGAGAACACAATGAACTACAATACAGAAGACAGTGCATAAATACGAAATGTTTTGGAGTTGTTATGTTGATATTAAATTAATATCAATCTTTCTATTGTAAATTTCCTAAAACAAATAGATATATATGAGCTTATTATATGCCATAATAGAGAATGAAAACAATTTCACATTTGAATAGCACTTTGTGGCACTGTGCATGCAAGTAGCAAGTACTTCATTATTATTCATATTCTAGATAACAGAAGCCCTGATGTACCTGATCACTAAGAAAGAGCTTAATGTTTTGACTCTATCATATTCCAGTTACAATATTTTGCATATATTTCTAGGTTATGCACTGTTTAGAGATTTGAACTAAATATTCTGACATGCTACATCTTCTTCTTTTCTTTTATTTATGCTATGCTATCTTTAGAAGAGTATGCATGTCCTATACATGCTATAGTATAAGTATATATACTTGAGATGTAACATCCACATTATCTCCACAGAATGAAATATAGACTTCTACCAAAATGCTTAGCAACTGTATTTTTGCAGAAAAAAATCTAGGTCACTGTCCCATAGCTTTGCAATTGTGGAAGCATGCTCAAGGGACATCCAGTTGCTGCAGAACCAGGAGTATGTGATAAAAAGCACTCAGTAGTGAATTCTATTAAAATTAAAAAGAGCAGTGGTTTTAAGAGGCAAGATGTTAGGATTAAGAACACTTGGAAAAACCTGCCTCCATGGTTTATGTATTGAACCTCCATCCATTCTTTACACATATAATATGTACTCAAGTGAAGCTCATTTTTCCCACAGTGTATGGAATATGTGTTTTGCATATTACTGAAAACTGTCCTTGAGAGCTTTGACTTGTGACCATAATCAGCACTCCCTTTTTCTTTATGTAAATGAAAATCTTATGTAAAAAGAACATCAACGTAAGTCCAACTCAGAGCAAAGATCTATAATCCTGATGGGTTTCAGAAGTTTTGTTCTATGAACACTTTTGCAATGAAAGAGACATATGAATAATTTCTCTATATGACATTTTCACATTTTTAAGGCAAAAGAGTACAGTCATACCTTCATATTCACTAGAGTTAGGGTCACAGGACCCTTGCAAAAGTGGAAAAATCACAGATATCAAAATGTGTGTGTCTATGGGACAGGGCATGGTGAGTGGAATGGGCACTCAGGGTCGAAATCAGGGCAGGAGAAGGAGTGGGTTGGCATGGTGGCTGTATACTTCCTTTTTTGTTGCTCATCTTATGTATATGGGCTTATTTATAGGCACAAATGTAGATTCAGTAAGGATATGCTTTAAAAAATATGATGTACAGTTGGCCTTCACTATGCTTAAGGTTGCAGGACACTCACCAAAGTGGGAAAATCACAAATATCAAAATGTGTGTTTGTGTCTGTGAGAAGGACGCCAAGGCATGGTGGGGAGAACAGGCACCCAGGATCCAAACTAGGTCAGGGAAAGGAGAGAGAAAGGCAGGTAGGCATGGTGACCCTATACTTCCTGTCTCTTTCTCACATCCTTCCTTGGATGAGGGGGACATCATCCTTCCTTAGATGAGGGGTATGAGGTTTGTGGTATTGAGAAATTGGGCTGGGATCCACGCTTAGCTGGCCAGGCAGCAACTAGTGGAGTAGGAGGAAGACCAGATATGTGCTTTTAAATGACTGTATGGCCTAATTGGAGCTGCCAAGAGGGAATGTTCCCATGGAAAAGAAGCACTTGAGGTGGGGTGGAGCAGGCATTGGAGAAACTTGCAAATAATCAAGTTAAGTTAAACCCTCAAATGTGGAGGGCTGACTGTATTATTTTAAGTAAAATCTGAAATGCCTCTCAATCCCAAGCCATTTGAAAACTTTATAGCTATTTGAACACAGCCAAGATCTTGTTGATTCTCAGCCATTAGTAACAGCCATGGAATCTGATATGATGGATTGCAAAGCCCCTCTCAGATGAATGACACCCTGTGCAGTAAAGCTATTGCTCTATATGGACAATATGGAGACATCCTTTCTCTTGTTTGTTTCAGTTATATCTTTTCTTTACCCCAAAACTGAGACTGAAGGCATATCACAAGATGACTGAAAAATAGGAACCAATAATGCAGAAAAATTATAATATTAAGAAAAAGATTATTCTGCTATTCTGTTAAAACATAATTGAAAGCAATTTAGAAGCATATCAGCAAAAAAGTATGGCTTCCTCACCATTACAAGGTCAGTAGTCAGGCAATTGCTAAACGAATTAAAGTTTTTTGCCTGACAGTGGAAAGACAACAAAAAAGAAGGTCAGCCAGGCCTTTCTTGGAAGACTGTTATACAGAATGGAAACAGTCACCAAGAAAGACGTTTCACACATCCCACCAGTGATGCCTGCAGGGGTGATAGGAGTGAGAGATCTTAAAGCTCAGGTAGGCATATATGGGTAATCGCAGTTCTTTAGGCAACCCGAACTTTCTAAAGGGATTTATCAGTCAGAATTAGCCTTTCGTATTGTGCTCAGAAACAGTAATAGCCAGTGAAGCTGTTGTAATAAGAATGTTGGATGGTCCTTGTAACCAGTCTCAATCAATTTCTCCCAGTACTGAAAGGTTAGTCTCACACAGCCAAAGGAATTCAGTAGTATATCATTCAGCTGCAGTATAGGAGACTGTTATTGGTTAGATTTTATCCAGTTACTATTACTGTTTAGTAATAAAGTAGTTTCAGTGTTAGACTATAGCCCTGGAGAACAGTGTTCAATTCCTGGCTTGGCCATGGAAACCCACTGGATGTCTCTGGGGTGTGTCACACATTCTCAGCCCCAGAAATCCCCAATATAGGCTCCCCTTAGGTTAGTCATAAGCCAGAAATGACTTGAAAGCACGCAACAACAACCATTTTCAAGTGAGCCTATGTAAAATGTATTGTGTAAATAGGCTATATCACTGATCTTCAAGAAGCAAAGAAGCTGCTGCTGCTGCTACTATGACCACTGCTGGTACCACCACCACCACCAGTGCCAACACTCCTGATTCTACTTCCTCCTCTTCTATCAAGCCCCCCCCCCTCCACCACCACCACCACTGTCAGTCCTTAGCTGGCAATTGACACTTATTACAACTGCCTTAACATTTAGGTACGATGCAGAATAATCTCATTCATTTCACTGCCTTGGGAGTTTTAAGCTTGCAGATAATAAGACCCTGGGATAACAACTAATGACATAGACATAGAAGTGACAGAGTTTTGATTCAGGTGATGTGCACTTCTTAGAGGTAGATAACTGGATTGTATTGCATATCTTAGTGGGAAACAAGAGAATGAATTGTAGCTCTTGCAGATGCAAACATATGGAGGATGAAAAGCAGTGGCATTAGTTTCAGGAACCATTCAGGGAATATTGGAAGTCTGCCAGAAGTGATTTTTCTTTCTGGCAACTGTTGCACAACCACTAGGATTTAGAGGTAGATGTTTTCATCTCTCCTGTTTCACTAGAAGACTACTTCAGTTCCATCATTTTACACTGCTCCATCATGCCTAGGCCTAGAAGCAGATGAAAGGCCCTTCATCCATCCTAGTTGCTGCAGAGGGAGAGAAGAAAAGGCAGCATCTGCTGGACTGAATCTCCTCTCACTCTGCTGGCTCCTTTTCTTTTTGTGTCGTGCCTTAATTAGATTGTAAGTCTGAGGGCAGGGAACTGGGTATTTGGTTGATCTTTCACTTGTAAAGCACCGTGTACAATGATGGTGCTATATAAATTGATGATGATGATGATGATGATGATGATGATGATTCAGTTTGCAAATAGAGATTGGGGAGGAGAGGACTAGGATTCCCATGATCACACTTTGCCTGTGATAACTACAAGTGTGATAATTGCATTAATTTGTTGCAATAAACAAAGCAAAAAAAATTCTGCAGTATATTACATATGAAGACTAGGCTAAATAGTAAGACTACAACTAAAAATCTGTGGAACATTAAGACTAAGGATTCAGTTTTGCAAGGGATTAATATTTCTCTGATAGAGATTCATAGCGCCTTCTCAGAGAACAACTGCTAGGTTTATATGAGGAGATGAGTTGTCACAATATTTTAAAATAGAAGCATAGATTTGTGAAACTATAGCTCAATTTTACAGTTCAAACCTACACATGTTTACTTAGAAGTAAGTTGCACTATGTCCAATGGTAATTTGTGGAGGATTGCATTGATTCTGATTAACACACATCTGAATTTAATATATATTATTTTGTACATACACACAAATCTTCTAAGGTACTTTTCTTAGATTAAATTGATTTGTATTACCTCATCTGACCAATTAATGAATTAAATACTGCATCCTGAGTTTTAAAGGTGGATATGATCTAATATATTAACAAGAGCATACACTGAATGGAAAACCAATCACGTATCAAGTATACTGCACACAACCTAAACATGAACCATAATCCATTTAGACCTTGAGATCAGTTATTTTCTAAATGTTTCTAATGCAGTTCACAAATATATGTACTAATTGTACAGTGGGCCCTCTGTATCCACTAATGTTTGGTTCCAGGACTCCCTGTGGGTACCAAAATTCATGGATTGCTCCAGTCCCATCATGTACAGTGTTGTAGTAAAATGGTATTCCTTATATAAAATGGCAAAATCAAAGTTTGCTTCTTGGAATGTTTTTTGGGGGGCAGAATATTTTCAAGCTAGGGTTGGTTGAATCCATGGATACAGAATCTGTGGAAACGGAGGGACCATTGTATACATTTATTTTCCAAAAAAAAAAAAAAAAATCTACAAAATTCCATACATTTGAAACAGATGGTAGAAAAATGTGTCTATTTGGGAAATGCACACATATTCTATTCAATAGAATAATGGATAAATTTGGGGCAAAAAGGCTGCACAAAGTGACATATTTAAAAAAACACAAAATGTGAATACAAAATATGTATACTTTGGAAAATGTGATGAAAATTCATGTATTAATTTTTGTATATATTGGATAGAATAAATTTAACAATGGGGAAATCAGTAACTGAGCAAAACTCATTTTAGATTCACTCAGCCCTAGGAGAGATTCTTAAGACAAGTGAATCAGCAAGTGAGTCACAAATCTAGCCTCTGTAATTTCCCCTTTTCCTGTTCTGAAAATATTAAGTTTCAGCTAAAGCAGAGATAGCTTAGAATGCCATCTGATCCATGCATTTGAAAATGGCTTACATGAACACACTGGTAAAAATTATTTCTGGCAGGATAATAGCCTACCGTATTAACATAATAACTGAAGTATCCAGCATGCTTGTTCAATACAAATTATTTTCAAACATGTGGAAGGAGATGTAACAGTGGGAAGGTCTCCAAAAACCACTAGCCATGGCTAAGTCTGTCAGTGTATTCACATAATATAGAATGACAAAATTTCCCCCTCTCATAACACACACGCGCACACACACCACACTAACTTGGAACTAACCAACAGCTATTTAACACAGAGTTGCAGTTTTGGGTTGATATTAACGCTTTGGCAGATTGACTGCATTGTCATTATAAATAGAAATTGTGGGGAGGATTAGGACTATGAAATATGTAATAAAAATCAGAAAATCGTAAGAGTTAGGTTGGATCCCACCAAATTTTCACCCACTTATATGTTCTGTTTATAATACAGAGTAATCAACCAGATGCGTGTGGGAAGCTTCAAGCAGGACATGAGCATAAAAGCATCTTCATGCTTATGTTTCCCAGCAACTAGTGCAGAGAGGCATTTCACTAGCTCTTGAGAGCCTTATTGTCCCTGCATTTGTCTAATTTCCTTTTAAAGTATCTAAATTGTTGGCCATCATTATACCTTCTTATATAGATATTTACATCCTTTGTGAAGAAATACTTGTACTATAGTTTACATCCCAAGAGATTGTTATAGGAGTACACAAGACAATACAGGAGAATGACCCAGGCTGATTTTAAATCAGAAAAGAAAAGAAATGGTCTGTTTTGATTATTTACTTTTTTTAATATCTTGTTTGTGGAACCCAACTCAGATTCCAGGATAGATTAAAATTAATAATTAAGAGGTTCCATCACTTTTCCCATGAGAAACTCGAAAGAGAAACAGCAGTCTCCCTTTTGTTTAGATTGTCCCCACAGACTTTATGGGACTTCAGTTCTGTTGACCAATTTCTTGTCTTTTGTATTTATATTTTCACTAAATGGTTGGTCAAGAGAAAGACTGCCACAGCTACATCTACTGCTACAGGTCTCACATTAGTTTTGTATTCCTGAAAAAAAAAATCTTGTACAGAAGGCCAAAGGGTTGGGAAAGAAACACTCTTAAGTAATTCTTAACACGCAGGACTAACTGAAACTTTAGATTTCTTAAGTTAGTTAATTGCATCACAAAAGTCAGAAAACTTAGTCAAATGTAAGCCCCAGGTTACAAAGCTACTCAGGTTCTGTAAGCTACTGGGCTTACAAAGCTATTTAGAATATTGCAGTGTTGGTTCATGTTACTGGACATTTAGTAAAAAGTCTTGTTTTGCAAAGCATTTTATCCACATAGTAATGTACATTCCAACAGTGGCACAATCTCTCCAACAGTGGCTTTATACACTCCTGGAGAATGGTCATTCTGAAGTACTGAGATACTATGATTGTAATGCAGTTAGTATTCATTTCCAACTGGTTGTATCATTTTGAAAAATTGTTACTGTGTTTGAATATTTCATTAAAATAAAAATTTTAAAAGTATTGTTTTTGTACTTATTAAGCAAAGTTAATGTATATAAAGGAGCTGGAATAATTGCACTTAAGTAAAGTGATTGAATATTTATCTTCCTAAATGATAATTATTATCCAGATCTCCATCACAATGTGTGTATTGTGCTTGTGTGTGTGTATAAGATAGAGAGCACATGTATGTGCACATGAGTGCTTGCATAAATATGATGGGGCACATCTTTCCAAATCAGGGTGATGTTTGCTCAGGAGAACCCTCTGGGTGGGAGCAATTCAGTTTAATGCAGTCAATGACTATCAGCATGACAAGTTAAAGAAACATTGTAATGACAAGCCAACACAGAAGGAAGAAAGACTGGCACCAGTGTGATTCTCTCAGGTGTAGGTAGGATCTGAGCAGGATTAGGTATAGTCTTGCAGTTTTCTATTCAGCCTGCTATCAGCATCTGATGACATGGGATTGGCATAAAGGAACTAAACTATCATATGCCTTCTCATTTGGCATCCCCCCACACTTCAGTTTAATGTTTGACAGCAGACCTTGCTTCCTTACTTCCATAGAATTACTCTTTCTGAGAGACTAGGGTGTGTTGTTTTTTTTAATTGATCCTGGGTAACTAGCAGCTGGCACAAAAACATGATTAATTACACAATGCAAATCATTGAACTGATACTAGGTCAGAAGCTAATGCATCAGGGTCTTGGGCTGCCCTGCTGTTATGCCCCTTCCTTGGGGAATACCCAGCAAAATAGCTTTGCTTATTGGCCCCATCCGTTTGCCTCTCATATGTGCTGCACGACAGCTCTGTGTGCAGTCTGTCAACCCCTTTTTCTTCTCCTTTCCTGCTACATTATTTAAGTCAAGATGCATCTTCATTATTGCTTTCTTGGTTCCATCAGCCTTTCCCTTGGAGGCAAGGTTGCACGAATGGGATGCAAGGGGCATCCATTCAAAGTCATCTACTGTTCATGTGGGTTTTGAGCATATTATAGTCATTAAAGAGAAGATGGCACACCTCAAGGCACCCTGAAATTAGGTAGCTGATTTGCTCATGTATCTTGCTCTGGGCCAGTATATTGTCAAATGCTGTATAAGAAACAGGATTTCAGCTGTGAGTGTTTCATGGAAGGAGGAGGGAAACCACTATATATTTCATGAAGAAGAGTTTTGTGTTTCTCTCTTTCTGAATCCCAAGTTTCAAAGCTTATGGGGGGCCTATGAGAACTTGTAAAGGTTTAGTGCTAATTTGGGCGGCAGCTAAAATGGTATAAGTAGCACTCACCTGACGTGGGTAACTAGCTACACAATTAAGAAAGATAAATGAATATTCCAAGCTTGCTGCATAGATATTAATTAAACAGGATTTCACCCTAGAGGTGGAGGCATTTGTGTAATTAATGTAACCATCTGTGTAGGTGAAAGTAGCTTTGCAAAGCACTTAGAAATCCTCTGAGATACAAATGTGAGATGGTGACAATAATGGTGATGGCAGTAGTGGCAGTTTCTCTAATAATGGGGTTTGCCTTTCAACACAACAGCATGTGCTACCCTACTTCCTGAAAAGAAAAGAAAAGAAAAGAAAAGAAAAGAAAAGAAAAGAAAAGAAAAGAAAAGGAAGGATATCTTGGTGACCTTCAGGATGTTCAGCCTATCTGTTCAAAGCCATGTGCCTTATCAGAATAGGGACTGCATAAAGAATGTGGTGGCTTATTTCCATTCGTATGGTCATGATTGGAGAGTTGCAATGAGGACAGGTATGGTAGTGATAGATGGTACAAGACGAACTAACAAGCCCTGTATAGGGAATTATGTGGAAATGGGTGAGAATGCTGTTGATATTCATCCTGCACAATAGATACAGTGATAACTAAGAATAAAAGGTAAAAGCAAGCTTCACTGACTGACTTTTATAGAAGTGAGAATCTTTGGAGAGTTTAAAATTATACCAGTTGCACAAAATGGCAAACCGAGAGCTAGTAAAATATATCTGATCAAGAACTTATTTAGATTTGCAATTGCAGATTGAGCCCTTCTCGTCAACCAGGCTCTGGAACACTTGAAAGAGACGTTACAGTTGCATGTCTGCAAAGATATTTGTCTACTTCATAATATAAATAATACAGACCCCTAAAAGTGAGAAACAGAAGACTAGTATGATTTTAGGGTTTTCAAAGGGTAATTTATTTGCATATACATTTATGAGGTATCTAGATGCACTACAGCTGCAAACCAATTGTGTATCAAATACACCTCTGTCCTAATAATCAGCTTCAGTTTATGGATCACAACCATATGTCAGGATGGCCACTTGTCCTGTGCCTTAATTTTTGCAATAACTCTGCCTGCCAGCAGTTAAGTGCAGTTCTGAAAATGGAAGACAATTTGCACTGGATGTAGCAAGAGTTAATTTCTTTCTGCCTATACTGTCACCATGAACCAAAGTGTTCTTCACCCTTGTTAGTGCATTTTTCTTTTGGGGAAAAAAAAGACATTAAGAGATGAAGCAATGGATTTCCAGTGCCATTTGGTTTGGCTGCAAGAAAATTCATATTGGCTTGAACAAGGAGCACAATGAGTCTACAGTAAGGTGACATGAGGCTCAGATTTTCACCTGATGGCTCCCCAATCTTCATTTTCTTGTTGGTTTTTTTAATTCAGGGACTTCACTTTCTTGTTTCATGTGTTTGTATCATTGAGAAGCACACAGTTCAATGTAGCTAACATTCACTTAAGTAGAATGAACATGCCCAATATTTATTTGAAATGGATATTCTCACCATTTTATGTTTTGCCCTGCTTTTGTCCTTTTCTGAGAGACGGACAACCAAGGGAGGGCTTTGACAGTATCCCACAGTCACATCTGAAGTGGTAGTATCATGATTTATATGCACCTTCCTGGTTGCTGGACATTAACATTAAGTTTAGCTTATTTAAGGATGTGACTGTTTATGGAACACCCTTAGTTCCCCACACTACAATCTATTTCCTCCCCAAACCATCAGACCTACTTTACAGGTCTTTCCAAAGCTGCCGACTGTCAGAACAACTTCAGCTGCAGCAGCGATGGGCCCCATGCCACCAGCAGCATCTATGGCCTTCCAGCAGCTGACAAGGACTAATTAGGAAATGAAACATTAGTTAAGTCGCTCTCAATTAGGGCCAGGATAACGTTTTCCTGGCAGCACTGGGGCGCTTTAACTGCTGGTCCCATGATGACTGTGAGCACATCAGACTTGCTGAAGGAGCTTTAATGTTTAACATATGTTGGAGGATTAGGGAAAACCTTTCAGCTGTGACATTTTCTGTGTGCTCCCTGCTTTTTCTATCCCCTGCAGCAAACAGGGAATGGTGAGCGCTATAGTACAAGAAGGATGCTCAAAGCAATTGCCAGCAAAGAAAAAAAAACATTTTAATACAAGCTTGCAACAAATAGCCATCTCCCTCCCTTTGAAAACCAAGAAGCAGGTGAATATTTTCTCTTGTCTGGAAGTATCCAGGAAGCCAGGGCCCAAAGCCAATTTTACATATTTTTCCAGTTACCAAAGCATAAAAACATGGGGAGGTCAAGAGAAAGGTGAGCTTGGAATTTCAACAAATACAAACTGGATGCAGGCTAGCAAACTACATCTGAGGGGACATAAGAGGACAGAAAGCAATACGCAAACCCCCCCCCCAAAAACAAACAAACAAACAAACAAAACCCTAATCTTCATCAAATCATGCAAGGAAAGAATAAAACAGCTTAAAGGCCCTTTAAAGGACATATGCAGTGAATGTCTACCATAGAGAACATTTTATCTTAGTTTTCAGAAAGTTGTAAAATTAAGAAAATGCTAGTGAACTAGAGTATATATTTTAACAAACATAAGCTTTTTTAAATCAATTTGTTGGGAAATGTGACATCAGAAATAAAACGGAAATGGAAGAGAGGGTGCCAATTCCAGGTACTTTTGCAAAGGTGTGCAAAACATGCATGAACCACCCTTTAAAAGGGATCCTATCATATGTTTTGCAGATACAAGGTCCCAGGTTCAGTGCTCAGCATCTCTGATAAGAAGTCTCAGGAACAAGTTGGTGTGGAATGATAGAGTGCATGTACAGTGGCCAGATACATTATTAAGGAGCACTGACACCAATGGCTATAGGAAATACACTAAGCTTTTATTATAGGAACTCTGCTGGAGATAGAAAAGCTTTCTAAGGGTGTTAGGCTAAGCCAGTGGTTCTCAACCTGTGGGTCCCCAGATGTTTGTGGACTTCAGCTCCCAGAAGCCCTGAGCATTGACCATAGTGGCTGGGGCTTCTGGGAGCTGAAGTCCACGAGCATCTGGGGACCCACAGGTTGAGAACCACTTGGCTAAGCTAAGTTAGAACATGAAGAGGACTAAGTTAGTTTTAATTTGGAGCAGTGAAAGAACACAAACGAGGGGGAAGGAAGAGGTGAAGTGATTCCTAAGAATATCAGTCGAAGAGAGGTTAGGATAGGATTAGGATGAGGAGATTTTAGTTCACTGAAAAACTCATTAACTCTATCACTGCTGCTCTCTCTAAAACACATTTAATTATTGCATTTCCAACATGAAAGACTAGGCAAACATATTGTCTGACCTGCTACAAAATTGTGTAGGTGAGAGGGCGAAAGCATTCAATGAATTCAGTTGAAGCAGAGATGTAATGACTGTGGTCCCAGGTACATGAAGTACAAATGTCTCCCACCCTGAACTCTATTACTGGTGCCACAGCAACTCCTTTCAAGGGGTCTGGGTTTGTTTTTGTTTTTTTACAGAGCAGCTCTTAATAGCAGTTCCCTTCCCAGGGAACACAAGTATGTACACAAACCTTGGCTTGCTCTCTGCCATGGAAGAAGGGGCTAGGAAAGAGGGCAGTGGCAGCAGTCCTTGTGGCCATGCTCACATGCAGCTGAGACTGAAAGATGTACAGCAACATGGAACTCAGCTATTCTTTGAATGCATGCTAGAGCCAAGCAACTGTGGGAGGCTGAGAGAACTGCCTGCAAACACCTGGAGGCATTCAAATAATACCAAAGCTCCACAGTGTCCTCTCCTTATCTCTTGGCAGCACATGAATGGGGCTACTAGAGGCACTGCTGCATGCTCCTCTTGTAGCAGGAACTGGAAAAATGGCAGGAGGTATTAGGTGGCCCAGGTTGGTTGATAGCCTAGGAGTTTTACCTTTTTCAGTTCAGCCTAGCTATGCCTCTGAATTGTAGCTCCATCCTTTGATTTGGGCCCACCCCATATTTTCAAAATGGATTTTGCTGTAACATAAGTTCAGATCAAGTCACTTGTAAAGCGCCCATATGATAACTTTACCATACCCTCCAGTTAACCTGATCTGGCATGGATAATCCCAATCAATCCTCTGTCATTCCACTTTTTCAAACTGATTTTAAAATATTCCAGTTTCTCTCTTCTCCTCCTATTCTTCCCTTTTATCTTCAGTTTTCTTCAGCTGCTGCAAACTGAGTTCAACATAGAAAAGCAGGTTGTTTTCAATTAACTCAGCAGAGTAGAGCAGAGGGGCCTTTTCCAGTAGGCTCAAGCAAAAGCAAACTATGATAGCCTCTGTGAGCTTGTGTGTTCTTTCTCAATACATTTTGCCATCTTGACCACACTCTGGTCTTGCTTTGCCACATGTGTCCTAGTTTTCCTCTGTGAAATACTGTAGGGTATGCTTTACAAAAAGCCCAGAGTCAGTCTGAACTGATTTAATTCATTATACCAGTCTGGATCCACTTGAACTTACAGTAGTTTGAGCTTGGTTTGGATAGGAGATTCAAATCCCAGTGCAATGCACTGAGTGGGTTTAAACAAGCTCCTGTCTTTCAGCCTGACCTATATCACTGGATTGTTCCAAGACTTTAATTTGTGAAAAAAGACTCAGTGCAAATGCAGAAAATAAATAATAAACAATGTATAAACTACTGACCACGAATAAAGAAAATTGAAGTCAAGGACCCCTTTTCACTAAGTGCCAAATTAGACATGATGTTTGCATTGAATATTTGTGTCTCAAAACGGGGCTGGGGGACATGTGGCCCTCCGTATATTGTTGGACTGCATCTCTTATCAGTACTAAGCTTCACAGTTAGTGCAGAGAAATGATGGGAGCTGCAGTTCAATAGCATTGTGAGGGCCATATATTCATCATCCCTGTTTTAAAGTAATTCCTAGTACCTGCTTGCTGGCGATCTTCCTTTTTACCTTGAGAGGAATGCAGCCAACCTCCAGCTGGCATGCTCTCCTTATCTTCCTTCTGGTATTTGGAATGTGAAGAGCTTCACCTTCTGCTGGCCAATCAGATGCCCCTGGATGGCTCTGGGGTGACTGTTAGGCTGCAGATGTAGAAGATGAAGTCCTCACTCCAGTTTGCCCCAAAGCATCAAGGGTTAGATGCTGTCAGCCTTGGCTTCATCTTGTTGTTGGTCTTTCCACCCACCCTCCCAATATTAAGTGCCTCTCCCTGGCACTGATGTGCCTTCCTCACTGAGGCATGCATAGCATGCATGGGGTGTATATAGCTATCCAATGCTTTCATCCGTTGATGTCCTTAGGAAAATGTATCCTATGCTACTATTTGCATTGGCACTGGTGGTGCAGCAACAGAGCCCTGGTGGCACAGTGATTAAATGCTGGTACTGCAGCCACAATGTTGTGAGTTTGATCCTGCAGGGCTCCAGGTTGAATCTGCCTTCCATCCTTCTATAGCAGTGGTTCTCAACCTGTGGGTCCCCAGATGTTTGTGGACTTCAGCTCCCAGAAGCCCCAGCCACTATGGTCAATGCTCAGGGCTTCTGGGAGCTGAAGTCCAAAAACATCTGGGGACCCACAGGTTGAGAACCACTGTTCTATAGGTCAGTAAAATGAGAACCCAGCTTGTTGGGAGCAATTAGCTAAAACACATGTAAACTGCTTAGAGAGTACTTAACACTGATAAGCGGTATAGAAATGTAACTGCTATTGCTATTGGCATGATGCAATGGTTGGATCCCTCTTTAGATCTGGAATGGGGCTAAGAGTTAATTTTTCCCCTTTATCATCTTATGATCTAGATAAATTATTAAGCAATTGACATTTTTTTTTAAAAAAATCTGGTTAAGTGCAAGGCATATTCAATACCACATTGGTATGCAGCATACGTTCTCTAAACAGAGCACATCATCCAGACAGAACCGACATAGATGCACCTTATGCACAGGCAGCTCTGAAGAGAAGATTTGGATGAATGCTCAAAAGCTGCGGCAGCACCAGCAGGCATAATCCTCTCACCCTCCTTCATCTCAGACCCTTCTGGGAAAATAAATAAATAAATAAATAAATAAATGTTCCCCACCACCACTTCTTTCTTTGTCAAGTGTTTTCTAGACAAACAACTTGACAATCTTTCAAGTTTGATTATATTTCCTGTTTTTCATTAGACTGTGATTATTTCATAGGAGGTCAGGACTTGCTTCAAATGTGAAAAGTCAAAAATTTACAGCACTGCTACAAAATCATATGGCTCACATCAACACCCAAGCTATTGTTACCAGAGCTGGATCCTGATTTCACAGCAATCTTCTTCCTCTGCACAGTAAGCTCATTTCTGTGAGACCATGACTGAAATGGTAGCATTGAACTGTAATATCCCTAACAGGCAAATCTTTCTTTAGAATCAGGTGAAGAAGGACCTGAGACAGGATCTTTCATGTCTATGTGGGCAGAAATATTTAGCAAGATTTAACTGAAGTTGTCTTAAAATATAATTGGGAGGGCACCCTTCCATAAATGCCAACTGGTAAATACATCTTCTGTAGGTTAACAAGGATAGCAGATACAGAAATCAATTAATTAATTAAAAAAGAAGACAAAGGGTTTCACAATTCCATTTTCCTCTCTTTAATGATTCTGCATTAAGAATGAATGAATGAATGTCCTTCTGTTATTTTTCACGCACTTGGGCAGCTGCTCTCTTACCCTGAAATGTTCCTTTCTTAGTTTTAAGAAATACTCTTCTCTCTTTTTGTCTGTAGACAGGATTGATTTACTTGCATTAGCAAAAGACCTTTCATTTCAATAAACATGGATAGATTTCCACTGACAAGGGATTCAAAGTCACACAAATTATTTCTACTATTTAAAAATTCTAATTCATTGTGGAATACATTAATTTGCTTGCTGTTACTTCTCTCTCGAAAAGGTTTATCCAACCTACAGACCATTAAGTTTCACATTTTAATGAGGAATCTCTCTCTGTATTCTCACCTGTTTTAGGGATGCCAGAAGAATCTGATCTTTGCAAATTCTGACATGAATTTACCTGATCGGCACATCCCAAACTAATGAGCAAACTGGAACAGATCTATCCATCAAATTTTGAATTTCTTGAATGTTGAAATGCATTTTAAGAAAGAATAGTCTGATAAATACCTAGCTAAAGATGGAATGAAAGAAAATGCACTGAGAAATGTGCATTTTAAGAGAAAATGTATACAAAAATATGCACTAGCATTCAAATTTCCATTAAGATTATAAGAATGCAAAATAATATGTGAAATTGATAAGGATAAGAAATTCATCCACAACTTAGTGTTTCCAGAATTAAAGGGATGGTTTCAAAGGTAGTGGTTCCAACTATTCATTGAAAAGGAAAGATTGAAAAGGAAAGATAAAATGAAGTGGAAAGTTGTACTTTCAATCCATGTTCACCTTTACAAAAACCTTTTGCACTATTGCACATTGCCCTGAGCCACCACATATAAATTAAAAATAAATAAATAAAAGTGCTGCTACTCAAAGGTTAACTATTTTTTTATTTCCCAAGATGACTAGATACCAATCCATCACCAGAGGCACTTTCAAACCACTGCCATTTATTCAAACAAATAAATTGGTTTCAGTTGAAGCATGGCTAATGGGAGCTGTAAATTAGCTCACTCAAAACAGCCACAAAGCCTGCCAGATGGGTCACTGAGAAAGAAATGAACATGTGTGTCATCATGTACTGAAATCACATCAGGATCCAGGCTGCACTTGCAAAAAGATAAAGCATGGCTATCATTCTCTAAAGGCAATCTATTATTTCTGTCCAGTCTCCAAGCTTTCAGGAAACAAACAGGGTGTGGGGCAAAACAGTGAAACAATTTAAAAGTCGGTGCAAATGTAATTGCAGTCTGATCACTTAGGTATACAAAGAGGTTCAACAAAATTCTTGAAATTGTGCAAAAAGACAAGCTTATTGGGGCTGAATTCACCATTGCATGATACGTGTAAAGTCAGCTCTCCGCATTTGCAGGTTTCACTTTTGAGGATTTCATTATTTATGGATTATTTGCTGTCACCCCTGCTGCTTCCCTATGCCATTTTTAATCAGGACTGCAAGCACCATGAGACTGAGAATTGCAAATGAGGCTTGTAAATCCCTATTGTAAGTCCTGCTGTGGAGCAGCAGTAGAGGTGGCAGTAAACCCCACCAGCCACCCACTTCTGCCTTGTGAAGGAATCCTGATGCCTCAAAAAAATCCATGGTGGGTTGAATATGGTGATCATACTTTTTTTGTGTGTGTGTTAAATCTGGTTTGGGAAGGCCTATTGTTATTCATGGTTTTTCCACTTTCCCAGGGGTCCTGTGCCCCTAACCCTATCAAATGTGGAGGGATGACTGTAATATGAGAAGATACCCCCATACAGCTGGACGACAGAAAAAAAGAAAAAGAAGAGAGAAAGGATCTTAAGAAGTGACTGAAAGGAACATGTTTCTTACAGCAGAAACAGTTAGGCACATAGTCCCAGCATAAGACCCATTTATGCTGTACTCCATAGTGGGCCATTACCAAAGCAAAAATTAAGCCAGTTTGTATGACATTGAAATCCATATGGAGCCAGGCTGCTACTGGACTAGAAACTGAGCAATGACTTACTTTGTTTTGTGTTGCCAAAGGCTAATAAGAACTTAATAATAATAGCTTATCATCTAATAACAACATGATTTATTGACGTGCCCATTAGTAAAGATATTCTCTGCACCTGATTGGGTACAGCCTTGTGACTGAGTTGTGTCAGGTTAATAGTCTTTGTCTATTTTCATCTTACCCACTGTAACAACAAATATATCATTGTCTAAACATATATCCAATCCTGTTTTGAATCCTATTAACCATTTGGCCTCAATGCATTTCTTGACCATGAGTTCCATTGATGCAAATGTTTACGTTTTGCAAAAGAATACTTCCTTTATGCAGTTTCATTTTTTAAAACATTTTTAATTTAATTGATGACCTCCTTTTCTGTTCAGCTAAGAGGCTAAACAGAAAGCTGCTGATTGACCTTCACATTTCTCTTCATTATTTTCACGCTTCTATCATGTCTCCTCTTATTTGTCTCTGCTGAAGTAAATACGACTAATCTTTTTAATCTCTCTTTATGAGGAAGCCTGTTAAAGACTCTAATCATCCTTCTTGTCCTTCTAGGAGTTCTTTCTATTTTTACTTTCTTTTTTGAAGAAGCTGACCAGAATCTTGCAGAGTATATAAAACTGTTTCTCATTAATTTCCCTAACAACTCCTTATCTCCATCCACATCTTTCTTTTCCTTTTTTTTTATAAATAAGGTACATTATGTCTCTTTCTCTCTGTATCAAGCTGATACATAAGTATGCAAATAACACAAAATGGGTGGTTGTGTACCTGAACAAGTGATGTTTAGTCTGTGCATTAGTTATAGAGTCATATATGAACTGATGCACTTTTTTTTATTAAGTTTGGGGGTCTAGAGGCACAAGGATGCAGGTGAAAGCATAGGGTTATAGGCACACATTCCAATGGTGGTGCTACAGCATACTTTTGACTTGAAGTGTAATAATGTCACTGCAGTTCTAATTATCTGTTTCAGAATATTAATTAGTCCAACTCATAAAGTCTGGATGTATGACAAATCAAGCATGACTTCCCTAAGAATTTCTGTAGAGCTTATAGTGTAACTGTAGCCCTTGTGAATATAATTAAAGTAGGGAGCAGCCTCTTATCAGTCCCATGGGATAAATGGAGGGTTTATAAAGAAAAAATGACTATGATTTCATTCATTCAGGTAGAAATGTTTCCTAGATCTCAGAGTTTCTTTGCTCCACAAAGCTAAGGGATTTTCTGAAGCCGCGCCCAGTCGTCTAGCAGGTGACCTAGAATCTGAAAAACCTACCCTTGAGCTCTTTTGTACAACTCTCACAGCACAATATTATGCATGAGTTTAAGAGGGCTTTGTTTCTGTTATCTTCCTTCAAGTCAACTCCAACCTATGGCAACCCTATCACAGGGTTTTCGTGGCAGGATTTATTCAGAGAAGGTTTGGCATTGCCTTCCTACTAGCCTGAGAGTGTGCCTTGCCCAGGGTCACCCAGTGGGTTTCCATGGTGGAAAAGGGATTTGAATCCTTATTTCCTTGAGCCCTTGCTCAACATTCAAGCCCTTTCACCATGCTTGCAAACTGAATTGTGAGCAGCAACTAAAAGGCTTCTGAAACTATTAACCCTACAGCTCAGAACAACTATTTGGGTCAATTCTTTCAACTGTTGTAAAAGCGTGACTGCTGCCTTCTAGAATCATAATTCTCTCTTGTTCTTGACTACATTAATTCTGAAAAGGGAGATGTTTAGGGCCTGTTTCCTCATTAGTCAGAGTGAGGCAGTTGTCTCAGGTAGTAGATACGGGCATCATGAAAGGGCAGTAAGTTGTTATTCAGTTACTTTGTTATTGTTCTCATTTTACTAGATTTACTATGGCACTTTTCTCTGTCACATACCAAAGTAACTTTTCCTAGCTTTTGGCTACTATGGAATTTTAGGCGAGGAAGGAGCAGGTGCTGCTCTACTGAAGACAGCAAAATGTATTGGTCTAGCCCTGGGGAAGGTGGTTGATATTCCAAGCATCTCCACCACGGCTGGTGCAGAAACTACCAATCTGAGAGAGCAAAAATGATAAAGCACATGAGGATGGATGGTTCAACATAACAAGCTGGGAGAAAACTGATGGAAAACAGATAGGTTTCATCTAAAAACTCACTGACAAGGCTCACAGGTACCAAGCCAATTCTTCCAACTTTAAGTTCAATGGGACTTACTTCCATAAATGTGGGATTTCAGCAATAAATACCAAACTGTGGTACAACTGTGCTGATAAAAGATGAATTATCAGTCTCTCATATTAACAAAAGATCATTAGCAAAGGTCAATCTTCTACTGCGGTTGTCCCAAACTTCTGACATTGAACCTGTCCCAACCCCAAAGGCAGATAAGATAGCCGAAATAACAAATGCTTAATATAACTGGTTTTAATGGGAGAGGTTTCAACACATTCTGTTTTCTTTACCAAAGGGCTACATTGGAAGCAAATTATTTGGAGGGTACTATGGTCACAAAGAAAATATTAAAAGGCAGTCCACTCCTATCATGCACTGCATGGTACAACCAAAGTTTTGCTCTACTATCAATAAAAATAAGTAGAAAGCCAAATGAAAATCACAATAGGTTTTGAAAGCACTTTTTTTAAAAAGCAATTAATGTTTTTTCTTTCATGACTTGCAAATGTGCACACACTCAATTTTTCATACTTAAAAAAAAAGGTTCACAAAAACTGATAACCCAAATGTTTGATTTCCAATAGGAAAAAAATGTACCAATACTGACAAGTCTTGCTTTCATTTGTCAAAACTTGCCTCCCCTCTTTTTTTTTCTAGAAAATTGAAAGATTTTTATCAGGATAGAAAATCTTTCATAATTTTTTTATTTGGAAAAATGATTGTTTTTAAAAAGAAAACTCCTTCTATTAGAAAACTTTTGATGGACTCGTCATAGATGTGGTTCTGTGGGTAGCAATATACTTACAATGAAGCAATATATTTACAAGGAAGGCAGAAAGGATAATCAATCTAGAGGTTGGTTTATCAGATGAAAACACTCATCTTCTGTGCATTTATGGGAGATAGGCCTGCTTAGTATTTTGCTCATGATATTTTCCCTCTTCTCATGAATCAGAGTAAACATCCCAGTTTACTGTGTTAAGCAAGAGGTATAGCAATTACACAAAGCCTCCAATCCTCTATGCATTTTCCTGAGGGTAAAATAGGAGTAAAAATCATTGAACTTAGTGGACTTCCAAATGGAATAGCATTCAAGTTTAAGAGTTTCATTTCATACTCCTGTCTGGTTAGACTTGAAGTAATCCCTTTAGTTTGAGCACAGTCTGTACCATGGGTTCTCAAACTCTGTACCCCTGTAACCCCCTTTATATTTACATGCAGATGTTGCACCCCCCACTTGATGTCATGTCTCCCCACATCCTATCCTATGCTTTCCTCTCCCACTCTCTCATAGGCCCTTCATACCACACATGCCCTCCATTTTAATGCTGAGCAGTCACGTTTTCAACCTTGTCTCTTCTTCCTCCCGCCACCCACCATCCAAGAAACTGCCTTGTGGACACTAAGGGGCATACACCTGCTGCACCAATGAGGGAATGCTTGGAGAAGATGAGTGGAAAAGCATTAAAAGAAAAAAGAAAAAAAGAGAGAAGCCGATTTTTGCTATGGCTGAGGTTGGAGGAAGGCATAACAGGGGAAGACACTTTGTGTTGCTCTTTTGCAGAGAACAGTCAATCTTCAGTGGTGCACACACTGACACAGACACATGGACTTTCTCTTCTTTGTCACATTTACTGTCTTTGCAGACTGACTTTCCTTGTGCTCCTTTTGAACAACTATCACACATCCCTTAGGATCCTTCCCCATCATGTGAGAACCACTGATCTATACTACGTTCAAACGACACTGATGTTTCAAGATTACATCAGCCATGTCACTAACTAATCTTTCTCTATCTATGTGTGCATATTTTTTACAGGATATTCGCCTCCATCAGTCTGTGCAGTGGAGTATTTTCACTATTTTGTCTGAGATGAGAGAGAAACAGATGAAAATAAAGACATAATTCTTAAAGACTGCCACAGTCAAGCACAATCATGGCCCAGAAAAAAACTCAGTTAAACCTGTTTAACATCAGTGAACAAATGATAAACCATTGAGATAAATGGAGACAATTATTTCACAATATAAGATGGCAAGTAGTCATGATGGTACACTAGGAAAGAAAATAAATGCAGCAATATAATAATGTTTGTTGGAGTCAACTTGAAGTACGTTTACATTTGACAGACACCTCTCAAGACCCTAAAATAAATGATACCCTGATGAAAGTATGTATGTGTGTGTGTGTGTGTGTGTGTATGTATGTATGTAGATATATATATATAATGTGTGTGTGTGTGTGTGTGTGTGTGTAGTCTGAATACACCAAACCCATCAATTGGGCAGAGCAAGGTTTGTTTGTTTTTTAAATGGCTGTAGTTTTGCACAAACTTTCTCTACATGACATGTTCATCCACACCCAAATAATTGTCCACTACTTGAGAATGGAAGGGAATTGACATAGAGTAAGCATAAACATGATGGAGAGAATAGGAGAATTGGACATGAGACTGCCATTTTCTATAATCATCTCATTTCAAAAATAACCTTTCAGTCTGCCCTGTGAGAAGCAGAATTCCCCTTTGCTTCAAACCAGGCATGAATAATTACTGACCGATATACGCAAGGAATAAGTCTTCCTTGCAGATGAAGATAAATGCTTCCCTGCATGTCCTCTGAAGATAATAAGCCTTGGTTCCCTCTGGAAGCAATCAGTGGAATTCCATCCATTTTCTTCCACCAGTTGTACTTTGAAACAGCATCTGTGGACATTTGTATGTGTCATTCCTTCCTACTTCTTCCCAAAGAAGAAACTGGGCTTCTGTGCAACACAAAATCCAAAAGTTTACTACCTACACCTCAGCTTACTTCCCATGATCTCTAATAGTATTCACTGTGGTCATCAGTTCCCTGGGTAGAAGGAGTAAATGCTCAGAAGGTAGCAGTGATTGTATGCCTTAATTCAACTTGTTTAACTCAGACAAGTTAAGAATGTTTGGGTTTCAATGGGAGACAGCAAAGTACATGCTCTCATCACAATTTCTCCCAAGCTTCTCCCTAGTACGCTATTTGGAAATCGTAATAAAGTAGAGGCAAAACAAAACAAAGGCCCTTTCCACATCGGGGTATTAAAACGGTGCAGAGCTACCTCCGACAGAGATCTTCTGCACCCTGGAGTGGATTGGGGCAGACTATTTTTCGTAGTTCCGCACCTCAATCCGCTCTGAAGTGACCAGAACTGGTGGCGCCACGTGTTTTTTAAAAACTTCTTTTCAGAGGTTTTTAAAAAGCATGGAGCATGCAGCCCCATGCAGCTCTGTCGCCGCTCTCCGGTGCAGATTTGCAGGTGTGCACTAGTGCGTGCTTGCAGATCTGCCGGGGGCAGGCTTTAGGCTGGCGAGCTTCTCCGGTTGGTGGAGAGCCTTCACGAGCTGGAAGCTGCCATTTTGGATGCCAAGGCTGCCATTTTGGACGCCGGAGGACTGCGGAACAGCGAGATCACGCTGCTCTGCATGGCGACAGACTTACCCGGCTGCCGGTAAGTTCCGTTTTAGAGCTTTTTCCCCCGTTTCCCCCTCCACATGCGGAAAGGGCCAAAGAAGATTTGTATAGTAGAAATAATTAATGGTGGAAGTCAAGAGAGATGGATTTACCTTCACTAGTTGACTTTGCAGTCAACATGTGTTCAACCAGCCTTTTCAGAATTACCCCATATTTCCTTACAGGAACTCAAGGCAAATCACACAGTAAGTACTTTTTATCATTTAGCAATGTGTGAAGTAGGTTATGCTGAAAGATGGTCATTAGCTCAAGTTAACTCAGTGACCTTCATGTTTTTTTGGAATACATCACACTGGTCATCCCCTTATTTACCTGATTATGCCACCAATACTGTCAATAGTCTCTGTCTATAGTGTTGTATTTGAAAGAAGAAGAACTGGGGGTGGGGGCTCCTTCTCTATGGGGGCATTCAGTTTGTGGAATTTTCTGCATAGTAAGAGACTCTTGTTATCCTTTCAGTACCAAAGGTATTTTTATCCACTGGCTTTTACATGCATCCCTCCCTTCTTTTGGCCTTTCTTTGTCATTATTTATTTATGTATTTCAACTTGTATTTTGTAAAGAGGCCTGGAAGTTTCATTGAAGAATGATGGATAAGTAGTTAGATAGACAAATAGATATTAAAAAAATAAAATAAAATGTCATCTTCTTTTCCAAGATGTCCACTTAATCCTTGAATACCACACCCAACTAACAAGCATGAAACAGCAACATGTAAAAATGATTTCTTTATATGCCACTGTGTTTGCAAACCAGTGTCTTCGAGGATGCACATCTGTGTGAACCTCCCTGCAATTAATGAGAGATGTGTTTTGCATCTCTTGTTCAACTTGCATTGTAACAAATCCTATTTATATCAGTGTGGCTTTAACACGAAAGGTTCTTCTGAAATGTGTCAAGTGAATTTGAAGAGAATGTTTGCATAAAAAGGGCTTTTGGAAGCTAAAAACACAAGTATTTCAACAAGAGGCTTAGTTATAAGAAATGTCTGATTGGACAATAAATTGCACCAGAAATATTGCCATGGGATTTATATGTCCATTCTATCCACAAACTTGAACTCTGAACTGCAGTAGTGTCCCCAGAACAGCTTTTCAGCCATTTGAAGAGCAAGGACTACAAACCTAGATCAGCCAGTGAATCATTACTGTGGATGATATCAAAGAAAGTGGGACAAATGAATCTAACACATGATTGATTCAGTAATCATTGTTTCTTGCACAAGTGGAAAAATAATCACAGGTAATATGGGAGGAATCAGGAATACTTACTATGCCTGATATAGGAAATATGTTTACAGGGATGGGTTATTAAATGTGGTAAATTAATCTTTGAGACACTCATGGATCAGTGAAAGATAATAAGATAACTTATTCCTGTTATATCCAGAGTATACAGAAGATTTGCTCCAGTCACAAATAAATAAAGTTATCTTAGTAAAGAACAACCACTCAGACTCTATTAAAAGTTGCTGATCTCATATTTAAAACTATGAAGATATTGTATAATGGAATACAATCTAGCAAACAAAGATCTCTACTATGTTGAAAGATGAGACATTCTGGAAAGTTTAGTACAAAAAACTTTGTGGATCCAAAACAGGGATCTACTAAGTTTGTCTAAACCTGTTTCAGTGCTGTGCCATGGAGCCCAAGTCTTTCATATTGTGCATTGGCTGGTACCACCTTTCACTACACATGGGATTTGGACAAGCAGAATGACTCTCTGAGAAAGTGCCCAGTCCTCATAAGAAAGTAAGAGTAAGGTGATGGCAAATATCAGCCCCCAAAAGTTCTTGAAAAATAAAGAGTCCTCCTCTCAGCCAGATTTAATGACATTTGAATCATAATTATTTAAGTTTTTCTGAAGTGAAGTAGACTTATATGTATGATATGTCCACACTGTGCCATTCCCAAACACACACTGGTGTCACTAGTGATTCTAGCCCCTCAATAATGCTATGTATGGACATCATGAATCCATGATCTAAATTAAACACAGAATATCACTATCAAGCTGGCTCTGAGAACACAGACTGTGTCCACCTCAGGGTTCCTAGGTGGGAGCCCCTTTGTGGAAAACAATCTTCACTGGAAGAAATGTGCTTTAAGATGGCTTGAAAGTTGCAGGTATGCTTTGGAATATCAATGAGAGAGATAGTCAAGCAGTCATTTAGCTATCGTTCTCCTGGGGACAAAATAACCTATTGATCTCAGGGTTTTAAAAAGACAGAAAGGGCTTTAGTCTGTTCCAAATAATAGCAAAAAGAGATGGCTTACTTCTCCCCCAGCATCCTGAAAAAAAGCAACAAGGCGACCATAATCAAACCAGGGAAAGCTTAAAATAGATTTTGAAGTGATCTTGTGTGGGAAATCAATGCAGTGAGGTCAAAGTGCTGGGGAAAAGGTGCTCAGACTAAAGGCCCACAACCTGTGAATTTAATTTAATTATCTAGCAATTAACACATTAGGGTCACTAAGAAAACACAGAACAAAGGGACCTCTTTTTTAAAAAAATGGGTGGAATTCAAAGGTCAAATAGATTTCCCAGCTGCTCTTTTGAAGTGAGCAATAGTAGCACTTAGGACAAAGTGGAATTGTTTAATGGGTAGTAGAAAAGGAAGCTTACAATATTCCTTAAAAGACTTCGGGACAAAGTAGATGAAACTCTATTTCTAACATGAGTGTCTTTACACGCAAACAGCATCCATGGAAAGAGAGTGGTGGTACATTGCAGCAGTCAGAGGGGAGTTAAACTTAAGAAGAAGGTTAAGAAGGTTAAGAGGGGACATGATGGCCATATTCAAATATTTGAAAGGCTGTCCTATTGAAGAGGGAATGGGCTTGTTTTCCACGGCTCTGGAAACTAGGACAAGGAGCAATGGATTCAAGCTACAGGAAAAGAGATTCCATCTGAACCTCAGGAAGAACTTCCTGACGGTCAGAGCTGTCTGGCAGTGGAATATGCTGCCTCAGAGTGTGGTGGAGTCTCCTTCTTTGGAGGTTTTTAAACAGAGGTTTGACGGTCATCGGTTGGGAGTGCTTTGACGTGTGTTCTTGCATGGCAGGGGGTTGGAGTCGATGGCCCTTGTGGTCTCTTCCAACTCTATAATTCTATGATTCCTCAGCTAGTGAGCTGCCGACAAAAAACATTGCTTTAAATCTAGGATGGAGGGTTGAAGTCACACTAATTTCCTGCTAGCAAGCTTCCTATAGGCAACTGGTTGGCCTCTGTGTGAAGTGAAAGTTTAATCATAAATACCTGTAGGTGGATCCAGCATTGCCTTTCTTATGTTCTTATGCAGTTTACATTATAAAGAAAATCCCCCACTGACATCAATGCAAATAGCAGCTTCAGAGGAAAAATATTTGTCAGGACCTCAAAAAACTGAGTAAGCCACTTGCCTTAGACGAGATAGTACTCTCCTGAAAGAGTAGAAGTATAGAGCATGGGAGCCCTCCTAGATCTACCTCTGTTACTAGAGGCCCAGAGTGCTTAGTGCTTGGTACCAGCTTTGACTAGTCTGATAGTAATGTCCCTTCTTGGAAAGGGATAACCCAGCCACAGTAGTTTATGCATTAGTAATTTCCTGGGTAGACTACAGCACAGTACTCTGCATAGGACTGGCCTTGAAGATGACTCAGATAACTACATGGTTGGCCAGATCTCTTAGAAACCATATAACTAGTCTTGTGACCTGTTCTGAATTTAAGGTGTACGTGATGACATTTAAAGTCCTAAACAACTTAAAGCCTATACATGTCTGTCCAAGGACTCAGGTCTGATAGAAGCACTCTCCTCACCTGCCTCACTAGTTATGGAAGTTGTAGAAGAGGGTTTATTTTGCTGTGGCATACTGGAATGAAATGTCCTCCCTAAGGTAGCCAGTCAGTGACAACACTTATTTCATTCTGAAGTCAAGGTAAAAACTTAGCATTTTATTCAAGCTCTTTGGATGAAATTGATTTCATCCAAATCTGCAGATGTGTATGTTTTCAGTTGTTTTAAACAGCTTTAACTTGTTTTTACACTGTCTTGTCTTAATCTGTGAAATTATTTAACAGGCTTTTCATCTTCTGGTTTTTTAAACTGTTTTTAACTGTGTTCAGATAGTTACATTGATTTTTATGATCCTTCTCCTTGAAATCCCATAATATAGGACAGAATATGAGACTGCCAATGTGGTATAGTGGTTTGAGCACTGGACTACAAATCCTGGAGACCAGGGCTGGATTCCCCACTAAATAACATGTCAGCTGGCATCTCAATAATAATCAGCAATCTCAAGTGACGACTCCTTGCATTGCACATATACTACTTTCAAAGACAACTATCATACCTGTTTTGGTTTCATCTTAGCAATATTAGTGATGTGCACATAATTAACACTCCTGGACATAATCTTCAGTCATTGGCCAGGTCAGGCCTGTCTAGTGAATATGGCAAGTTCACACATTCCATTATCCACCTTATTTTCAAATATCACTGGTATTCTTGGATGTGTGAAGCTCCTCTATTACTGGTCATTTGATCAGTTATTAGCTCTCATGCTGGGCAGTAAGCTAGCCATGGGAGACAAGATGGTCAAGTGTGAATTGATAGTCACCTCTCACAAAATTGTGCTATTCCTAAAATGCAGTTTTGTAACTTCATCCTAAGGATGTACAGTTTAAAACTGTTCTTAGATTTTTTTTCCCCCAGGACTCCCATTGACTTAAGTAATTCCTCTGTAAAAATACTCTGTGGATTTTTCACCCATGAATCAACACAATAAAAGGCAGTGACAGCTTTATTAAGCACATTACATATTGAACAGCCTTAAACTGAATCAGTCCACTGGACCATGTACTCCAGAACTGTCTACTTTGGCAGGCACCAGCTCACCAAGGTGTCTTTTTCAGCTGTTAGGTAAGATGCCAGGGATCAAACTTGGAATCATTTTAGGTAAAATATATTAGACAACAAAATCTAAGTCTGTGAGTTCATACATATTCTCTACGAAGCAGATACTCATCTCCAAACATTATTTTCCTTAGGAATTGTCTCCCTATCAGTTCACAAATCACACAAGTTTACAGAATATTGATAGGGACGTCAGTGCTCAACCTTCTGGTCAAGATTTTTGATGCAACCACACACACCTCCATTGATCTTCAACAGACAGCGCAAGGATGTGTGACTCCAGGGCACCTAACAAAGAACACAGCGATTCAGCACACACGTCTCTCTGCAGGATGGACTTCAGATGCTATATTAATCCCCAGGCCTTCCTGGGAAATGAGAGTCCTTGACTCAGGCATGAATGTTACTGGCAAAGTTCCCATTACTGTAAAGCAGCCTACCAGCAGTTATCCCACTCTCTCATGTATGCATGTCTCAGCTCACTCTGCACATCTTACTAAGGTCACTACACCATAATTAAATCATGTCTTTGCTTTTCAGAATATGCTCAGATCTAAAAATAGTGCTACTGTTTCATTATGAGGTGGAGTGGACAACGCAAAATCAAACAGAAATGAACTGAGCTAGTGCGGTTACAAAGAGCCTTGTCCACAAAGGAATACATTGCCCTGTTGCCCACTCTCCTTCTCTTATCCTATCAAATTTCCAGGACTACACTGTCCAGGTAATGTTCTAATTGGTCCAAATTCTATGTATGCTTTACAGCGTCCACACAAATTGACTGCCTAGCCCAGTCATCAGACATACTTTCTTTACCCATTCAGCCAGCAACAGCTTGTCACAAGAGATTCCAGGAAGCCCAGTATTGTTTACCTGACCAACTTATAGTTTCTGTATGGTTTTGTCTGCTGAGAATCAGGTGTATCCTTGACAGAAATGGCTTTTCTTCTTTCTTCGGTTGTGCTGTGTCCTCAACTCATTTAAAAATTGTTCTTCTTATTAATTTTTCATATCATAATCAGGCAATGTTACCAATAATACAGATGCAGCTGCAAAGACAATTTAGTTAAACTCATACATTTCACAAATGAAAATCAGGACATGTGTAGCCAAGCAACATCAGATTGTAGCCATGATGGCAAAAGTTATTAACGAAGAAGAACACACTAAGTAAGAGAAGCTGAAGCAGTATGCTTTTTCATGAGTCTACTGGGAAGGGCAAGATTCCAACTCATCTTCTCTCCCCATTGTTAATTGAGTGGAAAGTACTTTTGCAACTTGAACTTAGACTGGGCAACTGAACTAAGCAGAAAGCAGAAGAAGGTGCGGGGGGAGAGAAATTGGGACATTTTAAAAGATGCTGAAAAGTGAGACAACAGAGGATTAATCAGGACCACTGCTGCCAAATCAGGAAAAGTGGAGACCATGTAAATGTAGTTACAAAAGGCAAGAACAAATTACAGCATTTCAGTCCAAAACAACATTTGTTTCTGTTGAGGTCAGTGGACAAAGTTCATTTCTGAAGGGATACAATGTAGTTCCAAAATTAGTCTGTATGATATCTCCTTTTGACTTATGGGTTTTAAAAGTTAGTTTACCTATGTCCTCAATACATTAGGGGCCCAATTTCCTAATGAAAAAAATGCAACAGAGAAACCAGCATATTGCAGGAATACTGCAACCACTTCTCAAGTGAATGTTGACAGCCCAAGAAAATGACCCACTTCTTGCAGACTCAGACAGAAAGGCTTCGCTTAGGCCCTAGGAAAGTGTCTCTAATAAGGCAATTCGTTAGCTATGTCGGCTGGGCCCCTCTCAGCTATCCTTCATTCCTTCTCTCCCTCCCTCAAGCTAGTCATTAATGCAGCAAGAACAGAGGAAAATGAAGCCGTTGGGCTCGGTATGTATTACTGGGCTCTGCACAGTGAATATAAGATCATTATTTAGACACCCAAGTCCACAGTGTGTTTTGATCACACCCGTCCAGCAGGAGGAAGAGTGGCTAATCGGCTTGGATAGCAAGAATATGTGTACATCCTGAAACATTTCTCTCTCTCTCTCTCTCTCTCACACACACACACACCTATAAACAGTTACTTCTGGGAGCTGATTTGCCACTCGGGATGTTCCTGTGTATGACCATCCCTTTTATCAGCCACTGTGGTAAAAGACATAAGCATAAGCACGTTTTTTACCAGCATTATCTGTTTGTCTGGTTACACTCCTTCCTAGAAAGCAACTATCATTTGCTTGCTCTGATAATTTCTCGATGTAACTACTGTACGGTACTACAATGGTACTTAAAGTGGTGGTCAGTCCTTGGACCAGAGCTGCTCTCTAAGTCATTTGTTGCTGAACTGTGGAGAATTTCCTGGAAAGGGAAACAACAGCAATTGTAGCCAATGGGCACAAATACGGCACTGGTCCCTGGCATGCTGGAAAAAAATGATTGTCAATTCTATACATCAGATAGCCAGAAAAGCATTACTGAACTGTACTTGTATGGGAGACTTTTCTCGAAGAGATTCTAGGCAGATTGTGGTACTGTTACTTCGTATGTAAAGATCTCCATGGTTCTTAGTTTTAGAAGGTGTCAAGCGAGAAGCTGGGCAAGTGTGAGTAGAGGCAGCCAATCACAGCTCATGGAATGCTGCTAGTTATGGAATATAAAATATAAAGGGTTTTTTTAAAGGTATGATGAAAGAAAGCTTTTCATTCATTCCTGAGAAAAAGATAACAGATGTTCTGAGGAACCACAACAGGCTTAATTGGACTACTGGCATGCCTACATATTCATTGCCTAAAGAGAGGACACAATCAAAGGGGGGATACGTATAGACGAAAATTTATACATAATGCAGAAATCAATACATTTCTCCAGAGTGGGAAAAACTGGCACCAAGTGTGCCTAGGTGCAAATTGTTGATAGGCAATCCTAACACCTTGTGAAGGTAGATTGGTGGGTACACATAACAGGGTTTTTCTGTAGCAGCGCCTCAACTGTGGAACTCCCTACCCAAGGAAGTTAGGTTGGCCCCATCTCTTTGAAGCTTTTGACAGGCAGCCAAAACAGTGCAGTTCCACACAACATTCAGTGTTTGAAATTGCTGTTTTAACTGTTTCAAAACTGGATTTTAGGATTGATTTTAGGCTGCTTTTGGAGTTATTAAAGAGTATTTTGATGTGTTTTTATGTTTTTATCTTCGTATTGTTTTAATTGTTTTTTATTTGTTCATCGTCTATTCTATCTATGTTCCCTATCATCTGACTTCTTTTAAACTGGAGAGCTGGTCAAATAGAGGATGATGACTATTTTCTGACAACCCTTGAAATACAGGACTGTCTTCTGTGCAGTAGGATATATGACTATCATATAGGCTACTTGTTTCTTGCACAAACCACTATAGCTTGGGAATGTTACTAAAGCTGGAGTGGAGGCTTCCTGTTTCTCCACTTTAACTTCCAAAGCAGCACTAGACTGATCTAGTTCAGTCTAGGATAAACTGGCTAAGCTAGTTTACAATTCTCAGAAAGCTTTTTTGTGCACATCTCACATTTGAAGGCACCTGTTCTCTTTTTGTTTTGGTGAAAGGGCTCCAGACAATTAACATGAAGGAGGGCTACACCGCTGGCCACTTCCCCCAACTTCATGACCCTCTTGGCTCCTTCCTTGGGATGCAGGAAGCCTGGAAGATGAAGATTGAGCTCCTTCCTGGAATAACAACTCAGTATGCTCAGAATCCCCTCTAAGAAAATTTGAGATATTTGAAGGACTTCTTCTTCTGTAGCATTGCTTGTGTACTAGGCTCTGTATCAGAGGTCTTTCCCAGAAGCCAAATATTAAGATCTGTTAGGCTGGCATAGAGAAGAGATTGGGCCTTCTTGGTCCAATGTTCTGAAACTCCTTTTGTACTGTTGTGTGACAAACACCTTCTGTACAGATGTTTAGACAAGTAATAAAGACTTCTCTCCTTAAATCTGCCTTCAACCGAATTGGTAATTTTCTTGTGTGGACAGAGCAGCTTGGCAAACTATTCTCTGTGATTTCTGTTGTGGCTGTTATGACTTGTATCTGTTTTTGTTCTTCAATTTGTATGCTACTTGAAAAGTGGCTAAAACTACTTAAACATACATACAAACAACATTGTGATAATTATAAGATTATAATATCTCATCTGCAGCTCCTCACTTTCTGTTTCAAAACCATGCTGATTGTTTCCTCTTTGCTTTTGGCTGTATGATTGGGTTAATTTATTCACAAACTCTGCTGAATTATACACTTAAGTGTAGAAGCATTTGAGAGGCAGTTTCCAAGATTATAAGTCAAATAAAGTTGTGTGGCAACAATGCTCTAGGGAAGAATCGAACCAGCACTCATGAAGGATGGAAAAATTTTTACCTCACATATCAATGTGAACTAAGCTGAAGAAAGTGCAGACTGATAAATTCCCTTTTATCGGCTCTGCTAGTGTGTGGAGGTGGAGGATTTTTAATGTCTGGCTATTCTCTTCAGTGTCAAACCCAAGGGCGACATTTGAAATTCTCTGGTGACAGGGAAAGACAGAGACAGAGAACTGTGGCCATGTGTTATCAACCCAGAGGACACAACTGAAGTAGGGAAGACAAAATATCAAAATGCCAGTGGAGCTTCCTAAATAATTCAGAGAGAACCAAATGCTTTCCAACCCTTGTCAAAACAATGCTAGGCATAAATGTTGAAATGAAACTCTAAGACTACTGCAGATTACCCTGTTCCAAAGTGCCAATGGCATTTTCCCTGCTATCCTTCTATAATGTGGCATTTCTACCTAGGAAGTGATACCCAAAAGCTGTCCCACTATTATGAAACTGCTCCTTGCACCCAGGCAGCTGTTCTGTAGTTGGAGTGAAAGTTGACTCCCTCTGATACAAAGCAGAATAATGGAGATACACAGCTTCACAGTGCAATTTTATTACAAACAGTTGAAGTGCGCCTGCATGAGATGTTTGTCCCCTTTATCC
This sequence comes from Iguana delicatissima, assembly GCA_948472985.1. Classification (NCBI taxonomy): domain Eukaryota; kingdom Metazoa; phylum Chordata; class Lepidosauria; order Squamata; family Iguanidae; genus Iguana; species Iguana delicatissima. Next base: position 281,049 of record CAOKZL010000316.1, read on the forward strand.
AATCTGTTCCTACTGTCTATACCCATTATAGCTGACTTACTTTTATGCTAAATGTTGTTTCTGGAATCCTTTGTTCTCCATTTACTTGTATGTGTGTGTGTAGGGGGAATCGACACTGCTTTAGAAAGGTATTTGGACTCTATACTGTCTGATTCATTAACTAGGGATTTGTTAATTAAATTCCAGGTATTGATCAGGAAGCAGAAGCCCAGCTTGACTCTGCCAACCCACATGTAATGCAAAATATATTGGATCTCCCAGTGTTTTGAGCTTGGTTGTTTGTCTGTTTTTCCTTAAAGACAGACAGAGCATGATCCAAATTTCATTGGAGCAGTAGATCTTTGTAAGATAGGGTTATTTAATCTCTCTCTTGCTGTTTCCGTATGTAAAATATCCCCTAAAACTTACCATACTTGTATATAAAGGTGCTACATCTGTATCCATCGCTTCTTGCAAACTGGCCCAGCAGTAATGATGAATAGCTCTGTACATTTCACTTTCTGTACTACAGTGTTTACACTTACAATCACACATTTGTGCTGGTCAATGCTATAATAAAGATATCTACTACAATTGTACATTTGCCTTTTCTTTACGATGTTGTGATTTTTTTTTAAAAAAGCCAGAGTGAAAATTTGTATGATTTTTCATGGGGATATAACTTTATAAATGTTTCATGCATTTTGTGTCCAATATCCCCCATACACATTTTGTCTTGCAAGAATTTTTGGCCTAAAATATGTATAATTTTACAAAATTTTGCCTGCTGTACACTTTTTAATACACATTATTAATCAGAGAACTGCATCACAAATTTGGAGCTGTGTGGAAACTGATAATAGTTGGAATGTGAAAATCAAGATGAATTAAAATGCAGAAAGGAAGGACGGAAGGAAGCTTACTGCATGCTTTTGGCAATGAATGGGTATATATACTGGGGAACAACTCAGGGAGAATCATTAAGCACATCTAGTTCACAGCCCTCTATGCCTGTTCCTTGGAACTATATTTGAAAATAAAGGCAGAAGGGGGAAAAGCCAGCCAGACATTAGATCTATGTTTTTATTGTACTATCCACCAGGAACACAAGTATCCTTTCCTGGTCAGCAATGTTACATCAGTGTTATGTGTGAATGTAGGATTTTTCTCCAATGTTCATCACTTTATATTTGCTAAAGGTGAACTTTATTTGCCATTTTCATAGTCTCTTCTCCATTTTAGAGAGACTCTTTTTTCAACTCTTTGCTGTTCTTTTTGTTTGTTTGTTTTAACCACCTTTGATGATATCACACCAACTTGGCTACCATGCTCTTGCTCTGACTTCAGATCATGAACAAGTTAAAAAGTCTTGGAAGGATCAACAATAAGACCCATTCATCATAAGAACAACACATTTATTCTTTCTTGGATTTTTCTTCTATAACCAGCCACCAGTCCATAAAAGTCCTCTCCTCTTACACCATGTTTCCTAAGGTTGCTCATGAATCCAGCATCTTTCTTCTTTTGAAAGCCCATGTAAACAACATCTATAAACTTGTGATGCTATCAGAGAACACTAAAATAATACAAAGAGAGGGCAGGTTCTTTTTCAACAAGTCTTGCCTTTCTACATTTTAATAGTTCTTTCCACCAGTTTACCAGGAACTGTTCTGTGATTTCCTGGATTTTCCCCTCTGGGGGATCTCTTCTTAAAATTACCTGGTATTTTATAATTATGCGGTATGAGTCTGATATTAGAGACATATTATACAGTTTTGCTCCTACAGATGTGTTATGTTGTCTCTGATGTACACAGTCATCACTTAGAACATCCTTCTTTCTTATTTATTTATTTACTTCCTTACTATATCATATGACATTACACAGAATATACTTGGTCTCTGCAGGAGTCCATATTATGCAATATGATAGGGAATATTGCTTCCTTATATCAGCAAGAGAACTAAGGGCAGAGAAGGGCAACAGGGACATAATATTTATTTTAACCCCTCCGATAAGAAATAGAAAGCCTCACTCCATCTGAAAAGTTTTGTTCCTCTTTCTTTCAGATGCACAGCCAAGAACATCTTAAGGTCAGCCTGTAAATCATGTAAAACATCTTTATCTATTCAAAATGGTTCTGCACATTATTTCTCCGCTGGCACAGACAGAGACATATACACACACAAACCAAACACATCTGTGATCATCAAATCCCAGCAGCAGTGCTGTGACAGGCAATGGGGTACAAACATTCGGACAAGGTGATACCTAAGCAAGAGTTGTAAAGGGGCAAATGGGTGCAGTACTAAAAACTGTAGAACTCATACTTCTTAATTTGTTGCCATTGGATACCCTGTAAAAGGAGAGTGCAAAGACCCCAGAGAAACACCACATGTACCAGTGATATATGATCTTCACCTTCCTGCATCAATTGTTTTGGATCCATCATGGTACTGATACTATGGGCCTTCCGTATCCGTGGGGGTTCTGTTGCAGGCCCCCTTGCAAATTGCAAAAGACATGAATGCTCATGTCTCAACTTATTAAATGGCAGTGATGTGCACATATTCATGTCACTACCATTTTAGGTATAATACTTGACACTCCATGATTATTGGAATTCACAGATCTGGAGACTGTATATATAGAGAGGTCACTGCATTCCATTCTGCTGACCTACTGTCACCTCTACCAAAACAAGAAGCAAACAGAGTAAACACAAGGTGGTTTGATTCAGATTTGAGGATCACTGGCTGGTTCAGTTTGGTAAGAACCATTTCAGAAGTAGAACACTTAGATAAGAACTTTCCACAGAGGCAAGAGTGGTTTTGCCTTCGTAACACAAAATACCGGACTCTTTTGCAACCCAAGCCAGTTATAAATTCTAACTGCAGCTTTCCTCTCTCCCTTGCTCAACTTATGCATGACAACATTGCTGTCTTCATTGTTATTCCACCACTGGGCTTCTATTCAACAACTTCTTACTTGGGTGTAGGCCAAATGACCAATGTCCCCATTGTGCAGTTATTGTTTTCCTATTATTCCTTGCATTGCAAAATTCGTGCTGAACATGTTTGTCTAAAAAGGTCCATTATGCATTTATTTCCCCATGTAAAACACACTCCTTTCTTGAAGGCTTGCTAAAATCCACCCTGAACCCTTGTAAAAAAACAAAAACAAGAAACTATATTCTACATGAACCTGTCAGAAATTTACAAGAAAAAGAAAGACAGAAAGAAAGAAAGAAAAAGGGAAAATACCTTCATAGGGTGAGAAAATTATTTGGCAGATTGTATTTTAGCTGCAGTCTCTAGATGTTCTGCCATACATGGAAAGATAACATAGGGGTTTTAACCTACAATGATGCATGTTCACATCTGCTGAAGCAGCTTGAGGCCAACAACTTTTTTAAAAGGTTTCATGGCATAATTGTAAAAATGCCAAAGCCTTGTTTTTATATTTTATATCACCATCTCCTTTACAGATGCAACATTTGTCAAGACAGCTTTAGTGTAATGAAATTAACACAAGGATCATTTATGGAATTACTTATCATCTGATGATGACAAAATAAACTGGCTTTTAAGCAGACTGGGATTTGTGGAATTTTTCTTGAATTTGTATTTACTCTCAAACTATGCATGCTCCTCTATCATCACACAAATGGTCTATATCAGCTTTGGTACGTATCTGCTACCCTCCAAAAATGTTGGATGATAATATCTATCTGAAAATGATGGCAGTTAAGTTCTGAAGCATTTGGAGAATGCCCGGTATCTACTGAAAGCTCATCAAGTCAATGGAGCAATGAATTAAGGTAATCACATTCCCTATCACTTTGCTGTTCTAAAACTCTTTATTTGCAGGCAAAATGGTTTATACTTTAGTTGAGTGAAAACCCGTGAAACCTGTGAAAAGCAGATACAAACAGCATTTCTCAATTGGGTTTATGTACTTTTTAGCATTCTGGAACTCATACATGCAGGTTTGGAAGTACTACAGGTATACAATCCCACAAGGGTTGTGACATATATTCACCAACACAGACAGTTTCACATTCTCCAAGTGCATGCATGTGTGTCTTTGAAAGAGATAAATAAGCCTTCCTACAACATCTGTGTCACTGGAGGACAAGACATCCAGGACTCTTGTTCAACTGACCTACTTTTACATTCTGTCCTTGGCTCAGATGGGGAGGCAGCAGGACAGGAGGGATGTCAATAGACTCTGTCAATAAACCAAAGCAAGAATCTCAGTTGCTCTCATCTAACACAGTTTAATTTTTAATCCTGCAAAGCAGCAACAAGGACATGGGCGGTAGTGATCCGACAGCAGAGCAAATTGGTCAAGACAGAGTGGATTGATCTATCTGAGAGAAATGAAGACACAGCAGAAACTCTGTTTTATGAGTGGGATAGCTTTTGGTGTCTTTCACTTTTGGCCAAGAAAGACAGTAGCAAAACAAAAGCAAGGACATTACTGCATTTTGGCAGCTGTATTGTGATTCAAGTCTAGTATTCAAAACCTTGTTTACATCACCAGCAGATTCCTGCATGCCTACAGGTTTGCAGACTGAAATGTCCAGTGGTGAGGCTGGGAAATGTTAGATCCTGAACTTAATGGTCTTATTTTTCTCGTAAGGATAAAGATCACATATTTCAAAGCAAAAATAAAACAATGGCCACCTGCAACCATGCATGTGCCAGTCTTGATGCCTCCTAGCTCTGTCTCCTTCTCTGAAGAAGGAAAACATGTTTGTCACTGTTGCCATCACTGGCTCCTCTCTGGTTGGTTATTAGGAAGCCCAAGATCCAGCCCTAGGCACAAAATTAGAAATGACAGCAAAGCAGAGATAGTTACCATTTGTTAAGAGTACAAGGCCATGGCTATACACAGAAGACCAAAAGCCACCACATGGCCATTGTATTTCTCACAGTCCATCCTCCTTCCATGTCTAGATCAAAATCTCTCTTTCTGAAGTCCTTTGTCAGCTTGTTATTTCTGTCTGTCCTTCTCTCAGAGCCAAAATATACCTTGGCTTCATTTCCAAAAGCACTTGCAATGGCAGGATATATGCGTCTGTCTGTCTGCGTGTGTGTATGTATAGAAAAAAAATGCTTCTCTTTACATTCATATTTGTGCAAAAAAACTTATTCAGGGTCAATGTTGTATAAGATACTGAAGTGAGAACCTAGACATGAGAAATTCCTTGTCTGGACAGTTAATCCTAAATCTGAGCCCCAATTTTGGGGCAAAGATAGGATATAAATAAAAATCACCATCATCATCATCGTTGTCGTTGTTGTCATCATTGTCATCCATGATCACATGCAGAATATATGTAGGGACAGGGCTGCAGGTCATTGATAATAACATTCAGGCATATGTAGATCCTGATATTCCTTATTTTTGGAAGAATAAGTCTAAGGAATATTGAAGAGCAGCATGAATATCAGCCTGCAGTTACAGTAATCATGGAACTTTATCAACTATTTCTGAGCTCTGGAACAAAGAAAGCAACCCATCTCATAAGATGTGATGAGTTAGTCTTTCTATAATTCATTATGGAAGGTTAGTGAAATGTTTCCATGTGCAGTAGGTCCCACATATCCATGTGGGACATGTTCCTGTACTTAGTGTGGATAACAAAACAAAACAAAACAACAATAATAATAATAACAAAAAGCTCCACCACCTGGCACCCCCTCCATCCATCCACCCTGCCTATCTTCCTTCCTTACCACTGGAGCGTGGCCCCATCTCTGGGTGCCAAATCTGTCAGGAGGCCCGGCTACTCAGAGCAATGTACCTCTCATCTGAGAAAGGGGTTTCCCTCCCCTGCTGAGAGAGGTGTATGGTTCTCCTCACATCTTTTTTGGCTAAGGAAACAGTCTGCCTTTCTCCCCAGCCAAAAAAGGTGCACGGTTCCCCCTTGTGCCACTCCCAGCTGAGAGAGGCACGGGGAAGGGTGGCTGCACAGGGCAAGGACCCCAGCTGACAGTGGCAGACATGGCCCCAGAGTGGATCATGGGTAAATTACTGGCCTAGTGGGTACTGGTGACCTACTATATTGAGAAATTCCGGTTTTAAGTGCTTTTGGATAATTGTAAATTGCCTACAATGCCTCATATTGAGGCAAAAGGGCATGGTAACTTTTAACAACAGTAAAATTGTACACATACAGCATACATTAAGGTCTTCACATTAAAGGTTATTTTTTTGAGATCCTATTTTTCCTCTCAATCTAGAATTGCAAATATTAAAGGTAAAGGAGTCTGATTCTATTCATCTGGAGAGGTATAAGCACAATAGTTTTCTGTTCCATTACAGGTGTTAATTAATATAGCAAAGCTAGGTTGATTCTGTTACTGTCACCAATTACTGCTGTTGTGAATGGTCACTGTGCATATTTCTCATACATTCAGAGCTTTAATTGAATTTCCAAAGGCCCCTGTTTTTCTTTTTTTCTAATCCATTCTGTTCCCTTCCTCTTGAAAGCTGGCATCCAACCTCTTTTGGCATTCCTGCCCATCCAGGTTGCTTCCAGGTTGCATGAACCACATCTGCCCATTTCCAGCCCCCATGAGTCCCAGTGGTTTCAAGTTCTGCTCCCACAAAAATTATATGGAGAGAAAACATTCTTTGTTTTACTGAAAAACCATGTACCCTGGAGTCTTCCAGAAGTGTGAATTCCTAAGAAAAAAAATGAGGGGCTGTGACAGTTTGGTGAACTCTGGGAACAAAAAAGAAAAAAAATGCTTCTGTGGGCTGCATGTAGCCCACAGGCCATGTCATTCACATCCATCTTCCATGTGGTAGAATTTGACACGGTTCAACGAAGGCATCCAAAATGGAAAATCAGCAACTCCTTCTTATGAATTGGGATCTTTGGTTTCTTGTCTTACTTTGTAACAATGAGGATTATATTATTGCATATGCGCACACAAACTATATGTTAGCAAAGCTACAAATGTTGAATTCTCAACCAGCACAGAAGCACACTATTTTTCACAAGAGTGGTAATTTTTATGCAAAGCATTGGAATAAATACTGTAAATATTGATTGGTTCTAGCTCTTAAGACTGACTAGGTATCCCAGTTGCAGGTTGAGATGATGTAGCCCAGCAAAGACTATACCACATAGTTGTTACCACCACTGTTCTAACAGAGGCCATGATCCAACAGTAGCACAATACTTGCTAGCTTTTGCTTTTATAAAACATACATAAGGAGAGATTGGATATCTTCTTACATTACTCCTAGTGCAGTGTAGCTCTCCTCTCCACTAATATGCTGAGAAGGTTGCTGATTGGCCCAGTGAAGAGTGCCAGAAGCTTCCAGCTGCTTCCATGTATACTAGATAGAGGCCTGTTCTAGCTAGTATGGCAGATATCATAGCTGTTCTGGCCATGGCTGGGGCCTGTCAGAGCTGCAGATCCAGCATTAATATTTTAGTTGGGTTTTCATTTTTACTCAACTGGTGTTATAATAGATCTTGGTTTATGTATTAAACTCTTAGAACAGAACTTGTTAAGCATGTTAGGAATTATGTCTCTTCCAGTTGCCTTTATGGAGAATGGAATGAAAACTGGTAATTAGCACAGCATCAGATCTGTCGCTGTAAATAATGAAATTAACCTCTAACACTCTTAAGGACATACTTCACAAAAACCTACATGGGGCCATTTTTAACAGTTTGGAATGTTGGCTGTCTTAGATAGAACTCCCCTGGATCTGTAATAGTTTAGGGCAGACACGAAATATTTCCATTATACAGTTTCTTTACTTCTACTTCAACTGTAGAAAATTGGTAGAAATTAATTTATCACCTCACAGATGGAAACAAATTAGTAGAAACTACAGTAAAAGACAATGATCATCCACAGAATATGAATTGACTCTGCTCACCAATTAGGGCACACATGCTTCACCCATTAGACTCCACAATCTTTGATTTCTCTTTAGGAGAAATCACAGGTGTTAAATTAGTCACAAGAGGGTTCCCCCATTGTTCTGTTATTATAAGAGAAACACTGGAAACTGCAGGACTAAATTAGAATTCTAAGGTGTGGCATATAAGGCCTAATTCTGTTCTTAATTAGATGAATCCAGACCTTTTAAGGGTATTACTCCAATCAAGTATACTTTGCAAAAGAATAAAATCTTCCAAACAGGCTATAGAATGTTTCAGAAATATTAACCATACACATCCTTGCATTAAACTTGAATAAAATAAAGAAGTGTCTAGGAAGCTCTTTACTTCCTGGATGCTCGATTAGCTAGTTCTAGAATGAAAACTGTTTGCTGAATGAGAGGCCCTGTTTGATACCTATGTGAACAGCAGTGCAGGTTGGAACACATGACCACCCTCAAACTCTGAGCCTTCTTCATTACATGATGTTCTGATAGATAAGGCCAACTAAAAGCACCAGAGTAATTTCCACTGAATTAAATGTGGTTTACTCATAAATGTATATAGGATATGATCTGAGATTATTTTGACAGTAATAATATACGTTCAATCAGTTTTGAGAAGAAAACCATAGAAAAAGCTGTCCCCAGCAATAGCTCCCCAGGTTTAGAAATCTCTTTTGCTGAAGACAATCTGGGAAAATTATAAAACATTTTTATTGTGGCTGGAAGAAACCAGCACATCAGAATTCACTTTTCTTATTCTTTTCTTTTTTACATATACATGTCTAAACATACTACCTTTCAAATTAGACACTTCTAAATATATTTCAAACTATGCATGCCTAGATGCATTTTATCTATGTTTTATCTCAAATTAAGAATTTCTAAATGTACTTCAATACAGTTTTTGACCTGAGAACTGCATGGTAGAATTCAGAAGAGCAAGAAATCCAAAGGATAAGTCCATTCTGATTTGCACTTTAGCCTGGGAGGTGCTGATTGGGTCAGTTCACATCAGAATTTGTAGCAATTCAATTTCTTAGCCATCTATAACTAGGAGTGCAAGGCACTCAGCACTTGACAGGATTGTCCTCTCTAATTATGGCTTTGCCTTGAACAAAGTGAGTTATTTAACTATTTTCATTAGAGGCTGTGCATTTTTGGATGATAAAGATAATTAAGTACTGAAAGTGTGGTGATCCATTTGACACAGTGAATAAAAAGATATGAAGTATTTCTAATAAAAACAGAACCCCCATCGGGACTTGAACTCACTGACTATCTGTGCAGTCTAAGCAAAGCATTCTGTTCAGTAAGCTAATACTTTCTGTTTGTTCACCACTGTTGAATTTATAACTGTGATATTGGCTGCACATACTGGGTCTCTCTGTTGTTGTTCTATAAAAGGAAAAGAAATATATTGTTTCTTGGATGCTCTATGAGAAAATAAATAATTTCAATAAAAATGAATGTACGTGTTACAACGCTGCAAAACCTGTTCTCTTATTTGTGCCAAAATCTAGAGTGCATGCTTAATTTTATTACCCATACCCTTATTTCCTTTCTCTCCCTCTCCTTCTCTCTTCTTCTCCCTCCCTCTCTGTTGTGTCATCAATAAATGTGACAAAGAGAATGGGCACGGAGGCCTCTGGTTTTTCAAACAACTCCTTCTTCATGAGCAAGGATGGAATAATCATAATGCTGGATATGATTGAACTGAGTAAGCCTCTACAAGCGCATTCAAATAATGTGGCTCCAGTGCTCCATATGGTCTGTACACTCAGCAGTTGCCTGAGTTCCCTAAGAAGCCAGCCCTGCAGAGAAGGAGACAATGCTGCTTCTGTCAAATGTGGAACAATTCAGTGCTACAATTCCACAAAATGTCACTGTAAATCAAATCATATAAGCCTTCAGAAATGTATGTGCCTGACATAAATTATTACTCTTTTCACATTATGGATTGCTATTATGCCTAGCAAAGCATGTGCACATATATCTGACATATGTCTCTTCCTTTGGGGTAGAGGAGTTGACAAAATAACTATTGGCAATGAGTTCTTTTCACAGTGATTCAGTGGTGGACCACCAATAAATGCAGTTAGGTGGTCAGGCAGATCAGAATTTGGAAATGTTACATTTTTTAAAAAAAATTACAGCTTTCTGAATCCTCCAGATAGCATGGCCAATATCTGTGCCACATGGGAGATTTGGGGAGCTGTGGTCCAAAAAGGTAACTTTAATAAATTTGGCCAAGGATGGTAGGATACATCAACTTTCGCCTTCATCCAAGGGTGGCAAGAGAGGTCTGCCACTCCAAGGAAAGATCTGACCTTAGTTCATGTCCTTTCCAGCTGCCACAGAGACCTCACTAGCTGGCTTACCTCTGAGATCACCTCAGTGCTGGAGACACATTGAGGTATGCTGGGAGAGGCTGAGAATTAAATGCTTAAATGTTCACAAGAATGGGAGTAGGGAAGACTGTCAGGGTTGGCAGGATTTGGCTCCTCTGAGCATGAGCAGAGTGCTATCTGTGAAGCAAGGCTTCGCTGCAGCAGTGGGTCCCAGTGTAGCAGAAAAAATTCCAGAGGCTCATTGCTTAGGCTTAGAGTACTGATTTATTGCCGCACTCTAAGATAAGGTGTAGCAAAAACATGCTAGCTTTCCAGCAATTAGCCAAAGAGGAAAAACAGAAGATAACAGAGAAAAATCAGGCAGCATCTCCCCTTACAAACAGTACACTTCCAATGGCATGGCAGGTCCAGCTAGGGAGTCTAACTGGTAGCTGGTCAAGGCAAACACTAGCCTTTTTATGATACCTTGTCGCCCTGGAACAAGTGGAGTGACCCAATCAGAGCTCTGGCATGTGGCCTTCTCTAATACTCGAGACATAGCCATAACAATCCTGCTGGCCTTGCACCTGGCTGTCTGGCCACACCGCCTCTTCGCTCTGCCATCCACTCAGAGGAAATCTTTGCCTGCCCAGCAACAACCTTGACAAAGACTATATTTCTTTCCTGGAGATGTCAATGGGAAGCAAAGAATTTTGGTGGAAAAAGGAGATGATGGAAATTGCCATTCTTTATTTCCTTCGGTCCTATCAGTGACAGTTTATCATGACTTTACTTTTTTCAGATGTTAAATGATACAGCATTCCCCTCAGCTGGGGGAAAGGGTCCATTCATGAACTAAGTAAAAGTAAACAGAAATTAGACAATTAATTTTACAGGCATAAAACCAGTGGTGTGCCCCAAATGTGCGTATGTGTGCATACATACACCCACACCCAAACACAAACACAGGTGCTTGCCAGGTTAAGTATGACCTGGGGGGAATGCCATATAAGAGAATGGCATATTTAAGAAACTTTGACAAATGTAGGAAAGATACATGTACTGGGGTTTTTGGGATGAGGGGGTTAAAGTATTTTGGGAGGCTGTAGTGTTTGGGGACTGAATCACTTTAATGTCTATTTCTTCATCATTTTGAGTTTTTTTTAAAAAAATAATCTACTACATAAAAATCAAAGTTTGTGAGTCTGTCTGTGTCAGGCAGGCCAAGACCTCATATGGTTGGCTGTATGAGGTGAAAAGACCTCATATGATTAGCTGACTGTGAAGTTTGTATGGAATCCTGGGATTGGCAGTTCAGGGAGGGGTTTTTAGAATACTCAGCCAGAGAGCTCTTGGGCCTCAGGCCAGTTGCTATGAAATGAGGCCTAGCAGCAAGAAAAAGGGCAGCGTATTCCCTCAGAAACCAAACCTCTGTTATGTTAACAACTCTGAATACAGATTGGATTGGGGAATATGGGGATAAGTAACAGGTACTGGAATAGGATGGTTGCTATGGAGACAAAGCCTAACAGCAAGAAGGAGGACAGTGTATACCCTCAGGAACCCGACCTCTGTATGTTAACAACTCTGAATACAGATTGCATAGGGGATTATGATGAAAAGTTACAGATACTGGACAAGGCAGTTTGGGAAACTACAGACTCAGGATATCAAATCTGTGTATTTCAACCACATCTAATTCCTAAGGTAAGGTAAGGTTATTCCTAAGGTATTTCTAACAAGTGCTACCTATGAGAAAATACAATCCTGGGCAACACTGGGTAAATACACGAGCTTATATATAAAAGTCATATATCATAAAGGGGTTCCTGGCTAGAAACCTGTACAATTTCAGACCAATATATGCAGGACAATGTGTATGTGACAAATAAAAAATAGTTTAAGGCCATTTCCACATCACAGTCCACATCCACATTAATATTCCACTTTCAACTTCATGTGGAATTCTGGGCTTTGCAGTTTAAGGGAGGAGCATTTAGAATTCTCGGCCAGAGAGCTCTTGGGCCTCAGTAAACTACAAACCCTAGAATTCCACAGGATGTTGAAAGTGGAATAATAGCACTATAACAGTGTAGTGTAGAAAGGCCCTAAGACTTTCTTTTTTCTACTCCATTGGCATCAAAGTCACAGAACATGTAATAGGACAGGTTTTTCAAGAAAGCTTCTAATGCTGTAAGTCCCATAATGCAACACATACACACACATACACACACACAGGCCTATTAGCTTTCCTACTTTGAATAGAAAAAAGAATTAAGAAAATGCACTGGACATCTCTCTTGCCATATATGACTTCACCATACCTCTTACAAAGCAGTGGCATAACAAAACACTGGTTGAACTGTATTTATAAATCAGAGGAGCTTATCACAAAGGTATACACTCCCTCTTCCATCTTCCTATGGTAGAATTTTCCTCAACTGAAGAGCTAACAAGAAACATATCTATTATTAGAAATATATTCCAAATCAAATGTTCAAAGAAATGTCCAGTGGCTTTTAGATTTGGATGTGGTCTGGTTTGGAGTAACCCCAGTATAATTCAAATATCTCCTGTATCTGTCCAAATCTGCCCAAATTGCACTTGGACACTGAATTTATCCAGATCTGAAACACACAACTAGTGTATATATATATGTCATACATCCTGAACCCATTTTGCATTTTTTCTAATGTTTTGCAAAGTCTTGCTTGCTGATATCTGTCAACCTTTCCAAATGTAGTCTAGACAGGAGGCTGCCAAATTGAAATATTTGTCACTTCTACAAACACGTTGTTTTTTCTGTGCATGGGATTCTGTCAGGGTGCATGTAGACCAGTGACAATATACAGCAATTAAAATGAGGTATAGAAATGAGAATTTACAGTAACATATAATTGCTGGGGCAGCAAATCCTGCATTACAGCAACACTATATACCCCATTTGATGGCATATCAGATTCACTTTATCCGCCAGTGTGCCTTATACATCGGCAGATAGCATTTGCTGATGTATAAATGGGGTGTGTCTTATATGCCAGTGTGTCTTATACACTGGCAATTATGAGTATGTAAATTATCTATAAAACTTTGCATCAGAATTCTCTTATCTTTGCACTGGATAGCCATTGCCATCATTATGGTGGTTTGAGGACATGAAGTAGAAAATTAACAAAAACAGTAAAGAAATAACAAACAAAAAGCTGAACTCAGGGGTGCACAAAAGAACAAAACATGAACACCAAGATATAACAATGCAGTTTCACTAGATTCTACCACTTCCCCTGGGGAACTATGGTCATTTCTGCACTACATTGTTATAGTGCTATTATTCCACTTTCAACATCCTGTGGAAGTCTGGGGTTTGTAGTTTACTAAGGCCCAAGAGCTCTCTGGCTGAGAATTCTAAAGGCCACTCCCCAATCTGCAAATCCCAGGATTCCATAGGATGTTGAAAGTGGCATAACAGCACTATAAGAGTGCACTGTGGAAATGGCCTAGGACAGAGCAATCACTTCTTTCCTCCAGTCCCCATGTGCTCTAAAAACCTGGTGTTGAGGGCTGGGACACCTTCTGGAGAAGATTTTGGAACCACAGAGCTTTGTAGACAAAGAAAATCCACTGGCAAAATCAGTAAAATCCAATGGGGGGATCCTGGCCACAGAGCACTACTAATATGAAACAGAAATGGTATGTTCTCTCTTTCTTATAAACACAATTGACTTTTGCAAATCCCATGGATCTTTTTGCCTGAATAATTGCCAAGATTAAGTTTTCAATATTTTGATAGAGGCTGTTGAAGTATAACAAACAGAGAGAATACGGGGAAAGGATTATACTATCTGTACTTTGACTTTTGTAACAGTAACCCATATTTTTTACATGTAATTCAAATCTCTAAAATAGTGCCTCTTGGCTTGTTCTTCATCTCTTACACAGTGTTGACGCAGAACATACTGCACCTAGAATATATTCTAACAGTAATTCTTCTGCCTGATTGGTTTATTTCCATGGAGAAGACAGATATAAATCATATAACAGAGCCTACTATGATCTACAAGTACAATATGTGCACAGCCTATGTGCAAAAGCATGCAGGTTTTGGTGTTTCCCTCTGGATCCACACTTTGTAAAGGTCAGTAGGCTTTCTTCAGGTTTAATTCCTTTCTTGCTAGCTATAGTTCTGAAGTAAATGTTCACTTTTTATTAAAAATCAAAAGCAGAGGTGCTTGTAATCCTCCTGACTTATAATATGTGGAAAGCTTAGTTCAGAGCAATACCAGCTTAAATTAGAGAAATCAGTCTGATTCTTGGGGTGGGGTGTGCATGTGTGTGTATGAGAGAGAGAGAGAAAGAGAGAGGGGGAGGAGGGGGAAGAAAAAGAAGAGGAAGAAGAAGAAAGAATTTAAATCTTAAGTTGTGACCATTTCCTGTTATTGTTTTTGCTGTTATTAAATCACAACTAATCAAAGAGAGTGAGGGGCTTGTGCTTAAGATTCAAATCATGTTTAATCAGGTACTTCTCACCAAATATATTCGACAACTCTTTAGAGAAAGAGATCAGCACTGTAGGGGATATATTTACTAAAGCTGTGTAACTGATGTGGTTGGATCTCAAATAGAATTGAGCCAATTCAGATCATTTCCCACCATTTTCAGATCAAAAAGATTGGCCCAATTTGCTTCTGGAGTGGAATAGCATGGTACAAAGCAATTCAAACTGATCTAGAGATTTAAACTTGTATGAAAAAACCAAACTGTGTGTCTCTACAATGACAAGGAATATGCCAAAGTAATGTATTGTGATGCAGAAAGAAGGGGAACTACTATTTGATCACTGAGAGATCTAACATCTAGTCTGGAGCAAGAATTTCAGCAACATTATGTGATCACAGTGCAGAAGAAGGATTTTGTGAGATCAAGAAAGTTATATAGTCAGTTTCTCCAGCATCTCATTTTCTTGATGTGGTTGTTAGTAACACATCACAGAGAGAACTTTGGTAATAGTTTTTGCAATTGTTCAAATAATTTTTTTTAATTACTAAATTAGTTACTTTGTGGCCTCAAGTTGTTTTTGACTTAGGATGACCCTGAGGTGTACCTACTACGGAGTTTTCTTGCAAGGTTGTTCAGAGAAGGTTTGTCATTGAACTAAACCTTCCTTTAAGGCTGAGAAAGACTTGCCACAAAGCCACCCAGTGAGTTTCTATGGCTGAGTAGGGATTCAAATCCTGGTCCTCCTGAAATCCTACTTTTATGCTCAAACCACTAAACCACAGTGGCTCCATATTGTTGAATACTCTACCTGAATATTCTGTTTGTCTTTTCTTGTTGATTTGATTAGCAATCTGTTCATGGGCTTGTTTTAGGTAGTGAAACTTAACCTATCAATTGCCTCAGTTGTTCTTTGGTGGTTGAAGTGTCTTCTTGGTGTGATTCATTTTTTCTAAAGAAAGAATTTCTCTAGTTTTTTATGTCTTGTCTCTTGGTGTATGAGTTTTAGTCTGACAACAAACAATTATGTAAGTCACAAAGTACATGTTGTTGCTGTTATTGTTATTTACTATTACAAATTTTATTGCGCATTTGGTTCGTATTGTGAAGCAAAGCAAGATGAAATTTGTTTGCATTTGGCTGAGGAAGCAAAACTTTAAATACTTTAGATCTATTCATTACTAAACTTCTTTATCATTTACAGTTTTAGCTGATATTCCTATTACTGTTATGTATTATATTAGTTTAACTTAGTAATCATGTATCTCAGCTGTCTTTCTGCTGTTGTTACAGCAAAACATAAGCAACCACATCCATACCAAGTGACGGACAAGCGTATCATCTTAATAGGTGTCTGTTGAGACCACAAAGGCAGGCATCTGAAAGTCCTGGTTGCACAGGTTTAAGGCTAGATGGAAAGAATACTCAACCAGGTGAGTCTTCTGGGATTTCTTTAAGTGATATAGGAGAGGCCAATCAGGATCGTGATACAGCTTATGAGACGTGTGTACTTCCAATTGCAGAAAGGCATGCTGTATGTGTAACATCTCAAGCAGATCTACTTTTGCCACAAATACATATTCCTTGAGGAAGGATGATATTAAACACATCCTCCACGGTGGACCATGTACCGGTGGCCACTGGCCCTAGGGCAATAATAGCGGTAGCATTTTTAGCGTAACATTTTTAAAGTTCCTTGTTATTTTTGGGGAGATATATATATATATATATATAAGAAATATAGCAATTTGAATGTTATGGAATATTTCTATTGACTTCTCTCCTTCTCTGCTTTATGAAAAGGTGATGCGGGTGGAATGTTTCATTAAGGCCAATCTCCTTTTCCTACAGCTGTAGAGCATTTAACAGGCTAAGGTACCTGTGTTTGTCAGACCTTGCCCACAATGGTCCTGCTGGTAGCTGTAGAGCAATAAACCTAATTTCTATTGTCTTTGGACCCTTATCCACACATGAGTCTGCTTTACAGTAACTGTCACAACCAACATTGCAGGATTGATCCAAACTGAATTGAGCCCAAATCTGTTGAACCCAAGCCTGGCTCTGAACTGAACGAAGGGAGCAAAGAACAGTCCTAAGGTTTTACAACCTAGATTTGCTTGCACTCAGTATATTTTTAAGCAAACAATACAATTTATATGGTGGAAATTCCTACTCGAGTGAGGCCTAGTTTAATAAGCACACAGTACTCTTCAGATCACTGGAATAAGAGAACAGCTTTCAATATATTGGTCTTGTCTTATTTGGCTGCAAAGTTGTAACAAATCATATGGAAGAACCTCCTCACTCAAAACAAAATCTCTCTTATTAACCAGGAGTCTTTTTATTCATTAATTCATCTTCAGTTATTGTCTTGTAACTCATAGCACTGCATGTAGGTAAAGCAAATTTTAAAAACAGCTTCTGCACTACTAAGATAAATCAATAAAATACACTGCTGACTTGCTTTAAGTGTGAGGAACTCTCTCAAGAGCTAGAGCAGTAAAAATGCCAAATCAGATTTTTGGAGCTTAGGAAGGATGGAAGCAGTGTGTTCTAATGGAAATGGCTTGGCATTGTGAAAATACAAGATAAACTGAACAAGATACTACAACAGCAGCAAAAACAAAAAGTATTCTTTATGCAATGTGTTATGCAGCCAAGTAGTATCCATATTTACTCACAAGTAAACCTTACTGTGTTCATTGGGGCTTACTCCATGTTTAAATACAGCAATAAGAATAGTTCTGTAACACAATGCTATTTTATCACATAGCACATGGGTGTGAAACATCTGGTTCTCCAGATGTGTGACCGCAATTCCCCACATTCTTCACCACTGGCTATGCCGGACAGCACTGCTACTATATATAGTCCAACAACATGGGGAGGGGGACATGATTTATACCCCTGACATAGTTTCCATAAAAAAACAGAACACTTTCCTTTGTTCTACTTCATGACTATTGCATCTTTCCATTTGTATCTTCTTCCTTTTATCAAAACTTCTCCTTCTCTTTAATTTCTATCAATTGTTTTTTTTTTAGTTTAAATAAATCTGCATCTCACTGGAGAGAGATTCACATTACATGTTCAGTCTTGAAATATTAAGATTCAAAGTAATGTATTTCACTTTCAAGTATTAATTTAATGGATACTGTAGTTTGCCAGTGAGTTAGATGTGGACTCAGATGATAGGGTACTATTGTGGCCACACACCAGCACAGAACCTCAACGGTGGAGCTTGGAGTGTGTGGAGGAGGGGAGGGACGGGGCAGGGCTATGGCACAGGGAGCATGGCTGTGGTGCATGGGAGCATGGCCAGGGCGCGTGGGGGCTATGGGCCGGGACACCTCAGAAACATGGCTGCCCATGTGATAACTGAAGCCCCTGTCAGAACAGCCCAAGGTGAATCACCTCCCCAGCCCCCACGTTTCTATGTGACTGATCTAGAAGATATGAAACAAGGTGTTCATATTGCTTTAATAAGACAATTATCTAGCCTTGGAAGACCCTCCCCCATCAGAGTACTAATATTCTCTACCAGATCAATCCACCTGAGCAACGACCCACATTGATGAGGACATGTAAGATGAGTCAATGGCTGTTCCCAGACTGTGGAATTCCCTTTTACAGGAGACTAGACTGGCTCCCTTTCTGGTTTCCTTTTACCACAGGCAAAAACTATTTTATTTAGACAGTCTTTTGGCTATTAATGGGTTGCTGCAGTATTTTTTCTTACGGGTGGTGCTATACTTTTATTCCCATTGTTATATTTTAAAAGCTTTTAAACTATTTTAAGTTCCATTTTTAATTGGATAGTTTATATATTTATTATTAAGATTTTTTTTAATCTATGTTGTTTAGTGTATGTTAATCTATGCTGTGAACCACTTTATTGGGAAAAATGTGGAATATAAATTAAATAATCAGGAACCCCCAAGGAGTTTTCTCACTGACTTCTGTGTTCTGGATGTTCATTCATTCCCAAGATGTAAAATCACCCAACACCCCAGAATTTATTAGAGTATAGAATTTTCATTTTTTATAAGAACTTTCCAAAATTCACAGATTTCATGATAAATAAATAGAAAATCATCAGATTGGCTTCAGACCAATTGCTAGTTCAAACCAAAATAGACCCAGTGAATCAACTGACAAAATGGTTGTCAATGCTTTCATAAATCCTATCAATTCATTGGTTTGCTTTGACTGGGACTAGCATATGGATCTATGGCTTGAAGTTGGGTGACATCAGTACACTGATGAAGCCCAGTTCTTTTTATCCTCATCATCAGAGTCAGGTGACATTACTCCAGTTCTGAAACAGTGCCTGGATGCTGTCATGGGATGGATGAAGGGAAATAATCTGATTATGAATGCTTACAAGTTAGAGGTCCTGTGGTTACTTATTCCCAGGTTCTAGAACTAGGCAACTGACTTCTCTGGATGGGGCTGTACCTTGTTGATTGCTATCCAGAATGTGATATAGAACCACTTTGTTATTTGCCGTCACATTGACTCTAACCCTATAAATAAGAGACCTCCAAAAAATCCTGTTATCATATCTTTGAAAACTCAGGGCCATGGTTTCCTTCATTGCATCAATCCACCTGTAACACTCTTCTTCATTTCCTCCTGCCTTCAAATTTTCTCTTTCAATGAGTTCTGTGTTCTAATTTTATGCCCAAAGCATGATAGCTTTCAGTTTAGTCAGAACCCATATTAAAGTGGTCTAAAGGTATTGTTGTGGCTTCCATTATGTTTCTGATCCAGGCTTATGTACATTGAAAGCTCTAAAAACTTGGGGCCTTGATAACACAAAGAACTACTGCACTGTCAAGTGGCACATCCTCTGTGTTCCACCTTTAGGTGCAATATGTAATGGGGAGACTTGTGACAAGAGCTTGTCCTTTTCCCTCCTCTGGATAGCCAATTAGTTCTGATTGTGGCCTCATCTCGGTGCCAAAACCTTGATTTTCATGCAAATTTCTGGGTCCTGATTCTGAACTGTTGTTTCTTGCATATTGTTTGAATCACTTGAAGCTTTTATATTATTGCAAATTGAATTAGGCAATTTAATCTTTTTTAAAAAAAATGTTTAAAGTTGTTTTTAAAATGTTTACTGTTTTCTTTATTACCTCTACCAAACTTTTGATTTCTGAATATAGTGTAGGACATAAGCATTGCAATTAAAAATAAATAAATAAACAAATAAATAAATTGGCTATCAAAAGCTAAACATGTTTGTGGTGCTTTAAGTTTTACACCTCTTTTTTCTGACAGGTACAAGGCAGACAAGTTCCCCATGTTTCTCTCCGTGGTGGGCAGCTGATCAATTCTGGTTTGATTTGCTTTTGATAAGAATATACCAAAAGTCATACATTTCTTCATAAATGGATGAAAAAAAGCGAGCTTAAAAGAAACGTGAATGTGAAGGTAAACAAAACTGGTAAGTTTGTTCATTACTACCCACTACTGGTAAGGAGGAAATTAGACTTCAAGCAAGAATGTGAGTCTATTAAGGAACTGCTTCTCAAGAGGGAATAGTGGCTGGGTGGAGACATCAGGGCCTGCGCTAAGATCTGACAGTCTAATTTACCTCTGGCAACTGGAGCAAGTTTTTAAGCATTTGGGAGCTGTCTGAGGTCCTGAAATGTGTGTGTGTGTGTGTGTGTGTGTGTGTGTGAGAGAGAGAGAGAGAGAGAGAGAGAGAGAGAGAGACTGCTCTTTCCTTCTCCTGCTAAATTTTACTGCTACATTTCACTACTAAATACTACTACACTACACTACACCACACTACTAAATACTAAATACACTACACTACTAAATAAATTTCACTACTACTACACTACTACTATCAGCCAAAACCCACATGTTCACCACTACAGAGGAAAGTGAGAACACTGCTGTATTTTAAAACTGTTGTCTGTGGACTTCAGAAAACTAAAAATGTGAGGAAAGGAAAAGGGTATGCCCCAAATATTATTGTGGGTGTTTGGATTTCTTTCTCTACATTATTTTTACTCTCTTTTCATTCCCATTGTTCTTAGTTAGTACCCCTGGGGGTCTTCTGCTTTTGAAAGTATTCCAGAATAAAAGGATGTGAGGAAGCAAAAAATTGGTACGGAGCAGAGGTGAACTCATCTTGTAAGATACTTTTAAATAGATGTGTATTGTGAGTAAGATTAGGGCAGGCATCATCCAGATTACATTGTTTACACCATGTCACCCTGATTGAATGCTACATATGTTAACAGGATAAATTGAAATAGCATCGCCAAACCAGAAATACCTTTTTTGCTTAGAAATAGAGCCTAGACCAAGTACATATGTACTCATTTCCTATACAACATTCACAAATATTTCAGACATTTTTTTAAAATGTATTAAAATCTGACTGTTGACTCTGCTTATTCATTTTGGAAGAGGAAAGTTTGACTGAAAAAAAAATGGGTGTGGACTTAGTCCTTCTAATTCCTGCTCTGTTTTTAGAGGCAAAAACAGCCTCCTCAGATGTTTCCAACATCAAATAATTTATAGATTTTTGTCTATGTGAGTAAATATGTCTTGGGGAAGCACAGCAGAAAATTAAAACACAATGGAAGTGTTGACCAATACCCCCCACCAGTTTACTATCCAAATAAGTCCCTTCTGTTCATTAATGAAAGCAGGCCACTGAATCTCTGTTACATTTATTTGTATGCAAGTAGTCATCCAAAAGCGTTGATGGAAAGAATGACCAGGCATAGAAGGTAGAAATGATATCAATCCTTCCCTGTGATGGATTGTTGGGGACCACAAACTCACTGAACACACTTTAGCTATTTGACACCTGATCCTCACATGGTGACAAAGACTGACATATTATCAGAATCTGGCACTTTCTAACATGATTCCAACATGCCATTTACTATTAAATCCCACTAAGATACGAATTCAGAGCTTCAGCTGAATACGCTTAGCACTACAGCTTTCAAATTACATCGATTTTCAAAGATGTAGAATGTGTTTGACTCTCCCATTGCAATCAGCAGGGGCTAAAATTGCATAGCATTATCTGAATTATGTTCTAAGTTTTGTGGTACTTATGATCAGCCAAAACCCAGATCTGCTACTGACTATGACCTTTGTCATATGTCATATGACTTTCTCTGGATTGCTTGGGAATTAGTTTGAAATGGCATGCATTTGCATGTCACTAGCTAGATTACTTTTAAAACATTGTTTACAAGTTATGTTGTTCCTTCAATCCAGAAGCAGTAGAAAATGGAAAGTTAAGAAATCATTCAGACCTTAGAAACAGGTAGCAACCCCATAGTCTCAATGCTCTGGAAACCACACAGACAGGACAAGTCAACAGGCTGTTGTATAAAATGTATGACTCAGTCCATCTTATGCCAGTTGAAGCACAACACTGGGCCAAAGTGAACCATAGGAAGCTGCCTTATAAAAAGTCAGAACACTTTTGATGGCACCAGGGATGGGAATTGTACAGCCCTCTAGATATTATTATATTGCAGCTTCCAGCAGCCCTAGCTCACATACCCAGTGGAGAGGATTACAGGGAGTTACAGTGCAACAATATTTGGAATACTGCACTATCTCTCCCTGGTCTACAGTTATTATATGTGATGCTCCACAGTTTCAGCAAGCAGATTTTTTTTCTTTCTGAGTCAGACCTGGAGTTGTAGGAGACTGAGGCTGGGAACTTCTGCATGTGTGCAAAATGTTTGTTCTTTCAGTGTATTATGTGCCTTGCCTTAGTGGCCCATACAAAAACAGCAGCTCAAGCACAGAGTCACTCATCAGCCAATCAGAAGTTCTAGTTTGGTGTTTATATGGGATTAGGAAGGTGTATTGTCAGGGCTTAACAAAACTGGGGGATGATTCACACACATCTGCCACATAGTTACTAATGTTTACACTAGGAAATATACAATGAAAGTAACACACCTAATTTCAAATATAAGGCAATAATGCTATTGGCCCAATTCATGAGCTGCCATATTTTCTTGGTACCAACATCTCAGCTTCACAAATGGCTTTTACCTAAACAAATGTGCAAAGAAAACCATGAATCTTCCTTAAGTGTAAGAGTGTGTGAGTGTTAAAGGGATCTTAGATTCATAGGCACTATGACCATTCATTAATTTCTATAACGGTTGAGACAGCTCATTAAGTATTCTGGGTGGATGTATTCACAAACTGTCCAAGTCACCACACTGGCTCTGAATCAGAGTAATAATTCAATCCTTTTCAAAACCTGCATCCAACAGAACTGATTCTTTATGCTAGATGACCTTCCACTAGATGAGTTCCTTCTCTTCCAACTAGTTGTCTGAAATACCTACACTCTGAAAGCAAACAAGCATTGGCAGGTAAGCCAGGCTGAAGTCATTTCCTTTCTTTCTGCCAACCTGTCCTCTCTTCTGAGCTGGTCCATGAGTAGCAACATGCCCTGGCATTAACAATACCATTTAGGATTTTACACTCAATTAAATCCTTTCTTAATGGCCTTTCTCCCTCCTCCCCATCATAGGCTATCAAGTCTTAAGATTTTATTTTTAGAATGCTCTCTTTGCTGAGGACTTTCAGCATCTTACATCCCATTTGTTGCCCTTCTGTGCGCCCTTTCAGCCTCACTGATGCTTATCGAGCTCACAGTACTAAGGGGTCTGCTGAACATCCTTTCATTTCCACTTTCTCTTACGCTTAGGTTTGTATACTGCAGTGGGGTGAATGGTGCTGCCATAATATATCAGAGTTTTTAAAAACCAGTTTATAGACAGTTTCTCTCTGCAGAGGTCTGCTGGTATTATTCCATCATGCCCTCTTCAGGGTCTATTTTGTTCTGAAAAAAACTTTTATCTTCTATATTTCCACTCCTTCTCTTCTTAGAAAGCATAGCAGAATGCACACCTTTTGAATTTCTTTTAACTTCAGTTATAATACAGTATATTTTTGGGAACTGCAGTTATAATAAAATATGTTCACAACACAGTTGCCCAGTGCATTATAGAGCATGCAGTGGGATGCCTGGGAATATGTTCACAGACTGCCCAAAATGGCCAAAAATGAAAAAAAAAAAAGAAAAAGAAAGAGGTCAGAAGTCTACTCCTGTTTCTGGAAAAAAAATTAAAATGTGAAACAATGCTAGAAGGCCCTGAATCCTGTTTAAAGGTGAATTGTAGAGAGGCATTTTTAATCATAAATTGATTGATTGATTGTCTCGAGGAAAGCAGTTGGGGAATCTAGAGGAGTCAAAGCCCTCAAAAACAGCAACATGCATGCAATCCCAGGACTGTATATTATCCACCCCAATATAGTGGAAGCACATTGATTAAAAAACAAAATCAGGAGTGAATATACAGGCAACTGTGTGTAACAAGTGGTATCACCATTCACATGAAGTTACTAGGTAAACCTGCAATCTGCAAAATTCCGAGTAGTGGTGAGAGAACTTTCGTCATACATTTGTATGTAATTAGACCCTTGAGGAACAAGGGAGCGGAAAACTCCTCATTGCCACTGGCAAGTGATTGCATATATTTCATGGAAGATGACCACTTATCAAATGGTATTGACCAAAGCCTGTTTTTGCACAAGACAGAAGCACTGAAGCAGACAGTATATCTCTTTGATCAGAAATGGCAGCAGCATGAGATGATCTTGAACTTTTGATTCCATAGAGACAACAATACAATGAATGGTTATTGCAATGTTGCAAGCATCATATGACACAATGGCCCCTCGGCATGCATCTGCTATACACCTGTCCCATTACAGAATACAGATCACTTGGGCCATTTCCGCACTAGACGGATATAGTGCTGTTATTCCACTTTCAGCATCCTATGGAATCCTGGAGTTTGCAGTTTAGGGATGGGCCTCAAAGGCTCCTCTCTAAACTGCAAACCCTCCAAACTAGTGCACAAATGGCCACAGAGTGCTGCACGCACTTTGCAATGAGGCATGGGCAAATAATTTTCTTATTATTCAGAGAAACCTCATGCCAGTTTTTTTCCAGCCTCTATGTAGCTTTCTAGCTATGGCTCTTAAAAAAGGGCAATACTGTATCTCCTCTATAACACTACTACAAGTTTATTTGACTAGTAAAACAATACAGGTTATAATGGAAACACACATCAGCTTTTGCAAACATTTTGGAGCAATATTACTTTAAATTGAAAAAAAAATGGCAGAGCCTTATAGAAGTTATTTTGAATAGTGCCAAGTAACAGCAAAAAGAAGCATTGTATACATCTGCCCTATGTCGTTGTGGAATTTTACTCTGCTGTAGTAGCTATGTCTGGTAGTTGTTCTTTCTCAACATAAGATGATAGGAGATGTAGTAGCAGCAGATTGTCTGTGTCAATCAATCCCTTGACCAGCGTCCTCACTGTTTCATTAATTCCAGTCAGACCAATTGGGTTTCTTTGCTTCCCTTTGCTGAATTTCCTTACAGCTCAGCAGTACATGCTTCCACGGGATGATCTCCCTTCAAAGTTCTCTACGGACAATCACCCAGGACGCTTCCCTCATTGCTCCCTTCCACTGATTATCCAACGTCTTTGAACAATTGGATTCAGCACATCTCTAAAGTTTGGGACACTGTCCAAACCATTATCACCAAAGCCAAGCTATCACACAAAATGCAAGCTGACAAAAGGAAACCCCCCACCAACCTAGCTATAAATCTGGAGACTTAGCATACCTTTCCACAAAGAATCTGAACTATCCAAGGCGCTCAAAGAAACTTGCACCAAAATTTATAGGTCCTTTTCCAATCAAAAAAGCTGTAAATGATGTGACTTTCATGCTAGACTTGCCTCCTGCTTATAAACTTATTAACCCTGTTTTTCATTGCAGTTTGCTCAAGCCAGCACCTCTGACCTCTGCTTCCAGGCCTGATTTGTCCCTTTGTGACACTTCTGCTATTTTGAATTCTCAACGTCACATAGTCTGCCTCCTGTACCTTGTCCTTTGGAAAGACTTTCCTCCTCAGTTGCAGAATGGTTCTATGCTCCAGACCTCATCAATTCTCCCTAACCTTTTCCTTTCGCTTAGCACTGCCATATTTTTTTTTTTTTGGAAGGGGCGGAATGTCACGTAGTTGTTCTGTCCTGACATATGATGATGGGAGGTGTAGTAGTAGCAGCTTGTTAGCCATTAGATCAAGGGTGTCTGGTACTGAGCACAGGAATGCAGCTTCTTGAGATAAGGCCTTGTTCCCATGTGAACCATGTGGGGGAGATAGAACTTGATGTTGCTTAAGTGCTCCTCACATACTCTTTGTTTTAATTCAGTCACTAATGTCATTACATGTATCCAACCATCAATAAAGTATAGCTTTTGACTATATCTTGAGTGGATTCTGTTCCTGACAAGCTATGTTTGAAGATGCAAAGTGTAGCCACTGATATACAAACACAAACCCTATGTTCATCCAGATTATAGGTCCTATAGTATGGGGAAACACAGCTTACTCTGATGCAACTGGCATAGTGAAATACTGGTACCAGAGATGGCTTCTACTCCAAGGGAGCTATTTCTTGGAAGCAAGATAAAACAAATATCTATGATGGCTCTTCATGTGGTAATTGATTCTAATGATTCTTCTAGTTCAGTTTCTCACATTGTTGCTGCCACAACTAAGTGAATACAGTAATGGAATATGTTAGTTCATCTCCTGTCATCAGTGTTTCATGGTGTGGTAGCAAGAGACAAAGTGTGAATTGGGCAACACTCTCTCCAAATTTGTCACAGTGTTATGTCAGAAAGTAATAATGACCTCATGCCATTGCATCTCCAACAGAAACTGTACAAAACCATTTTGTTGTGGTGCCATTGACAAGTCACTAACTATCTATTTCTTTCAGTTAGTGTTTGAAGAATCTAGGACTTGTCCTGTCTGACACTGTTATCTGGAAATGTGATGGATTAACCTTGGCTTGGATCTATCCTGATCGATATGTTCTTTAAAAGAGCTAGAAACAGTGATCCATCTTCTAGATGAAGTCTAAATGCATGGGCATAACCACTTGTCAACTTATCATTATGTATCCTTTAGCTCCCCCGAATGGGAAGGTCAGCTCTGTTTAAGCGTATATTGAACATACTGTACATACATATTACGATTTCTACAGCACTTTGAAAATTTATATTTTTAGATCATAACTCCCATAATTCCATAACAGGCATGGCCACTGGCTATGTCAGCTGAAAAATTTTGGGAGTTATAGTTAAAAAAAAAAGCTTTTTCTGACTGAAACTATAACTGGTTTATTGTTAAACTTAGGAACAGCATTGGGAATGAGAGTGGCTGTGAATGGGACTGGGCTGCAGCACCATTTCCATTGCTTAAATCACCCTCCAAAACTGCTGCCATTAACTTTCACAACTATAGGAGTATGGGGAGAGATTGAAAACAAGGATACAGTACAAGAAGGAAGAAATTCAGAACATCTACACATCATGGTTCCTTTAAAAAAAAAAAAAGGAGGATAGAAACTGTTAAATGTACTTCGTAAACATTTCCCACACCCATACCAGATTACAAAGGGCCACCATAAGTCAGCCTAGAACAAACAGCC
Source organism: Iguana delicatissima (assembly GCA_948472985.1). Taxonomy (NCBI): domain Eukaryota; kingdom Metazoa; phylum Chordata; class Lepidosauria; order Squamata; family Iguanidae; genus Iguana; species Iguana delicatissima. The sequence goes on from CAOKZL010000316.1 coordinate 308,362, forward strand.
TTAAACTGCTTCCATAAACTGGTCAAGCTGAGATATTGTTCAGTTTCTAAGGATGAGGAATGCAATCACTGTGAAGTAGTTTCCAAGAACAGGCTGTATGCAAGCCTGGCATATTACTGTATGACCTTGGTATAGTTAAGACTGCATTCAGTTATCACAGCATTATCTGTAAGACACAAAAAAGGAGGATAGTTTCAACACAGCTGCCATATGGTGGGCATTTATAATTTCACCGTGTGGCAGCTGTACCAACATAGGAATCTAGTCTGTACCAAATCGTTACACAACAAAACTAATTTTGCAGTATCCTAGATACCACATATGCCCAGATAAACTATACTGTATTTGAAAGCCAGGAAACTGGGCTTTCCACTCTCCCCATAAAAGAAGAAGCTCCTTGAGGGAGAATAGCTGAATCTATCATGAAGTTAATGTCCAGCAAAGTACACAAAATAAAGCAATCACAAGCACTCAAGGGGATCTCTAATAAGGGGAGACCACAATAAGAATAATAACCAAAAAAACAAAACAAAACCCGAACCGAGAACAAAACCCACCCATAATTACTAATCTATCCAACTACAGATGTAATATATAGTTCCACTGTGAGGTAGTACATTTGGATTGTCCTTCTGCATTCCACTGTCATGGTTGAAAGGGGTGAAAAAATTGGCCTTTGTTTTTTCAACAGATTGTGGGGAGAAGTGTCTTTAAGAAATAAACACACTATCACTGGTTTCAAACATCTGCATTAGCTTAGCTCCAGCTTAATAAAATCTGTGCAGTATATTTTTCTGTATGCATGGGTGAGAGAAGTGTCACTTAGGGTGTTGAGGGATTCGATTTTATGTAAGGAGACAGCCTTCTCTCTGTCAATCTCACTCTTACTCACTGTTGTTTTTAAAAATGTATTCTACATAGACAAGTGTGTTCTCTGTTGTGCTTGGAAATGTCCAACGAAAGATACTTGATTTAAAGGAAAAACTGATGTAATAGAGAAAAGAGGAATTCTGTATGTATGTATGTATGTACGTGTATGTATGTGTGTGTGTGTGTGTGTGTGTGTGTGTGTGTCTGAAGAACTCGCTGTTACACATAATAATGGAAGAAAGACATAACATAACACAACACAGATACACAGGTTATCTCCCTTAAATTTTAAAACTCAAATCATGCAAAAAAAGTTTGACTCAAGATTGGATTAAAATATTGATTTTCATGTTTCTAGGATTCTTTAATTATCTGAATACAGTTGTAATGATCAGGAAAGTTCAGAGCCGAATGATAGAACACATGTTGTTTGAGTCCATTCCTGAGGATCACAGATACCATGGCTGGGGAAGATCCCTCTGCCAGAAACCTAGAGGACCTGAAATTCCTCAAGGTAAATCGTGTTTGGCTTTAGGGCAGCTTCATAGACTGTGATGGGGGAAATGTTACCTTGTGAAATGCTTGGTAAAGGTCAGTATGGCATAGAATAATCAATTAGGTTTAGAACTGAAAAACTTAGGCTCCCTAGGATCCCAGCACAGCCGGAGGTTTCTTGAACTTACTGGAGAGACTTATGAATTTGTTATGCCATAAGCTTTTGTGGCCTACACCCCACTTCACGGTGAACGAAATGTAGCCTTGACTGTAGCTTAAGAAGTATATATATACACATTTCTCTGCTTCTTTCTCTGTAAAATTAGTAAAGTTTTACTGCAATGTTAAAAGGACAGAAACAATAATTACCTTATTGAAAGTAGTCATCATGTTATTAGTGATAATATGAAAAGAGAACCAGATTCAGTTCTCTGTTAATTAAGAATAAGAGTGATCACCAAACCTTCCGACAGCTGCACAGAAAGCAAACAGGACCTTGCAAGAAGCCTTATAGATACTTAAAGAAAAAATCTGATGAAGAGGAACAAAAAGTAAACCTTCACTATATAGCTTGAGCAACAAGCTAATATGACCATCATTTCTGATAGTTTCAGTGCAGTGAAAGCAGTTAGGCAAGAGATCCCTCTGCTCTGGTGAGAACTTAGAATTTTTGATTACAATTTCCATAACTCCAGCTGCTATGCTGACTGGGGAATTACGGAATGTATAGTCCAAAACTCACATTTCCAATATTTGGAATTGCTCTTGGGGAAACTGCATGTAAGTATGACCTCCACAATGAATTCCAAGGAGATTGTTCCCGAGACTTTTGCAGTTTAAACCAATCCACCACCTACTCACTAGGAAGTTCCTCTATCTTCTTAACCACATCCTGGCTTGTCATCACTAAAAACAAATCAAAAACCTAAATTAGATAGACCATGGGTCAAATATCCAATCCAATCAGTTACACAGCTGCATTATAAAGATCTGAACACTGGGGCATCACAAAACAAAGTAAAAAGTCATTTATTATGTCACTGTTTAAACCAAGGGGATTTAGAAATGGAGCACAATATAATTGAATCTTGTTGGTAGGAAATGCTAGCTTGAAGAGAAATGCTAACATTTTTTTTAAAAAAATTCCAGTTTCAAGACTATGGAATGGTGTTGGTAAACGATGACTATAGTCTGGATCTCACTGAGCTGTTAGAAGCTGTGCCTGGGCACCCCTGCTTCAAAATGAACTTGAGACTTCACAGGGCTGCATATCCTGCATTGAAACAAACAAACAAACAAACAACACAACCTCCTCCCCTGTAACCTCTGCACATAGAAAATTAGATAGAAGAAGGCTGTGTAATATTTTTAGTTTTCCATGAAGCAGGGGGTTTTTTTGTATGAAAAAATAGCTATGTGAGCTCTAGCTGCAATCAGAAGGTACAAAACACAGACACAAATTTACCACTTTAGTGCAAACTAGGTCTATTTAATAAGACTTTTGTTTCTACATTTTTCCTCTAAGGGCTGCTTTTTCAGACAATACCTATGCATCTTATGAGTTCTGGATGTCAGGTCAAAGGTTTGGCCATGTCAGATTCCATGCGCATATATTCTATGCCCATATATTCTATGCCCATATATTCATTAAAATGTTTTGGCATTCAGACATTAAACATGTGGTTACCTAACATGATAAGGGAAAGCAAAGGCTTAGATTTCATGAAGGCACTTTACTGAATAAAGTTTGAAAATACTTTTGGTACTGAAAATACCAATAATTGATATGTCCCTCCTAGCCCTTTTCCATACAAATATGTCACATAAACCAGACTTGGGTCAGTTTAAAATGTGGCTAAATTGAAACCACCTCTAAGATAGTTCTTAAAAGGGATCGTGGTCCAATAGTTTCTGAATAAAGTCTCTAGTGTTCCCCAACCAGGTGCCATATCTGTGACTTACAGGCTATGAAGAACAGACGGTGGCAATCTTGTCAATTGGCAAGCCATACCTGGATATGAGAATTGCATGAAGAGTGGACTTAATCCATCCAGAATGACTTTTAATTGGATGATGACTCCAGCATCAACCTCCATGGAAACCCAAAGAAAAAATACATCTGATGAACAGTTTAGAAAGGTCATTTGGGAAACACAATAACATGAACTTCTGTTCAAAGCATACAGAGACCTACCAGTGAAGAAGTAAAGGATGAAAGAAATTAAAAATAAATGGGGAATTCCACAAAAATGGTGATCTACACTTGTGTGTTGCTTATTATGAAAGAGAAGTAACGGATGCGCAGAATCTGGAAGTATCCTTGTCAAAGCTGTTACTCAGGATCACATAGAATCATAGAAAAGAAGAGTTGGAAGAGACCACACAGGCCATCCAGTCCAACCCCCTGCCACGCAGGAACACCCTCAAAGCACTCCCGACAGATGGCCATCCAGCCTCTGCTTAAAAACCTCCAAAGAAGGAGACTCCACTACACTCCGAGGCAGCATATCCCACTGCCGGACAGCCCTGACCGTCAGGAAGTTCTTCCTGAGGTTCAGGTGGAATCTCCCTTCCTGCAGCTTTAATCCATTGCTCCTTGTCCTGGTCCCTGGAGGAGCAGAAAACAAGCCCTCTCCCTCCTCTACATGGTATCCCTTCAAATATTTAAACATGGCTATCATGTCCCCTCTTAACCTTCTCTTCTGCAGACTAAACATACCCAGCTCTCTAAGTCTATCCTCATAGGGCATGGCTTCCAGGCCCCATTTTGATTGCCCTCCTCTGGACTTGTTCCAGCTTGACCATGTCCTTCTTGAATTGGGGTGCCCAGAACTGGACACAGTATTCAAGATGAGGTCTAACCAAAGCAGAGTAGAGTGGTACCAGTACCTCCCTCGATCTAGACACCATACCCCTATTGATGCAACCAAGAATTGCATTGGTTTTCTTGGCTGCCGCATCACACTGCTGACTCACGTTCAGCTTGTGGTCTATGAAGACTCCTAGATCCCCTTTCACATGTACTGCTATCCAGCCACGTGTCCCTCATCCTATATTTCTGTATTCCATTTTTTCTACCTAAGTGTAGGACCTTACACTTCTCTCTGTTGAATTTCTTTTTGTTAGCCTTGGCCCAGCTCTCCAATCTATCCAGGTCATTTTGAATTTTGATCCTGCCCTCTGGCGTTTTAGCAACGCCTCCCAATTTGGTGTCCATTGGGCTTTTGGCAATCGATTTGTTCCTGTAGCACTCTCAAGGGCGATAATAAATAGAAAGGAGGCAAAACAAACCCACACAGCTCTTTTGGCAAAGTGAACTGGTGTCCTTCAGGAGTATCCCTGGTGTTTGCTGTTTTAAGAGTTCTCCTTTGCAACCTTAACGTAGAGAAATCTGCCTTGCCCTTCCTTATTCCTCTAGCTACATAGGAACAGGAACAGCAATCAGCTTCTTCCCAACAATGAGGGAAAGGGACCAAAAGATGAAAGGAAGGATCTGAGCTCTTCTGCATACCTTTTACAAATCCAGCATCCTGTCCAGTAGGGGGATTGGGGCAGATTAACAGCTACTTATAAGGTCTTTGAATTTTGCTATGAGATAGGGAATCATTTAAATACAATAGTGGTCATAATAAATGTTAGTAATTCTGCTTACTCCACTTTTAGTTGACTACTCATAGTTACAAATCCACCTATGCAGCATTTTCTGATTTCATTATGCTGATGTTGAAAGGAGGAAAGAGTAGAAAAGGTTGCAGGTGGTTAACTGGTCAGTTTATAGCATAGCTGTTTGGAGGATTCAGAATTGTGCCTTATTGTTTAGTGATGGGTGGTCCATTTTATATGCATGTGTGTATGATAGAGAGCTCATATGGTTTTAATTCGTGGGTTAGATTCATAGTGCATAGGCTTAGCAACTGAATATATTCAATTTATTTATTTTTATAGAGTACCTTATATTTCCCAAATGTTCCTCTGACAAAATCAATTGCAAAGCTGTATTAATGAAATGAAATAGTTCTGGGGGGGTGAGATGAAATGTACTGCTGTAGATTTGATGCTGCCTCAGTGGTACAGAAAAGAATGGGAAATGTGTCACTTCTTCAGAAGCAAAATGTTAACAGTTGGCTACCCAAAGGATTTTCACCAGTCTAATACACAGAGCCTTTAATTATCTGTGAAAAGGGTAAATATTGCAGATAAAAAGTTTGCAAATGCCAAAAATTTCAAACTATTTCTTCATATTATGTTAGTAAATCCATTTTTTATAGGTCAGTGGTTTTCAAACTTCTAATTGAGTGGGATAAGAGAGGGAGGGAACGACCTGCTGTTACTAGTTTGTTCTTGCTCATCACTCATGTCTCTACCCTTCACTCTGACTCCTTTCATTTTGTCTCCCATGTTTTCTTGCCTTCCCTACCACATTCTAGTAAGTACAAACATATCCATCTCTTGCAAGCACAGAGCCCTTGCGTGGCTGCAATCTGGGGCTGCCACTTTCATTGCCTATTAGATGGAGCCACATCTGCAATCATGTAGACTTGGTTCCTAGGCCTCATCATGGGGCCACTGGGGCCTTTTGACTGCTTTAATAAGACACGGTAAACTAGTGCTGCAGGGAGGGCAGGGTCTGGTCTAGTCCACTAGGATTTGAAGGATTTAGGTATGTTTTAGTCCTTTGGAAAGCTTTGCTCTTTGGTGATTAGACTTTGCCATTTGGGGGTGATTTCTTTCCCATCCCATCCTTCGATAGTTTAATCACTTTTTTATTCTGTAAATTTTTAACTTTTTTTTTAACTTTGGTGTAAGCCATCATGAGTCCAAAACTGGGCAAAGGCAGGATGTAAATAAGTATCATCATCATCATCATCATCATCATCATCATCATCGGGATACATTGGTTAAAAGACTCCAAAAGTTTAACAGTTAGATTTCTTGGGATACTGGTTGAGATTTCTTTACACAATGTTCATGTGCAGAATTAGGACCAAGATTTTAAGTTCAGTTTTCAGATTCCATATAATGGAATTGGATGTCCTTAGGTGGGGGAAGAAGAAAGAAAGAGAGAGGGAGAAAAGAAAAAAAGGCAGGGGTCTGCTAGGTATTGAATTAAATATCATTCAATACTGTTTTCATCTTGCCAGGAATAAACTGATTGGTCAATGGGCCCAAGTAGAAAATCCTGCTATGAAAAGTAAGGTGATCTCACACAAGCTTCAGGTGCAGACAGGGCATCTCACATGCAAAGATGACTGCAAGACAGGGAAGACATTTTTGCTTCACCTCTGCATTGCCATGTAGACACCAAAGTTGCCACACCATAGGCTGCAGGTCACAGCTTTGATGAGACAGAACTTAAGTATTTCAAGTTTGTTTACAGACAGTTATAGTAGGGCCTCTGTGTAGAGAGAGGGGACATCAAGGCACGCACTGAGCTCCAGTGAACTTTGACATCCCTAGCATAGTGGGGCTTGGAGTGTATTTTAAGGGCTGGTAGTGTGCTGTACTTTGACCCACTCAGTATGTACTGCAGTGTAAAATGAAGGATAATGAGATTAAAATAAAGTAGAAATTATATTTAATATAATTTTAGAAAAGGAGATATAAGTGGACTCAGTGAATTAACCTGAAATGAAGTGAACTAGGAGAATGGCCCCAGCTTTTTGTCATGGCTCCACTCTTTTCAGCTGTCTATTCCATGGATGCTCACAAAATGATCAGAAGTGGCCTACATTTCAGAAGCAATTGTCCCTCCCCAACTTTGAGTTATAATTGCTTTTCCTGATTCAGGGCATGTTCTGGTTAGCATTGTCTACAGCATGAACTGTGTTTGCTCTAGTCCTTACCCTACTGACATTCCTTTCGCTGTTCAAATTTTGTCTTACCCTTGTCTCTTTATAACTTATCCTTCCTTCTATTATGTTTTCAGAGTGACCACTAAACACTAGACAGATGTATGGGAAATTTGAGGATTTTCAGAAGAGGAATTGCATGGCTCCCTGTGTTTTGGAGGCAGTTTATAACAAAATGACATGTAGTAGTGTCTGAAGATAACAAAACTGAGAAATTTCGGGACAGGTGCAGAGAACTTGTGATGAATAGAGTACATTTTTTTTCTTTTTTTAGTTTCTCTTTGTTTAGCTTGAAATCTATTATCCTTAATGGAAGGTACCACAGATACTTTTAAGAAAATATATAAATGTACACAGTAGAAATAGTGTACACTTTATTGAACAAAAGGAGTTCTATGTTTAGTGTATTTCAAAATGGTTTTGCTTCTCCATTTGTTGGCAATTTGCTATGTTCTTTGTTGCTTGTTGTATTTATACACAGTATTACAGTAGCTCTTAGTGTAATCATTAAACTTTACTTGCTTGTCAGGCCCTTGGAGGGCCTGCTCCCCTTTACAAAGTGTAGTCTCTGGCAGTGGTAGTGGGTGGGTAATATGCACAGATGAATCCTAGAGAAACCCCTGGTGTCACCATATTAGACAAGATGAGGTTTTCTAGACCTGATGTATATTCTCATCACAAAACTAAAAGGCTTAAAATGTGTTGATAACGGCAGCTGTGGTGGTGGTGGTGTCTCAGTCTTTCTTGAACGAGCAGCAAAATGGAGTTGTGTTCAGAAAATGGGTCAGTATGATTAAAGTAGAAGAATGAGTCATCCAGTAACATCAAGAGCAGAATGAGGGATTGGATAGATCTGTTGAGGCACTGACCAGCTTAAAAGCACATTGTAGGCATGCAGATTCTGTGCAACTCACAATTCAGACAGTGGATCAATCCACCACACAGTGAACCCTATGATAATCTAAAAAGAAGGAAGGATAGGGGAGAAAAAAAATGTGGGAGCAATTTTAAAACTAACTATAAACCTACTTTTTTGGATGCAGTACCGAGTAGTATTAAGGCCTGAGGTATAAAGCACTTTTATACAGTTTTGGGAGTGGGAGAAAATGTAATACAATCCCTTTCCTTCTCCCTTTTTATGCTGTAAGAGACTAACAGGGCTACTCCTTTGAAAACCACCCATGATAGCCTGTTACTTAAAGCTACCTAAATGTGGGTTTCAGCAGCAGAGCCAATAGAAGCTACTTTTCAGGGCATGTTATTCCAGATGGACGTCTTGCTTTCTAATGAAAGACAACTAGTCTGAAATGGTTGGGCCTCTGTCTAACTTCCTACTACCTTTAGTTCTGCAACATTTGCTGTAAGGAGGCTGATAATGTCTTCCTCACTTTGGAAACACTATGCAAACGCAGCTCAGTCAGCTAATATCTAAAAGGGTCAGTTTATGGCAAGGAAGCCATTTAGAGTGGTGAGACTGAAGGTGTAGTTTCATCTTCTGCAACAAAACATTTCCCAGAGAAAAGAGGTGAAGTGGATCTCTGGCACAAGTCCAACAACTTCCATATAGTAAGTCCTGGAAAAAGATGTACTGAAGTGAGAACAGACGTATGCCTTTGCATCTTTGTCACTCTGGTTTGTTTGCTGAGGGAACAGCAATTTGAACAGGCATTTTGGTCATTGCCAGCCTGTATTAATATGAAAGATGAATTTACCCAGCATGCAATATGTTTAAAATCTGTACCTCATTCTAGATGCCAATAACTTGAATTTTAAAAGCTTCACAATGTCAAATAAAAAGTACATTGCAGCCGGAAGCAAGGAGGATTGTTCTCATGAGCTAAGCTGAGTCAGCACAGAAAATAATTACAGTTGTTAATAGTCATTGTATTAGTACCTTTACTCTTGAGAAGAGTAATAACAAGGCACTTTCAAAAGTTCAAGAAAGCAACCTCCTGTTCTTTTATTTAGAGGAGAAGATTGTTAAGTCAGGAAGGTATATAGATTTCTTTGGTACTGAAGTGCAAGAACAACAAATTGAATTAATATAAACAGTTTTTTCTGTTGAGCATCACAAGGTGGGGGCTCACTGAAAGACCTGAAAACAAGGAATTTTCCTCCCCTCAAAAATCCTCTTTCTTGCAGATATGTTTCTGTAGCCTAAATTCTGTGTAATGCAGGAATAAAAACTGAATTCACAAATGATTGAAATGATGGTTTTAAGAGTACAGATTCTGTGTCACTTTCAATAGTAATTGTAATGATTTTCAATCAATTAAACATGTTGACAGTGCACTCCTAAACATATCAACTCAAAATTTCCCATTTAGTACAGTAGGTCATACTCCCAGGTAAGTGGATGTAGGATTGCAGCCTTAATTTATTCTCATTTTCTCTTATTGATCTCTTTCATAAGGTAGTACCCTCTTTTTTACAGAGTGGTCATGATCCTTTTTGTATTTTCAAAGCAAAACCCAGAATTAAGTTAAGATGATGAAGCCCATGAATCAATTTAAGATTGTCTTGATCTCGGTAATTTAACTTGTTGCATTCTCACATCTAAATTCTATGGTTAAGAATGTTTTTGCTATTCATTTGCTCAGAGTTTTTGGATCTGTACATACATCAAATACTACTGATTCAAAGGAACATTAGAAATTACATTAGAGCTTTAAGTGTTATCATGCACTGGAACACACTGTGATTCAAGACTTTTGACTTCATGCCCTTCCCACATTCTATTGTCCATCATCATATCTTTTAAGTCACAGGAATCATAAATGTGCTTGGCTGGGACCAAATCTTCCAAGCTGGTGAGAATACTGCCCAGAACATTCTCTGCCCTCTTAACTATTCTGATCTATTTCCAAGTGTCTTTCAAGCTCAGCTTGACAGCAGAGATGCGCCCTGGCCCTTTTGCTTTACATGGAATTTGGAAGAACAGTAAGAATACACTTCATAGTACTTTCAAAGCCTAGTACCACTGGTTTGGAAGGTACTGTCAAAAGTAAGAAGTTGTAATGGATTGTCTCCAAAGACCCTTGTAACTTCATGGGCTAATCCCAGTCTTTTCAAAAACCTGAAATTCCATGAAAAGGCAAGCGCTCACTATTGTGCAGAGCCTCAGATGGACTCTTAAGTTCCTGCAGAGCCAGAATGCTTATGAAGAAACTAAACAGAAAATATCCAGTAAGGAGAAAATGTATTGGGCAATTCCAGAATTTGGTCAGATGCTTAGATTGCTGCCCATTTGTTATCCTTTCCATCCCAATTTTTTTTTTTTTTTTGCAATTTTGATAATATTTAGGAACTCAGATAAAAATAATTTATAGCACTTATTGTGATGGATCTGTACACATTTTGACATGCATCTTGCGATCTGATTGTGGATACCTCCCAAAGTCCAGATCTAGTTTTGTGCTTTTCAAACGCAAATTCAGCATCTTGTTTGCTTATGGTAGCTCTCTTAATGGTTGCCCATGGGGATAACTGCTGACACTGCTAGACCCGTATTGCTAATTCTGCTTTTCTGTGTAAAAATCATGCATTTCATAAGTAATATTTATTCACACATTTCCTCAGCTCTTTCAGTGTGTATATGCAAACTGAGTGAAGTCTCAGTTCCCATAGTCTGTAACATTATGTGACCTCCAGATTCTCTTGCTCACTGACATTGGTTTGATTGGTTTATTACTATTTCAAAAGATGTCCCTACTCTTTCCTGGTCCGGTGTTACCCTGTGACTTGGGGGTCCCGTGAGGGACACCCAAATAGCCAAAACAAATACAACAAGATGGGGGAAATTAGCTGGAGCACTCTCTTGGCTAATGAGAGGCAGGATAACTAGCGGGGATCTTTTACCCTGTGTATACAGCGTTGGGTCAGTGAGCAGACAAAATAGTTCAAACTAGCAATAAGATTTAATAAGCAATTATTAAGAAAAACACAAACACACTTGCTAACTAGAAATAGGAAATAGAGCTTTGGGGGAACGGGTGATACGTCACCAATCTCGCAATCCTGAAGGATCCAATGGAGAGCAGGAGGGGCGGCGCGGCGGCCGAGAGGAACTCGCAGAACGAAGAGGCAGTCCGAACGCAAGTCTGACGAGCTCTCGGAACTGGGGATTTTTATAGGGGGAAGGAATGACCGTGGACTAGTCTGGTCTTGAGCGAAAACAATGAGTTTTGGGCTGGAGACAATTTTTTTTTAATTTCTATACCACCTATCAACTAAGTGTTATCTAAGCAGTTTACAATGTATTTTTAGCTAATTGCCCCCAACAAGCTGGGTACTCATTTTACCGACCTACGAAAGGATGGAAGGCTGAGTCAACCTTGGAGCCTGGAAGGATCGAATTCACAACCTTGTGGTTGCAGTACTGGCATTTAATCACTGCGCCACCAATATCTCCGAAAGGTCAGAATTTACATGATTGAGTTATAGACCGAATTGACAATAGTATGGCCAGTATGTAGATGAGGCTAGCTCGGCAGTTAAGCACTTAGCTCGCCAGGGTGCCCTCTCGGGGCAGAGGGTCTCTTTGTTTAACACGCATTTGTAATGAAGGTGTTTGTTTCAGGAGGTCCCCTAAAGCAGATCTGGCAGTTTCTGGCTTGCTTTGGTGTAAAGAAATGTGACTCAGCAGATAATTGCCATGCCTAGCGTCGCACTTGTTTGGTGGCCTCACAAACACTTGGCTGGTGGCAGAGCAGGGCCGAATTATGATATCAAAACGATATCTAAAGGTTACCAAAGGCCAGGCCAGTTCATGATGATAACACCGGCATACCAAAAATTATTGATGAAAGAGATCTAGCTGTGTGTGTGTGTGTAGGTAATCAGAGATTTCTTTCCTTTCTGCAGTGCTGAACTCCTAGTGACCAACTGTTGACAGGCTATTATTGCTGAGTAATAAATTACAATACTTCCAAATTAGGAAAAAAGAAAGAATTCTTTTCCAGAACTAACTTGTGTGTGTCATGTTCTTATATGGGCGGATTACTGTGGCTGTGACCAGTGACATCTTTCCACACTGTTGGCTGGTGCTTCAATTGTGCCATTCAGATTTCCTCATTGTCTTCTATGTAAGGCTGCCTTTGACTATTTTTGCACTACACTATTATAGTGCTATTATTCCACTTTCAACATCCTGAGGAATTTGGGGTTGGTAGTTTACTGAGGTCAAAGAGCTCTCTGGCTGAGAATTCTAAATACCCCTCCCTAAACTGCAAACCCCATAGAATGTTGAAAGTGGAATAAGAGGCCTAAAACAATATAGTGTGGAACTGGCCTTAGAAAAGTGCTCAGCATCTGCAGCCAGAGTAGAATGCTATAGTTAGGCTGTTGAGAGGAGAGAGTCATTTCAGCATGTGACTCTCCTTCTTTTAAGTATAGGTTCAATTCAGAGGACAAAGTGGGACAAAGGTAACCTTCTATCTCCTACACTATGGAATCAGACCCCCCCCCCAGTGACAATCTGTAAAAATAATACAGTGCACTCAAGATCAGAACAAAGCATACTTTGATGACATCCAAACCATGATATTCCCTTCCATGAAAAATTTAAAAAATGATTTAAAAACAAAGTTAGCTTAACTGCATGTTAAGTTAGGGAGGTTTTGTTGTTGTTGTTCTTGAAGAATGTACTACAGATTTAATCTATAAAGACACAAGTTATGAAATCATGTCAACGTCTTCTTCTCTTCTTCTCTATTCCAACATAGACATAAAATTTAATTAATGATAGGTGAGGTCAGGGCTTGAAAAAGTGATCATTTGAGGACTTGGCTAGGCCATGTTGTCCCAGTGGCCAGAGGATTCTGGGATTTTACTCCAAAAGGGTGAATTCTCAGTGCTTCTTCAGAACTACAGATCTAAATGGCTAATGCTTGATTGAAGCCCAGCTATAAACCATGGTTTGGTCTGCAAATGATTTTTTTTACTGATTCTAAAACCTATTCAGACAAGATATTTGGGGAAACGATGGTCTTGAATGATACTTTTCACTAAAAGATAATTACAAAAAAACAGAGCTAAAAAATGTGTGATCATTAAGATAATTGTTAAACTGAAGTTACTACCAACTGTTACTACTGTCTATGTTGGTTAGGGCTGATGAGAACTATGTATCAATAATATGTGGTGGGACACATGCTCCTCACATCTGACACAAGAATTCTGTTAGCGTCCTACCGTCTATGATGTCTAACATGGAAAACACTGAGTTTTCACATGAAAAATGGAGGCTGTTGGGAAAGAGAGAGAGAGAGAGAAAAGAGATGAAGCATGCGTTCCTAGTTTACAAGGTAATTGGAAATGTACTTTGGGATGTTGTTCTAGCCCTAGTTAAGTTTTTTTTCTTTCTCAGAATCATATTTTGTCAAATCTTCTCTCATAATTTCCATAATTTGCTATGAATCATTTTCTCACATGTAACTTAGTGTAGATGGGACAGAAATCCTGCCTTTACTCTGTCCAGAAGTGGCTGTATTTCAAAGATGAATAAAGTGGTTTGGGATCCTGTTGGATATGAAATGCTACATAAATAGCAGTTATTATTAATTTTTTGGCCTTTAAGTGAACTAACTCTACAGCTATATTTTCATCTTGGGATTTTCTAGAACTGATACATCTATGCCTGGAACATTGTATAAACCTGTATGGAAAACAGAATCGTATATGGCACAGCTGGGCATTCAGAATATGTTACACAGAAATATATCATCCCTTCTTTGCTTTCGATATAATAACAACAGCTTCCCAGTTTCAAGGAGCTCTGTCAGGGTGTTAAAATGCAACACAGCCCCACTACTGTTGATTTAAAGCAGGCAAGGAAAGAGGTAGCTTTCCAAGGCAGTGCATTTACAACAGCACTGCATATGGCTTTTTCTTTCTCTTCCTGTGCTTTTTGTGCTGCTGAAAAGCTGTGCTAGAAAATTAAATCAAACCAATAAAGGCAGCCCAATACAATAAGATTAAAAAATTGTAATGATCTCACAGCAGACCAATTAATTTGGAGAAGAATTTCAAGATGAGCATAGATTCACATGCAGGATTTATGGAAATAGAGGCAAAGTCCCTTGTTTCATGTGGCAATTTAAAATTATGTGCCAAAAAATTTGGCTTAATGCAGAAGACTCTGTAGATTTATGTGCTCAAAAATGGCAATGGGTTGCAGAAAATTACTGTAGACTGGAGCCACTCAGGCACCAGTGGAGAGAGGAGTCCTTGGACATGAGCCCCATCAATAACTTGGCTGTTGTCCTAAACACACTTCGTTGTCAGTATGTCCTCCAGGATCTCCAATTACATCATAGCTTTGCCCTACACCTGAAATGAACCTATAATCTCATATGCCTGTGCTTAAATCAGAACCTCTGCTCTGCCCTGCCAGGGAATGATGAACTATTGGGGCTTGGAGAAGTTACTTTCTTGACTATGGCCATTTCCACACGCTTTTGAGCCCCTTCTCTCAACTGTAAACCCCAGGATTCCATGGGATTTTGAAAGTGGAATAATAGCATTGCAACAGTCTAGTGAGGAAATAGCGTATAACTCCCTTGGCAACATAGCCATCAAGGCTATAATGTTGGTGGCTGGGGGATTCTAGGAGATGTAGTGGGAAAAAAATAGCTCTTCCAAGTGCAATGAATTATTATTATTCCTTACTACTGGCTAGGCTGGCTGGGAGGTCAGTGACATCTGGAGGACTACAAGCTCTCCAGTCCTGGCTTAAATGAAATAAGACTGCCACAACAGAGTGATCGCAGAGTGTTAGGTTTGTTCAGACCTAACATTTAACATTAACACAAGTTTCTGGTCAAACAATTGTTCATGCTAGAACTCAAATCAAGGTAAGCTACTATGGGTCTCAACTTTCTATACAATCAAGTGGATAAGAATACTTGAAATGCAACAGAACTATTTCACGTGCCAGCAGGAGAAGGTAAGCCCTTGAGAAATTAGAAAATGAAGTCACAAAGCATGTCATAAAAATTTAAAAAGGGTGATGGAAGAAAAACAGAGCAAGTGAAAAAACATTTTAACAACTGCTGCAAATTGATTTAAACTTTAGGATCCATACTAAGATCTTCCACTGCAACATAATTCAAAAATATCTATATAAAATTTCTTCTCGCTATTCCCCAAATATGTATCAAAAATTTATGCAAACCACTCATCCCCACTTGTCCCCACATATGTAGCCAAAACAAATGGAAGCCAATCTTGAGAAGAAAGGAGAGGATAAGTGACAGAAGACGGAATACTCAGCACTTTACAAACACACAAGTGAAACATGGTCACAAATTATTCATCTGACTTGATTTAACAAAACTGAGGAATGGACACTGGCATTATGGGTGGGTAAGTGAAAAAGAGGAGTAGAAGGGCTCTGTCAGGAAAGACCTCAGACCACACTCCGCCTCCTGTCGAGTTTGTGCTGTCTCAGGTGTACCTGTGCCGATTTACCCTGACAATAATTACCTGAACTACCCGACAGATCATTATGAGAACATTAGCAGGGTTTTAGAGAGAATTACCCATTTTTCACACATTGATTACATGCCATTGCTGGCTCATTAGCTTATCAGTTTTTAATAGCCCCATTCTAACTAGCGGATCCTTCCTTTAGCTACCTTCCAAACCCACTTAACTCAGAGCAGCAAGCATGTACTTCTCTGAATCAAAGAAAGTGCCCAGATGCATTTGCCTTGCTCTGGAAGAACCTCATTAATCTATTGCCTGCAGCTGTGATCGAGGCAATGGCTATGCGCATGTGCTACAAGTTCAATTTCTTTGCCTGAATGTAGGCTACTCAGCTGTGCTCTGAGACTCCTGTGCCTGCAACCATAACTAAAGTATTGTAGAGGCCACAGACGGAAGAGGAAGGATAGGAAAAAGAAATCATTGGTTTCACCATAGTAAGCTTATTTGGAATGCACACAGACATATGATTAGAAGGCAATTTGGGTTCAACACAGAGTGCTGCTTAACAGAAAATGGGAAGATAAATCCTACTGTGAATGTGAATTGGGCAACATGTGTAGCCTTAGGATTTACAGAACAAACCACAGAGTGGACTTCTGGCCTCCATCTTTCTGTTTTGACTAGCCAGGCTCAGATCAGGAAAAGAACCACTATCTAAGCAAGAAGCAAGAGCTTCTGCCAGGTTTTTCACTATGGTGCACTACGAGAGCACATACTACTGTGCTAAAAAACCAATGGAATCTGTTCTAGAAAACTTCCTCAGCTGACAACTAAGCAAGCTTAGAATATGGATGTGAAAACTATTCACAAATTTTCTCATCCTGGATGACAAAGGATATTTTGACACACTGAGACACTCTGACAAGAAACTAGTTGACTACTGTAGGATTTTCTTGCATTTTGGAACATTTTTTGTGGGGGGGAAAAACAAAAAAACAATGCTTTATCTAGGTAACCTTTTTGTGCAAATAAATGTTCCAAAATCATTGATAAATTCTCAGTACTGAGAAAACATTTGAAATCATTTGTCCTTGCATGGAAGAATTAAATAAGCAAGCATTTACAACCCTATTTTAAAAACAGCAGGTAGACTACACTGAGAACTGTAAAAAATGAAGATAATAGCCTATTTCACTTTGTGGTACAGCTATTATCTCTGATGAAAAGCTTCTCCCTCACCACATTATAACCTCCGAACAGAGAAACTAGGAAGATGTTCCTCTGTTTCCACTACATTTCATGCAACTGAAGTCTGGTCCAAGCAGAGAGGGATCTCCCATAGAATCCTCATGCCTTGAGAATAGAGAACAGAGATTAAGACTGGGGTGCCAGGAGCTGAATCTCTGTTCTCATGTACAGCTTGAGAGACCTCAACTCTAGGCTGCTTCTACCAACAGACAATGTACATCAATTGGTAGGTGTTAGGATCAGCAGTAAGAACCCCTCTATCTGTTCCTGAGTCTCAAAGCTACTTCCCCCATTGGAAGACAGAGCTGCACATGCCCCACAGCCTATTCTGTAGGCTAGTCTGCTACCCTCTATATGATGAAGAATGTTATATATGACATTTTTACAATAAAGGCCAGCTGCCAATCTAACTGGATTTTGTACACTGGATAGACAGGAGCACAATTTTGTCCTTTGCCTCAGACAGCAAAATATATTGCCTTGGCCCTGTATCCAGCAGTACAGCATGTTCATTCACTATTCCATGATGGCTGTACTGTTACTTTTCAATAGGTGACACAATTGGATTTAAAATTTATATATTTCAAGTTCAAGGGAAGGGTAGGGGAGTCCAGGTCAGCAGGATTATTTCTACAATAGAAGTCAATCCCTGTATTATGCCTCTAGAAAGAAGAACAAAGCAAAGCAACAAAAGGTGACTTGTGATGGAGAATTTTTCATTCCCCCTCCTTTCCTCCTAGGTCACCACCACCTGTCCAACTATGCAGACAACAAATTTCATTTCAGTCGTATGTTTGAGGAAGTAAAGCAATCCTCTTAACCTTATTATGCAACTGATTGTGCCTTCCTAATCCAACAAGCCCTTGCACAGTTAGTGTGGTCAGGAGGTTCTTCTATTCTTTCCCTTCTTTCATTTTAAAGCTGTATATCAAAGCAGAATGCAATATAAGAAGTGAATTACTGAGGCATCCCATGCTGAGTGCTCAGCAGGGATGGCAAGATTACAGGACAATCCAAGGTGCAGGTCCTGCAGAGGAAACAAGGTCCAAAAGCAAACAGCTTTTGGGCATAACTGTGATGAACAAATGAAGCAGGGGGAGAAGGGATGAATAAGAGTGGGGACTGGTTCCTTTCTGTGAACCACTTCTGTTGCTTATGAAGGCATAAACTTTGATGTGTGGAAAGGAGCAGGAAGAGGTCAGCGGTGATCCTTGTTTACACACTGGTATGACAAGAAGTGGAACAATGATTGTAAAAGCTGCATTAAGTGACTTCCTGCAAGAAAGATTGTGGGTTGCATTTTTGAAGTCCTGTCAAACATAACATTCAAGGGTTTGCATGCAAAAGAAACTAATCATCACAAGAAAGTGAATATATTCTTATGCATACCTTCATTAACTGAAAAAGTTGAAATTTCCAGCAGGGTTAGCTTCCCTGGAAGGTAGGAACATTGGATGTTTGCAGCATTTATATATTATTACATATGCGCAGGAAATGGAAAATGAGATATAAATTCATTGCACGTATTTAATCTGGTATTTCACACAGATCTCCAAAGAGGAGTTCCTTGCCCGCACCCTAAGATATTTGCAGCCTGGAGCTAACTCACAGCCATTCTGTCCTTATGAAATTTCTTTGGCTCTTTCATACGTAGACAACACAACATACCTTTTTGTTGCAGGTTTTGTGTGTGCCACTTTGTGCAACCCCAATGGCTTTCCAATTGAAAATTTCCTTATTGTTCTAGATCCAACAAAAATAAGTCCATTGGCCATGACAGACCATAAATATTTATTAACAGTATTTAATAACTTAAGAGTAACTGAATTATTGCAATTTAATAGAGGATTTCATTACTTTTATGATCTGATTCTAAGGTGAAGAATTCCCACTCCTCCCTGGTCCAAATAATGGTTCATGGTGCTGCCTCACATTTGTTGTTGTTGAGGCAAAACTGAACATATAGGAAGAGATTTTGTGCTTCATGTCAGTGGCTTGTAGTATTTATAGGCTTGCCTTCTTTCTTTCTTTCTTTCTTTCCTTCCTTCCTTCCTTCCTTCCTTCCTTCCTTCCTTCCTTCTTTTTCTTTCTTTTTGTAATAATACAAAGTAACTACTTTTGAGAAGTAGGGAAGGAGCTACTTTTAAAAACGTAATGGTAATGACTACCATCTATTGTCTATTGTGGCCTAAATCCAGTTGCTACTCCCAACCAAAGTAGACCCATTAGATCAATGGATCTTACTTAGGATTTAGGTATGGACTAGAACTGGGACTAATTTCTAATTTCAGAAAGGCTCCTTTTTAAAACAAATGCATGCTACTAGCATTAACCACAATGACAATGGACAACCATCTTACAACAATATATTCATGGAAATAGGAGAATGGATTAGGTTGCATAACTTGAGTCAGGAATGGGATCTCATGTCTAGTGCCAACCCAATATCCTAGTAGTTGAATTGGGTCTTGCAAGTACTGTGCTACTTGCAAGTATTGATCTGCCCTTGTCTGGTGGGGAACAAAAGCAGGTGCCTCTGAACTTTTACTTGATCCCTTTTAACTAAAAACAAGCATCTGCTTCTTGCCAAAGAAAGGGCATGCTTCAAAGAACAGGATGCACAGAAATAATGCATAAGGGCAATTTTCCCACTCTCTCCCCCTGTGCTCAGCCAATCAGACAGAATGTAGAAGAAAGCAATTAATTTTCAGCATTTCTCCTCTGTCTCCCTATATTTATCCTCTTAATATCTGACTACAAAAGTAACTACAGAAACAGGAGGATTGAAACACACAGAGGGTCTATCAGAAGAGGTCCTCAGCATGTCTTGGCTAATAAAGGGCTATTCCTCCTATCAGCACAGATGAGTACTGGGGCTGCAGACCTGACAGGTCTCTCAGCGCAGAGTGTCATCTGAAGCTAAATCAAAGCTGACAGTGAGAGCTTTGCTTTCTTTCTTTTTAAAAAATGAGCTATGAAAACATAGGACGGTGATGGACAGACGGACCACTCCACAGAGCATGAGGCTAGAGAAGAGGAGCTAAGCCTAACAAAAATGCAGAGCAAAGTTTCATTAGGAACTAGCAGCAGCAAGGATGTGAGTTCTAACCATAGACCGTAAATCCACTGGTACCATTGGGGCTGCTATGCCTACTCGGGCCAAGGCAATCTGCTTTTTAACTGGCAACTACTGTAATCCACTCTGTGAACAGATGGTGCAGAGAGAACGATATAAGAGGTACAAATAAGCACTCTCCAGTAGTGATACCAAAACCTGCCAAACTTCCAGCAGAGGAGTGTTGGGTACAAAAATCAGGGGGGGAAAAAATCCGGTTCTGCTGGTTGTCTTGTGCAAAATAACAATAGAAAACCTGATTTCCTCTTTCCCCCCAAGAAACTGTAATAGGATTCTACCTATTAGAATATTTGAGACCCAAGAGAGACCTCTCAATCAGATTTTCAAACAAAGTTTAAGAGGCTGCACACTTCTTCCTCCTTATCAATGTCATAACTGGCTTTAAAGCAGTGGTACTGAGTTTGTGGCCAACTATTAGTGATGGAAAATCTGCTCTTGAGCTGAGTGAATATAGGTTCATCCATTAAAAGTCATAGCATTCAGCTTTGTTTCTCCTTGACTTTCAGGGTATATTAACAGTAATTATTGGTATACTGGAATGTTCCCAAAGGAACAAAGACCTGTGTACTTCTAATTGTACCTTGTTTTTTAAAATGGTGCATGCTGCCTTGAATCTCACGCTGGAAGTAAGGCAGGATATAAAATAAATAAATACAGACACACATACAAGGGGATCTTGTAGCACACAACAGCAACAACAAATTTCTGGTGACAGCAGAGTTTCTCCCAGTGGCTGTCATCAAGTGTTTACCATTCCTGTGCCTTGAGAACTAGATCAATGGTAGCTATCATTCTTTCCATATGGAATCCCCTCCAGAATGCTAAAGAGGAGCTCCACCATGAGTGATAGCAAAACACTCATTGCCATTAGGAAGCAACCCCCTAAAATAGCAATCTGATTATCTTCCTGTGAGAATTTATGAAATCTTCTCATCACCCCTTATTCTGTCTCTACAGCACTGCCATGTTAACTGTAGTTGTGTGCTTTCAAGACATTTCCAACTCATGGTAACCCTAAGGTGAACCTATTATGGGGTTTTCTTGGGAAGATTTGTTCAGAGTGGGTTTTGCTTTTGTTCTCCCCTGAGGCCGAGAGTGTGTAACTTGCCCAATGTTATCCACTGTGTTTCAAACTCTAGTCTCCCAGTGTCCTGGTCCAATGCTCAAGCTACTGTGCCGTGCATAGTAATAAGTGATATACAGAACTATTTTCCCTGGCACACTCCAGTACAGAAAGTTAAAGTACCAGTCATTGATGTTAATATATGTACCTAAAAATGTCAGAGAGAAATAACAGTGAACATTCTGGTGGACTTCGCACAAAATGTTAAATAAAAATAAATGAATAAGCTGTTGGGGACCAGTATCTGCACTAGATTATACACATGGCCACGATATCATCCCAGCCACCATGCAAACCAAACATACAATACATGATTCACCAATATCTGTGTTCTTTCCCACAGTCAAAATGAGTGCCTGTAAAACGAATAACCATCAAATCATGCATATACTAATATGGACAAATGCTTATTACATATCCTGCATTATGTGGTGGAGGTGGTACAGGATTAATAAACTGAGGTTTATTTCCAACCACATGTACAGTCATAATTCTAGGTCAGATGTCTGAACCAATCCTGAGAGAACTGAGTTTCCAGGCCATTCACTAATCATGCAACATAAATCAATATTTCCATAAAATAGGTTCAACAATATATAATAAAGAAAATGGTATTTTTTTTGTTCTCCCCTTTATTTTCCTTTTTCTACTTGATGAGAGTGTCTAGTAGACACACTATTCTTTTAAAGCTCTGCTGATAGTCCTCTTTCCTTAACTGCAGCACCCTGTGATATTTTTGGTCTAAATACTAACCTCCCACCCACTGTGTCAATAGTCACCCATCTCTTCACAGCACAGCCCCCTGCTATTCCATCCTTAAACTCCCAAGATAGCTCTGCAACTTCTTCATTTTAGCATTGGCCATTTCTCTGAAATTGGCAAGCAGTGAAAAATGATTCTGTTCTAAAAACAAAAATGCTTCTTGTTTAAAATGAATGTCAGGTTGCTGTAATTTAAACACATGTAACTCAAGGTTTAGACAGGCTGTATTGGCCAGGTTCACTTGATAATTTCCAGGTGTGATAATAGGAATACTGCACCAGATGTGTATGCGTGTGCACATGCGTGTGTTGTGTCTTGTGTTTGCACACTTACTTTTTGCCATGCCTGCTGGCTATAGTTGGAGCTTCTCTAATATTAGGAGCCATTGTCTCTGAATAGCTGATAAACCTCTTTTGTGAAACCACTGGCCCTACACAATAGACCTACAGTCTATTTAGACTGCAGAGTATAGGGCAGTTGAAAATGCAGCTTTCTAAATGCTGCAGGGCTTCAACTTCCATTAGCCCTAGCCAGGATAGCTAGAGGTGAGGAATACTGGAGGTTATACACCAAGCCCACCCTGATTTAGACAGAAGGATATATAATAGGAAACAGTCTGAGTGATGTAATAATTTGGGTGCTGCAGTAGGACTCTGGTGACCTGGGTTCCAATCCCTGCTTGGCCATGGAAACTTAGTGGAATCACATTCTCTCAGCTTCAGATGTAGGCAAAGGAAAGCCTCCTCTGAACAGTTCCTGCCAAGAAAACCACATGACAGGTTTGCCTTGGGGTTGCCATAAGTAGGAAAGGACTTGAAAGCAAACAGCAACAGCAAAATGTATAAGAGGACCCAGAGAACTTGGGACTACATTTCCCTACAGCCCTCTTTCCAATGGCATCTGTCTCTGGAAAGTAGAGTTGGCTTTCTGAGAGAACAATGGGAGAGAGAAACCCAGGAATGGGAGCAACCCTTTGACAGCTTGGTGAAGCAGGAGTGGGAGCTCTTGAGATGTAGAGTAGAAGATCCTTGTTAGGAGTTGGAAATAAAGGCAGCTCAGGAACCATTATTGTACATGCTGACTCCATGAAATAAGCCCTGAAGAGGGCAGGTTTAACATATTGCTGAAGCTGGATAGGCCTGCTGTTGAAATGGCAAATAGAGATGTCTGAACTGTTACATTTTTAACCCAGTCTCTTTTGTGCTGCCCCTGAGGCAATGACAAGCTTTCCTCCTTTAAGCCATTTGCTGCTGTTAGCTACGTTTCAGTATGATTGCTCAAACCCATCATGTACGGCAGTTACTAACCTTGAAATGCCTTTTGCCTCCAGTGCTAGAAACACAGGTTTTCTACTGATTTACCCACTAATTACATACATAAGTTTATGAAGTTACATAAATCTGTTTTGTCACTTGCAAATACATGGCTTAAAAAAAAATCCTTAAATTTGGACCTGAGAAATCTTGAGAACTTGTGGGCTGGATGCAGATTTAGTTATGCTTAGGATAGACTTGTAAAGTTAAGTGAATTTACACTAATTATGATAAAATTTGAATCCAAGCCTACGACATTAGAGCTTGTTGGTTTTTAAAAGGCAGGGGAGTTGTGGGGAAGACAAATGTCGTGTTCTTCATGCACATATATCCAAAGCCTTAGGATTACTGAATGCCTCCATTTTGTTTCATTTCTCATTCTGTGTATTTACAATTGTTGTTTTTTGCTGTACTAGTTATTTAATGTTTTCTTGTAGTTTGTTTGCTGGAGGACACAATCTTTAGAGTTAAAGTTTAACACAAGCTTTAACATTAAAGTTTCCTGTCCCAAACCCTTATAAATTTCTGCATTTTAACTTTTGGCAGTCTCAGCTATGATTCTACTACAACATGTACATTGACTAAAGAGTAGCTTTACAAAACAAAAACTCTTGCCCAGACTTGAGATATCTGCTTCAGAATGTGAATGTCAGTTCCTCAGAATAACCATTTTACCTATTCTCCACCATATCCACAAGTGAAAACTGGGATACACGGTGAAGTAACATCAGAGTGTGGTCAAGATGGCAAAAGCTACTGTTGAGGAGGGAGAAACTACAGCAATTTCCTTTTCACCAGGCCTCCTGGACACAGCAAGATTCTACCCTCTCCTTGCCTCTCCCCATTGCTGAGTTAATTGAATGCAAACTACTTTTGATTTTTGAACTCACTTTGCAGCAACCAAAAAAAACTGAGCACAGTGAGGGAAAGGGGGAGGAGGAGAGGGAAACTGGGGCATTTTAAACGCATTCCAAAAAATGGGATGACAGAGGACTAATCAGGACAATCTCTGCCAAACTGGGGCAGTTGGGAGATATGCATTTTCCCCGCTCTTAATTCTCTTCTTATTTTATTTTATTTTATTTTATTTTATTTTATTTTATTTATTTATTTATTTTCATGTATAGCTCACATTTCCCCCAAAAATAAGACTCACAGAGGGTAAAAATATTTACAATATAGATTAAATACCCACACAAAAAGTTAGATAGAAGTATAAATATAAAAGTTAATTCAAAGTAATTAAGCAATTCATAAAGTGAAAACATTATTAAAAACACTAGAATTCATCAAAAGATTATCAAAACCATAAAATTGCACAGCGCATCATTAAAAGTCCCTGCCCCATTGAATTTCTGAAAGCCTGGTGACACAAAAATATTTTCAGTTACCAATGGAAGGAGAGAAGGACAGAGGAGAATACACAGCTATTACGTCACATACACCTCTCCTTCCATCTTTTTCATTGTGAATCTATCAGTTTCCTACTATTCATGATCTCTTTCACAGGCTCAGTGATATCTCTTGATTGTTGTTTTATACAATACTAAGCCCCCTGTCCTTATATATATAGCATTTGGTAAGAGAACCAACTTTGGTCCTCATATTCCTTTTCTGGCTTTCATTTGAATGTTTCTAACCCAATCTGATATATAAAAGTCAATGTTTGTCTGTTTGTCTGTATCAGGGTTAGATCTCACATGATTGGCTGCCGAAGAAGATTCTATGGAATCCTGGGGTATGAAGTTTAGGGAGGGACCTTTAGAATTCTCAGCCAGATTGCTCTTGGGATTCAGTCAAATGTGCCTGCCTTGAATAGGCTGGTTGCTATGGAGATGAGGCCTGGCAGCAAGGAAGAGGACACTGCACTCCCTCAGGAACCCAACCTGTGTATGTTGATAACTCTGAATACAGACTGGATTGCGGAATATGGGGGAAAGTTACAGGTACTGGACAAGACAGTTTGGGGAATTAGAGGCACAGGATCTCAAATCTTTATAACACGTATGATAAAGTAAAATCCCGGGCAATGCCAGGTATATACACTAGTATGCCCATAAATTTTAGAACTCTTATCCATCTAGCTTCAGATTTAAACTAAGTAGCTGGGGCTAGTGTGTACATTTACCACTTCTAAAAAACTCCCAGCATCTTAGCTCAGTTAAAGGAACATCCACATAAACCATATCAGGAGCATGTATACACATGAAAAGCACCAAGAAAAAATCCAGAATGTTAAGTAAAAGGCAGGCAGACCCAAAGAAAGTAAAATGATATGAAGGCAAGAAGGCAAATGTGGGCATCTAACACTAAGACAGTGGTTCTCAACCTGTGGGTCCCCTGATGTTTTTGGACTTCAGCTCCCAGAAGCCCTGAGCATTGACCATAGTGGCTGGGGCTTCTGGGAGCTGAAGTCCACAAACATCTGGGGACCCACAGGTTGAGAACCACTGCACTAAGAGAACAATGAAAAAAAAAGGACATGTTCTGAGCTGGAGATGCTGGGACTCTTCTTTGTGGACCTTGGCCATTTCTGTACTACACTGTTATAGTGCCATTATTCAGCTTTCGGCATCCTGTGGAATTCTGAGGTTTGTAGTTTACCAAGGCTAAATTGCTCTCTGGCTGAGTATTCTAAATGCCCCTTCCTAAACTGCAAACACCAGGATTCCCCAGGATTCCACTTTCAGGATGTTGAAAGTGGAATGATAGCACTATAACAATGCAGTGTGGAAATGGCCTTTGTGGCAACCAGTTTCAAATACCTGTTAATAGGGCACAAACTTTTCTCCAGATTTTACAAGTCTGGTGACATTCCCATCCCTGGTCCTAGTAAATTTTACTACAAGATGAGAAGGAAGCAGCAATGGGAAGGTTTCTAGTATGATTGGTTTTGGTCTATGGAATATTGCAAAGTTCTGTTTGAAATGCAATCTCAGGGAATCTTCATTTTATCCTGTTATGTAACTGTGAAGTAGGGAAAGCCTCTCTTTATTTCAGTCAGTATTATGCCAGTCACAAACAGATACAATGAAATTCTGCCACACCAGGAAGATGACAAGCATGTGTTAGTCATCTCATTTTTGCCCATAATCAACAAAACATAATCAACAGCTGTATCCCAGAATAAAGTGTACTATAACAGCAAATAGAATTACAATATAATTTAATAACCATCTCTCACTTCATTTTATAGCTAGTTACACGCAAGGATGATTTTCACTGTAAAAAAAATTGTCAGCTTCAAAGCACAATTATGTGCTGCATATACATCAGGGCTCTCTAACTTTTGTCATAGTGGCCCTTACAAAATACCGCATTCACACACAAGGGCAATTTCTGTCTGAACAATTAATCACTAGCATGCAAACACTGAGAACATACAGAGCCTAGTATGGTACATGGAAAATGGCATATACAAATACGTACTTGCTTACTTATTTCTTTATTTAAACATATATGTGGCCAGTACAATCAATTTAAAAAATCCACTAAGTCATCATAAAGCAAACTAAATGGAATAAACAATAAAAGACTAACAGATGTTGGGAATCATCATATGAACTCAAGTAAAATCTTGAACAGTGTTTTGTGTGGCCAATGTCTCATTTTATGAATACATGGG
Source organism: Iguana delicatissima (assembly GCA_948472985.1). Taxonomy (NCBI): domain Eukaryota; kingdom Metazoa; phylum Chordata; class Lepidosauria; order Squamata; family Iguanidae; genus Iguana; species Iguana delicatissima. The sequence continues at coordinate 335,210 of CAOKZL010000316.1, forward strand.
ATGACATATTTTATCCAAATATTTCTCTTTTATTGTCCCAGCAGTCACTTTTTTAAACAGCAAATCTGTCTTATATACCGGAATTCATAATTTATTGTAAGGAAATTCCACCAATGATTAATGTTTCTGTAACAGATTTTGTATGGTTTCCATTATGTTATATACCATTACTGCACTGTACACGCACTCTCATACATATATACAGAAAGAGAAAGAGAAAGAGGGAGGGAGGGAGCGAGTACATGCTGGATCAAACAGCTTTGGATAAGCCTTGAACTACATGATTCCCTTCATTAAAAACCATGTCTGGGCATCTTCTAGAAGCTTCTGTTGGCCAGCAATAAGCATTGATAGGCTAAGCTGAAAATTCAATCATCAATAATTTGTGATATATGATTTAGCAGGTAGTTGTGTGCACTGAATGAAAGGAATGAGGTGGATTATCACTAACATCAACCCATAAATGGGAGGTTGGCTAACTGATGCAGAACACCGATACCTGACCCACACTACACAGTTATAACACTATGGAATCCTGTTATTTGCAGCTGAGGGAGGAATGTTTAGAATTCTCAGCCAGAGAGCTCTAGCATCTCACCAGACTATAGTCCTGAGCATTCAACAGGATGCTGCCATGTCAGTTACAGGAGAACCATAGTGTAAAAGTGTGATTTGTTTATCCACCGTAACAAAGTGACACACCCCCATCTCTATCAATTACCAGCTGCGCCAGGGTTCTAGGGTTTACTATAAAGTTGTTTTTATGTGCGCTATGACTGTGCAACATTAATGCACCAAAAAACCAACAGCAAGGAGGATGGACTGAAGAGAGGGAGATAGGGGATACCACAGAGACTATGTGGCCGTGCTGTTAGGAGCAAAGCAAGGAACAGAATATCGGTGCTGTGTCTCATGAGTCTTTTTGCTGTATAAGCCCTGTCAACATTAGTATAGGAACTGGCAGTGAACTTTCCAGAGCATTGTAGAACCTGGACAAATTGTTCACATGTGCTGTAGGTAAGACCACCTGAGATCTGAGCCCTACCAGGAATAGCAGCATTTAAGCTACTAGTTTTTCCCCTTTTCAGCTGTTAAAGAAGGATTTTGTCATCCTCCTCCCCTCAGCTCTTGGTTGTTATATTATCATAGGTCTTTTCACACTACACAATTAGAACACAATACATGCAATTATAACATCTTAAAGTATCCTGGGTTTTTAGTTTAGCAGGGGTACTGGAGCTCTCCAGTCAAGAATTCTAAATACACCTCCCTCAACTGAAAATGCCAGGATTCCATGGGACAGAAACATTGTAGTCATAACACTATAGTTCTGTGGTGTGACAGGGCTTCCTGACTTGCTGGATTTTACCCTAATTCTGGGACCACTGTCCTTACATCTGTTTCTACAATCAGCTGAGACAGAAGCAGTTCTGGCCTGCTTGCCTATCTTTGCCTGACTCATTTTCTGTGATATCAGGATTTCTTCCTCTTACACAGGCTCAGGTCTTGGCTCTCATATCTCAGGGAACGGGATGCTCCTAACCTGGCAATACTATAAAATTTATTCCTTTCTCCTCTCTATGACAACCAGCAAAGAGAAAGCCCTGTTTTTCAACTGGGCTACCAATTGAAAGTAATTGAACAGTATCATAGAATTATAAAGCTGGAAGAGACCACTTGGGACATTGAGTCCAATCTCCTGCCATGTAGGAATATACAGTCAAAGCATTCCCAACAGATGACTGTCTAGCCTTTCATTAAAAACCGCCAAAGGAGACTCCACCACACTCTGAGGCAGCATATTCCATTGTCAAACTACTCTTACCATCAGGAAGTTCTTCCTAATGTTTAAATGGGATCTCTTTTCCTGAAGTTTGAAACCATAGTTCCATGACCTAATCTCTGGAGTGCAGACAACAGGCTTGCTCCATCTTCCATATGACATCCTTTCAAATATTTAAACACAGCTATCATGTCACCTCTTAACCTTCTATTCTCTAGGCTAAATATATCCAGCTGTGTAAGTCACTCCTCATAGGGCATGGTTTCCAGGCCTTTTACCATTTTGGTTGCCCTCCTCCAGAACCATTCAGCTTGTCAATATCCTTCCTGAAATGTGGCACCCAGAACTGGACACAGTATTCCAAGTGGGGCCTGACCAAAGCAAATTAGAGTGGTACTATTACTTCCCTTCCCTAGATACCAGACTCCTATTGATGCAGCCTAGAATCACATTGGCTTTTTTAGCTGCTCCATCACACTGCTGACTCATGTTCAGCTTGTGGTCTACTAAGACTCCTAGGTCCCTTTCATATGCACTGTGGTCATTCCAGGTGTCACTCATCTTATATCTGTGCATTTCATTTTTTTCTGCCCAAGCATAGTACCTTACATTTCTCCTTGTGGTAATTAGTTATGGTAGTTTTGGCCCAGCTCTATAATCCATTAAAGTCATTTTGAATTCTGATCTTGTCCTTTGAGTTCAGTCAGTCATCCAGTTACAATCCACTTAACAATGGCATTGTCTAGCCTAGATTTTATCAGATTGTTTGCAAGAATGTCATGAGGGACCTTATCAAAGACTATACTAAAGTCAAGACATGCTATATCCAGAGCATTCCCTTCATCTACCAAGCTAGTAACTCTGTCAAAAAAAGAGATCAGATTAGTTAGGCATGACTTGTTTTTGAGAAATCCATGTGGACTTTTAATGATCAAGGCATTCCTTTCTAAGGCCCTTTTCACATGTGACTTTGAATGTGAAATGGCCACGAGAGCGACACAGAATCGTGAGGACGGTTCCACATGATGTTCTCGCGATCACGTGTCACTCCCGTAGCAATCCTGCGGCAATAGTGCATTATATCATTTTTGGCTCTTTGCCGAAAATGATGCGCAACTGTGCATTCCTCCTGTGTCCCTCCTGCACTTACCTGGTGTGCAGAATGTCAGAAAGACCGATGGCCATGCTCCCCCCAGCGCAGCCTGGGAAAGTACCCGGCTGTGCTGCAGAAGGAAGGGGTGGAGCTATTGCACTTCCTTCCATCCAGCATGGAGCTGGTGCGGAAGCAAGCACAGGAGACGCGATTCCCTCCTGGAGGAGGTTTTTTGCGCAATCCCTGCGCAACGCCAGCAGTACCGGGTAAGGTGCAAAAAGGGCTTAAGTGCTTACAGACTATCTGTTTAATGATCTGCTCTAGAATCTTTCCCAGTATTAATGTCAGGCTGTCTAGGTGGTAATGCTTGGATCCTCTTTTCCTCTTTTTAAAGATGGGGACAATATTTGTCCTCCAGTTTTCTCTCATTCTCCAGGAATTCTCAAAGATTATTGCCAGTGGTTCTGCAATTACTTCTGCTAGTTCTCTTTATACCCTTGGAAGCAGTTCATCTGGCCACAGGGACATGAATTCATTTACAGTACCCAGGTATTTCTGTACTACCTCTTTACATATTACTTCTTGGCCTTTTGGCTAAGACCAAGTGTAGTGTAGTAGTATGTCTTCACCTATACTGTGCTGCATTTCCCTACTGCATTTTCTGTTCCATTTTCCCCAGGTACAGCACTGTTTTCCTGTTCAGAGAAGACGAAGACAAAGAAAGCAGGAAGAGCCAGCAAGCCTGCATCACATATATATATTTTCTTGATGCTGCTTATGAGACTCAGTCTGGATAGGGACCTTTCTTCTACTGCTGCTGGAATCTGCATTCCTCATGGTAGTCAAGGCAGCCTGGTTAATGAAAGTTATCCCTAAGACATTGACACAGGGGGAGGAGTGGGACAGAAAGAAAAAAAATGAGAGAGAAAGGGCCTTTCTGCCCTACACTGTTATAGTGCTATTATTCCACTTTCAACATCCTGTGGAATTCTGGGGTTTGTAGTGTGCTAAGGACAAAGAGCTCTCTGGCTGAGAATTCTAAATGCCCCTCCCTAAACTGCAAACCCAAGGATTCCATAGGATGTTGAAAGTGAAATAATAGCACTATAACAGTGTAGTGTGGAAACGGCCAGAGACAGAAAAAGACAGAGGAGAAAGAGTGGATGTTCCTGTTTTGTTCCAGAGTAGACATTCTCAGCCCTAGATCAGGACCAGTTATGGTGGAACACAGAGGTCTACATCTCTACCATCTCCCTCTTTCAAAATTCAGACTTCCTCCCCTACCGCAAATTAAAAGCACTATTGCCTTATCCAATGCATTTTTCTTTTTCCTTGTTTAATTTAAGAATAAAGAGGAATAGAGAAGGTACTTCTTACGTGAATTTTAAAAACTATACTATATCTATGCAGTTACTTTGGCCTTGTGTCAGGTCACACATAGAGCTTAGTGTCACAAACCTATCCCTGTTTATTAGGAGCAAGTCTCATAGAGTGCAATGAGATTTAACATAAGCTAATATATCCAAATTGCCTGTATCCTTGTATCCAGGAAAGTGGACCTATCATATTGTCTTCTTTCCAGTGTGTGATAGATAACGCTGCAGTCATTGAGGAGCAACTGATTGTGCATGGGGCAGAGCCAGGAAGTGAGCAAGTCAACCTGCAAACATCCCCTGCACTGGAAGGTCAAACAGAGACAGAGTTGCCCACCCAGCTCTTGATGGAGAGGGAACCAGCAGTGATGCAGAGGAGTTGCAGCCAGCTGTGCCCATCAGCCCTCAATCACGCAGAAGGCTGAAATGGGCTGCTCAGAGGATGGCGGCATGGACTAGGCTGAGGAAACAATAACAAGCAGCACCTGCTCACAGGGGCTATTTAAGTCTGCTGGCGTGGCTGCTCCTTGCTTGCAGCAAATTATTAGCAAGCCCTCACGACCGTCGTGTCTCCTGCTTCCTGAAACCCTCCAGACAGATCTTTGTCTCCTGAACCTTTGGACTGGACCTTGACCTGGCTCGGCTTGTGTTTTCCTGGTGTTTTGGTATATTCCAACTCTCCAAGTATTCCTGACCTCTCTCCTCCCTTGCTGGCTGCGGCTCGGCACAGAGAGATTCCTTACACAGTGGGCTTTTGTAGATGCCAGAGACACCTACATAGAAATATGTCTTAATTGCACAAGTCGAGCTTTCCCCAGGTGACTGTAGGACTTTAGTCACTTCTGCCTTAGAAGCACAGGGACCAATGGTGAGATATGCATTATTCTTTTCTTACAACATATTGTTCAAACAGTAAACTGAATGTTTGTGGAGAAAACTGAAAGTTGATTGGACAAGTTTTTGAAGACCAAGTGTATCAATGGCTGCTAATCATGATGGCCATGTGCTGTACTCAGTATTAGAGCCACTATGCTTCTGAGTACTGTTTGCTGGGGAACACAAGTGGAAGGGTGCTGTTGTATTCATATCCTGCTAGCAGGCTCTCTTTGGGAAACTGATTGGCTACTGTAGGAACTGAATGCTGGACTAGATAAAACTTTAGTCTGATCCAGCATAGTTATTTTTATGTTCTTAATAGTCTGCTCTTATATTATCCCTTCTTTTATTGTTTTTCCTGCCATGTAAAACTGGTCTTTCACCCAACTGCTTTATTCTTCCCCTCCTCCCCGCTTTCCATCTGCTTATGTTCCACTATATTTGGAACCTACCTTACCCCACAATCTTGCATACATTAATTCTGCCTGTCAGGAAATAAAATAAAGACCTCAAGGGCTGTGAATTACCTGCCCTGGTTTAATAATTAAAGATGAATACACAGCTAAGGCAGCTTAGGCATTCATCTGAATGTTCACATAATATCAGAAATGTCTTTTAATGCCTCTAGTGAAATATATCAAAGTGTTTCTCACCCATGTGTATATGTGAATTATCCTCCCCCTGCCCTGGGACTGGCATGCTCAACGGCCACTTAGATTCGCTGGCCTGGATTTGATCAGGATGACATATTTAGCTTGCTGGTAGGGTTTGATAGTCTGATAATTCATGACTTAAAGCAGAGGAAAAGCAGCTTATTATTACATGCAAATAAAACAAAATGAAGTCTGGCTGTCTAGCTGCAGATAGAAATTAGACAAAGCCTATAAGCCACTCTAGAGATCTTAACTACAGGAGGGAACATAGTCTAGGGAGCTGCAAATAATCATAAATCCTTCCCTTCTAGAGGTTCTGACCAAGTTTATGCACCAAAACCCCAAACTGTTCCAACTGTTTTGGAAACAACAGAATCAATATAAAGTACTTCTGGAGGAAGGAATATACTTTAAAAACCATGAAAATGTAATGCAGGAGCAAATTTTCACATGAATTGTTCATGGTTTTGGGATCCTAAGAGGAAAAGAACATTCTCTTGTCTGCAGATCTTTCACTAAAAAAAAAATAATACACACAGCTTTGTACAGTTCCTCATATTTATTCCTCCATGAGCATTCTTCCGTGAGAGAATGTGCTAACAATATAACATAACAGTCAGCCTGCAGGTACAGTTGGAGAGTGAGAAGGATAAAAAGGACATAACTTGGAACAATCTAGATTGTCCTGAGGTCCTCTGTGGCCTTAGGGCACATAACCAGCTAACTCTAATGCCACTCTCTCCCATCATCCACCTAGGATCAACTTTCTTCATCCTTCTCCACATTCACTATGATGGTCCTATTCAGAAGATTTATTTGATAGTGTTACCTCTTATACTATATTGTCCATTTGCCATGCCTTCTGTACAGATTATCATGTTCCAGTGAGTAGCCATTGTACAAACTAGTTTGACTTGTGCCCAAGTGAATCCAGGAATGAAAGAAAAAAAGTATCCTTCAAGAAGCTATAGAAAGCAAGCATCATTCTGTTTGCTAAATCACCCGAAGGACTAGAGGGTTAACTCCAGCAGGTTGTCCTCTGAGAAACCAGCAGCCTATTTGAGAAGAATAAAAGCTATTCTCCCCTGTCTACTGTATTTGAGCACTCTAGACTTGTATTTTCAATTTACTGACATAAACATCACACTTCATTTTCTCATTCTTTGTCGCTTTCTTTCACGTTTCTCCTTTTTTAAAAAGAAAAAAAAGAAGTTGACCTGCTAATCCTACCTTAACCTTCTAATCCTCTCTGCAGCTTCCTCTTCTCCCCACCCTGATCATCATGGTTCCACATCAGTCTTTTTCCTGACACAATGACTGGTACAAAAGAACAGAACAGATATTCGCCCAAGTATTACCATAAGGATTACAGTCAGCAAATATCACAGTCTTCCTTTCTTCTTCTCCTTTTCTTTAAAAAAAACCCTGCTTGGATTTTTTTTTAAAGCACCTCACTGTACTCTCCCTGCAAAACAACAAAGCCTTGTAATCCCCAATGGGGAAAAGGAAAAGGAGAGGGAACAACATGATTAAAAAGTAATAAAAGGAAAGAAAACATTTGGAAAAATAATACTTTTTAGTGGCCCAAGAGCTTTGTGAAGTTATTTCTGCCTTCATGTTAAGAAGCAGAGCAACTGAGGCACAGAAGAGTAAAATGATTTGCACACAGCCACAGGTGCACACAAGGAAGAGTCACTTGGTTGCTGTAGTGGGGTCTAGACCCAGCTGCATTCACATCTATCAGCCCAGCAGGGGGGGACACAAGACTGATTCACGACAGCCATTTGCTGGAAGGAAATAGAAGTCATAAACAACCAACCATAAATGATGGCCAAGAGGCAGTAGGGCAACCAAGAGGGCACACACAAAGGGAATGGTGCTGCTGAGCCAATGGGCAAAGCAGATGAGAAGAGAAGCCACAGAAGAAAGAAAAGTCAGGGGTGCTTGCTACCAAGAAGGACAAAATTGTGAGATGAGATCAGCTTCAATGCATCTGAGGAAATGAATTGTAAACCCAGAAAGCTCATGGAAAAATAAATCTCTTAGCTTTAAAGGTGCCATGAGACCCTTCGCTGATAAGCCTGATCAAACTGGCAGCACCTGCAGTTGACAGGTGACTGCAAAGCTTGGACAAGTTAAGAGGGAAGAGTAACATTTCCTAACTGTGATTGCTTCAGGGGTTGGGAATAAGTCCCAGAGTCAGTGTGATCTTAGTGTGCATGAGAAGCTGCCTCCATTCATTTAATCATTCTTTGGGATTTGCTTTCCTGTAGTTTGCTCTTCTTATTGCACTGCAGTATCAATAGAAATTGAGATGTGCTCTTAGGTCAAGCCCACTACCTAAGCTGTTTTAATATCAGTACTGGTATATAGCTAAAATGTCCTTGCTTTCACTCATATGAGGTACTAATTAAACCAAAGTTGCCATTGAAGTAAACGAAATGCTCAGCACAAGGTTAGCCCAAGATGATTTGCTGCCTGAGAATAAGCAGTCAGCAGATGTCCTCTAAAAGTGCCAAAGGCAATGGAACAGCACCCACGCTAGCAGGAAGCACTGATGGCTAGAGGTAAACTGTCACTCATAGGATGTTGCTCTAATATATGTAACCCACTATTTTCATGCCTACAGCTAAAATAGATGTATTGGATCCGGCTCCCAGTGACTATAGAGCCCAGTGACTTTGCAACCTTATTCATCAGATGTGACAAGATGGAAAGCATCAAAGGCTGACCATCTGCAAAGTAGACATCGGTCACAGCCTGGAAGCTGCTTACTTACTAGCAATTCTGCTGTGCTCAGAGTTACAGAATTCTTTGGATGATTTTATAGATTGCAGGGTCTGGTTTTATTACCCCCAAAGGCTTTCCCACAGAAACAATAATCAAATGGTCTGAAACTGGAGACCAGTCTGAGTTCCCAGAAGGCTTCCTTAGGAAGCTGGGATTCTAGCTGGTCTGCAGGAAAACTAATCATGTTGATGAGCATCAGGATACACTGCTAACACAGAACAAAAACCTATCAATGTATTAAACTTTTCAGTAAAACTCCCTTCTCCCCTTGAATAACTTGGAGCACTCCAGATGTTGGAGTGCAGCTCCTATCAGTCTTCAGCTTTGTCTATGCTGGTGAGGGTTCATGAGAGCTGCGGTCTGCCATTGTCTGGAGGGCCAGACTTGGTCCACCCCTGCTATTTAGCAATCAATTGCTTAAATTATTAAATCATTTTACTTTCTTCCAAACTGAAAGATGGAAGACATATTTATGAAGATAAGGGTTTTTATGAATACAAGTACTCCTGAGTTCAATTACAATAACAGTAAAAACTAACTCAGATTGCCCAACCTGCTGCAGAGCCATCCACAAACAGAAGCCACCAGTCACTATTCCCTTTTTCAGCTAGAGGCTTAGTAGCATGGTTAAAAAAAAAGTCCTTCATACAACATCCCAATAGTTACACTTGTACTGTAAAAGCTAAAGACATACTTATTTATCTTGAGTGAGTCTGCATGTCTGGAAGACAGTGCAGGATCAGTCATCTGCTGTAGATTCTCACACCATTTTGACATCAAAAAATGACACCATTGCTTTGGAAGAATCTATGGCCCTTAATACACCATGCCGCAATAGCATGTTGTTCTATGTCAATTCCAGCATTGCCATTTCCATGTTGCTTCCAGGTTCTCAATGCTATCTACTGCACAGGAAGCACTATCAATTGCAAATGAAGAACCACACTTGCCCAGGTGATGGAGGTGATGGACTTGTGGCGGGAAAGGAGGCCATTACTGGATATTTTTCCAGTAATGAAAAAGCGCTGATTAGCAATGGAAAGGAATGGGAAAGCAGTTGGTTAGATACAACATCATGTGGTAGGATGGGTTCTGGACCAAGAACAACATGTGTCTTTACCAGGATGATGACTTCATGCCATAAGGGCCTATGCAACTGTTACTATACCTGAATTCTAAACCCCAGAGGGCCCACATTTTTGTTAAAGGTGTGCACTAAAGGACTTTTTGCAGATGGTTAAGATCAGTGATGTCATTTTCAACTTCTTATATCTTCGTTGGTTTTTTTTAGTGCAAGTGCCTTAGGATCTTCATACATCTAGCATTCTACAGGCAAATGGCAAATGGACAATAAAAACTTAGTAGTTGTCCACAACCATCCCTCATCTCCCAACATGCAGAAAAATGATTGTTAGAAGATGGATTGTCCATGTTACTTTTATCACACATTATGAATGATAGCAAAATGTTTTTAAATGCCAGTTCTCTGTCTGTTGGGTAGTGATATGGCAGAGTCCAAAAAACAGAAGGGCTAGAACACCAGTTTTCTTATGTCCAAGGATCAATTTAGGATCAGTCCCATACTCCCTCTGGAATCCACACTGATCCTTAATTCATCCATTTGAGCCTACAACTCAAATATTTCCTCTCTTTTCTCTATGAAGTTGACATGTGATGGGCAAGATCGCTACAGGGATCCTTGACAGCAGTCAGACTTAGTGTTGCATCCATAGATACTGCAACCATGGGAATAATTTTATCTATGGCTCCCAGAATCTTTGCATGGTCACAAGTCCTTTGCTATGGCTTCTGGGCACTTCTGGATGACATCATTCACACTGATGGTTTAAATATTGAGGCCTTGTACTATCAAAGCCCTCTGGAGGTATCTCCACCACTTTCTTTCCTTCGATCTACATCCTGTTGTATTTCCAGTGACATAATAGGGGCCTTGTTAGTTTGGAATATGGCTGAGTATTAAATAATGTAATTTTAGGAGGTCATCAGACATCTTCCAAATTAATCCAATTTAAACATATATTTATTTCAGCTTCAATCACTGAAAATCTGCCTGTTACTGATAGACAAATATGAAACACTATGGTAAGACCTGTGATTTTAAAACCAACCAACTCTGTATATTTGTATTCATTTAATCTCATAATAAATAGCATAAATTCTAGGTTGACTTCAGGCACAATCCATCCATGTACTGAATTTCAATGAAAATTCTTACTCATATTATGACAAATTGTGAGTGCTTTGGGATGCAAAACTTTACAGAACAAGATCCTATGAGGTTTTTGCTAGTTGATACAGTACGTAATGTGTCATATGCTTGGGGCTGCTAAGAATCATATCTCAGGGAGGGTGTGTAACCCAGTGGGTCTGATTCTGAAAGATCGTGGACTAGTGAGAGCAAGATAATAGGAAAGTAGTTTAACAATGTCTTGCTAAACCTGAACCTGTGTTAAGTGGTAGTCATCAGCTGCTCTCTTTGTCAATGGACCAAGAAAGTAGAAAGATGATTTAAATTTTGTCCTCTGCCTGTCAGGAGAAGGGGAATGAATTAAACCTGTAGTCTCTGTAGCTGTTTTAAAACCAGACTAAAACCAGGTTGAATCTTCCTTATCCAGAAATCTAAAAACCTCCAAAACTTTTTGCTGCCAGCTGCCCATTTTTGCCTTTGAGGCAGCAGCTGTGGCGCTCCAGCTCATTCATCTTTCAGATCCTCATTCTCTCTCTTTTTGCCACCAAATGCCAACTTCTGCCTTCAGGGTGGTGGCTGCAACACTCCTGCTAATTCCTCTCTCAGATCTGAGCAGTGCTATATCTGCTGCCATGAAGACAGAAGCAGAAGGGTGGTGGCAAAAAGAGAGACTGAGGATCTGTGAAATAGCAGGAAGCATAGATTCACACTGAGCAAAGTTAGTTCACAGATCCTCAGTCTCTTTCCAGCCTCATGTCTCATACACAACACAAGTAAAGAACAAACAAAATCTGAGGCCGTTCAAAAAATGAACTGTATTCCAAAATCCAAAATATGGAACACTTCTGGTCCCAAGGATTTCATGTAAGTGAGGTTCAAACTGAAGATATCTTAAATTACTCTCTGCAAGGGTCTGATTGCTTTCTGGGTTGTCTCCTAGACATCTGGAGGGGGAAGCAGTGTTTCTGGAAGTGGGTATAACTTTGAAACTCCATCAGCACCCAACATGGATATTTCCAAAAAGTAAGAAATAAGACCCTCCTTACCCTTAGCCTTCCATGGCCTCTTTCCAAAGGAAATTGATCTGGGTAAGAGTTGGAACCCCTAAGCCCTCTGAATGCTTAGAGAATTTGGGGTGCACATAACAGTGTTTTCCAGACATCGAAACAGATGGGTTTTTGCACAAAGATTAAAAACATAAGTCCTATAAAGCAAAATTGTGGAAGCTGATATTGGTTTATATAGTGGAAGAATCTCCCTCAGGTATTATTGACTGATCTTCTAATGTGCACTGTGTAAATCTTGCCCTTGTTTCAACCCATAAAAAGTAAAATCCTGCATACTTTTGACAGATCATTCCCAAACCATAGATTCCCCAAGTTCCTTCCTTTGATTACCTCACAAAGTATATTGGATCATGGCATATAAAATATCTTAACCTTATTTTAGGGGAGTGTCCCCCATTCTAGTCAAACACTCCCTCCCCACCTACTAACAGGCCCTTTAATTTTTTGATAACATTTGTGATTCAGACTTAGGCCATTCTGAAGAAAATATCTGACAGATCTTGAAAACATTTTCAATTCATTATAGTTGCAGTGTAACTTACACATAGTAACTTACACATAGTAAGTAACATTTATGGCATAATAAATTCCTGTTGTTACTGCCTTAGAGCATGCAGGTGACTACCAATAATTAGTCACTTTTAAGTAATTCTTTTCCCAATCAATAAGGTATAACCAAGTCATATTAAGATACCACTTAACCATCACTTCTTTTCCAATGTAAATATAACTTTACGTTATTTTTTATAGTTATATGAAGATATTTCACTCGTGGAGGAGAAATATCACATGGAGGAATGGTGGAAGAGGAATATCACAGTGGTCAAGTGCTCAGTGTGATTACGGAGTTCATGCAGTCAGAAACCTTGATAAAGCACAACTCTTTTTCAGACTACTGAAGGGAATACAGGGAGGTCAGAGGTGATGTGGATGCAGGACTAAATGTCTCCAGCACATTTCCTCAGCTCCCTCTGCTATTATACGCTTACAGCATACAACAAGGACCTGAATCAGTGTTACTCTGCATGTAAACTTTTACATGTATGTGCACAAGAGACAAATTGCATCTACTATCTAACCTGGACTTTTAACAATCAGAGACACTGGAGAGGGAACTTAAATCCTGAAAATTCATTCAAAGTGTATTTTGATTCATGCTGCAAATTCAAAATTTAAAAAAAGGAATCCTTTTTTTCTCTTGTAAAGAAATACATTTACCCCATCCATACCCTTCCATCTTCTTAAGTCAAAAGAAATTTAGTCTCCCTGCCTCCTTCCAAAGGAATAAGAACCATGAGCCTACAGTTCTAAACACACTATTTCAATGGGGAGCTGATGTATTGCTTTCCTGTGCTCCTACTGTGAGGGTGTGTAGATATTCTAGGTAGCTGACCAGCAGGTAAGTGGCTAGATCATCTGGCTACCAATGTCTTAGCCATCCAGTCTCTCTTTTCCATTCTCTCTCTCTCATACACACACACACACACACACACACACACACTCACAAACATGCGAAAAGGCTGCATGGGTGAGTGGCATGCGTGGCACCATGCCCTTCTCACACTTTTTGCCTTTCTTACTCCTCAAAGTGCTGTGGTACCTTGGTACCTTCTCAAACTGGCAAAAGTATAACAGGCTCTTGCATTACAAAATTCTGGCAATCAGTTCATTTCAGTGGTTACACTACGATAATGTGCAATTATGAATTTAATTGTGAATTTTTATTTTGTTTTACGGCTAGTTTGCACTCTGATATGAAAACAGGGATCTTTTGAATTAAATAATAGTTGGCAACTCTAAGGGGCAACCTGATTAAATTGCCTAAACTGTCTACAAGGTGCTTCTCTTTTTCTTATTGCTTAGAATTAATGTATACATGCAGCGTGATGCTACTGGAGACAAGGTAGGTTAGAGAGGCAGTCAGGCCTATTGCGTTAATAATTAATTACTAGGCATTTTCAATTGTAAGCCATTAACCACTTACCCTTTAAAATGGTAATAAACAGAGGGAACGTGTCTAATTAAAGGCCCTGCAAAAAATTTTTGGAGCTCTTGAGGACACAGAGAGAAAGGAGAGGAGAGAAAGAGAGCATGTTTTTAGAGAGACAATCTGTTTTGTAGAATTTGTACCAAGGAGACTCTGTTATTATGCAAATCTGTTTCAACAGAATTGCTCTTATTAAAATACAGTTACGGAAGATATATTGGAGGCTATCTAATCTGTTTTACATCGGAGAACATTATAACTAACTAATTCTTGATAAATTATTATTTAGTTTTTGTTGAAGGAGATCCCATAATACCCTCAGGATTTTGCTGCATTAATGCTTGGAGAAGGTGCACACCATTGCAAATAGCAAGAATGGGCCCGAATCAATGCAATAATAAAAAGGAAACAATTATGAAACAAGGCAGAGTGAAGTACACAAATAGAGGCCTAGAAGTGTGACATGTTTTGTCAGTGCTTGATTCCAGAACTTGGAACATTGATTTAAGACCAATTAACAGAACGATATGGTGAACCATCCATGACTGCGCAGTAGTATGATGACCCTCTGGGTCACTGAGTATCATCCTACCACTGTTCGGTTACTGATGGCTTCAGAAGCTCATTAGATTCATTTTTCATAAAAGCAACATCCCACATTCAGCTTGATTCCAGCACTACCATGTATTCAGCATTCAAAATGGAAACCTGGAAGAGATTACCTGAAATAGTAGGCCGAGAAATGAAAGAAATCTACAGGTATATTTGAATGCAAATAAAAATGCATGTTGGAATGAGCTATCCAAAGTGCTATTCCTGATATGTTGCTGCCTGAAATTCCACCCACTCACTTACACAAGGTATGCAGATATAAATTCCTGCCTTTGTCTTTCCCTCCCCATCTCAAGCATGGCATGGCATGTCACCCTTTATTAAGCAAGTTCAGCCCTGGCTATCCATCCCACCTTCCCAATTATCACATCTGCGGTCAGCTCATAGATATGACCAAGAATTTTTCCTATATGAAAAAGCAAGTCTAGTAATTGCAATTTCAGTTTTCAAGAGTGATCCTCTTTAGAGTGAATCTCCCCACCTGAAAAAAAAAAGACACACTTCTATAATTCAAAGTGTGCTGCTGTCAACCAAGCAGAATGTTAAGCTGCATTTTTAAAAGGAAATGAATCACCCTACTATGATTTATAAGAAGCATTAAAACATCTTAGAATAAGTTTATTTATTGAAATGTTTCAAAGTCTGTCTTGTTTGTAATTAAATTCTTTTTTTGCTTTGCACTTTGTTTTACAATCACATATTTTATACCCTTGTACTCTTGTCATTGGCATCATTATCAACAGAACACTTTTGTGTGTGGCTGGATTGTGTCATTTGCTATAACAATATCTTAGCATTTTCTGAGATCATTGAAAGGATGATGTTGAATGTGGACAGTGTGATAGGACTGCTATGTGGAGAATCATTCACTCATATTTGTAAAGCACTTTGTTGGAAAGGTGGTTCAATAAAACAACAACAACCTAACTCTAATAAATAAGAAACACTACCACTCCAGTTTGTTGTCTGCAATAGGTTAATAATTTAATTTAATTTTCCCCTCACCATACTTTTATTCTTGCTAAATTAATTTGGAAGCCTGTAACACACATTGCAGTGGACCAATTGTTATACAATTCATGCAAAGGCTTCCTATACTGGAAAATGACACTCACCACCTCTTTTAGGCAGAAATAAAAGCTTAGAGGAAGAGGACAGCATAAGCAGAAAACCATGACACATGTGGTCATGGACTTTACAGGATACTAAGAGAACACAGAGTTCAAGCGCAAGGCAAACAGAACACTTTGAACTGCAGCAGCTGACAGCCACAGCTCAGACAATCAATGCGCAACCTCTTGATAAACCCTTAGGCCCTCCATCCTATGGTTCTGCGAGTATAAGCAAATCTTATTTAAGCATCCAGCTGCATCTCTAGAATTAACTGCAGTAACTTTATCTGTTAAGCACATTGTAAAGAATTGTATTCTTGTACTCTGATACATATGGATTTTATTTATTTATTTGCTTGTTTGTTTGTTTATTTTTCCTCACCCTTTTTCCACCAAAGGACCCAAGGCAGCTTGCAAAATTTAAAATAAAAGTGGCTTAAATGTGTTAAATCAGTTAAAGAAAATTAAACAACAATACTATTAAAAGCATCTAGTTAAAAACAGTTTAAAATGCATTTAAGGCATACTTAAAAACAAAACACAAAAACAAGCAGGATAAAATCACATCACACCACTATCAACACTATTCCACCATTTAATTTAAAAATCAGTGAAAAGCCTGTCTAAATAAGAAGGTCATAACCTGTCGGTGGAAAGAGACCAGGTAGAGGACCAATCCGACCTCATGTGGAAGGAGTCCAACAGCCTGGGAGTAGCCTCTAAGAAGGTTTTTTCCCATGTCCTCACCAAATGACAGCACAATAGTAGTTGGACCAAAAGAAAGGGCTCCCCAGGGGATTTTAGACTTGGACCAGTTCATACAGAGAGATACAGTCTTTTAAAGAATCTGGACCAAGCTGCATAGGGCTTTAAAAGTCATAACCAGTACTTTGAAGAGATGACCCAGAAGTTCTGGGCTACCCAAAAGTCAAGACGCAATAAAGCAGTGTTGGTTATAAAGTAGTTGGTAATCCAACAGACCAACAAAATGGCACTTGACCTGAACCAGGGATGTGGCAGAAACATCATCCACCCAAAGATATTCACATGGTAACTTTAGCACTGGGTCAGATTAGAGAGAGATTAGATCTCCCATAGAGTTGCAGGTTGTTCCAGTATGCTGAATGCATCAATCCTGTGGTAGTAAATCAAATCCACTGGGGAAGCAAGCATCCAATTCTGGCAAAAGAACATTTGTCTCTTTTAGAAATGACTCCTTCATAGAGATCTTAACCTATGCTGCTGAACCATAGCAGGCACTTGCTTTTTTTAAAAGATATATTTATTTTCTTTAAGGTGAATTCATGCCTTTTTGAGATATGGTTATTTTCTCTAAGGTGAATTTTATGGCTCTGCTAAGATTGATGTTTTCAGGGAGACTTATAATGTACAGGTAGGTGTGTGCGTGTGTGTGTATTTATATATTAAGGACTGGTAACACTCTCATGCACACATATGCTCGCTGCTGTGCCATTCCTAAGTGCTTTCTGACTGATTCTGCCAAGAATAGCACTCAGTGCTTTTAACACAGTGAATCTTACCCATGGATACTAGCTTCTATAACAGAGATGGGGGAAAAAAATAGAGTCCACGTGCAGACCCTATCCTTCTTTTGTGTCTCCCAATTCCCTCCACGAGCCCATCCAAATCCCCCTTCCCATTAAAAAACAAAAAACAAAAAACAAAAAGGTGCTCCTCCAAGCACTACCTGCAACAGTGATATGCACGCAAACACCCCCAGCTCCCCTGAGCCCCCCAAAGTTGCACTTAATGCCCAAAATCACCTGAAAATGACTGAAGAAAACTTGAGGCTCACACTAGAACTTCCATGCTGTATTTTTGAGTTGATTTTTGGCAGAAAATGCAAATTCTCCAGTTTTGATCGATTCTATGCATGGTGAGAGTAGAAACTGCTTCCTAATCAGTTGCCCTCATTTACATGCACATTTGTACAGATGCAGGCATGCATCCTGTCTATGACTTTCAATGTGATTCATGTGCAGTGTGCATCCAAACACGGGTTCTGCTTTGGCAACCTGTGGTTCTTCAGATGTTGATCAAACTAGTTCTGTTGAGCTCCATTGCTGATGAAGGACCATGGGAGTAACAGATCATCAACATATGGAGGACCACAAGTTCACCACATGCATTTTAAAACTATGTGTATTTGAATGTGCAAGTACAACTTTAAGCCCTTAGCTAGGCTGCATATCCAACCTCTGCACATTTTCTTTTTCCTGATGAAAGGTGCACTGAATAGACTCTGACATATGATTTTTCAGACATTAAAATATCTGCAACAGAAACTGAACCTGAAGGGTTGCACTGTATCCTTAGTTCTTGCTCTCTTGAAGATATGGACACATATAAACAATTCTTTTATAAAATGTACAATCCTTCTCTATAAGTATATATGCAATGTATATATACATTCATTTGGCATAAATCAAATAACATGCTCCCAGATTTTTTAAAAAGTCAACTATTGACAAGAATGTGTTGCACAGGTGGACAGGTCATAACAATATTTGTGCAGGTCATGCATTGTCATGCACAAGGTTCCATTTCTGAAGATCTCTTGAATGTGGCATATGAGCATAACCCTTTAATATTATAAAAAGAAAGTGCTCTGAAGTTATGGTACACTCTTTCATGAGAATATTGCTTCTACTTTAAAGACCTTCCATGCAGATACTTTCACACTTTCTGTGCTAGGGTTGCCACTTCAGGATCATTCCAGGTCCTCTGGTGAAACACTAAAGACTTAGGCATGGCCTCTTGTGACGTCGCTAAATGTTATGCATTAAGTTACCACGGTTGCACACAGCTTGTCATTGAAATACACATATACATACCACACACAGATTGTGAGAGAGAGAGAGAGAGAAATAACATATTTCCCGTTTGGGAATTAAAACAGAGGTCTTAGCTAAAGAGGCTGTTCCCCAAGCAACATGAAAAGAAGGGATTATTCCTTCTCACTTACACAGGGAGATGAGATAAATAATATAATCTAGCCTACTTGTTACTAGACAGAACAGGACAGAGGGTGAGCCCTGGCATCAGAATAACTTTGACGGAAGAAGGAAGCTAACTAAGTAGACTTAGAAAGCATCCCCTAACCCAAGAGTCTTTGCAAGTTGCAGCAACAAATCAAGAAAGCATTCCAGATTGTAGCACACTATTGCTCTGCTAGCTGAACCAGAGACTTGCACAGAAACCCTCCTTCTCGCCTAGAGCAGAATCCATCAAAACTAGAGAATTTGTACTCTTGTCTGGCACCTGGAGATGACCCATGGAAACTGGAGACTCAGGGTCAAACCTTGAGATCTGGCAAACCTACTCTATACCTAGAAATGTGAAATTTTAAGGCCACAGACAAAATGTTAGGACTTTTCAATGTTTTTTTAAATGGAAATTTTCAGGGAAAAAGAAAAAAAATATAATATTAGCCATCTTTATAGACTGAAAACCACTTTGTTACTTCAGGAACATAACATTCATAATGTATAATCTGATTTGGTAAAAAGTATGTTTGATATATAGTTTATTCAGTAAATAATAAAAATTAAAAATTTATTTGTTCAATTTTATTGTTACACATAAAGCTACAGGGTTCCAGACTACAGGGAAAACATAGAGTATAAAGAACCTATTTGCCAGTTTATGAGGACTAGGATCAGCAAGAGGGAAAGCTCTCTCTCCCAGCATCTTGAACTACTGCTCAGCTGTTTGTGCAACTGAGAAGGATCTAGAATAACTATGTTGGCACATATGTGTGCTATGCTAACAATAGTAGTGTAACAGGGTAGTGGTTTGAATGTTGGACTAGGACACTGGGAGACTAGAGTCTGAATCTCTGTTAACCATGGAAACCCACTGGGCTGGGCAAATCACACTGTCTCAGCCTCAGAGGAAGGCAAAGGCAAACTCCCTCTGAACCAATCTTGCCAAGACACTCCCATGATAGGTTTGCCTTAGGGTGTCATAAGTACGAAACAATTTGAAGGCACACAACATTGTACTGCATCTTGGTCAATGAAAAATAATTTTGGTGGTAGCATTCTATATAACCAAACAGTATCTAGAGTTTTATTTATGTTTTAGAGTACATCTTACAAGACATCTTCTGCAGCATGGAGAATGCATGGAGAATGTCTTTCTTTACACTACAGCACAGTGGATGTCACAGAGGCAGGGGAACAGAAGAGGTGTTTTAAGAGCTTAGATAGAATCAGAGGATATGGGAAAACTGGAAACAGAGTCAAAAGAACATGAGCCAATAAGGAAGGAATTTAAGGGAGGGGGATAATGAACTCTACTTGAATTGCACAGATGGTTTCTCTTTATTTCTGTTTTTGTCTGTAAAGCACACGCAAATCCCCCGCATATTCCTCTAGAGGCACCTTCCTGTCAGAAAGAGGCCTGGAACTCATATATTTGGAATGAAACAGGGGGTTCCTCAGTGAGTTCATAACAGAGAGACTATTATGGTGGAAACAGGAAATCTATACAGGTAATGCACTGTGTGTGATAATATTCCTGTGTGTGTGTATGTGTGTGTGTACATGTGCGTGCATGCACACACACGCATATATATACACACACACAGAGAGAAAGCTTGGCTTTTCTCCAGATAGTCTTTCTTTTGTTTAGTATTGGGTGCGGGAACAAAAACCCCATATTGCAGATTGATTTCTCTCAACAGTCTCTGCTTTCCACCTCGCCCCCTGTTGCTTTGGTATGAATCCACCTGGCAAATCCAGTTTGTTACAGGCAGAAGTTTAATTAGCATCCTTCTCCACCTAAGATACTGCCAACCAAAGGGTTTCCCACAGTCCCTGCTATCCTCTGTACAAATATTACCAACTAAGTATTCCATGTCTTGCCACCTTTTCAGCTGCTTTTAAAATACCCCAGTTTCTCTCTTCTCCTCCCATTTCATTCCCCTTTGTCCTCAGCTTACTTCCATTGATGAAAACAGAGTTCAAAGCGCAAAGGTAGTTTGTACTCAGTTAACTCAGCCGGGGGAGGGGGGCAGAGGAGGGATAGATTCTTACCCTTCCTTGTAAATTCATGAAAAAGGAAACTGCTGCAGTCTCTCCTAGCTTTTCTGTTCTTCCTCATTACTGAATTTAGACATCTTGAGCACACTGCAACGTTGTTTGGCTACTTGTATCCCTGTTTTCATCTCTGAAATGTTGGAGGGTATGGTATTAGAGTAACTGCCATGTGTGAGCCTTAAGCAATCACAGAGCCAGGACACAATACTGCTACTGCTGTGGCAAAATCCAAGCCTGACCAGGAAATGTTTATAGTCTTTACGGTCTTTCCAGCTCACAGGCTTACTTCATGGAGAGACTGGTTACAGCCCCAGTAACTCCTCTTCTTTCCTTTTCAAAAATAATTGCCATTTTCTTTCAACACTTGCCCTTCACTGAACATTCCTCCTCAAACTATGTCCTCCTCGTTCTTCTAAGAAAATCCCTTTCTGTTCTATTATCTACAGATAATTATGTTCCAGCAGCATCATTTGGGTTCAAATGCACCACACTGGGCTAATTTTGACAGTACTACCTTTACAGAATGCACAGTCCTGCATCATGGAGGATGTTACTGGAACATCATCATCAAAAAAAGAGGGTACAAGAGGCAAGGTTTGAAGATTTATGACTGGGCAGCTGTTTCTCCCTCCCTGCCTCTCTTTTTTCCCCTCAGTGAATCTGAGCAGCATGAAAATGCTTTGAAATTTGGCTGGTCTGCCCGCTGTGCAGGAGGTCACCCCGTTTTTAGGAAGGAAAGTGATAAATCAGTACGAGGCAACATGTGACAAGAAATTGACTTTGGCTCAGGCCATGGTCTGCCTGCACTTCAGAGCTGGGTAATATTCAGCTTGATTATCTCTTCCTTGCCAAGATGGAGTTTCTCTCTGTGCTTTAAAAATCTCTAGGATGAGCCAGAGAGGAATTGATCTGCCAGACTGAAATGCTGACAAGAAAACAGAAGTCAGAAACAGGATGAGAACAGACAACAAGACAAGTGAGTGAGACAGGCCTGGCAGTCTTTTCAGTGAGGTTTGCAGCCAGTCTCTGTAAATCTCTTTTAGATGTAGATGTAGGAAGGGTGAATATGGTGCTGATCAATATAACTTTTTGCACTGTCTAGATGTGCTTTGTGTAATGGTTACCGTTTAATACTAGGATCAGGGGAGGTCTGAGTTCAGATTATGGCTTAGCCATGAGGTCTGCTGGATGACCTTACCGGAATCATTCTTCTAGCCCACTCTGCCTCCAGGGCCAAATAATCAGTGGTTCAATTTATCATACAATCCAACATTTCACAGATGAAAACTGGGACATGTGCCACCAAACAAGCTCAGAGTGTGGTCAAGATGGCAAATGAGGGAAGAACATAGAAGCTAGGAGAGGCATCAGAAGTTTACTTTTGCGTGACCCCACTGGGAAGGACAAGATTTGGCTCCTCCTCTTCTCTCTCCCCTGCTGGGTTTACTGAGGGCAGACTGCTTGTGAACTTTCAGTTAAGACTGCAGCAACTGAACTAAGTTGAGGACAAAGTTGGAAAGTGGGTGGAGGGGAGAGAAACTGTGATATTTTAAAAGCAACTGAAAAAGTGGGATGACACAGGATTAGTCAGGAATGTCCCTACCAGTTTTGGGATGGTTGGAGGGTGTGATCAATTGTTTAGTGATTCGTTCCAGTTATACAAACTCCAATTTAGACCCCAGCAGGTCCAATCCCTCTGCAATTCATCCATGTCCTGCAGTGGTTAACAGCCAAGGAAAATTTAGCTTGCTTCCTTTTCTTTCCCAGCTACTTCCTAATTTCTTGAGGCCTCCCAGAGACTGTTGAGCATGCCTAGGGGACAGGGGACTAATGAGCATGCTCAAGAACTAGGCATACTCAGAAGATTCCTCCAGCTCTAGCCAAACTCCAGAAGCAAAAGATGAAAAAGGGAGGCCTCTTGGAGAGGACTGTCTTCCTCCATTCCCGTAACTCAATATATAGGGGACTTGTGCAACTCTGCAGAACACATTTTTCTTTTGTAAAATAAGCCACCACTGAACCTGCTCATAGCCAGTCCTGACAAAGTCTTTTTTAATTTAAAAAAAATACACTCACTATTGAAATAATGAGGATCATTGGTAAGCTGAGAGAAAGGTCTGTAGAAGCTGAAATGGGGTGGGGAGAGCTTGTGTGTGTTTTTCTGGGGGTAATGAATGAGTCTGTACAAGTCTCTAAAGCAGGCGTGTTTACCTGAATAGTGTGATATAGTGTGAGAATGTGGGATGAACAGATTTCTGCATAGAATGAATGGAATTCTCCCAACCTCAACTATTTTGTACTCAAGGTTTATCATTTTCTTCCAGTGTGCACTTTTAGTGGAAGTGGAAAAAATGTGGCCTCAAAGGAGTGTTTGTATAACTCTTGTGGATTATTATCTTCATTTTTGCATGCAATAGTGTGGGTCATGGATGTTCCCTGAAACTATGCAGTATCTATGCTTTCTTGTAGTCTGTGTTACCTTCAACAGACATACATAAGCATGATTTTTTTTTTACAGTGTGTTGCTTCTCACTCATACTTCTGAGTAAATTTTGGTGATTTGACAGGCTTATGGTAGGGATAGGGATGTTCGTAAGCAATATGCAAAGGACTGAAGTTCAGATTCTTGCAGAATTTGCTACTATTCCAAATATGGATTTTCACTGTAGTTCAAAGGATATATCCCTCCCAGGCAACTTTGCAGGTATGTTATTAGATTAATTGAGTCATAATACATAGGATCAGGTTGTTAGTCTAACTGAAGTTGCTGGGTTGCTGGGATTTTAGAGTTGCCCTCTGTTGTACTTCATACTTTGTTTATTGTATATTCAATCATTTATTTAATTTCTATTATGCCATTCTGATAATAGGTCATACATGCATGCCACATCGGACCTGTGTTTGGAATTGCTCCAGAGCCCCAACTACCTTAATACAGCTTTGCCTGCATCAGAGGGTTGTTGTGAGGATGACTGGGAAAATCATGTTTTTCCTAGAATGATGTTCCTGTTTCAGACAACAGCTGTTTTGACAACTGAGGTACTATTTAAGCAATGGCAAGAAGACATATTGAAGTTTGTATAGTAAGGAAACAAAATCACAAATTAAAGTATTACAAGATGCAAAGAAAAGAGGATGATTGGGTATACCTGATTTGAAATTGTATTTCACAGCCTGTTGTTTGGCCTAGATGAAGGAACGGATGATGCTGAGAAACAAAAGATTATTGGCTATGGATGTTTGTGGTCAAAGTTGATGTTGATTTTAACTCTCCTTTTGTGAGACACACATTATTGAGAATATGGAATAGATATAAACCCAGATTGTACCCAAACATGCCTTCAAGGATCTCAGCACAAGAAGTTTTTTTTTTTTGATAGAAGAAAAACAATACAGCTAGTGTATCAAGACCTCCAAGAGATTTGTCAAAGGCAATATAAAATTAAATTAAAGCTGAGAGATATGGTTTTCAGTGGTTTTCTTACACTTACTGGAAAGATTTAAAACGGATAAAAAGATTTTTGGTTTTGCATAAAGTAAATTGGAATTTGAAATGCAAGTATATACAGGTGATGAGCTTGTAATTGCTAAAATATACAAAATGTATAAACATTTGTTGATATTTGAAATGAAAGAAGAACAAGTTGAAGAGTGTATGATAAAATGGGTTGAAATTTACATTATGTTATTATCTTAAAGAGAATTTTTACAAAATGATGTATTGTTGGTATGTGACATCAGAGAAATTGTCTAGAATGCATAAAAGTGTATCTAACATTCATTGGAAATGTGAACAGGAAGGGATCTTTTGCCATATATGGTGGACATGTGAAAAAGCTAAACAAACAAACAAAAAATGGATTCACATTGATGCAGAGGTTTCTAAAGATTTACATTCAGTTAAACCCAGAACTTTTTATTTTGAGATTGATAGAATGTGCAACTGGTTTTGACCATGGCAGCAAGATTGTTGTATGAGCAAAGATGGAAGAATTCAACACTACTCATTATGGAGGAATGGTTGCTGAAACTGATGTATTTAGCAGAAATGGAGAAACGGTCTGGCTTGACCTGAGAAAGATCATTAGTGATTGTAAAGAACAGGCAATTGAAAAAAGAAGGGAATGTGCTGTAATTTTGGTCATGCATCTTATGTATGAAAAGAAGATCACAAGTCACTTTTTTCTTTTCTTCTTCCTTTTTTTCTGTTTCTGTCCTACACTTTTTAATTTCTATTTTATTGTATCTCAGTTTTCCATCCTTATTTTTCTTGATTTTTGCATTTCTTAATGTGTTTCAATAATTTTTATTATGAAAATTATTATTTTATATATTTTATATATATCAAAAAAGGCAACAGGAAAAATCATGTATGCCAGGACCTCTCATTAAGTGGTTCCCCAGGTGCCAGACTTCAACTCCCAGAAACTCCAGCCACTGTGGCTCACAGTCACAGATTCTGGGAACCTAAGGTTGGGAATCATGGATGTATTCATATTCTGAAGAACAGTGATGTATCTCAGACCCAAAGGATATCTGTGTGTGTGTGTGTGTGAGAGAGAGAGAGAGAGAGAGAGAGATGGAGGGAGTGAGAACGTTCCCCAAAACATAATTTTAGTCTGGGTGGTTGGTTAGTCCATTCAACCAAAAAGGACACCACAGTGCAAGAACAACACAGCTGAAGTTCATAGAACCATCAAAATTGCATAGAAAGTGACTATTGTAATGTACAGGCTTTCTTCTGATTGCAGGGCCTGTTGGTCCTTCAGGTCACTCTCATTAGATATGCTTGTTTGCAGTTGTCACATCTAATTGTGAGAGCTTTGAATCCATTTAGCTGTTTTGTTGTTACTGAAAGCCTTCTTGTTTTCAGTTTAAACTGTAACTTTCTCAATCTGCAAGGATCAGCTGCCATCGCTTACAGCATGTTTGCAATCTGTAACAATACATCACAACTCTGCCACTGCTTAATTCCCCCAGGATTCACATTATGCTGACCCCTTAGCTGTTCCCATTTCTGAATCTAACTCCTTCTAGAGAATGTCCTGCTAGAGGGAGAAATGAGATAGTATTTTGTTTTGTTGTTGAGATAAAATTCAGGGCAGGGATAGTTAAAATGAAGATGTAAGGGAGAATAAGGCATTTTTTATAATTTTGCTGCATAACAGGTTTATTAGTGTGTCATGTGTGACAAGGCCTTTTGGTACAAATACCAGGTGCCTGTTAGTTCTTCATTCCATTCTTGGAAAAGTTTACAGAAGCAGGAATGGATTACTTCTGGAACAGATTCCAAAATTCACTCTTAGCCAGGGAAAGATCCCTTGCGATATAAAAGGTATTATAGAATCATAGAGTTGGAAGAGACCCCAGGAGCCATCCAGTCCAACCCCCTGCTAGGCAGGAACACACATCAAAGCACTCCCAACAGATGGCCATCCAGCCTCTGCTCAAAAACTTCCAAAGAAGAAGACTCCACTACACTCCGAGGCAGCATATTCCACTGCTGGACAGCTCTGACCATCAGGAAGTTCTTCCTGAGGTTCAGGTGGAATCTCCTTTCCTGCAGCTTGAATCCATTACTCCTTGTCCTAGTCTCTGGCACAGTGGAAAACAAGCCCACTCCCTCCTCAACATGACATGTTGAAATATTTAAATATGGCTATCATATCCCCTCTTAAACTTCTCTTCTGCAGACTAAACATACCCAGCTCCCTAAGCTGCTCCTCATAGGGCATGGCTTCCAGACTCTTCACCATTTTGGTCACCCTCCTCTGGACATATTCCAGCTTGTCGATACCCTTCTTGAACTGAGGTGTCCAGAACTGGACACAGTATTCCAGATGAGGTCTAACCAAAGCAAAACAGAGTGGTACCATTACCCCTTGATCTAGACACCATACTCCTATTGATGCAACCAAGAATCGCATTGGCTTTCTTGGCTGCCGAATCACACTGCTGACTCATGTTCAGCTTGCGGTCCACCAAGACCAGGGGTGGGCAATTATTTTTTCCATGGGGCCACATGTCCTGATTGGCGGAGCGCCGCTGGCCGCCATTTTGGGTGCCACCGAGCGCCGCCGAAATTCGGTGGCGTTTGGAACGGCGGATCCGCGCTCTCCGCAGGGACGGAGCAACCCGCTCACGGGTAAGTTCTGCCCCTGTGTGCGCGGCCCCGTTTCGCCCCCCCCTGAGGAAAGGGCCTTAGAAAGTATGTTTATTTTGTAATTTCCAATTAGCCTTACACGGGCCGGTCAGAGCCAATCAAAGGGCCATATGTGGCCCGGGGCCGTACAATGCCCAGGTCTGACCAAGACTATTATTTCATACTCCTTTTACAAAACTGATTTACAACTTCTGGGATAAGGCAAGTCCCTCCTCTCCTTGTTCCACTCCAGAAATCTTTTCGTCTAAATTCTGACTGAGGCAGAATCACAAAAGACCACCACAAAAAATGACAGTGATTTTTTTCCCTTAAAGTTAAGACACTCAAACACTCACTGAATCAAACATGTTTCATGGGCAAGCTGTCCAGTGGGGAACCATACCCCTAAATGGAGTAAAGTGCCCCCACAGAACACAAGTCCTCAGTGCACTGTACTGAACTTTCTAATGAGATTTAGAAAATATAAACAATTTTAAAAAATATTCCCCAACTTTCTCCATAGAGCACCACATTTTTCTGCACTTTTGGAAGCCTTGGCATTTCTTTAGAGGAGATATTTATGTCTCCGTCCTTTCAAGAAAGTCCTTACATGACTGGCAAATGTATTCCTGGCAGTACCCCCATCAGCTTCCCAAGCCTTGTGCTGTTTGTCCTGATATTTGTAAAGTGAAGATCCCAGCTTACCTGAAGCTGGGCAGAAGAAAGGTGAATGGGTAGCCTTTGCCTGTGGGATGGTGTCCCTTCTCACAGGCAAGTGCAGTTATCACAGGCACTTGTACCAGCCCTGACAAATCAGAACATTAGTTGGCCCAGCCTGGGGGTTGAGCTTGGCCAAGCAGACCAGACAGAGAGGTTCCACCTCAGGAATGGCAGAAAAGCATAAAAACACTGCAGCTGCACTCTTTGTCTTCTCTCCCACCCTCCCTGTAGTTTTCCCTGCAACTTCGGGGCTTTGTTGAAAGGCATTGTCATGCTCAGACCTGTGTTTTTGTGTACTCTACTTTCTCAAATGTCTCACAGATTCATAACAAGACAGTTTATTGGGTTGGATGCAGTTTGGAAGGACAGTTGAAACTGTGTGCCTGTCTCTCGCATTTTGGGGAACCCCTTTAAGGGAGCTTGGGACGAAGGCTTTCAGGAACATTCCCAGCTCAAAGAGGTTGTTGGTCCTGCTTACACATCTAAGTGGTAAGAGAACCTCTCCTCCCTTCAGCCCTTTATTTATACCTTGCCTTCTCTCCAAATTGATAGTCAAAATGGGTTATAAAATAGAGAGATTGCAATGAAAAAATATGGTTTGAAAAGCCTTATAAAAATTTAAGATTAAAACATCATTAAATTAACAACAAAATTAAAATCATGTAAAATACTACTTTAAAACAAAGGATAAAAACAGCACAGCTCAATAAAAAGTCATTTTTTTTTTATAAAAACAAAATGTCCAGGCTGACTGCCCACTCCTGTGTGTGTACATGCCTTCAAGTCGCCTAGCCACCTATGGTGACCCCATCAATTTCATAGGGTTTTCTTCGGCAAAGAATACTAGTGGTTTTGCCAGTCCCTTCCTATGAATATAGCTTGCCCCTGGTATTCATTGGTGGTCTCGCCCAAGTACTAACCAGGGCTGACCCAGCTTAGCTTCCAAATGAAACAGCCTTTAGGGTTTGTTCACTCCCGCTCCTTCCTAAAACAGTCAGCTGAGGAAGCCTAGACAGCTGATGCTATATACTAGATAGTTGGCCTTAAAAATGTAGAATTCAGATTACATACTGCTACTGCATGGAATTGCTGGGAGAAAGTGTGCATGCGTGTGTGTGTGTGTGTGAGAGAGAAAGAGAACACATGCACAGGTGTTCAGCCCTGTTATTATACCAAGAGGTACCTGTGGGATACAGTATAGCAAATTAAAGAACTTGCAAGGAAACTTGGATTATTTTATGAAATGGTAACCTCTATATCTCATTTTCTGTGGGCAGCTGTGCACATTCCCTTCTTCTGAAAAGCCACATGGAAATTAGAAAATTTGTTGTTTGCCTGCAAGTTACATATTTTTAAAAGTTTTTGTCAATCTGTCTGTCTTACAGAGAAATACATTACTGACACAGCTAGAAGGAAAGAAGAAGCTAAGAGGGACTTCAGTGTGTGTTATTTTGCCTCAGAGCAGAAAAGAAGATAAATCTGTAGGGGGAAAGAGAAAGAAATGTCACTAAAGGCCAGGGAATTCGTATGAATCAGTAATCCATATGGGCCTTAAACTCAAAGTTGTCTGGAGCTTAGAAATACATATACATATATATATGCATACATAAATACATACACATTTCTAAAATGTGCAATATGCAATATGGAAGTTTGGTAAGCTGGAAATTGTTTTTATTATTGTGAAATTAAAGCAGTCCAAGGCATATCACAACCAGCAGCTTAAACTTCATTCTTTTTTTCAGGTGTAATCTTTCCAGGATATTCTCTATCAAAGGGTAAACCAAAAGGATTCAGAATTACAAGAAGCTACCTGTAGGTGCTTCTTTCAATTCCAGTTTATTTTTATTGGGTTCACATTATACCCTGTGCCTTTCACAGTGAGGAATGGAAATGGAAGGAACCATCTTTCAGAAAGGCTTGTTGTACAGCACACCTTATACACTAGCTGTCGAGTTTTTACTCATGAGGGATGGAGTGATCAGCATATCTTTTTTGAACTGCTAATGAACCCTTCAATTATATAGCAGTGGATAAAGCCCAGCTGCTGGAGGTAAAGAGTTGGTGGCTTAGCACCAGACAAAATGAAGCCTCCCTGTTCTAATAAAGAGTTTAGATTATTTCTGACGTGGGGTGGCAATCATGTGGCCCTCCAGATGTTGTTGGACTATAGTTCCCAGCATTTCATCACTATTAGCTATGCTGACTTTGACTGCTAGGAACTGCAGTCCAACAACATCTGGAGGCCACATGATTTTCATCCTTGCTTTAGACCTTACCTATACTAAATGCATCAGATTTGTTCTGCTTAGCTTTTTAAGTTCTTGTTGTAACTGCAGAAGGCAGTGCTCTTATGTCATTATATTAATTAAAATGGTAAGGAATTGCCTTCAGTTCATTTTTTAAAAGGATATTCTTATTACACCTCCGCACAGGCTTGAACCAAAAGACCTCAGGGTGTGAGTTAATATGACTATGATTCGTTACTGCAGCTGGTGTAACTTTGTAGACTCATCAGTTCCCCTTGTCAGAAATATACCTAAGTGCTCGCAAGCACCACAAGCAAAGTAAGTGGCTGAATCATCCACCCCTGCAGCAGTTTTCAGGAATGCTTGATCTTGTTATCCTAAACTCTTGGAGAAGGGGGTGGGAGTAGTAAATTCTCTCCTTCCTATCCTTTCTAAATCTGGAGAGGGGAAAAAATGATCCAAGCTATAAAAGGAAAGGTGGTATGTCTTTCTTTATGTCTGTTACTAACACATTATCAAGTAGTTTGCTCCCTCCTCTAATCTCTTTTCATGTCTTATAGAGCTGAGGATATGACGGGGAAAGAGAAGTGAAAATGGTTTTGGAAGGTATATCAGACAATGCGGTCCTGTTGAGGGTGAGGTAGGGAAAAGATTTTTATTAAAAATACTTATCCTGTGCTTCATTCTGCTTTTACCACTCTACCCACACCTTGATAAAATTCAGCTGAATGCATTAGGCCTTCAGTATACTCAAAGGAAATAAATTCATTTAGTATACTGATAAAACCTTCTACCTGGCCCAAATAAACAGTGTCAACAGAGCAACAACTTTCACTACCTTTGTCAGTTTGGAGAACGGGGAGCCTGTATTACAGAAAGAATTAATTCTTTCATTTTACTGCATGCATCAAAGGTCCAATTAACTCTTTTGTTAAAGAAAGGAGGCTTTGATAACTTGAAGCAGGTGATTTGGAGCGGTCAGGTGTCAGAGAGGGAAAGGGATGTTTAATATTCCCAATCTTGGCTCCCAGATGTTGCTTGGCTATAATTTCCAAAATCCCTGGCCATTGGCCATCTTGGCTCAGGCTTTTTGTAGTTGTAGTCCAACAGCAACTGAGAACCAAGGTGCCATGCATTGCAGCAACTCCTCCCTGTTTGTAACTGTCTCCATGGGAAAGTAACAAGTAACAAGTAAATGCCTCATTTCAAGACACAGATTTTTACCCATATCCCAATCTTTCCTTTTCACTTACAAACCAGGGGAGCTTTCGTTTAGATCCAGGCATCTGGTATGGGTAACTGATGACTACATTACAGTCAGCCCTCCACATTTGCAGATTTCACTTTTGCGGATTTGATTATTCACAGATTATTTGCTGCTGCCTCTACTGCTGCCCTATGCCATTTTTAATAGGGACTACAAGCCTGGTGAGACTGAGAAACTGCAAACGAGGCTTGTAAGTTCCTATTAAAAATGGTGTGGGGCAGCAGTGGAGGTGGCAGTAAGCCCCACCAGCCAGCCACTTCTGCCTTGTGAAGGAACCCTGATGCTTTGCTTCAAAAGAATCCATGGTGAATTTTTGTGTATTAAATATGGTTTTGAGAGGGCCCACTTTCACTGGGGTCCTGTGCCCCTAACCCTAGCGAATGTGTAGGGATGACTGTACTTATTTTCACAATCTGACTTACTTAAAGTAGGAATTAACAGCCAGTCTGTTTCTAGATTTCCTTGTGTTCACTTTTAACTGTGTTCTCTCCCATCTTATGTAATTTTGTTTTAAAGTGTGAAAATCTGCTTTTAAATTGTATATCTTTCCCATAAAATATACATTATTAGAGCCAAGAGTTAAATTCTGTAATTTGAAAAAGTTTTCATTATTCAAGGATAACTGTATTCTAGTCTATGTATCAGTCTGGAAAGTATGAATTAGGTTGGTTTACTTAAAATTGTGGACAAAGCAAAATTCTCCCAAATCCCTAACTTAGAAGTGGACAACCTGGGAAAGACACCAGGTACAAGGTTAAAAACAAAAAAGTTAAGTTAACACTGTAGAGCATAGATTCCTTCCTTCCTTCAAATTTCTGTGGAAACCAAGAGCAACTTACTACAGCTTGTTGCATGCCCATGCCAACAGTAATAAAAAGGTTCTAGTAAGTTTTGGCCCAAGCTGTCTCTGTTCTGAACTGCTTCCCAGACAGAATCAGAGGCATAATTATGCTCATTAATCAATTGTTGCAAACCATTTTTCCATGCAGGACCCAGAGTGGACATGTGTCCTACTTTACAGAGTATATTCCTCTATTTGAAGGAAACCTCTATTTGAAGGGTTGTGCCCAATACAAGTCCAATTTAAAGATAAAGAATCATAAGAAGGAAGAGCAGCAGACCTTGAAACTGCCTATTAACAGTACCTGAACAGATGACCAAGCAGGCATACACCTTCCCTGGTCACAGTCTTCCCCAACAGTAATTACTTCTAAATTTGTATGTATGTGGATACATTAATATAAACAATTCTTATGCGACTATGCGCTATGCATTTCTTCTTTGGGAGTAATATGTAAGTGGCTTCTGTCCCTTGGCACTGCCAATGGAGACTCAAGCTCTAAGATGTAGGAGACCTCACAAAACTAATGAGAGATTAATGTTTGCCTCCTCGTTGCCACCAGACATGCACTTAACCAAAAAGCAGACTATTATGGGCCACTGTTCTCAGTAACAAGATAACTGACTATGTATGGGTACAGTATTACTGCTAATGGAGCTCCACAGGTCCTTGATGAAGAAATTCTGGTTGGTTGGTTGTTACTAAAGATTTATAGCATACTTTTTAATCAAATCATTCTCATGGCCAATCACAACCAACTGTATGGAACAAAAGAAAACAAATACTTACACAAATGTATGCATGTTTGTGGGGTGTATATAATATAAACACATATGTGCACAAACTTGGTTCTCTGGCTGATACAAGAGTGTTCTTCTTGATTCTGTAGTCCCAAGGGCAACTCTTCTATTCACCCAGAGATGGTACTGAAGTAGAATTGGTGGTGTTTATTTATTTATGTGAAAATGTTTATACTGTTCCTCATTGTTTCTAGCATGGTTTAACAATATAACAACAAAAGAGTACAAAGAATCATTTAAAACTTAAAATTGTTGTTGTTTTTTCATACCTTCAAGTCAACTCTGACTTACAGTGACCATAGCATAGAAGTCTCATGGTAAGATTTGTCATTGCATTCTTCTTAGACTGAGCGAATGTCACCTGGCCAAGGTTTCCACAGCTGAGCAGAGAAACAAAACCTGGTAAAAACTGCTATGTGACACTAGCTCAACATTTAAAGTACAGTACACTTTAAAAGGCCACAAATAAAAAAAGTCTGTAAAAAAATCAGAAAAGGGAAACTACTTAAGATATCTGAGTGATTTTTAATAAAGTTTTTGGCTAGTGATGCCTGCAAGATAACAATAGGGAAGGGCCATGGCTCAGTGGCAGAGCACACGCATCACAGCCCAAAGAGTCAAGCTCTGGAATCTCCAGTTGAGCTTAGGAAGATCCTTGTCTGAAACATTCTCTGTGTAGAGCAGGTGTAAAACTATGGCCAAGATGCTGTTGCCAACAACACCATTAACATTTCAGCTGCTTTCTCTCTACTCAGTTCTTTTTTCACTGCAGGAAAGCAATTGGACTTTTATGCCTTGCAGTCTCATAGCACTCCAAGGTATAGGAGGATGCTCTAACATCTTCTTCCTATACTGGGTAGAACCACCACAGCTGCTGTTGAATTTAAGTATTGCTGAGGGCAACAGCTGAAATTTCAACCATGGAAGCCGCAAAATAAACAATGGTGCATCTCTGGTGGGGTACAAGAAGTCCAATGTAATCCCTCAAACTATAGGAATTTGTCCATGCCTGGCATAGATAACACTGAACTAGATAGACCTTTGAGTTACTATATAACAGTTTCCAATATTCCTAATATTGTTGCCAAATGGGACTCCTTAAAGAGTGAATTTTACAGTTCCTCTGGTGAGCATGTTCCTTTGACAAGAAGCATGCTTCTACTAGCAACTAGTTCTTCCATGTGATTGGGCAGAAGTTGGCTCACATGAGTACTCCTCCCCCCAAGAAAAAAGGGAAAGAGCAAAAATGTACAAGAGTATCATTTAATGAAGGCTTCTGCTAGATTAGGTTCCCCTGTAAAGGCCAAAGTTTAAGTGGTGAAAAGAGACTCATTCCATTCTTCTACAATGTATCCAGTGCTACCTCCATCTGAATGTATGAAATGAGCTGCAGGCCTCTGAACAATAGAAATATGTTCAGAATTTTTTTTCCTGCTGCCTCTTCCTGAACAATGCAAACTTTGAACGTAAAGGAAAAAACAAACAAAAAGCATCCAGAGTCCCCACACGTACAGTGAGGATTTGTACACTATTATGTTTTTGTCTTTGCCTGCATTTCCCTTTAGGCAGTGACAAGCCTTGTTTAAGCTGCAGCTAGAGGAACTCATTAGATAATACAGGAGAAGTTGCCAGAGACAAATTTCAACCACCATGGATTTACATGCAAAAGAAGAAAAGGAGGGATTGGAGAGAGAAGTTTTTAAAACAGACAGAGATAAATAATGACACAGCAGTGAGCCAGTGCGGTATAATGGTTTGAGTGTTGGACTGTGACTCTGAAGACCAGGATTTGAATCCCAGCTTGGCCACGGAAGCCCACTGAGTGACTGTGGGCAAACCATACTCTCTCAGCCTCAAAGGAAGAGAAAGGCAAAAGCAAAACCCCTCTGAACAAATCTTGCCAAGAAAAGCCTGTTACAGGTTCACCTCAGAGTCACTATAAATTAGAAGTAACTGGAAGGCACACAGTAACAGCAATGGCACAGTGGCATATGGTGATTTTTGTTTAGATTGAAGTGTAATGGAGACAGTAGGGGCCAATTCAGATTACCTCCCATTTCTCTATCTAGAACATCAGATATGGAGGAAACAGCACAGGATTTCTTAAACAAAAATGAATAAAAATGGAACACAAACAAGATATTCAATCAAATGAGAGAATGACATAGTTTGTAAGAGGAAGACAAAAGAGTAATTAGTATTTGAATTAAGGTGCTGATTAGGTATCAGTGTCCAACTTTTTCTTAATGATTTATCTATTCTTAAATTACAACCTCTGCAAAACAAGAATCAATGGTGAACCAGTGGGTGTGCCTACTGTTAAACATCCCTGTCGGTGAAGCAAATAGAATTGTTTGCTAGGGTCATAGCACTCATGACCTGATGCTGGCAGAGTTGAGAGCAGAGCAGCCAGAGTCAGTTTGAAGGTGTTTCATTGGGTTAAGAGATCACGACCAGAGGAAAAAAAGACCCAGTGTTTAAAATAAAATTTAAAAAGCAACAAACTGTTTACTACCAGTAGGATGAAGACTGTAGGCTCACAGAATGGCATAACAAAACAGTGTGGTAGTACAGACATTTCCTTCCCAACCTTTCCTGGATCTAAATTCAGATGGTGAATCTGTTGGCTTGAATCCTTTCTTCAGCCTTAGAGGGCAGTCTATGAATCTGTCTGCTCCATGAGATTCAGCAGTTGTCAGAAAGACAAATGTCAGTATTGCTTTCACCTAGCTGAGTTAGAGTGGCCACAAGGAAAAGAGAACATCTCATAACCACACTGGATACAGCTTATGGTCATCAAATGAAAAAGTGTAAATTGTTCCTATATCTGTAAGAGTTGTGTTGAAGAGGAAAATTCAACAGGTATAACTAGTAGCAGGTGCAGCTTGTAAGCTGTTGTTGGTTAAAGTTGCTAATAAAAGCACCAGATTCTCAGTCACTTCATGCAGCTACTGCAGGCTGAATGAAACACAGGGACATAGGGATGAATCAAGCCTCAGCTATGCTTATAGTAAAATCACTTGACTTCAGTGGATATATTCTAAATGTTACCAAATCTGGATTCAGCCCAGACCCAATCAACAAATAAGCTAGTTGTCTGAGTCCGTTGCTAAGAGTCCTGTTGATCTCTGCTTCTGACTGTAGTTTACCCAGCCAATTTGTGAATAATTTTGCACTGCATACGTATTCAGTGAATTTTGCACCTTCTTCCAATGCTTAGGGGCAGCTGGTCATTTCCACATATCAACTGAATACTTGAATTCACTCAGTGTAATTCTGAGTACCAGCGAGTTTCCTTCCTCTTTAACCATGGCAAACCATTCAATGTGATAATGGAATGTTTACTATTCTAGTGGGTTGATTATCTTTGCTCACATTTAAGATCAGCACTGGGCCTATTTTTAATTGTTTTGACTTATTTGGACACTTTTTTTTTAAAGCCAGATGCAATTAAAAAGCACACATATAGATATAGGATCAGTGAGGTTTGTTTTTTCCACGGGGTTAAAAGGGAAAGCTACAATACTGTATAGTATATCAAAGGTTTTGGTTTCCTGATTGGCCAAGTAAAACAACTTTTTACCAGGTTTGTTATAAAATCTACTGAAGCTAGTGGAAATGTATCGATTGCCTAGAATGAGGGCTGGAACACAGATGAGAGACATAATCAAGAAGAGGGTGTTAAGGGAGTCCCTAGAGCTGTGACTCCATCAGGGAGCAGAAACAAATAAGGGCTTTAAAATTATTAACCTTTCCTTTTCTGAGGGCTCACAGGCCTTGCCTGAGGCATTGTTCCTATTAAAATCAGGCTACCAGAACATTGGCTGGGTGCAGTGTTTGGAAGGTAATTTTCTCTTGTCACATTCACATAAAATAATTGTGTGTGCAATCCAAGTTGTGATCAGAGCCACGTTTTGTTCATTTAATTGCCTTGGTTACGGAGACACTATTGTAAGAAAGCTATCACCTACTATACTAAAAGAAATACATATGCTATAAAATCATAACACAGACTATCTTGTTGAAGTGGCAGTCACTGACAGAAAGCATTTATGTCTCTGTGTGTGCATTTGTGTATGTGCATATGTATGTGTGATGCCAGCTGCAGAAGACACAGATTGTTTACTCATCTATTGATAGTTTTTAAATGTGATTTCCATGAACATTAGTCAAGTTAAAAATTCAGTTGCTCAATTATTCTGACGCAAAAAAGAAAGGCAACAAGCAGAAGCATACAAAAGAAACACAGCTGCAGCCAAAGTGAATTCATTTTTATATTGGAGCAATATATTCATGGAACATGTTTTGGGGAAAATTTGCCCCACTCTAATAACAGGCTCTCAGCAAATAATATGATAAACAACAGCGAATAGCAGCAAACCATAGTACGTAGTTATGTATTTGAGGTGCATCACTTGTTAGCTATGACAAACTCTCTGTTATTATGTATGATCAAAATGCCCATCATTATGACAAGAAGGGTGTGTATGATAGGAAGACCTATATATATGACAGGGATCCCTGGGGTGAATATGCATGCTGAACATTGGAAATAGCTTTTTTTCCCACTTATAAACAACAAAGAGTCCTATTCCACATTAAGAACTAACACATTTATTATATCACTAGTGTATTTACTCAGCGTTGCCAGGGATTTTATTTTCCTCTTAAGAAATCACCCAACTGTCTTCTCCTGTACTTGTAACTTTTCTCCATATTCCCCAATCCACTCTGTATTCAGAATTAACATACAGAGGTTGGGTTCCTGAGGGAATGCACTGTCCTCTTCCTTGCTGCTAGGCCTCATCTCCATAGCAACCAGCCTATTCTAGCACCTGTAACTTTTTCCCATATTCTCCAATCCAAAATGTATTCAGAGTTGTTAACATACAGAAGTTGGGTTCCTGCAGGAATATACTGTTCTCCTCCTTGCTGCTAGGCATCGTCTCCATAGCAACCAGCCTATTCCAGTACCTGTAACTTTTCCCCATAGTCTCCAATCCAATCTGTGTTCTCTGGCAATGTTGATGTACTGGCTTTTGTTTTGTTTTGCTTCCTCTTGAATTTGTGCAAAGATTTTATGTTTTTCTGCAAGCATTTTTTGTTTTGAATTTCAGCTTTAAGATTCCTCACATATGGAACCCATACCATCTACTGTGTGAGCAGAGAAGACCTTGTAACTATGTTGTGTATGTCACTTTTTCTCACATATGCCTCCCAAATATTTTCTGGCATCTTCATTGATGATAGGCCTCATCTCCATAGCAACTGATCTGAGGCCCAAGAGCTCTCTGGCTGAGAATTCTAAGGGCCCCTCCCTAAACTGCCAATCCCAGGATTCCATAGAATCTTCACAGCCAGCCAATCATATGAGGTCTTCTTGCCTCCCACTGCCAATCATATGAGGTCTTTGCCCGCCTGGCGCAGACAAACAAACTCACAGAGACTTTTGCGTAGTAGATGAGCTTTCATGTATTATGGTCCACTTCTTCAAGTGATACATCTTGATTACAAGGTAGGAATCACTTGGCCCTTCAGCTGCTCTTGGGCTGCAGCTCTTGACATCTTTCTGGCTGTGCTAGTTTTGGCTACTGAGACCCACAGTCCAGCAGTATCTGGAGGACTGCATGATTTATCCCTGCATCCAGTGAAACGGGGTATACTCCATGAAGCCTCACGCTATAATAAAGCATCAGTCTTTAAAACGATGCAAGATTATGTTGTTTTGGAAGAACATACCAAAATGTCCATCCCTTTGAAAATTT
This sequence comes from Iguana delicatissima, assembly GCA_948472985.1. Classification (NCBI taxonomy): domain Eukaryota; kingdom Metazoa; phylum Chordata; class Lepidosauria; order Squamata; family Iguanidae; genus Iguana; species Iguana delicatissima. The sequence goes on from CAOKZL010000316.1 coordinate 373,612, forward strand.
TTATAAAGAGAAAAGCACCCTGGGGCCACATTTAACCATTATGAGTTCTGTTCTTTAGCATGCAGATCAAGTTTATCCTCTCAGCCTGCAATTCACTGACTTCATCCTATACAACCTTTTGCAAACCCACCCACTTCTATCCATATGGATAACATTTGTTGAATGATGGTACAATAGGGATTAAATCTCTGGAACAGTTAAAAACTCATTAGGTATGACCCAAAGGGTATATTGAAGAGAATTCCAACTCCCTCCCCTGCAACTCTGGAGGGAGTACCATCAGAGTGTGAGAAGGAACATTGGTCCCACGGTGATTCCCTTGTCAGTGTTGCTGGACAGATGCCAGGACATTCCTTTACTTTTCTATATAGGAAGATACTCATTCCATTCTTACTTCTTATATCAGACAACAAGATACTTAAGGAGAGCACTGGAATAAGGAGTAGGGTATCCCTTTTCCTGGCAATCTCAGGCAGTTGGATTCAACCCTACTTTTATCAGCATAGCAACATTCTGAGCTCTGTCTTAGTAGCATGAGGGTGACTTCTGGTGAAAAGTGAAACAGAATTTTTTGGAAACAGTGGATGGTTAGGACGGTGGCAATACACATCTAGAAGATAGTGATGATCACTGTTGTATAATTCTTGCAGAAAATGGCCTTCAGCTTTCATATAATCATAGTGCTGCATGTTTGTGTTCCCAGATTTCAAAAGTGGCCACAACTCCAAATTGTGTGTTGACTGCTAGAATCCCCACTTGGCCATGGAAACCCAATGGGTGGCCTGAGACTCAGAGGAAGGCAATGGCAAATCCCTCTGAATAAATCTTGCCAAGACTACCCTGTGATAGGTTCACCTTGGGCTTTCCATAAATCAGAAATGACTTGAAGGCACACAGCATTTCCCATCTTACAGACATGTTTGGTCTTAGGTATAGCAAAGCAGTTGTTTGAACCCAAGCCCACTTCCAACATTGCATCTCTTGAAACATGCTGGCTTCCATATATTATCTGGTCAGATACTGAAAATTATTAAGGATGTAAACCCACAAATGTAATAACTATCCATAAAAAAGAACCCCACACATATTGGTAAACAGCAATACAATAAAACTGAAACATGCCCTACTTACCCCACATACCCTACTTTCTCACCTCAGTGTAGCAGTCATGCTAAGGAGCTGTATGAGTTTACATAAATTAATTACTATTCATTTCTGTAGTCTTTCAGTGCATGAAGTATTTTATGTTTCTTATGGCAACTCTCCTCCCAAAAACTTGCATGCAGCAAGTGAGGACTATGAGGGAATGATTCGCCCAAAGCCAACGAGCCTTGGATTTTTAACTGGGGCCATTTCCACACTACAATGTAATAGTACTATTATTTCACTTGCAACATCCTGTGGAATTCCGGGGTTTGTAGTTTACTGAGGCCAAAGAGCTCTCTGACTGAGCATTCCAAATGCCCCTCTATAAACTGAAAATCCCAAGATTCCATAGGATGCTGAATGTGGAATAATAGCACTATAATAGTGTAGTGTGGAAATGGCTTTGGTCTCTAGCACCCAAGCCCAACACATGATGTTTGGATGCAGCTTATGTTTATATAGGCAGAACATTTAAGCTAGCACAGAAGGCAACATTAATTTAAAATGAAAAGAAAAGCCCTAGCTTGAAGTTGTTCTAAAATAGGTTATAGCTTCCAAGTTGCATAAGATACTGTCCTCTTCGCCACTTGCTTTCCTTTGCTTCCAAACTACCAATCCTTCTCCATAATTTTCATTCACTTCTTTCCTCAAGCTGAAAGCACACAAGGGAGGAAATGCTATAGCACACCAGGGACTCAGCCGAAGCCCCAAAGACAGGAGCTGTTGCGATGCTTCTTCTTTCTCCATAAATACAGCTGAGAGTACGACTGGATAATTGGCTAAGTGCCTGTCAGCTTAATAACGGAGAGGGTGAAGGAGATTTGTACTTACTATTCAAAGCCACAGATGCTTCCTGCCATTGGGTTTCAACATGGGGCTTGTTTTGCTAAGTTAGTAAGGAATGTGAATGGACATAGAGTTTGAAGGAGTTGTCTCCCCTACATTGTTCCTACATACAATGATTAGTGTGTGTGTGTGTTGGGGGCGGGGGAGGAACAGCGGGAAGAAGACAATGGAGAAGATAATAGAATTCATCCAGGGCTTCTCCAGTCATCTGTCATAATTATAGCTAGATGGGCACAGTCGTGCCCAAGACTATATGGCCACCAATATTGGATTTAAAAATGGGTATTTCTATATGCTTAAGAGCTTCAGAGATAGATTCATCCCATCACTGCAGTTCTGGAATGGACAGAAAGATAGCATACTCAGATTTACGCAGCTCCTCAATTATTAAAGGCACATCACTGCTCCCTGGATCAGAAATCTATGGGAGCACTTTTTCACCAGCTATATTTAGTGAAAAGATTGAATACTCATTCTCCACCCCACTGCACAGAATTACTCCATATTTGCTTCAGCTGACTTTGGCAGCTGATGATAACATGAGGTGGTATATTTGTTAGGTTTCATTTAAAGCTCTCTCTTCTTTTTGTTATTTGCATCTCTTTCTTTCCTTCTGCCCCCTCCTTTCTGCTAATTTTGCTTTCATCTCTCTTCCTCTCCCTTCCCAGACACCAGGATGGCATCTCTCACTTGCTCACTCTTAGAGTTATGTTCTGGTTCCTCAAATCTGGGCATCCATGTTCGCACATTATTTGCTCATTGTGCGATCCCTGTGGCATGTCATCAGAGGGTTGACTGGGACAGACAGACACCATTAATTTCCTATTCAGAAGCTTTACAGATAGGAAACAAAAATTGTTTGGGATTTTTTAGTTTCTTTGGCACGTAATGCACAGGGATGTACAGCTTTCATTGAAAGGAGCTTTGTGTGCCCCCATGGTCCCTTTTATTTTCTATATTTTCTCCTCAAAATGGTATCTGCATGACAGCAATCAAGCTCTTGTCACTTGAATTCTCATGGCTTCACCCTAAGGAATCTTGGGTTTTACAGTTTGCTGAGAATTCTTAGTCTACTCCTCAGAATGACAATTCACTCAGATGTCCTGAGTGTTGTCTTCATTACAGAATGAAATTGACTTCATTGTCAATCCCACTCTTCTTCAGAGTGTGTTTCTACTTTCTTACCAAACAACTTATTCCAGGATTCCTTATGATGCAATATAACTGTACAGTACAAATATAAAAAAGATGGAATTTCTTTGTGTGGATACAACTTCATTCTGAGTATCCAGGCCAGATCATGGTGTAAACAGGAAGTAGGTGAGAAGTCAAGTAACACTGCGCAAAATGGCAACTGTATCTTCCATTCTTTTTGTCACAATTTATGTTCTTACTGTTTTTTTCCCCTCTGCTTCCATCAGTAACTTAAATTTTCTTTTGCCTGCCCTCACATATCAGGCAGTATTTTATGGAGTCACATCTGAAGTCAAGATCAGACACAGACTACCAGGAGAAGGAGGACCTGTGTTGTTCCAGCAGTGAGAAAGACTAAGGGCCTTTCTGCACTACACTGTTATAGTGCTACTATTTCACTTCTAACATTCTGTGGAATTCTCAGCTCTCTGGCCAAGAATTCTAAATGCCCCTCCCTAAACTGCAAACCCAAGGATTCCATAGGATGCTGAAAGTGGGATAATAGCAGTATAACACTGTAGTGCAGAAAGGCCGTAGGCTTCGAACAGACGGGTCCTTTAGTGCCCCATCAGAAACTAACAGCAAGTGCACAGACTGCCTTGAGAGCGGTTTGGACTTTCCCTCTTTGAAGTCTTTAAGCACAAGTTATAGAGCTTTAGTTGTGTTTTAACACATGGTACAGCATTGGACTAGATGGCCCTTGTGGTTCCTCCTACGATTTGGATGTATCTTTAAGGGCCTCACTCCTGAGAAGCCTACTGTTTGTTGTCTACTGACAGCATACAGAGATATTCTAAAATTAATCCATTTTAAAGACAAATGTTCCCCAAAAGCTCTCTTGAAGTTCCCCCACTTATGTATGCCAAAGTCCAGGGCTTTAGGTTGCACAGACTTGGGGCTATTATGAGAACAGGCAGATAGACACACAGGCTTTTATTATCACAGAAGATAGATTGGTGTGTGTGCATTAGGAATATGAAGAATATTCTCATTCTTACGAGACAAGCTGTCTCAACATGTTAAGACAGCCTGTCACAAATCATCAGCCTCTGTGAGAGTTCTCACTTCTAGTACGAGAAAAGAGTTTTTTTTTTAATGTCAAAATGTCTGTAATTTATGCAGAAAGTCTCTGCGCAAAACTACTGTCTTTCTCTTTTGTGGACTGGCTGATTGGTGGAAAAAGATGCAAACAACCCATCCACTGTTCCTGATTTGTAAAAGTCCACAAAACAAGGCAGCAAACATTATAGTTCATGATTTCTGTACAGTCAGTACAAATTTCTGTACAGTTTTTGCAAATTTAAAAACAATGATTGAGAGCGGTGTGTAAATAAGGAAAAACAATTTAATGTTTCTTTTTCACATGCACAAGAATGAAAGAAGTGAGGGCTTACACTCCTAATGTGTATGTGTTGCTCATGCTCTGTTGTGCAAATAAATTACTCCTTGAGGTTAAAGGGGAGATTCAGCAGGCATAAGCTAAACTAATTTGAGTCCATTTGTGTTCTCAGGACCCATCTGTAAAGTAGTGGAGACTCAGTTTCAAATGCTCTTTGAGTACCTTGCATGGCTATATCAATTTTAATGCCAGCTAAGTAGGGAAACATATGGTACTTTGGAGCAAATTGAAGTGAGTATGCAGGCTCAGGGGAGCAGGTTGAACCAACACAATTTGACACAGTTTCTCCTCCTTCACTTTCTTCAACATAAGTTATAGATTTTGTATTATAATGTTGTATATATATCAATCAGCAGAGACTCCTTTTGTTCTTTTCCCATGCAAGTGTCACTTGTGATTTGTTAACTCACCTATACAAGTCTCTGAGAGTGTACAGTTTGCATGCATATATTCCAAATTCCAGGCAGGAACTATTTTCCACTCCTCCATTACAAAATATATTTTACAAGTTTCTCTCCTACTAGGGCTGTATATCTTGAAACATCCTAACTCCCCAGATATACATACTAAAAATTTTAGCACTGTATTAAAGGTATATAAGGTGCCATCAGCAAAAGCACAATGTGCTCTGCAGCATGGTATCTCATACACACACACACACACACACACACACACAGAGGCATGCACATATCTGTCTATCTAATCCTTGCAATGTGCACATCAAAGCACACAAGGGATGCCTTTCTTTTTCTTCCCTTCTGTCCAGTGAGTAGTGTAAACAGGAATTTCCCACTGCACTCTGAAAATCCACTTTATAAAGGGCTTCACACAACGGGCTTTTGGGTATGGCACTGTATGAAAAATTTATCTAAGCATGTGATAGTTTCTTTAAATGCTTCTGAATATTGTCAGTTCTGCAGATTCACAGAGGTATGGTTCTTCCTGCATGATACATTCAGCTTTACCATCATCAGTTACTCCTGTTACAGAGTAAGAGATATAGACTCATATAAACAACATTCCCTGTTTCAAAACATACAGATGAGTTTTTCTCTTTCTTCATTGGTCTCCTGAATTTCAATAGCATTTTCTTGAAGGCATCATAGCTTGCCTCTCCTATCTACCTCTGAAACCCAGCAGGGAAAAAGTAGGTCCCTAAAAGAATCGTGGAGGAAATAGAGAGAAAGAGACAAGGGGTTTAATATATAGCCAGGAATTGTCTCTGACACAGTATTTCCCTGTTAGAGCCTATCTAGATTCATCCTGACATTGCTTTTAACATAAAAAATATAAATAAAAATTCACACTGCCAATCAAATGCCCACAATCTGTCAAATCTCCATTTTGAAACACTGTTGAAGAACATTAATTAGTAATCACATGCAGGATACAAATGTTTACTTTTTCTACACTGCTTTGTTACACATTCTATATTCCGTTATATTGTTTTTTCCATATACAGCAAAGGCTACACCATATCTTAAAATTTGAGATGTCAATATGGGATAAAAATGTAAAATGAGAATGATATAAATAATATTACTGCCACTTAGGAAGAGGGCCAGCATGGTGTAGTGCAGAGATGTCAAACTCAATTTCATTTTGGGCCACATCAACATTATGGTTGCCCTCAAAAGGGCCAGTAACCTGCGGCAACACTCTGACGGTGAGACTTGGACAGAGGAGCATCAAAAGTAGAAATAGATCGCAAGCGCTGGCTGCTGGGCCCCTCTTCAGAATACTGGCAGCCGGGGACCTGCAATGTGGGGATCAGGCTTGCCAGTTGGGGGGAGTGCCACGGCTGCGGGAGAAGTGCAAGGACTACATGAAATGGCCTGGCAGGCCAGATTCGGCCTGTGGGCCTTGTGTTTGACACATGTGGTGTAGTGGTTTGGGTGTTTAGACTAGGACTCTGGAGAACAGGTTGAGAATCCTTGATTGGTCATAGAAACCCATTAGGTGACCTCAGGCAAGTCACACTCTGTCAGCCTCAGAGGAAGGCAAAGGCAATGGCAAACCCCCTCTGGACAAATCTTGCCAAGAAAAGCCTATGATAGGTTTGGCTTAGGGTCATCATAAGTCAAAAACAATTTGAAGGCACACAACAACAAACCCTTCAGGGAATCATATATTGGTCAGTTCCCTATTGATCATTAATTTAACAGCAAGCTTAGGTTTGCCTTACATAATGTGTGAGTAGGCCTTGAGCTTTAATCCAGTAATAGTCAAGAGTCATGACTGGGTTGTCTCCAGCTTACCTGTACAAATCCAAGTTCAACCCAAGAATGTATTGCTCACTAAAGGATTGTCTTGTGCTGTGACTGAATGGGTCACATGATGACAGGTAAGAACTCAAGCATTTAACAAGACAACCTCCTCACAGAAATAGAGAGTATGTTGTACTTGAAATTTGACAGTAGATAATATCCTGGTTTTGAGGCTCCCCTACTCCATTCAAATAAGAATACCCTTTATTTTGTAGTCATGTCAGTAAATTTAAGCCGCTTTATAACCTGAGCATGTATACAGCCAATCTTTAATGAAATGCTCTCCACTGCATTTCCTGTTATAAAGTGTATGCTAATAAAAGCTATAATCTATGTAGCTCTCAATTTTCCTTTATCTGGATTGTGCAGGACACAAACTTTGTTTTAATGCCATGTTACTGTTCTGCTTGAAGAAGCTTTATCCACATGCACAGCTCCAAAAATATCAATAAAATATCTGAAGGCCAAAAGGCATTGCATTCATGTTATTACTGGAAATTTAATCCTAGCTGTTCTTTGAAGGCACACTTGCAACTTTCATAAAATGAATGCCTTCAGGCTGAAATTTCTCAATTATATTCCACCTCACATTTTTAATCTTTGTTAAAATTAGAAGTTGGCCATTCATTCTTAGGACAGCCAATTCTGCCCTTTATTTTGATTTCCTCACTATCTTCCACAGAAATTTTTAAAAAATAACCATATAACTAAAATGAAACATAACCAAAACATATGACCCTGATCCTCCTTGATGTGAAACATCTGGGAGATGCTAAATATTGCCATCTCTCCATACCCCTTTTTGGCCCTCACTGGGAGAGCAGGGAACAGCGGGTCTATTAAGGAAGAAGTAATGGGTAAAACATAGCCTGGTATAGTGAATACCAGACTAGGACAAATGGAAAGTGGGGTCTGAATCCCTACCTGGCCATCAAAATCCACTAGATGCCCTTGAGAAAGTCACTCTCTCAGCCTTAGAGGTTGGCAAGGGCAAACCCCCTCTGAAAGAAGTTCTGGCAAGAGAACCCTATGATGAGTCACCATAAGTCAGAAATGACATGAAGGCACAACAACAACAGACTGAAAAGGAAAAACTAGGCTAGATTAACCAATATATCAATCTATTCTCTCCATCTGCTTTTCCCAAAGGGCAGGAAAGCTTACAGCAAGATCTTCCCCATTGTCACAGCCCAAGTTTGTTAAATAGCAAATAATGGAAAGAAGGAGGCAGGGCAGTATATATTGCATTCCTTCTTTCCACCACATTTTGCTTGCCACTGCCAGAGGAGGTGCCCTCCCCTGTTAGAATCATGGCTTGCAAACACTCTACCTCTGGAATATATAAGCATTCCAGGACTTCTCCTACATGAGCCCTTTGCCACTGGCTGCTCAGGGGAAAGGATGTATTGCTGTAATATCATACGGCTGTGTAGCTGATATGAGAATATCTCCTTGCCTCATTTTCCGTATTTATCAATCATTTATGTCACACTATAGTTCAGGGTAGCAGAGAATGATATAGATAGATATAGATAGATAGATTGAGAGAGAGAGATCCACCAGTATCAAGTAAGCTTCATGATTCTGAGCAGTCAAATAATCTCTAACTACTACCCCATTCTTCTCTCCAAAGATTATTGGCATTCTTTATTATTATTATTTTTTTTATTTTGTAGCTTGAACGTCTGCATAGTCTAATGGAGGATTGTACAAATATGGTTTCTGTGGGTCACCTTCCACAAAAAGTCACAGCAGCCCAAACAGATTTAGCACTTGCCTGAAGGGAGGAATGACTAGTTTTTAAGAAGCATTATATCTGTGCTCTACACCTTCTATAAACAAAACGCTTTCTTCTCTAATAACTCAACAGCTTTCATGGTGTAATTGAAGATAGTTAATTTGAACTCACTATCAGCTCCTAGATAAATGTTTTTTCAACCCTTGAACTGCTGCTAATTGTAAGAGAAATGGGAATTTAGCACAGTTTGTTTTCAGTAACTGATGTAGTAGACATATATCTTATGTGGTAGAGACAAGATATATGAGAAGAAAAGCCAACACTCTTTAGACACTTTAAGAGACAGAATGCTGTGGTGGACCAAATTCCAGACAGGTCCGGTAGGAGGCCCAAAACCAAAAAGCTGAGTCTGATCACTAGATGGCAAGTCCAAGAAATCAGAAGACCACAGCTCTTTCCTTTTAATCATATTCCTACACTTTGGATTTCTATTTCTGCTTCTGCCAATGTAACTTTTTAAAAATAGAAAAAAAATATGCTGAATAGCACATAGGTTGTGCATTCATTTGAACATAAATGTGCACCGGATTTGGAAAGAAAGGTAAATCAAAGATCATAATGGTCATATGGAATACCCAAACTCAGAGGCAGCAAGCCACTGAGCCCTATATGCTGAGCATCAACAGCAGATGAGGACCAATGCCCTCATGCCCTACTTGTGAGATTCCCAGAGTCATTTGGTTGCAACTGTAAAAGCAGACTGGCAAATCAGATAGTTCTTGGAGCTTATGTTCCTATACAAGCAGACCTATATTTCAAAAGATGTTGGATCTGAGTAGCCCCCAAAGTGGCAGTATTACTAAAGAAAAGCCACAGCTGGTATGGTGGAGCTGTAAAGTATTCATTCTTTCACAGACTTTGTATTAAAAATAATTATTCACAGGTATACTTCTCACATCTCAATTTTTTTTTCAGTTGCTGCTATGATTACTATTAATGTTGGAGCTTAGAAGTAATTCTAATGCAAAAATATTTACTTTCGAAAAAAGGAACTGAAATAATTACTAAAAGTAACTTTTCGTTGCTTTAAAAACATATCTGAATGTGACAAGTAACTGGTCTGTGGTATAAAATACACTCATTCCATCTACTTTGCTGTGGCCTCAACATGTGCAAAAGAACAAAGCAGCAAGATGCGGTAACAGTACGAGCAACCACTTGAACCATAGGATATTCCTTGATCAGTTTTAGTGAGGCTATATTCTGTGACAATAAATATAACTAAATAGTTGTAGTTACACAGCAAAATGAGTGAAAATGTCCTTTCTTAATTTAGAATCATAATGTAATTAACTGATCTTAATTGCCGGGTAAAGAAATTTATTACAAATTACTAGTTATTAGTAACTATTTACTTCTGGACTCTGATTCTGCATATAGGTCAGGACTCATCAGATACTCCAAGAAGAAAAAATTGACTCCAGATAAGAGCTGAACCTCTGCCCAATCTGTTTGGGAACAGTGTTATGTAATCACAGTTCACTGCATGATGATACAAAGCAAAAGCATTAAATTGATCCTTCATACAGTGTATCAGTAATATTTTTTACACTCTCTTGACTTGATTCTCTGATTATAGTTGTTTTGGACAATATTTGTGTTTTATCTCTAATCCAGATTAAAGGCTGATATGTTTCTGTTGTGTATACAACCACTCACATTTTGTTTTTAGTAATATTCTCATTCCAGATTTGAAATTCAATATAAGCTGTTGCTGACATCTAATTACTACATTTCCATATATCCCACTGCAATGAAAAGTTCTATAAGGGAGGGTACAATTAACCCCTTCTTTGTGCCCAAAAGTAGAAGAAGCTATCTAGTGGTACATAACTCCTACATTTCTTCCAGAATGACTGTGATTAAATTTTAAAAGAATAGAACTTTTTATATCTAAATGTGTGTATATGTTGGCTTTGATACTATTCACTTTTGAATTTGTACTCCCGAGAATATCAACATCAAATTCAGCTTTGACATCAAACATCATCATTGGTTCAGTTGGCATCACTTTTATCAGTTCAGTTAGTTGTTCAGCCTTCTTTGGAAGGTCTATTTGGTTCAAACTTACTAATGAAGATAAATGCCAGTTTTCTGTCAGAAATATTGCTCATTGTGTTCCTGACACTCAGGATCTTAGAGAGCTAGGCAGTAAGTGGGAGAGGACGTGCCACTTTCCAATCCCTTCTGTTTTATGCTGGTGACTACAGAACAAGAACACAGTAGTTTTACATTCCCTTTCCTGCTGTGCAGAGGAATTTTATTTCCCTCCTATTGAGACCAAGAAGAAGAAAAGTACCTTAGCTCCAAGGTTAGTGTAGATTCTAGGTACTTAGAACCAATAGGATACAAGATCCTAAGAATACATGGTCTCAATGACATGCCCCAACATTTCCCTAAAATGTCCCATTTTGGCCCTAGGCTCACCAGAACTTTTCTGATAGTACATCAGCAGTTTCTCTCTGCCCATAAGGACCCTCAGCTGCCTTCAGAATGTACCATAGAATTGCTCCCTAGGTTTTATTTATGACCACAGGTCCTCAGGTAGAAGATATTGCTTGATAATCCAGTTTACTGTCCATTCTTCAGAGATGCTTAAAAGAGACAAGGCCAACAAGTTCCAAGTAGTGTCTTTTTCTGTCACAGGGCAGAATGCTTTCTTCAAGACAGCATCCTTCATATTACTTCTGTGTGCCTTCATAGGTTACTTCCATTATATTGACAGAAAGTTGGATTTTATATTATAAATATATTATGAGACTATTATTATTTTTGTTCAGAAATTTAAACTGATAACTTCAGGGTGTGTATATATATATATGAAATAAGTAACATATTAAGACATGCAAAATTATCTCTCTGTGGTTACTCTTTGTATTTCAAAGGTGAAAAAATCTGGGATTTACTCCATACCTCACATTTTACACATACATTTTATATTTGAGTATCTGTCACCTAAATAGTGAACGTTTTGTAGAAATCCTTCACTGTGCAAGGAAACTGAATAAATGAATCAAATAGTTTGAAGATTCAGATTATAGAGTTACAAGACTTCTACAGATAACCAAAGAAAGAATTCAAACCTTAGAGAAACTCTAAAGGGAATAGTCTCTGTAAAACACCTGCTGTGGGCTCAAATTTCACTATTTGCCACAAGGTATTTTACTGGAATTTTTTTGTGTGTGGCTATCATATCATTCATTTTAGCTCTATTTGCATACAGTCACATAATATGGATTGCATATTCATGAAATTCAAAGTGATAACAAATTTGGAGAGAGCTTTCGTGAACTTTGTATGCAAAATTCACGAATGGAACACCAACTCGAGTTCACCCACTGAAAATTAATGAGATTAGATTAATGCAGCCTTTGCACTGAATAATATTAATCTGTTAGTATAAAAATGTAGGTGGATGGGCATAATCAGGGATGCATATACTCCCTGCCCCTCTATCCATATGCAGTAACACAATGAATCTATGAACTCATGTTTAAAACATACATACACAACTCCCCTTAAAGGTCTGAGTTTGATGTTCCACATCCTATGCCAGTAATGTTTTCCACAACTGGAGGGGGGAAAAAGGCCATATGCATATATTTGAAGTCAGAATTTACTACAGTAGTACACTAAGAATTTGTCTCAAAAAAAATTGGAAGAACACTGAAAACATATTGTTTCACTAGCAAATACATTACTTTAAACATAATATATAAAGATAAAGATAAATATTTAAAAGAAATATAAAATCTGTGGACAGGTTTGGATAAAATGGGAAACCATGGTTTGCCATTATATTCACGAGTCTATAAAACCATGAGGCTCATGTGTGTCTCCCTGTTCTCAACTTATGTAAACATGAAGAGATGCATGTTTTTGCTTCTGCTTAAGCTAATCACTGTTCCCCATTACATCTAAACTTGGAGGACTTGTTGCTGCTGCTGCTTAGAAATATGGTTTTCTGGGGGGAGGGGGAAACAAGATCAAACTGTAATTTCAGATCCCGACATCTTCTGTGGCTAGTTCAGAAGTGGAAACTTCCAGTCTCCTTCTCATGACCATACTTAAGGGTATGTTTTGGGAATTCTGGGAATTTGTGCTGAAAGGTTAGAGTTTGGGTGAACTGCACAACCTTGGACAGCTCCAGTTAGAACTAAGGGACATCATTTGCTGGAATGCAAAGCAGGTTCAGGAGGATCTCTCTGGTTTGGAGCTCACAGAGGATTGCTATAAATCATTGGTAGGTAAAGTATAGCCCATGGGCCAACTGCACCCCAAAACTATTTCTGCAGCACCAGAACTTGCTGTTACCCCTGCTAAGTGGGGCAATGTTCTCCCAGAAAATTCACTGACTTTCCCTGCAGGCTTTTGGTGCAGTTTTATAATTTTAAAAGAGCTCACAGTTGTTGTAGATTACCTGACCACTTTTATGACCATTGATTCTAATGGTGTTCAGAGGACCTTGACTCTATGGTATATTCAGAAATGAAGATCTCAGAACCTGAACAATACAACAACATAACCTCCTGAGGCTGCAAAGGAAATGTTAGGTATGACTCTTAGAGCTTCCCTATCGTAGAGTTTTATGTTGTAGAGAACTTTTCAAGGTTTTTCTTTTCTTTTCACTCCCTCTCCTAATCTGCTTCTTCCTCAAAGTTCTCTGTCTCATATTTGTAGGGAGTCTGACCTCAGTTATGCCATATACAAAATACTTAGCATCCCACATTCACACTTAAAATGTCTTATGGGACAGTTGAAAGACATGAAGTCCATCTCCTACATGGCTTCTCTATGATTCTATTGTCTTTCATAAATGAAAAAAAGTAACAATGAAATAGATGTCCTCTTCATCTTTATCCACCCACAAAAGGAAGACTATCTGCTGCTCTTTTTGTGGAGAAAGCTACCCATGTTGTTTCCAAAAGATTACCCCCACCCCGGCCAAAGAAGTCCACATGTGAACTGTCCATCCTTCTAGCTAAAGCATGCATCCAGAAGTCCTCATAAGGATGAGAGAGAGAGACAGACAGAGAGAAGGTACTTTTCCATTAAGACAACACTAGATCGAATAAATCTTGTTCAAGTCTCTTTCACTTTGGGAAAAATGAACAATGCTCTCAAATCTCCACATATTCAAGTGTCCAGTTTGCATGTGGTCTGCTCATGTCAGCTTCTGCTAGGAATAGAAAATGATTTTCTTTGGATTTGCCCTTCTTTGGAGAAATATCAGTTTCCCAACTCCAGATAACAGAAATAAAATATAGCACATCTTACTCAGAAAGCTGTCGTTTACCAAGACTTTGAATATTTTTCAGGGAAGAAGGATATACATAGATATACATGGTCAAAATATGTATACACGGAAAAGTGTACCCAGAAGACTTTGTTAATGGGTAGAGTTCTCAAAAACATATGCACATTTTTGGGTAAAACATACAAAATATGTGCAATTTTCTGCCTTTAACCCAATATGGAATTGGGGCAAAATGAAAATGCCAGTAGGATTTGTGCAAAATGCAACAGGAATGAGACTATAAATGTCCAGAACTGTAACTTTCCTATACATAATTAATATTCCTCATTTTTCAGGGTACAAATCATAGGTGTTGAGTGCATGCACAAATATGACTCTTAAATACACTGATATTGGTACATGGGAAGTGACTAAAACTCAGACTTCCCTTTTAACACATCAATTTTTTTCTCAAATTAACATCTGAGAAGAGTTAGAGAGGAATTATCTAGTCATCCTTATGAGCTATGCAAATAAGCAAGAAATTTGTGGAGGCTGAAATCACCCAAACTTCTGGACTTTAAGGCTCATAGAGCACATTCTTGAAATAATGGCTTTAAGAGAGCACATTTATGTGCAACATCTACAAAACTCCCAACAAAGATAGATAAATTAAATTGAATTCCTATACAGTGGCAAATCTGTAAAACATGTAGTCCTTCTTGTGTTCATTGTATCAAAACTCCGTTTCCTGCAGCTGTATCTTTGGTTGGTTATCTTACTTCAATTGTTGGTCTTGAAAGTTTGCACATGTTCGCCTAACAGTAATTGATGTGATGAAAGTACTATTCTTTTTTCTGCATAGTGTCTCTCTCTACTGGATGCCAGTATAAACTGCACAGGCTTTCTCTTTGGCCATTTCTGCACTAGACTGTTCTAGTGCTATTATTCCACTTTCAACATCCTATGGAATCATGGGCTTTGCAGTTTAGGGAGAGGCCTTTGAGGCCCCTCCCTAAATTGCAAACCCCAGGATTCCATAGGATGTTGAAAGTGGAATAATAGTACTAGAACAGTCTAGAGCGGAAATGGTCTTTCTCTCTCTTTAGCCCTTTCCGTACATCTTTCCTTTAGAGGCCAGCTTGCACTAGTTACCTATATACATTCTAAAAAATAACCATATATACACCTTCTAGCAACTAGCACAAGGAGGTAGAATCTGGATATGCACATTCTATGTCACTGCCATGCAGGCTATACACACATCTTCAAAGCAAAGGCATTTTGAGTACCAGGTATCTTTAGATAAACTCCAGGGCTGCAAGGTTAAGTGGGAAATAGAAATCCAATGACCCCTAGCTAGGTAAGTGAGCTTAATGACTTTGCTGCTGCCATATGTACACAGTGGAGCTGAGCGTACTCCCTCCTGTGTTATGCTGGAAAGAGAGAAACCAAGCCATTACTGTACCATGCATTTTAAAATGGAAGGAGATAAGTAAGCATAGGGAAGCTCTGTTGAAAAGGGTTAACAAAATCACAAATCCCCACAGGGAAAGAGGACAGAAAGAGGACTCAGGAGTCAGAGGCAATACCACTGTTAGGTCTTTTTGGCTTGGCTAAAGCTTTCCATCACGAATGCAAGGCAGATGAATTACTCAGTAAATCCTATTACTCCATGTGGATAAACCTTACATGCAAGTTAACAAGTCTTGAGAGCTGGGGAAAAGATCCTGCTGAAAGGATATTCCGGATCAGAACACTCTGCAGTTCATGAGATATTTGTTGGGGGGGGGGTCACACACTTCCCTCAGCTTTGCATACTGAATCCTCCTGCCCTGCCCTAATGTGCTAATATACTTGCTCCATCTTCTTGCACCCAGCATCTTTGAAGAAAAAGACGAGCTGAGAGCAGTAAGGGAAAGAGGCCGCCCCCATTAATACGAATTCAGGAACACACTTTCAGTCATTAAATAGAGAGGCAAGGAAAATATCACTGGGGACTGTGTAGCAGAGTTTAGGGTAGTATCTAGTAGTTACCTGGACTAATTCTAGAGGGGCAGAATGAAAAGTTTTCTGCTATCATTAGCTTTGCCAATGAATTGCTCCCTGTATGCTTGAGGGTTGCGTACTACCAGCTATTTCCATGGATTACACTCTCATTTTACATGTTTTCTAGTTTTATTACAATATATAGAATGAACACATGTGTGCAAATGTATGTACATACATAGAAAAAATTTCAGTATGGACTGTTATCCTATTTTAAAGGGACCATACCACAATAAAATTAATAGTTAGATTGAAATGAATGGAAGAGAGGTTTCATTCATACACCGAAGCAGGTTAGGACTCATGCAACCCCAGTTTTGAGAAAACAGCACAAATTAAAATTCTTTCAGGTGTGGCATCCCATCACTGCTAACCACCCAGATCACACATGCATGCACAAAACACACTACCCTTCCAATACCAAGCAGGAAAATCAACACAAAAAGGAGCCAAGAAGAGACAGGAACAGGAATCACCTGGAACAGACTGGGTACTTTTCGAATTAAGACACTCGCTTCAAACTGTCCAACAATTCTGAAGTCAGAAATACCCAAACAAGCCAAAGTTTTGCAGTTCTGATACAAAAGCCAGACCAAATGGCAGGAAAACCTGAATATCTGTCTGAATATCTGAAGGAGGGGAAATAGGAAAGAGGGGAAATAAGATAAATATTTCCTTAGCTCCTTTCCCTAGTCACCAGTCTTCTAACTGTCTAATGGGCTTGTGTGTTTAGGAAAGGGGAGAGGGGGATAGGTTCTCTCTCCTTCCACTAAATGTATATGCCATGTACCCATTACTAATGAAGGGTATGTTCACATTTCCCATCTACCTCCTCCTCCTTATTCAAGCCAAGCAGTGGCGAAACTAAAGTAGCAGAGATGGACAGAACAACCACCTCAGCAATAACCCCCTGATATTCTCGCTGGAGGCTTCCATCCCAAACACTCCCAGAACAGAGTGCCATCATTTAGAAGATGTGGCTATCAGATTCCGTAGCAGGCTAGAAATTCAATTCTGTTAGCTTTGCAATAAACTGTCTTTTGACAGAGCTATGGTCTTCTGTTTTCGTAAGCATTGTCAAACCCTTAGTAGAGGATCTGAAAGGCAGACTGAGTCAACTGGTATGCCTAGGGTTAGTTTGAGTCTGGGGGCTGGGAGATGGGGCACCCGTTCGTAAACATTCGTAATCCACTTAACGGTCGGGGTGGTGCGTAATTATAGCTACACGTGAGAAATCAGCTTCACACTAACACATCCGAAGCTGCCGCCACATTCACACGCATTCCGCCAGGGTTCAGGACCATCGGTTGGGAGAAACACAAGGATAAAAGAAAGAAGAATTTTTTAAAAAGTTGGCCGATCGCCCCCTACCTGAGGATGGCCGTGTCTCCCTGCCTCACGGTGATGTTGTCGGTGCCTCGGTTATAATCCACGCTGCGGACCGGCAGCCCTGTAGGGAGAAGGCAGAGCAATCTCAATAGGACCAACGGGAATTGTCTCCGATCGGGCTGAGCCCTTCCCACCATGGCTGGAGTTGTAAAGAATGGACTTTTCTGTCTCTCTCTCTCTCTCTCTCTCTCTCACTCCCCTGCACACACACGCACTCGGTGCTCGGCGGAGGATGGATGGACCCCCGGAGAGGGGAAGAGCGAGGGGACAGCAGCAGCAGGCGAAAGGAAATATCCGACAAGCGATCGAAAAACGCACAACTCGGTCTCTTTGGCTGGGCAGGTCTCTCGGCTTCCAAAGGCTCGGGATTGCCAGAGTCCAGTTCTCGCTTCCCTTTTGCCGCTTCCCCCTCTCTCCTTGCTTGCTTTTTTCCCCCTTCTCTCTCTCGCTTTCGATTGCTTGCTTGTTGATTTGGAGGCAGACTGGAAAGCGAGAAAGTCTTTAGTCTTGTTGTTGTTCTTAGGAGGTCCCCCCGACAAGCAATCCAGACTGAGCTCAAAATGACGGAGAGGCGGGAGAGGGTTGATACGGGGGGGGGGGGGGAGCGAGGGAGGGGAACCAGAAGCTAGACCACAGGGCGCGCGAAACTGGGGTTGACGGAGGGGGGGGGAGAGGAGGAGGCGGAGAGACGACGAGAAACAAATCAAGAAGTCCAAAAGAGCTCCGAAAGGGCAAGCGGGCCCCCCTAAGGCGACGAGGGGCCGGGACTCTGTTTGCCTGCTTGCCTGCCTCTCCTCCTCCTCCTGCTCCTCCTCCTCCTCTCCGGCGGGCGCGGATGCTCCTGCTCGGGCGAGCGGCTGAGCAGTCTCTGAACGCTCGGCTCGCTTCCTAACCCACTTTCCCAGGCCGAGGGGAGGAGGGAGCGAGGGAGAAAGAAAGCGAGAAGGCGGGCGGGGGGGCAGGTGGCCGGGCAGGCAGGCGAGAGGGCGAGCGCCTCAGCCAGGGAGGAGGAGGAGGAGGGGAAAGAGGGGCTCCTCTCAGCCTGACTCTTGTGTCAGTCCTTCCCGCGGGCGCGCCTGCCTTCCTCAGGCCTTCAGGGCGCTCCCTCGGTCTCGCGCAGCCCCTCACACAAAGTGCCCTCTCTCACCCAGTCCCGTCGAAGCCCCCACGCTCCGCGGGGTTGTCACGACAACAGCTTCATTGGGAGCCTCTGGCCGATTCCCTCCTTCTCTGCCCTTTCCCACCCCTCCCCCGGCTCCAAAAAAAGAGGGTCGGCTGGTCGGAGGCAGGCCGTTAGGAAAAGGGAGGGAAACCGGAGAGGAGGTGGCCAGGGGGTTTGGGGCTGAGGAGGAGGAAAGAGGGCAGCAGAGGCTGGAAGTGGGAAGGAGGACTGCAAGGGAAGAAGGGGAAGGCGCGGTGGTGGGAGGAAGAAGGAGAGAAAAGGGGAAGGAGAACAGCCGGCAAAGGGGAAATGGGTAGACAGACTGCAGGGGGTGGAGGTGGCTGAGAAAGAAGGCAGGACTCACAACTTAGCCATTTCTGCACTTAGGCCATTTCCGCACTAGCCTGTTCTAGCACGATGATTCCACTTTCAACATCCTCTGGAATCCTGGGGTTTGCAGTTTCGAAACCGCAAACCCCAGGATTCCAGAGGATGTTGAAAGTGGAATCATGGCGCTAGAACAGGCTAGTGCGGAAAAGGCCTTAGCCTGCTATAGTGCTATTATTCCACTTTCAGCAGTGCATCCTGGGGTTTGCAGTTTAGGGAGGGGCCTTTGAAAGTGGAAGTATAGCACTATGACAGTCTGGTGTGGAAATGGCCTTAGAGTGCAGTTTCACAGTCTCCGCAGTCAGCGAGCACATGTGGTTTCACCCTGCTTGCCACACATTGTGTAAGGCGCTTGGTGAACGGAGGAGCTAGCTGACAGCTTGGCAGACTACCACAGTGCTAACAGTGGTTTGCGGCAGTCTAGGTGCCAAACTGGCAGGACCTGCTTGAAGTGTATGAGTCAGGTCAAGATAAGGGGGTCCATAAGAGAAAAGATGACATAATGCATATGGAGGAAGAAATCCACAGCCATGGCGTGCTATATCAACCCGGTGATCATTTTGAAAAAGTGTGTGTGGTGGTCGGGGGGGAGCGTGCAGGCCCAGTTCCTTGCTTTCACATATTTACCAGAATTTATGAGCTTGCATGTAACACTGAAAGTACATGGACTTCTATTTTTATGATTCATAATCTAGAAAAAAATTGAGGCCTGTAACTCACATATGGGAACCTGTAAGTATCTCCAAACAAGCTGCAAGCAAACAGGAAGCTGGAACACAGGAATGTCAGATGGCACAAATGCCAGACTTCTATTTCTACCTGTAGGTGTCCAGTTTATCCAAGGGAATGGCTGAACAGGACTTTCATCCCATGAAATTGGCTCTTAATTAGCTCCGCTTTGTTAATGCACATGAATTTTCTCAAGTTCAGTGCACCACAGCTCAGTAATTTGTACACGTGACTTAGAATGAGGTGCTAGACAGAGGCAACAGAATTCTGGACTGTACCATGTCAGACTGCAGATAGATGGTCTTCAGCGCTACATTTGCCTACAAACAAAACAGAACTTTCCTGCTCCCATATAACAGAGGAAAGTTTTGAGTACCATCTCTCCTTACAGTGTGTATATATGTGTGTTTTAATGTAGGGGGATGCTTAGAAATATAATCCATTCATCTCCATTCAGAATTAGTACAGTCTAGAATGCTACTATTTTGGTGTAATGGTTTATTCTGTTTAATGTGTACTCTGGTGCTGCAACTAGTTTATAGGTTGACACACTGGAGAGCCACAGCCCCTGAGTCCTGTTTCATATTGTTCTCTCTTCCTCCCCCACAAAGACATTGGTATGGTGGTAAATTGGAAAACAAACAAACAAGACCTTAAGCTTACTGTCCCACAACCATATCCCAAGGACAGTAAAAAAATACAGGCAGTTGTATTGATCCATGCCAACAAACCAGTTTTAGCAGGTATTTTGTACTTAGCAGGTATTTTTGGATTTTTTTTTCTAATGCATCTTAGGTAAATTTTGTTAATGGGCCTTAATTGCGTGTTCAAGGCCAATCCACACCCAAATATGTTACATTACAACTGTGATAGCTTCCAACAGAAAGCCAGCAAGGTATGATGGTTTGAGTGTTGGATTATGACTCTGGAGACCAGAGATCAAATACCTGCTCTGGGTGACCTTGGGCAAGTCAAACTTTCTCAGCGTCAGAGGAAGGCAAAGACAAACCTCATCTGAACAAATCTTGCCAAGAAAAGGCCACAGTAGGTTCATTTTAGGGTTGCCATAAGCTGGAAATGACTTGAACGTACACAGCAGCAACAATAACAACAAAACAACAACAAAGCTCATAGTTATATATTGTTGATTGGTAGCTCTCCCATCTACTGTAAGGATCACAGTTAAATGCAGAGGGAACCAAAAGGCAAGTGGCAGACTGTGTCCTTATCCCGAATAAAAACTCCTGGTGCTCAATTCTGCAACCTTGGCTTCTCTACAACACCACACAAAATGACAAAAGTATTTCAAAAGAGCCACAAAGTAGCTGCTGAACTAAAAAAGTGTATACTGATACTCACTGAATTTCTATTTCTCTGAACTCTCACCTTTTCACTGGGTTCCAAACTGGCTTGAATCATTTCTTAACTTTGTTTAGTGACAAAAATGGTGAAGGGTCTGGAAGCCATGCCCTACAAGGAGTGGCTTAGGGAACTGGGGATGTTTAGTCTGCAGCAGAGAAGGTTAAGAGGGGACATTATAGCCATGTTTTAATATTTGAAGTGATGTCACGTCGAGGAGGGAGCGGGCTTGTTTTCCGCTGCTCCAGAGCCTAGGACAAAGAACAATGGATTCAAGCTGCAGGAAAGAAGATTCCACCTGAACCTCAGGAAGAACTTCCTGACAGAGCTGTCTGGCTGTGGAATATGCTGCCTCGGAGTGTGGTGTAGTCCCTTTGGATGTTTTTAAGCAGATGCTAGATAGCTATCTGTTGGGAGTGCTCTGATATGTGTTCCTGCACGGCAGGGAGTTGGACTAGATGGCCCCTGTGGTCTCTTCCAACTCTGTGATTCTATGATGTTCAGCTTGAGGTTGTTCTTTATGCTGCCATTAATAAGCACCAGAAAAAAATCTTCCAGAAATGTAATCACAATGTTATCTCTGCATGTGAATACCTTCAAAGATTAATGAAGGGGAAAAATTATCTAAGAAATGAGAAAGAGGAAAGGAGACAGTAGAAGGCAAAAAATAAAAAAATAAAAAGGGAAGAGGTGATTAGGAAAAAGAAAACCTGAGGGGATTAAAAAAAAGAAGAAGAAATCACCAAATATTTGACAGGGAAGCCTGAAATCGTTAGTTCCTTTGATGAAGAGGGGAACATTCTTCTGGGCAATTAGCATTTCAGGCTCAGATATTGCTCCTTTCTTTTTCTTGTATTTTCCTTCCTCAGATAAAACATTCTCCACCGCACCCTCAGACCAGCCCTTCCTCTTGCGTTCACTCCCTTTCTTCTGTGCCCCCTGGTCTGTGAAGGTCTAATTGGAGTGGAGACAATGATAGCATTGAGTTGCCTGAAGTGTGAATGCTTAGTCTGTCCTCCCCAAATGCTAGCACTGGCAGCTGAGCTCCAGATCCTCACAGCAGCTTCGCCAACTTGACCCACAGAGCCGCTCATCGCTGTGCAAGGAGGGAGTTTAATTAAGCAATGAAATGGGGGAGGAGGGACAGACAGTCTGTGATGATGGCTCAATCAGTCTTGACATCCTCCTTCTTTCCTTATGCTGTTCACATATATGAGGCAGTCACGCTATATTAACAGGGTGCCAGTGTCTGGAACCGGACTACAACAACATGTGCTGGTGGAAAGGATTAATGGGAAAAGTGACTGTTTAAGTTCCCAAACATCTAGATTCCACTCCTGCTCCCAGATACTGAAGACGTTTAGAGACATACATAAAAATTCAGCATGCAAATATGCAGTATATGCTTGATTCCTTTATTAGTTAACAGTTATATCCCAACATTAGTCTAGCAAGCTCAGGATGATGTGAGTGGATCCCCTCCCCCTCCTTAATCCATACAGCAATCCTATGAAACAGGTCAGGTTGAGAGAGAGTCATTGCTCTCAGGTTAACCAGTGAATGTCATGGCTCAGTTGAGATTTAAAGTTCGCTCTCCCAAGCCGAAATCCATCACTTTAAGCATTGCATCAGATCTCAGTATGAACGTTGCTATTTTTTATGCATTTACTTACAATTTTGTTGAAGAATAAACAATATAATGCAACTGCTGGTCACATGTGGTTGCTTCTCCACATTGAAATATATAACTATTATGTTCTTAAGATGCAGGAGTGTTGCTATGTTAGTTCCAGATTGTAAGAGATAAAGTGTCTCTTATCTAGCTGTAGCCACATACAACAGTTCTTAGACCTGGATGATGAAAACTTCACATTCAAGTCAACAGATGCATCCAACCAATTGAAGCCCAGATGACCACAACCGTGTGGACACAAATGCACATCTGTGTTTGCTATACAGGCTTAAGTCTATTTTTGCCTGCAGATATCCCTTAGTGGATTGGATTACAGTCTTCTTGGTGCAAGAGTATGCAAACAGTAGAGTTAGTCAAGTCCTTTTGTCATGCAAAACAGAGAGCTAGTTTTACTAACAGGGAGATTTGCAAATATCTGCCTTTTTAGCTTTATAATGGCTTCTCTCAGTCACATATGTTTATTATCTGTCTGTTCCTTTTGATAATTTTGGATGCAGGAAACTTTTTTTTTTGGATTGGAATTTTGAAATGAAAATTCCCACAAAAATTCTAAATGAAAATATTTCAGAAAGAGGTTCTCACCAACATTTTTTTACAGCTTCTTTCTCCCATTGCACTCAAAGGAAACTGGCCTGCAAGTATTTGATACGTATCCACATGTATACCTCTAATTCCCTATTAACTTGTCTGGTGACATCAATTATACCAGAATAATGAGAAGTTTCATTTTTACTGACTTTAGTAATATAAATCCAACAGCCTATTCAGATTTTCTTAAAAGCAAACAAGTAGAAAACAATTTCAGTTTAAACATTGTTGTCTTGGTTGGAGTAGCAGAGATACTTCTGGGAATCAGCTTGTACTATGGAGATCTCTGTGAACTGATATGTTATTTGATAATGAAGCTTTCTCCTCTGTTGTCCAGGATGACCTTGACAAGGACACTATTGTGGGGAAACTCATACCAGGGATGAAGCTTGCCATTATGAAGCTTGCTGAATACAGTCTGAAACATACAACTGTGTAAGGCAGGAGTGCAAATCTCTTCCCACAGCATCATGTGAACTGTTCATTTGCAGTTAATTAAGAGTTATTATATGTTAATTAAATAGCAGTGGAGTAAAGAAAACATATTTGTTGGAGGTTAACAATTATGCAATATGAGTAGCATCTGCCTCACAACTGCTAAATCTGGCTAAACATTTCCCTATCTTGGAGTATTTACTTAGGAAGCAGTTACTATCCTGTTAAATCTAAATTTAATGCCTAGTTAAATATATTTAGGGTGCAGTTCATGGAAAATGGCATCAATATGTTTTATATGGAGAATAAGAGAGGGCTTTGCAAGATGAAATAAGGCAATAAAAGCTTTCTGCAGGTTCCAGTAACTATTGAAGGCCAGATGGAAATACAAATGGCAAGAAAATTCCTCTCCTCTGAAGGGAAGACAGAAGACTAAAAATTACTTTGCTGTTTTGATCACAAAATAATTCCCAAAAGTGGAAGCCTTCAGTTCCCCTTCCCTTGTCCCCCAAATGTAAGAAATTGCACAATGATTTGAGCTGGAGAGAAATCTACTGATAGGAACAACAAAGGCAACAGTATGAACTGTAAGGACTTGATATTGACAAGGTTTTACATACCTTCCCCTATTTTTTCAGAGCTTGGTGTTGTTATACTGTGCCCTGTCCTTGTCTGGATTTTTAATACAACTCCATTATCCAAACTCATGTGAGAGTCATCATGACTTCAAATAAACAGATGATGATAACTCTAGAGGAAATTCCCTTTGGCACTACTGTCCATCATGCCCTAGCCCAGTGGTTCTCAACCTGTGGGTCCCCAGATGTTTCTAGACTTCAGCTCCCAGAAGCCCTGAGCATTGACCATAGTGGCTGGGGCTTCTGGGAGCTGAAGTCCACAAACATCTGGGGACCCACAGGTTGAGAACCACTGCCCTAGCCTCTTGCTTCCTGTTTTTTCTTCTGGTCATAAAGGTTTTGCAACTAGGATTATCTATCCTGCTGATTGCATTGGGCAGAGTAAATACTTTCACTGACTTTTCATTGGCGGTTCTCTTCATTAGTTCTTATCCAAGACTCATGTTCTTACTTTTCAAGGCTTTTCCTTTCATCTTCCCTAGAGGCCAACACCTACAGCTAATTGTTAGTTCCACTTAGAGAAGACCAGCTGATCAACAGAACCTGTTTAAGTCTTGGATTGTTGTTTCATTGATTCAGTAGGTTTGCTCTAGTTGAGACTAAAAGTATATCTGCACTGCACAGTTCTAGCACTCTGATACCACTCTAACACTCTAGAGAGCTCTAGTGCAGTATTTCAGAAGAGTGTACTGGAGCTTTCTAGCAAAGAATTCTCAGCATCTCACCAAATTACACATCCCAGGGTCCCATATATGGAACCATGACAATTACAGTGGCATCAAACTGGTATAATACTATATTTCTGACACACTCTAATAACTGGATTTAGAATGTTGCTCATGGAATTGACAGAATTCTATCACCCACACTTATATACCATATTTGCCAGTGTATTAGATGCACCAATATATTAGACACACCCCAATTTTCAAGGGAAATTTTTTTTTTTTAGTTCTCTGGTGAGCAAAATGCACAGGAAAGGAAGGGAAGGGAAGGAATGCTGCACCAGGAGAGGAGGGGAATGAAAAGAGTGCTGCACCACCTCCCCTCCATTCCTGTTTTGCTTGGGCAGAAACTCCCAGCAGAGTCAAAATGCACAGGAAAGGAGGGGAAGGTAAGGAGAAACTGTAGAAACATCTATCTATGTTCCTGTGGATCAAGGCTTCCACTACCCCTCCCTCCCTGTTTTGCCTGGGCAGGCAGAATGCCTTTCACCCCCCCCCCATGTTTTTAGCATTACCATATTTGCTGGTGTATAAGATGCACCCCATTTTCTTTTTTTTATGAATATTTTTATTGGAATTTGTAAAAAAGATATAAAATGAGAACATTTCTTCTAAATGTCCCCCCCAACTCCCATAACAAGTTTTCTTCTCCATTTTTGCCCAGCTGAATCAAACAAAAGGTGCAATATAATACAATACAATACAAGGAATCCACTCAACTATACATAGAATCTGTGGCATAACTATCGTAGTTTGTCTTTTAACTGAATGCACCTCATTTTCAGAGGGAATTTTTTAGGAAAAAAGTGTGTCTTATACGCCAACAAATACAGTGCTGTTGGTGAGTATTTTGTTTCTTCAAATGATTTGTCTCATTTTCTCTTCATTGCTGAACTTTCACAACTTGTGAAAGACAAAATATTTCCACAAAGCTCTTTTTAAAGAAAAGTTTGCTTCCATCCATCCATCCCTACCAATTGTTTTATAATTAAGGTCCACAAGCCATATGACAAACAGGATATAAACTTTAATCTGTGATTCAGGAGCTTGTGAGGGATACTGACAATCATACCTTTTTAAATTTGTTCCCCCCTGCCCCCCCAAAAAAAAATGTAGATGATTTTGGTAGAATCCAAAAATGTGTTGATGATGGCTGTATTAGCAAACTGCAAACGAAGAGGGATTATATATATTTCTGATTGGTCAGAGACAGAAGTGAGGCTTCTCCTTCACCAATAATGTTACTTGGCTCTCACTTTTCATACTCTGTCTCCCTTTGCCTACTATTTTTTTTAAAGACTTTGAAAAGGTACATTTCCAATAAGGGTTTGACTATTATATTGGGAAATCATCCCACCATGGCTTAATCTTGACCTTTAAAACCCAGCACAAATAGGAAGGTCTCACAGGTAAAGCATGTTATTGTGATGTTATTGATGTTGGAAACTTGTGATATTTTAGAGATTACAGTATCTCATATATGTTGGGTTAGTGCCTAAGACAAAAGGACAGACATCTGTACATTACAACATCTTCCATAGTACCCCCAGAAGCTTTTACAATGCCCTATGTAAAGAAGAACAAAGACAATCAGAGCAAATGTGCAATGCCCTTCCAGTAACTGACTTCCAGAAATAGTTATTAATAGTCCTTGCATATTATGTAGAACAAACAATTCCAAATGTTGCATGCCATATTCTTCCCTCCAGTCCTTTCCCATAAGCTTGCAAGATGGGCTGTATATAATGGTGCTGCAACAAAGGAAACAACTTCTCAAATACAGCAAAACATTGTTCAGCAGGCGTATTCAAAAATTGCTAAGGCTGGCTCTTCCTAACAAACACCAGTGGACCCCAAAAGACTATTTCGATATTGGCTGTTAGTAACGGATGAAAAAGCTGCAATACCTTGTTGAAATGAAACAGCCTATATATTCATTTGCCACTGTAAAATGTGCATTTCTGAATGAAAAAGGCATTGCAAGGCTGTAGTACTGTGCATTTCCCTGGGTGGACCCATTATAGTGGCTTCCACAGAGCAATCTGAGGTGTCTGATGAGCCAAGAAAATGACTCTCAGGATTTTTTAAATGGTATCAGTAGAAAGTGAACTGTCAAAAAGCCTTAAGTATGACAGCCTGATAGATGAATTTGTACATAAAATATTGGAGAGGTCCCACTGAAACTATGACCTACCTCAATTTCAGATGCTGAAAGAGCTCACAATAGTTCTGCAGTACGAGACAGTGTTTGTGATTTGAAAAGAAAAGAAAAGAAAATAGATTTATAGGATGAACTGATTTTCAAGGAGAAAAACAGGACACTTGTCCAGGGTTGTTGTTTTTACTGGGGCAAGAGGGAGAACAAGGAAGAGATCTGTTGTTTTCCTCTCTTCAAATATAACTAGAGGAAACAGAAATGGTCCTTATATGGGTTCTTATCCTTTTTTTTTCTTTTGCTCATAATTGATTTTGTTCTTCCTCCTACCCCAATCCTCATTTTGTATGTATTTTTGGGGAGGGTTCCTGTTTTGTATTAAAAACTCCGTATTCCATTCACAGTCCTTTCCTTGTACATATACAAGTATGATTCTTAGAGCTATATTTTTTTATTCTCATTTTTTCACATGCTGAATCAAACCAAGGAAATTTCGCCACATGGTGAATTGCTTTTGGATAACTGTGCATTCCGTTAACTCACTATAGCCCAGAAGAAGTTCTGAAAAGTGGTTTTAGCCAGGAAAAAAAAAAAGATATGGAAGCAGGCCGAACATTCTACCAATCACCTATAGGACAAAATGGCAACAATCAATTGATGTTGACTTTTCTGTATTCAGTATGGATCCAACATGGTTTTGCAAACCTGACACTGAAAGAAGAAAAGCAAATAGCAGTCACAGTCCCCAGTGGCATATGAACTCATAGATACCAGCTATGAGAGGCGTTATCAGAACTTCCACAAACCACTGCTGATCTGGGTCTCACAGAACTTTGTGAATACCATTGCAGAAACAATAGGATATGACATGTCCAGAATCTGTAACTCATTATAATGTGAAAAAAAGTTAATTTGTTACATTACTTGTATAACTTTTCCATTACTTTCTGCTAGTAATAGTGATAACAGTGATTACTTTCTGCTAGTAATATGCTTAACAGTGGTAAGTGATTAGAATAAAATTTGAAAACTTCCTGTCACAACATCTCTTAAAATGCTCTTAAAGGTAACTCTGAAAAATAAGTAAAGTTTGTTACTCATTACAGCAGTAAAGTAACATTGTTATTAGGTGGTATGTTGCTTTTAAAGTGTAACATTGCTATATTTTCATTACCAAAAGAAGTAACAAGTTAGTGTACTGATAAAGACATTACTTGTGACCCATTTTTTCCATGCTCTTTGCATATCATTTACGCTTTTGTCTCCTTTTTGCGTAACATTCAAATCACTTTTCTAATTAATGCTTGGATTCTTTTTTTTCTCACACAGGTTTATATTCCATATATCCTGTCACAATGCACAATTCAACTCTTTTAAACAAGATAGGCGTACAAATATGTGATTCTTGAACACTCCAGTATGTCTTGCTAGGGATCTCCAAATAACACAGCACACGATCCATCCATCCGTCCATCCATCCATCCATCCATCCATCCATCCATCCACATTCTGCTCTCTTCCCAGCACTAGGACTCAAGGTAGCTTATAAAAGTTAAAACTAAGTTAAAACACTTACAAACTCTTAATTAAAAAATGAAAAGATGTTCTTATTAACAGGTGTTTCCATTACCCACAGAATTAAACCCAATCAAAATGAATCAGTTAAAAACATTAAGGTCCACTAAGATGAGGAAAAGAATGCACTATTAAAAGCCCTGACAGTCAGTTTCTAAAAATAAAAATAAAAATCCCACAAAATTTTTCACTTGCTAATGGAAGACAAATTGCAAGAAGAGAGCCATCCTAACTTCCCTACAGTGGGAGTTCCAAAGCCTAGGAACAGCCACTGAGAAAGTCCTCTTCCTCATTCCCACCAAAATTGCCTTAGAAAGTGTTGGAAAGATATAATTCTTCAGATAGTTGTGTATGGCTTTTTCCTCTTGATTCAATTGAGCTATTACTGCTAGATGGATTGTGAAAAAGAGCCAGGTTCCAGGTGAGAAGACTGGCAGATTAAAATTAAGGAGTGTGGGTGTGGAGCAGTTTGGATTCTGCAGCTCATAGGTTTGCTTTTTTTAATCCATTTAGTTTTGGACCTGGACCACTCTAGGCCTAGAAAAGGGATGGATGAAGTGCAGCTTTAGGACCACTTGTTTCCCTTGACTCTTCCACCTTCCTTTGCCAAAAAGGGTAAATTGCCTCTCCGGGGATCTACCATCAGTGACAATTCAGTTTCTAAATACAACTCATTCCTCCTCTTCTTTGCACTCTTAAAGAAATGTGTGCACCACAATATTTTATTATTCTAATGCTAACCTGTATTCAGGATAAAAGGCAACCATTAGGACAGAATGAAACAGAGAAACAGAGTGGTTACCAATCAGCAAGGAAGTCAGACAAAGCTGCATTTTATCATCTTATCTGTTTCTGTGTTTAACATATCATGCATAAAGCTGAATTAGGCTCTGAAAAGGAGTTGTAAAAACTGGAGGAAGAAGCATCAACAATTTAAGACATGCAGATGACACCATACTACTAGCAGAAAATAATAAAGACTTAGAGCAGCTATTGAAGGTGGCCAAGGAAGAAAGTGCAAAGGCAGGTTTACAGTTGAATGCTAAGAAAACAAAAATAATAACTTCAGATAATTGTATAACTTTAAAGCAGACAATGGAGACAATGAGATAGTGGATAATTTCCTGTGCCTTGGCTCTATCATTAATCAAAATGGGGACTGCATTCAAGAAGTCATAAGAAGACTAGGACTTGGAAGGGCAGCTATGAAGGAACTAGACAAGATCCTCAAGTATCAAGATATATCATGGAATACAAAAGTCAGGATGGTCCATGCCATCTTATTCCCAATTTCTATGTATGGTTGTCAAAACTGGTCAGTAAAGGTTGATAGGAAGGAAATCAACTCATTTGAGATGTGGTGCTGGAGAACAGTTCGTCGGATACCCTGTTTTGCCAAAAGGATAAATAAATAGGTCCTAGATCAAATCAGGTCTGAGCAACCATGGAAGCCAAGATGACTAAATTGAGACTGTCATACTTCGGACATATCATGAAAAAACATGACTCACCAGAAAAGCCAATGATGCTTGGCAGAGTGGAAAGCAGAAGGAAAAGAAGACCATATTGCAGATGAATAGACTCAGGCCATTTACACACCTTACCCTTCTCTGTCATCATCCTGTTGCAGTCCCAGCAGTGCCACTGCTGCGATGCGAAAACAACCCGAACACTCCCCTCTGCACCTGGCCAGCTGCCTGGGGAAGTGTAGTGCAAGCAACATTCCTTCCACAGTGCAGCTCATGACTTCCCATGCTACACTGGGGACGGAAATGCGTAGTTCAGGCTTTCTCCTTTTCTGCACAGCTGCTGGTGATGGGAGTGTCTCGCAATTTGGGGCCATTACCAGATTTTTTCTGGTAATGGAATATCCTCCAATTGTGATGGATGGGACACGCTGATATTGTGTGAAAGCACATCTTGTGGACTGTCAGCAATACATCCCCATCACAGGATAGCAACACAGTGTGGAAATGACCCCAGTCAAGGAAGCACTGAGTTTGCAAGACTTGACCTGTTGATGACAGGGTGATGTGGAGGTGTCTCATTCATAGGGCTTGCCATAAGTCAAAGTCAATTTGACAGCAGTTAATGACAAACCTACACAGGATTGTGGTGCAATATTTGTTTTTGTTGTCAGTTTTGAACTTTACCTAGTGCTGTCTCCTATTTGGCTGCCGACAGACGAAACCAGTGTTGTCAACAGATGCTTTAGAGCTTTCTCCTCTTACTTTCAATTTGCTTCATCCTCATATGATTGGTCATGGAAGGAAGTTTAAAACTGAAGGAAAGTAAAATGTTTATTACGCTAGGAAAAGTGAGTCTGCTATTGTCTCTTTTCTCAGTTCTCAGTTTGGGGATATAGGATTTAACAGCAAAACAAAACTCTAGTGAAAAAGACTGAAGAAAAAGGAATGTGTAGAACAGAGACAACACTGGCGCGGCTTAAAAATATTTGCAAAGTGATACAACACAAAGCTTTCACTACCTTCAGTTGTACTGAAAGTAAACTAAACATTATACAACTCTTTAAATCTAATAGAATCAATCAGTTGGTACTGATGAGGGACCCAATATGTGTTATCTTAGACCAATGCTTCCTTTCTTCTACCAGTACAAACCAATGATATTGTTTTGTTCTCTATGAACTGTCCTGATTCTAGGACAAGAAACTTTTAGGGATCTCATTCCCCCATCTACTGGAATATTTTGGCTGCTATCAGAGAACATTCACCAAAATGTTCCATCTCATTCCTACCTGTTCCCTCAATTCAGAATATAATGGAGAATTTAGAAAGTACAGTTATGCTCAGAGTTATAGCAAATTTCTTTCACTAGCAAAAGAAGTTAGAAATATTGAATCTGGAAAGCAAATACTGCGATTCACAAGGCAGAAGGGGGAGAGAAGGAAAGAAATGGTAATGGTTATAATCAGTGACTAGTTGCGGAGAAATATTTGATGGAATTTCCATGTACTAATGTGGACCAATCTGTATTCCACAAGAGGCACCCAATGAGAATGCTTTAAATTTTAAACAGTCCCTTCAGCAGTCAATTTTGGAAGAACATGGACTCATAAAGCCTCACCAGGAAAACTTTCACTAACATAATGTGCTGTAATTATAAAGAGCCCTCTTTTCCTGTCATTACTCATTGAACACCCAGACACCAGAAGTCAGGCTGAGCAAGCTATTAGCAACTGACGGTATTACTTTTCTCACAAGCAGTGCTTGGATATATAGGCATGGGGGAAAGTAGGATCACGGTGTGAGGCCCTGTTCTCCTTTCACCAGACTTTCAAAACAGACTCTATACAGATACAAATGTATAGGTGTTCTTATTTGGTCAAGGAACTCGGCTTTTAATGGGTTTTCTCTCCCCACATGCAGAGCTTATGCTAAGGCAGTTAATGTGCACATCAGATCTATTCTGATAGTTTGTTGAGGGACATACATTCTTCCCCCACCATGTGTTTAGTCTACAGATTTATGGTATGAGAAGACTTCTGTTTTTCTAAATATAATCCTATTTTCAAGTTCAATTTTTATACATACACAAATGATCACACACACACTTGCTCTGAAGATGGATGCTGATTGTTGACTACTCAATATCCCCTCTTCATGATCAAGCTGTATTATTATGGCCTCTTCTTAACTGTACATGACAGCTAGGAAAAGAAGGCCAGAGCTTGAACAAATGTATTTTGTACAACCATTTACATTATCAACACAAACTTTCACAATTACAGTTAGAAAAGTGTTTCTCTTCAAAGTCTCTCCTTTGCATAATCACTTATGGTTGTAAGGAGTTTTAAAGTTCATCCAGTCAATATGCATTAGCCAAGACAAGGCAGAATTCAGAGCTGATTGCTCAAATTAGATGGACACCATCAAGGCAAAATACACCATAGGACTATATAATGAGGAAGGGAAAAAACACTAGAAATGCCTCAGTTGAAATATTTCTTCACACAAAGAGAAACTCAGAGAAGTCTAGTCATTTTCTCATTGATCTTAACTGAAACACAGTGTCCAAAGTGGCTACAGAGCACTACAAGTAACTTCAAGACTAGAATATTTGTTATGGTATAATCTTCCATGGACTAGAATTCCCTTTTTCAGATACATGAGCTGTTTTCCTTAGCTAGTATGATGGATTTTGATTTGTGAAAGCTCCCACTGTAATAACTTTCATAATATTTAAGGTGCTGCAAGATAACTTCTGTTTTTACTAGACGTGAGAATCCTACACTAAATAAGACATACTTTTAAATAGCGATGCCTAGGCTTGCATTCTAACTTTTCACTTAAGAAAGAAAGAAAGAAAGAAAGAAAAGAAAAGAAAAGAAAAGAAACCCAGTTGTGATCTTCATCTTTGTTCAGACTTATTTGGTACACTCTCAATCTTGGATTTTTATTCTCTAATGTGACCCACCCATTTGGTCTTCTAGAATGCTCTACAGAAGAGTTTAAACTGAAGGATCTCAAGTTTCTAACTGAGGGAACATGATATCTATATCTATGGCTCCTCTAAGCCATACTACATTGCTTCTGAAATGTTAAAAAAAGGCACAATATGACCTTCACTGGATTTCCCTTGCACTCTCATAAGCATTTTCTTTAAAGGAAAATAAATGGTTTGTCCCATTTCAGTGTCTTCATTCAACAACCAAGGTCCATTCATAAGAAACAAGGCATTTTCTACTATAGCACTATTGCTATGCTCTTTGCTAATTTGAATTCCCACAGCCTAAGAAAAGTGTGATAGACAAGTTTCAAGTAAATATCTTCTAGTTACAGTACCTAAATCAAAAGGGGGAAACTTTAAAAAAGAAATCGACTGTAGAGAAAAGACAAACTACCAGAGAAAAGAATGGTAGATATGAAATGGACACACACACACAGAGATATTTCACTTTAAGTGAAAGAAGAAACCTGTGTCAGAAAAACTTGAACGTGACTCCCACTGCAGGCTGTCCTTATCAACTGGGTTAAAAACAACAGGTGAAACTACGTAGCATTCATGTCCTGATTGGATTTGCTTTTACAGCTTCATTAACTCCATCATTGCAATATTTCCAATAAAGATATCTATCTCCCCACATTCTTAAAACCATCCATCTCTCCATCCATCTGTCCAAACACATGGCAGGTTTATGAGAAGATATTATAAGAACAAGAGAAAATGAAGACGAGCTACGTTTTTTAAAAATGTCCATTGCTTAGTCTGCTGAAATGGTTGGTGACAGAGTATGGAATGGGGTAAAAGTGGCCTACTGTGACAGAAACCCAATAATTTAAGTTCAAAGGTTGGTTCTAAAGAAAATCATTTGTATCACTCAAATGGAAACATCCAAAAAAGGTAAGATCAGCACATGGGCAGGAAAGTTTATCTTCCTTTTTTCCCACCCTATATTCCTTTTTTATTTCTTGTTACTAACATAAACTTTCAAGAAAAAAAAAGGAAACCAGCCTGCATCTTTTACCTTCTGTGAGTTTTTTTTAACTATGAGATAGTTCTCCATTGCATATGCATCATTATGTCAAATTGTTAGTGTTTTCCTGCAATGCCACCTGTCCCTCTTTACAAAATAATGTTTTCTGCCTCTTAGGCACCTGTCTTCTCTTTTTCTTTTTCTTTTTCAGAGCTGTAAGCTTGGCACATCACAGGATAACTTTGCCATGAGTATACAGATCCAATGTAAGACTGGAAGGGAGAACCTAAAGATCAGCCAGATCTAGCTCCATAGACAGAAGTAGCTACGCACCTCTTTTATATTAGTCTGAATTTTCGTTACCCTGTTTACTGGGGGTCCCGTGAGGGATACCAGAAATGTGCTCAACTATAGGCGGGGAAAATTAGCTCTGAGCACTGCTTTAGCTTTACGAGAGGCAGGGTAACTTAGCAGGATCTTTAACCCTATGTCTACGGGGTCAAGCCAGTCAAGAAACAAACTGTTTTGAAAGGATAAATGAGATTTTTATTAAAATACGGCCAAACAGTGTATGAAACTCACTCACTCAGATAACTATAGAAAATAAAGGTAGGAGTGGGACAGAGGGATTTTTCAGAGGGATAGTTGATTTGGGTGATACGAAACCTGTCCTGAAGTCTGGGAGAATAGAGAGCGATGCTGGGGTTCGATGTGGCTCAGCACGTGGAACTGAGGGGAGGCTCACCAAGCAAAGAGGCAGCAAGGCGGTCTGGAACTTGAGAGCGATCCGATGAGGGTCTTGGAATCAGGGGTTTTTATAGGGAGGAATGTGACTGCAAGCTATGCCTTACTTGGTGAGAACAATGGATTTCGGGTGCGAGACAAAGCCTCGGAAAGGTCAAAATTTAACATGATTGATTTAGGTCCGAATTGACAAAGGAACAGCCAGTATGCAAATGCGTGATGCTGGACAGTTGATAGTTCAGCTAGTCAAGTTACCTGCTCGGGGCAGGGAGTCCTTTGTAGGTGGCGCATATACATAATAGGGTGTTTGCCGGGAGGTCTTCTGAAGCTGCGATCTGGCTATTTCTGGCTTGCCTGTATTATTTAGGAATATTGCAGCAATCAGCTGCCGAGCCTAGTTTTGTGCTTGCCCGGGGGCCTCACAAACACGTAGAGAGGGGTGGTGGAAGAAAGACGAATTATTGATATCAAAAGGATATCTTTATGCTATCGCCAAGGCGGCCTAGAAGGTGCAGTAACATTTTGCATAAATCAGTTAAATACTGTTTAATTAAATCAGTTTGATCTTGTAGTATAGAGAGGCATGCATTTAATTCTCAGTCCTTCTTCTCAGATTTGGGAGCTATAATTCAAGAGAGCAAACAAGAATGCCCTAGCAGTTACAATGATATCAAACTGATATAAATGTGTAGTGCAGATACTCCAATAGTCTGCACAAAATCATATAATAATATAAGCTAACTGTCCCAATTTGGCAGGGATAGTTCTGACCACTCCTTTCTCATTCCACTTTTTCATCTACTTTTGAAATGTCCAGGTCTCTCTCTTTTCCTTCCACTTGCTGTCTTTGCTTTCAGCTTGCTTTAATGATGCAAATCAAATTCAAATGCAAAAGTAGTTTGCACTCAATTAATGCAGGAAGAAGAAGCAGACAGGAGCCTTCTGTTCAGGCTCAGGGAAAGCAACTGCTGTAGCCTCTCCTGGCATGTGTATTCTTCCTTATTAATAACTTTTGCAATTTAGGGAAGGTCACTTGGAATTCTCAACCAGAGAGCTCTTTGGCCTCAGTATACTCCAAACCCCAGAATTCCACAGGATGTTGAAAGTGAAATAAAAGCACTATAACAGTGTAGTGCGGAAATGGCCATAGAATCATAGAATAATAGAGTTTGAAAAGACCACATCCAGTCCAGACTCTGCCATGCAGGAACGCACATCAAAGCACATCAAATATTGGAGGGTCTGGTAATACTGTTCCTGTGTTATATCATTTTTGATTGCAAGCAGGGAGGATGAGTCTTGTTTCCGGGAATATCTCTTAGCAAAAGTTTCTTGTATATACAAATCTGAGTATCAGCCAGGAGGAACCATTTAAACACATGTCTCTTCCCTTATAGTGTGAAGGAACTCAATCCAAGAACAGTTTTACAAAGTAACCTATTCTGTATATCAGTCCTAATGCCTCTTATGTCTAACCTGTTGCTGTCATAGTACTAGGTCTGAATAGAAATGTGTATAGCCATCTTTGCATTATGTTTTA
This sequence comes from Iguana delicatissima, assembly GCA_948472985.1. Lineage (NCBI taxonomy): Eukaryota > Metazoa > Chordata > Lepidosauria > Squamata > Iguanidae > Iguana > Iguana delicatissima. Next base: position 410,103 of record CAOKZL010000316.1, read on the forward strand.
CAGAATGTCCTTTTCAAACACTGATGTTGATATCTATCTCTCTATAAAAAGTAACATGAAGCAGTACTGAAAAGAATATTTATGTAAAGTCGGCAAAATTTGCATGGTTGAAATTTGGTTGAAGAATGGATTCGTTATCCAGAATCCAAATGTCACATTTTCGGAGGGATTGAAGATTTCAGTTTTAGCAGCCTCCTCATTCATATTGTCACTTGCTTCTTATGTTTTTAATTTCTTTTGAAGTCTTGTAGGTGGTTAATTGATGGTCTCAGGTCACCAAGCAAAAGAAGAGCAACAAAACAGCTGCAGTTCCAAATACTGGAGTGAAAGACTGCTAAATCTGGGACAAACTTTTCAAAGGTCACTCATTTGAATTCAGATATTTGTTAAAGCACACGTATACCAAAGTTCAGCATTTGAATTTGAAGTGGACTGTTTATTTCATCCTTGAACAGAATCAATGAATGCCTGGGTAACAAATTTCGCAAATCATTCTTCAATCTCATTCTGAATTGTGAGGAACGTTTTGCCTCATTCAAAGGTGTGATTGTCAGGCCCTTTATTAATACTACCTACAGAAGGCAAAGGCATACCACACAAAGAACACAAGGCTCCCTGTTGCCAAAAATGCACATTTCTTTGCCCCTATACCACATAATTGGCTGCTTGCTGTGGCATAGACACTTACCTTACCATGACATTGGGTAGCTGAGGAGGGAAGGGGAGAACCTCAGTATGGGCATTGCCATTGCTGGGAGCAATTCCATATCTTTTTAAACACATATTTCCACCCACAGTTGTCATATGGAAGCCAAGTGCAGAGAGGACAGGAAGATGCACAAACTCTGAAGCAGCGTGGGAAGACTGAGCAAGGTCTCCATTTTTATTAAAATGAGATCACTTCAGATGATTGAGATTCCCGTTTGGGCAGTTCTCTCACATAGCCTGAGTACTTATATTCTGTGCAGCACTTCCAAGTGCTTGGTGATATGAAAAAGAAAGGCTGCCCAGAAAAAAAAAGGTGGCAATAAACTTACTTTAGGAGCCTAGTACAGCTGGCTGTTCTCTACTTATTGTTAGGCTCTCTGCTGTTTATTTCCTCTTCCCGGGTGCAAGCTGTTACATTTATTAAGACAGAATCGCCCTTCACTGTGCGTACCTCCTACTGTTTATATCTCTCCAAATTACCTCTGAAGCACACTTTTGGCACTGTCCCGAGTTTACTGCTTTTCTAATTGCAGCTCCAACAACTCTTATTACTATGGTCAAAGGGCCACACTAGGAGCATGTCTAAAATTATTGTTTACTGTGGGTCAGGGACAGTTTGAAACATCTGGTTTTCTTGTCTGCACTGTAGTGAACATCTGATCAGCAACTGACCAAGAGAGCAAACAGTCTAGACATTTATACAACATAGGAAATTGTACTATGTGTAAGGGGGCAAATGAGATACAGACAGAAGTTTCAAAAAGGACATTATATCACTTGGTGTATCTGTTTATTTGTTCTGAGAGTTGTTCCTGATGCATACAGAACAGAGGTTGTCTTCTCTGATTATACATTGTGTGTTCCACACTTCACAAGTGGGGACAATTTCCAGGTAAGACCTGTAGTTTGTTTTTGTTTTTTTTAAAAAAGGATTTCCTTCAGCTTACAAATGTGCAAGCAGAACATAGGTGGATGCTGAGCTGCTACTCCATGAGAATCACTCAGCAAATCCCACCCCTATTTAGGCCAACTCACATGCGTTTCTTTGTTCTCTTTCATATTGCACAATGATAGCACTTTGATGCCATTTTTACTGCTATGGGCTCCATCCTAGGGCATCCTGGGATTTATAGTTTGTTGATGTGCTAGCGCTCTCTGGCTAAGAATCATAAATAACCCTCTCTAAATTGACAAACCTAGGATTCCATAGGATGGAACCATGGCAGTTAAAGTGAATCGTAGTAGTATAACTGTGTTGTATGAATGAGCCCATAATTGGCCATTTCTGCACTAGACTGTTCTAGCACTATTATTCTGCTTACAGCATCCTATGGAATTCTGGGGTTTGCAGTTACTCTGGCCCCTCCTGAAACTGCAAACCCCAGGATTCTATAGGATGTTGTAAGCAGAATAATAGCACTAGAACAGTCTAGTGAGGAAATAGCCAGTGTTTCTTCATGAGATCATTTCCTTATTCTTGAAGAGTTTTCGTGAGTGTTTGCAAGGCAGTGATCCTTCTCACTCAATCAAGGGGAGGGTAACCATAGATGTGTGAGAGAGCTAAGTGTTAAAAAGATACTTTTTGGATCACATCTTTCACGTTCTGGGTGTTGTAATTAAACAAAAACAAAAACTGACAGTTCAAAACTCTGTGTGAAGGTGTGTGAGAGAAAGCAAGTGGAGAAGCAATTTTGCTGTTCAGAATAGGCAGAAACAATGGGAAAGGTCACTTTCACATTCTACAGTTGTAGCACTTTGATACCATTTCAACTGCCATGGCTCCATCCAACAGATTCTTGGAATTTGTAGTTTCATGAGTTATTTAGGGATCTGATCTTTAATGTTTCAATAGAGTGAAGATGTCTATTAAAATAAATAGATCTTTGTGGTAAAATTTGAATTAGCACATTTTTGAGTAATAACTTATAAGTGAAACTTGTCATTGGCACCTGATCATGAAGATAAGTCAAAGCTAAGGGTTTTTTTAACAATCTGTTGACAATTGTTTTAATTAGAACCCAGCATATCACCACTTTACTCCTTTCTTCTCTTACTGACAAAGCTTCATCTTCAGGCAGTGTTGTAAAGGGCAGTATCTTACTTGCATTTTGCTCTTTGGTAGTAGGGGAAGATGATTGACTTCAGCTTGACTTCAGCTAGATAGCTGACTTCAGCTAGAGCATTTTTACATCTATTTTTTTCATATAGCTCCATTTAAATAAAATCTGAAGTATTCAAATCCTTATACAGTAGTGATGTCTGTGTGTGAGCTCATAAGTTAAGGGATGTTCAAAAAAATCTTTAGTAGCTTGTGCGGAAACACGTGGATTTTTTGAGTGATGCTGCTAAGCTATGTTATGTGGTAACCGTTCCTCTGGTACAGAGATTGTTGGTTAATAGTTCAAGATAGTCATGTACAGCCATGTTTTCATGGTTAAGAGGCTAATGTACAAATCAGGTAGTTCTCAATAAGTAGCCAGAGGAAGCCACTCTCTCTCAGTCTCAATTCTCTTTATTTGTAAATGTTGGAGAAAATAACTTTGGCTTACTTTGCAAATCATTTGCTGCTAAGGTTGTTGCAAATATTACAGGCCTCTTGTGAAGATTTCAGGGTGTAAGCAACCTTAGACAGGGAAATAAAGTCTGTGAGATACCTTGGACCTAAGCTGTAGAGGGCTTTATAGATCATGTTGTTGTTGTTGTTGTTGCTGTTGTGTGCCTTCAAGTCATTTCCAACTTAATGCAACCCAAAAGCGAACTTATCACTGGGTTTTCTGGGGCTGAGAGTATGTGATGGACCCAAGGTCAACCAGTGGGTTTCCATGGCCAAGTGGGGAATCAAACCCTTGTCTCTGTTGTCATAGTCCAATGTCAAACCACTATACCATGCTGGCTGTCTTATAGACCATAACCAACCACTTTAAATTGTGCCTGAAACAGACTGGAAAAACGTGCTTGAGTGCTGGTATACACCCCCCCCCAGCATGTGAAGTACTTTGAACACTTGGAAATGAAGACGATAATGACGACGACGACAGAATTAAACACTGAACAAATTAATCCTGAACATCTATTGAATGACTCTGTTTAGAAACACATAGAGCCCTGAATCCTATTGTTACTTTCAACTAGAGTAGACTCATTGAACAAGTGGAACATATCTAAGGCCATTTCCACACTACACTGTTATAGTGCTATTATTCCACTTTCAACCTCCTGTGAAATTCTGGGCTTCGTAGTTTACTGAGGCCAAAGAGCTCTCTGGCTGAGAATTCAAAATGCCCCTCCCTAACTGCAAACCCCAGGATTCTATAGGAGGTTGAAAGTGGAATAATAGCACTATAACAGTCTAGTGCGGAAATGATCTAAGAGTTGATTTGCCAAGATTCAATAGGTCTCGTGGAGATTAACAATAGGATTCAGGCCAGAGTTTCTGAGCTACATGTGGATACAGGATGCAGTTTTAACACTGCAAAAACAAGAAATAGATATTTAGAGGAACAGTAAAGGAACAAATAAAACACTTTGAGAGAACAATACACCAAGTACAAGCACGTTCACCTGTTCTGTACATATGCCCCCAAAACTTCTGAATTAATTATTCCATTCACTGAAGAAGAAGGAAAAAAAACCCTGTTCTTGGCTGATTTCCTTAAAATGGCAGAAACATTTATTAGTTCACCGGCACTGAGTAACCAATCAGTTGTTCTTGGCCAGTCTCTCGAATCAGCCTAAAGCATCTGTCTATACATATAGCAAACTTGACCTGATTTAGAGACCTCCAGAAGCATAAAAGTCTTTCTTTTACATACACAACACAGACATGTTATGTTGTGAGTTTATTGGGTTAAGGGGTGAGATAGTCCAATAAGAGGGTCATTTCCAAATTGAAGAGAAGAAAAAAATCCCCTCAAAACCCCAAAGTAAATAAATGAGAGCAGAGGCTAGTTTATTATGAAAGAGAGGGCAGGGTGAGGATATTGCACATGCAATATGCAATATTGGTATTCACCCTCTTAGCACTTTTCAAAATAGTTTTACTTTATGTCCTAACTGTTTACATTTTGGGGAAAAAATTATTGTTTCTGGAATGGGATCATTTCTTGAAGAAAGAAAGAAAGAAAGAAAGAAAGAAAGAAAGAAAGAAAGAGCGAGCAATGCATTCACACCCCCCCCCCAACAATCCTGAAGCAAACCCCACACACCTGACCCATTGAGCAATACTAACCCAAGATTTTTCTGGCAGGCTATAGGTGGACATCTCAAGATTGTTGTAACCTGAAACTTCCTAAGTCATCCCAAAAATGCAACTTTAGCTTCAGTGATTGTATGCATGGGAGGGTAGTTAAAGAGAATAAAGTACAATTTCAAGTCAAAGTTTGGAAAAGTTGCTTTTCTGCACTATGACTCTTAGGATGCCATGCTGGTTGGGACATTATAGGAGGTGTAGTCCAAAAAGCAACTTTTCCAATCTCTTCCCTCTGCAAGATCTCCTCATGTAGACCCTAGCCCGATTTAAACACTCAACCAAACTGCACAGTGAGTAAGGGGCTAAAATGTATCATTCCTGTCCACCAAAGGTCATTCAGAAGTGATTGTCACATTAGACTTTCCCCTCTTGTGCTAAATTTCCAGATTTCTGATATCATTTTTTTAAACGCGTCATCCCACTATTGGTTGAGAGTACAGGAGTAGGTATAATCTAGGTTTGCCATAAAGAATATTTATTCTTCGTATGCCAAAGTAAGATAAAGATAGGGGACATAGTTTGATTTCCCAATAAATTTTTTTTCAAAGGTCAAAAGTTGAGATGGGAGGGAAAGGTGAGATTAGATTGGGGCTGGAGTGTTAAGAGAACGCTCCAACCCTTTACGATCTTTTCACTGATACACCATATCTGTCACTGAAGCCCAAGCTGCACTCTGTGTGGAAAAGACTGAGGATGCAGTCCTGAGATCATTGGCCCATCCAACCCATGGCTGTCTACACCAAGGGCAACTTTTCACAAGCCCTATTTATCAGTTTCTTGCTTGCTTGAGGCTAATTAACTACCCTGCTATTTCACCCAGTATAGGCCTCTTTCTAAGAAGAGGGATAGCTACATGTGAGCTCAGGCATAACTGCCATCTTTGAGATGCCTGCACTACTTGTGGTGTTGGGATGGGGCTGAGAGGCATGCCTTTGTGCTCAGGCTGTCCACACGCCCTCCTTGTGAGACCACCATTGTCTATTTGAAAGGCAACTGGAGCACAATCATCTTTCAAAAAAAAAAAAACAGTCTAAACTAAGTTCTTATTTGTCTACTTATTTATTAAACTAATTATATCCTGCCTTATATCCAAGGATCTCAGGGTGACATAGAATAAAATAAATTTAGGACAAGAGATAACAGTAAGTTTAAAAGACTAAAAATGTATTAAATCCTTTATCACTTGAAATCAGACAATTTAAACCCAATTAAAACCATTTAAAATATCACTGACCATGGCATATGTGCAAATTGAATAAAATGCCTAAAAAATAAAGCACCATTAGATGGCAGAGCAGAAGCCTTGAAGCTGCCCATCTATAGCACTTGGAGAAGAGACCAAGCAAGCGCATAAATCCATCACCATCTTCATCACTCCATTGAGATGAATTTCTATTTAAATTACAGAAATTATTTCCAGATTTGCACTTAGATTTATATTTAAACCTATGCAAATCTTTTAGGAATCCCAAGTCCTCATCTGTCCTCCTCTATTGATTATATGTTTCCTCTTCCTTTCTCCTCCTATAATGAGACTACTCTACATGCATCAACTTTCATACATTAGCCCTGCAGCACAATGTGAGCCCACTATTTTAAGGAATCTTTGCTAATTGAAATTCTGATGTCAGAAATGGAAACTGGGACCTCCTACCTACCAACCAGGTGTCTTCCCCCAAAGTCTAGATGCTGAATCTTAATTTCTCTTTGATAAGAAAGGTACAGATGTCAAAAGTGATTAGCATAAAGGTACTGAAAAGCAACTTGCCAAGTCTAAAGCATCACACAGTTGTTCATTATAATGGTAACTGATGCTGCTGCTGTTGCTGGCTGAAAACCTGTTTGGGGTTTTATGGTAGTGGCAGAGCACAGCAAGAATGAGAGAAGGTAGGCAAAATCTGCTGGCTTTGAGCAGAATATTTGTCCAATGCCTTCTTTCCTGCATAGCACCACCACCGATGGCCTTTTTCCTCCTTCTGCTGCTTCCTCTACTGTAGTAAGTCACATCAGCATAATGCCCCTATAGGATTTTGGCCAGCAACAGGAATTACACTGTTATTAAATCATATGTCTACTTCTCTTCTTCTGTTTCCAGTATTAGTGATGGGCACTCCATGATTTTTAGCCCTAGATCTTTGCACACTGTTGACGCAGGGAAATAGCATGTACTTGTTGCAGAAAGTAGATGTTGACAATTTAGATGAAGCTGGAAAACATCCATCAATACATTTGCAAAAAACATGCTGGGGCAGGCATAGTCCTAAGCTGCATTTGTGTTAAAAGTTTGTAGTGCTTGCTGCTTATGATCATTATGTTTCCAATTTCAAATTGCTAAAATAACTTTAACAATAAACAATGGGACTATTATGCCTGTTGAAAGATATCTCCTGTACTTTTTTCTAAATTCTCATGCAAGGCTGATTAGCAAAGATGTGTCTCTGTGGAGTCGTTTGGCATCAGTAGTTTGAAGCATCTGCTTTTCATTGGAAGCTTTGCTGTTATACTTGGGTGGAGTCCCTGGCCATCAGTGCTGTGTTGCTATGTCTGGGTCAAGTCCTTTGGCATCAGTGGTTAAAAGCATTTGTTTTTCATTGGAATCTTTCCTGTTATATTTTAGGTGGAGCCCCTGGCTATCAGTGGTTTAAAAGCATCTATTTATTACTGGAAACATACTGTGCTATTATACCTGGACAAAACACTTTTCAGAATCAGTAACTCAAGAGCATCTTTTTATCAATGAAAGTTCATGGACAGTTGTGAATAGGTTGGAGAATCTGGTGCACCAGATTTTCTACAGGACTTCTCCAAAGTTTTGCTTACAGTGCTTGTTGAAGTTGATTAGTTCCTGTCTGTATCATTTTTCCTATTCTTGGTATTGTCTTTGTAAGGCCATTTCCACACTAGACTTTTATAGTGCTATTATTCTACTTTCAGCATCCTATGGAATCCTGGGGTTTGCAGTTTAGGGAAGGGCCTCAAAGGCCCCTCCCTAAACTGCAAACCCCAGGATTCCATAGGATGTTGGGAGTAATACTATAACAGTCTAGTGCAGAAATGGCCTAAATTTCTGTATTGTCTGTTCAGCATCTATATATATTTATTTCTGTATATCATTCATTTGTATACTATCACTTTGTATTTGTTAATATTGGAGTAAAATTATTTTATATTCAGTTCTATATTTATTAGTACACAGGCTTTTCCAATTCTAGCAGGTGCCAGAGTCCCAGTATCCTGACAAAAGCCACCACTGATACTTGTCTCAGAAGTTCATTTTGGACTGTTAAGTCTTCAAACTTCCATTTTACTTTTTCTTAAAGGCAGAATGATATTTCCTTGGGTGCTTTGAAATATTGTGGAAAGTAAAATAGCATCTTTCAACCATTGGTGGAGTACTACTTTTGTTACAAACTTTAGGCCAGCCTGAGGAGGCCATCAATAGGTGTCATCTCTTGGCACACTCTCAGACGTGGGGCTGCCCTGGTCATAGAGGCCCATTGGGTGAGGAGCTACTAATAAAGGCCTAGATTAAATTTAGAGTGAACATTATTGACTATCAACTTTCAGAGCACTTCCATTTGTGGCTGAATTTACTCAAAGACCACAATTTGACAGAAGAACACATACAGAAACCAATTGCAATCAACATGCTAATCCACAGATAATTCTGTATTGGATTATGGCTCACATGTTCACAGACAAATACATACATAGAAGTAACATTACTGGAATAAGTCATATATGACATGGGAACTTGTGTGTTATATGTTGGACAGGATTTATGATCTTTTAGGAACTTCTGTAGCTTCCCTTAGGACAGCTGGGGATCCACAGAAGTTACCGTGCCTTCTCTCTCTCTCTCTCTCTTTCTGTAGCTGCTGCTGCCTATCTCTATACAGACTTAGCATCAGCTATCATGTTCCTTATTGCTGCTAGATATATAATTTCTTTAGTGTTTTTAGGCCTTCAGACCAGGAAGGGAGCAAAGAGATGGAGCAAATAATTTGTTCCTAGTCCTTCCAAGAGTCTGATGTCATCATACCTCCTTATGAACGGGTTGGCAAAACCAGATCTTGGGAATGGCGGTCCCAATACACTATAAGGTATTAATTGCATATGAGGAAGAAGAATGCTGTTACATTGAGACTAAGGGAGAGAGGAGAAGGTCATCAAAGTGTTGTAACTCTATGCTAATTTGTATTACAGGAGTGGTATGAAATGAGTACAGACCCCTACCTTTTTTACAGAACTACTCAGAAAGTTCCTAGGATGACAGTAAGTTTAATTCCAGGTCTACGTATTCTGGAAAAAAATATCCTTCAAGTGACAAATGATTACAGACCTGCAGCCAATATGCCAGATTTGAGAATTTCTTTATCATCTATAAATTGAATGATGGTTGTACAACATGATACTGGACTGACCATTAGTTACCTGACCTTCAGTTATTGATAAATAACAATCAGTTCTGTTCATATGTGATACACCAAAATGGGCTGAGTTAAACACCTGTGTCGAAGCTCTCATAGTAATGTGCTAGAACACTGTCACCTTGTGGTTGCTTTAAGACATTATTAAATTCAACAAGAAAAGACTCTGTTGTATGTGCCAAAGAAGTTTAACCATTTCAGCACTTCAGAGATCCCTCACATGCCTTGAATCCTTCCACATTCAAAACAGCAGTGTATTTTTTTATTTCTAGCGAAAGAAATACCTTCTTAATTCAGCAAGAAAACACCAATTCACACTTTTTAAGGCTTTTGAAGGGTTGAAAGACTTCCAGTTTTGCAGACAATCTGCAAACATTGGTGTCATAAAAGAAAATATGATGGGAACAGATAGGTGAATCAAATTTAGCAAATGAATAAAAGTAATTGAAAAAGAGACACATTGGACCTTTTAAATCTTCTTATTGCCCATTGAGTCAATTTCACAAGCAATACTGAGACCTTCTCCCACTAGAAGTCTTCAATATAGCCCTAAAGGATTATGCTGGAAGAAAGTTTACATATTTTGGTATTTTTTTCTCCTTCTTAGTAGTGGCTCACATTAAAGGAGACACTATACTGTGGAGAGTGGAAAGTTAATGGATGTTAATTAACCACCAATTGAGAAAGGACATATTTACTGTAATTTAACAGCTCTGAAAGTAGATATAAAACCATTGTACACATGTTTAAATCTTATTAATATATTTGCGGTCTTCTGGCAGCTTGGGTTAATTTTCAGGACTCCCCCCCTCTGTAAATTCCAACAGAACACATTTAGTTGCAAAAGTTATTGCACATTAATTAAACATTTGTTCATTACAGAAAACAAATAGACTGGTGTTAAATTACCAGTTCAGTCAATAGCGATTTCAGGTATGGCAGTTAAGGGATTGTTTTGGATTCTAAGATAAGCACAGATCTATCACCCTTTGTACATGGATTTGCACCTATGCCAAAAGAATCCAGATTGTTGTTATATGGGTGTGCTGTTGTCCTACACTGTTTGAAAATATGTGTTACCAAATTAATAGATGAGAGATAACTGTAGTACAGGAATAGGATCAGTTCATTGTGTTTAGCTGTAGCTGATGGCAAAAGAATTATTATTATTATTATTATTATTAGTAGTAGTAGTAGTAGTAGTATTTTAAATGAGCAGTTTTCAAATGCTACTGATAGAACTGGAAAGTATAGATTATGACACTTTATGGACGGGGAAAAAGAATTTGGTGAGTTCTGTAAGATCTGAAAGATGGCACAAGAGATGTACCAAAGCTCTGATGACCTCACTTGATCTCTTTACATTTGTATGGTTTAGTGCCACTATGTGCTTTTGTTTTTCTTCTCCTGTGTTGCCAATTTTTCTGCCTCTGTCATTTTGACTTAGCAAACATTTCCTGCCCATTCAAACCTCCTGAGGTAGGCTGTAAGGTTTGGAGATAAAACACTGATTGTATGCATTTTCTATTGCCTACTATAACATTTGTGCTTTGTTTCAGTTTTGATAGATTAATATAAGAAATAAAATAAATCCATCTAAATAACAACAACAAAAACAAGTTTGTATTATTTGGAGGGGCTTCTGAAGTAGCACCATAAAGACACAACTTCGGATGGCATCTTCAATATTAGATTGGCGGGGAGGGGGGTAGTTTGTCCTTTTGAGCAGGTTATATGGAAAATTTTTGTTCAAGACTTTATTCTGTCATATTTTGAAGTAATTGCCACTATATGCCATGGGATTTACCCCAAGCAATTGTGTTTGTGGCCTTAGTTTTTCATATTAACATTGACAACTTTCTTGAACAAAATCTAGAAAATGAATGGAGAGGGGGAAAAAACCTGGTGGCATCTTCATTACTCTCTCTCTCTCGCTCTCTCTTTCCTCCCTCTCTCTGAGAGAACTGAGTTCCTTTGTCCAAAATCTAGATAACAATCCCTAGTAGAATGAATATTAATTTTGGACTGAAACAATTATTATTCTGAAGTGTCTATTTACAATTACTACTAGTCTTTTTTGGTCATAATTTGTGACATTTCCTAGAAGACAGGACCCTTTGATAAAGAAACGATATACTTTTAATAGAATGTGAAGATATGCCAGTATAGTTACAGTGGATCTGGCATGTGCACATGTGATTTCAAAAGGGGTCCCATGGCCCTGAGATCACATAGTTGATTTGCTTTCCATCCACCAGAGGCCCATTCACACTAAAGGATTATAGAGCTATTATTCCACTTTATCTGTCATTGTTCCTTCCTATGGAATCCTGAGGTTTGCTGTCTGGCACTGGAGGCTCTGGAGGCTGGATGAGTTTGCAGTCTGGCACTGGAAGCTCATCTCTGGATGAGAATTATAAATGTCCCTCCCTAAACTGCAACTCCAAGGATTCAACAGGATGGAACCATGATAGTTACAAAATCATAGTGCTACAATTCTCTAGTGTGAATGGGTCCCAAGTCAAAACTGCCAGAGATAGGACTGTATGTGTCTGTGCAGAATGATTCTATATACTAGAAACCACACTTGTGCAACTTCTGAAAAAGTGCAAATGCTAGAACAATAATTATTATGTTAGGGTCATGCTCCATAAGTACCAGGGTCATGGATTCAATTTGCCTACTTATACTGTCTTCAGCTGTAGCAGGGGTAAAATCTTCGTGCAGTTTCTATACTCTTTGTCATGGTGACTGAAGTGATTGTTATAAGTTACATGGTGCATTACCTCACAATCTGTACCAGAAAACTGAGCTTTCTTCTATATATAAAAGAGTAAGTCAGTAAACACAGTGATAATGCTGCACAAAGCAAACCCATTGAAATGAATTATTAGTCACAGAGAGTCAGTAAGGCATAGTTGTTTGAGTGTTGGACCTGGATGCTGGGAGATCAGGAATCAAATCCCCACTTGGCCATAGAGACTCCTGGTTGATGTTAGGTAACAGAAACACCAAGTATTGGAGTCAGCTTGAAAACACATAAAAGCAACATTAGAAACAGTTAACTTAAATCCTATTTATTTCCATGGGTACATTCTAGTTTTTTAAAATTAATTTTTATATATCTAGCAGTCACCATTACATTGACAAACTTTACAAACCTTTACAAACTTTTTACAAACTTTTCCATAAAACAGAAAAATAACTAATTCTTCCACATTCACTTGGTCCATTCCAGGCTTGACTATTCCTGGATTTAGCTAATAGTCTTTTCTCTCAAAGACTGCTTATATAGTGTGTACATGTACGTGTGTGTGTTTGTAAAATACTTTTTTTTAAAAAAAGTGTCTAGTTTCTATTTAGTTCTTTTAGGTATGCTTTTAAAAGGTCATATTGAGACAATTTAATGTCCTGGTAACCATCAAAATCTAAAAGGGATAGGCCAAATGTATCTTTCTTGTTTTATTCATTTATTTGTTATTCAACTGGCAAAACAACTCAAAGCAATAAATTAAAGACCAAGACAATTGTACAATTAATGTCAGTTGGGTCTATGATTGGATGCCCTCCTCTGGAACAGATCCAACCATCCTTTTCTATCTTTCTTTTTATGTGTGTGTGTAACCAACATTTCTTCAGTCTTTGTAACTCTACTTCATGTTTTCCTTATTTCTTGATTGTGCAACCCTCCATTATAAAATAATCCTGTAGTATAGTTTTCAAACCGTCCCAAAGGAGCACCAGAAACAAACTAAACTAACAGCTATAAATTAAATGCTTGTGGAAGAAGGAAGGATTTGGGCTGGCATAGAAAAATATATAATGAATAAATCAGGTAGATTGGAAGAGGGAACAGTACAGAGATAACCGCCCCCTGTACTATTGTGTGTGGAGGTATTTAGATAAGAGCATTTTAAGATGATCCAAACAATCCAGCAGTAATGTCCTTAGGAATGCTTTTTTCTGCATGAATCCCACTCTACCCAACATTTTTTTAAAAAACAAGATGAAGTTGGGAATCTCTTCTTTCTTGGGTGAAACATCTGAAGAGTTTCAAGAGAAAAATGAGTATTTTGGAATGATCAGTGAAATTTCCTTCTTTTCCAGTTGTGGGAACTTACTGCTTTTCATAATTATTGCCCACAATACTTTCTTTATACAAACCCAACTATGTAATAACTCTCCTTTTATGTAATGATTCTTCACTATCATCCATTACAAGCATCATCTCTTCCCATTTATCAGGGCCAAACTAGATGAGATGTCAACTAGGCAGCTGGTGCTGAAAATGGTTTGCCCTTTTACTCTATCATGTTTAATTGAAGTTACTAAAAGTTATGATAGAGTTCTGTATTTCTCTGTCTCCCACCATCAGAACCCAAGGGTGTAGAGCAGTGCTACTCAAAGTGACAGTCCTTGATCTGGTGCCGATCCCCAAGGCACTGGCTGCTGGTTTCTGGAAAGTTTACTGGAAAGAAAGAAACAACTGTAGCTAATGGAAACAGATATGGTACTGGACTCTGTGATGCTGAGGGAAAAAATTGCCAGTCCACTACACCAGATAGCTTGAGATGGACTGATGGGGTGAGGAACAAGAAACATTGCAATGTCATGATATGAAGAACATTCCACTAGACATAATGGACGATCAGGGAGCTACTTATTTGTATGATTCTAGTAACAGAGGATTTCCTTTCATGACTAGTTCAGCTCTTAACCACAGAACTTTATATTTTCTTCTACAAGAATGGTTTACAGATTTTCCCATTTTAACCTAATAGAATTGGGATTGTTGAAGGCTAATGTCAGGCAAAACATGTCTATCATTTTATTTTGATAATTTATGTAAAAAATATTGTGCCAAATGGTCTCACATTTTGACAGGCTTTCCTAGATGTTGTTCAGCATTATTAGTGGAAGGAATCTCTAATAACTAATGAGTATGCAATTGTCTAAAAATATACTAAGTTAATCAGGCCATTTCTGCTGTACACTGTAATAGTGCTGTTATCCCACTTTCAATATCCTGTGGAATTCTGGGGTTTGTCGTTTACTAAGGTCAAGAAGCTCTCTGGCTGAGAATTTCTAAATGCCCTCCCTAAACTGCAAACCCCAGGATTTCATAAGCTGTTGAAAGTGGAATAATAGCACTATAACAGTGTAGTGTGGAAATCGCCTTAATGTCCTAGTTTCCAAAGGTTAGATCAAGAGAGAAGGACAGGGATAATCTGTGTTTAGTACAAGGTAACTATCTGAGTAAAGCAGAAGAACATGCTGCCTCTTCAGGTTTTGCGAAAAATAATAATAAAAAATGAGAAATATTAGAGATAAGAATTTCAGTTTATAGTAAGGACAATAAAAGTCATTCTGTTCTCTGAATCATTTTAATAGCTGTTTGTTGTTGTTATGCAACTTCAAGTTGTTTCTGACTTATGGCGACCCTATCATGGGATTTTCATCACTAGATTTGTTCAGAGGGGGAGGTTGCCTTTGCCTCTCTCTAAGGCTGAAAGATTGTGACTTGCCTAAGGTCACCTAGTGGGTTTCCATGGCTGACTGGGGATTCGGACTGTAGTCTCCAGAGTTGTAATGCAATGCTGAAACTGTTACACCACCTTGGCTCTCTTCTGTATTGGATCACAATAACAGTTTGTTCAGGTATGTCCTACTTCTAGTGCTGGGCAGAGTCAGCTACTTAAGAAACTAATGGCACAATTCTGTATTTTCCTATTCAGAAATAAGTTCCCTTAGTTCCTTGCACTTATTGCCAGGTAACTGGAAATAGGACTGCAGCCTAATAATATGGAATGCAAAGCCAATACTCTAATTTCAACCCCTGGCAGTTTAAGACAATCGGCACACCTGATAATCCCACAATAGATGAAGATGATCCTTAAATACACAGGCAGTCCATTCTCTTGCACTATACCTCCCTATACCTCCCTGTATAGACATCTGTACAGATGGTCTATGCTCTTTCTGTCTCTTCATGCTGTAATTACCCATTAAAAGAGATGAAAGCAGAGATTTTAATGTGCAATTTCAAGAGTGAAAAATCATGCCCATATTAAAAACCAGAGCTTGAAAAGTTGCTTTTGGAATATAGCTTCCAGAATCCCCCAACCAGTATGGCTAGTAGACTTGTATGAGTTGCAGTCTAAATATAACTTTTCCAAGCCCTGTTAAAACAATGTTTATTACTTTTAGTGAGTACCCCCACTGGTCATTTTCCCCAATGCTCAATGGTTATCAGTTTTTGGTCCTTGACAAATTTTTGATTTTAACCTCCAAAAGCATCAGCCAGCATTGTCAATGGCTAGGTAACCTGGGAACCAAAGTCCAAAAGTCTTGGAGTACCAAACTTATCTAGACTTACTTATCTAGAAGACAAATTAACTGCAAGTTTCCCCTTTCTTTACTGTGGAACATTAGCAAAAACAAGCAAATAAACAAAGTAAAACAACTTCTAGACTCTCATTCTCTATTATCTCTCTTAAAAAAAGAAAAGAAAAAAGCAGACAGATCTTATTACCTTTAGATTTTCTAAAGTAGAACAGCTTTTATATTCATAGGGTAGAACATCTTTAAATTCATAGTATTGTTTTTGCTTCTTTATGAAGTTTTCCCCACTACCCATTTAAAGATGAGCAGCTGATGCAGCACACAAAAGACTCATGAGGAGTTTAATTCACTATAGATCTTTATAGCGGCATTATGATACCATTTTCATTTCATATATCCATACTTTATTGGCCTTAATAATAACCTTTGATTGTTTGTTTGCCTTTGGTAGTGCTTACAGCGGGCTCCCTACACCAGCTTCAAGACCTCTGCGATTAATTCAAGCACAGAGAACACTGTCTGTTGGAGTTGTTCAGTCTTTCCTCTTGGAAGCAAGAGGCCACAAAAACTGCCAAAACCAAATAACACTGAGGACCCAGAACCATCACTTGCACAACACCCTTTTCTTAAAACAGGACCAACAGTGACATAATTCATGCAGCCATAAAATGGAACACAATGCATTGGCAGATATTTCATATTTTCCGTCAAAGCTTGGCACATATTCAGGCAGCATCGTAGTAAGAAGCAAAAACAGTCATGTACTGAAATTTACTTGTAAAGATCAAGGAGAGATGGAAAGACCTCTAGCTGTAAAAGAAAGGGAATGGAATGTGCACACTCTTGTTCCCTATAAAGTTAGGAACTAGGACTATAATGACTAGCTGCCCTTTTCTTGGAAGTTATGGAGGAATTTTGTTATGATTAGGATGCTCTTATCACCAGAATAAATGACCAGGATTGGCAAGTGACAAGTTCTTTTGAAAGAGATTCAATATGTATTAATGAAAAGATTTGAAGAGGATGCCTAACAAGGAATCTCACTTGGAAGGTATCTTTTGGAAGTAAAGATCTTGGGCCCTTACGCCCTATACACTCATACACTAAGGTTCTACTCTAACTGCCATAGCTGCATCTTTTGAAATCTGCATCTTTTGAAATTGCTGGAATTGACCAGTATCTCATTACTCCTGCAATGAGAAAAAAAAAAAAACTTTAGCGAGGATGAGACCCCTGCATTCACTCACAGAGGTAGTCCTGTTGCTCTTTATGGTGGCCACTAATTCACTGCCATAAAAGAAGAACTCATAACTGATAATGAGGACAAAATTTGCATATGCTAATTCAGATGCACAGATGAACATTAATAGAAACCATTCCTATAATTAAAAAGAAACATATATCACCATGTTTTAGAGAAAGCCGCAACCAGGTGTTTGGTGTTCTTTCTGAGTCTGCTGTCCAAGTGCTAATTTTTCATGCACATTTAAGGCTCTTCTTTCTTTCATTCCTTTAGTCTTAAATTGCATTTGGGCTGGGCTCCAAGCCTCTTTCTCTGAATGTTTTAAAAAGAGGCCAGAGGATGCTATAGGATGGAGATCTTGCATTAAGCAGTGCGCTGGACTCAATGGCCCATGAGGCTCCCTCCAGCAATATGATTCTGCAATTTTATGCTTCTTTGGACAGTTATTGAAACACAGGACTGCCCTGTTGTGGCCCTCCTACTGCTTCTTATTATGGTATAGGTGATTCCAGGAACTTCACACAGTGAAAACAACAGTGACTGGAGATGGTAAACATGATAATTCACCTTGTCTTCCACTTCACCTTTCTCTCATGGGATAGATAGTTTTGATGGACTGGAGTGTGGTTGTGTCCTTGCAAGTGAAGCAGTAAGATGATGGCAGTTCTCCTTGCTGCTTGCTAGTTCTTGCTGCTTGCTACTTCATGCCATTCAGCATGATTTTGAGCCCAGGATCCAATACAATCTCTTTCACACCAACTCTTTCGTCTTAGTTTTCAATTCTATATGTTTAATCCTACTTCAACGTCCGTGGCTCCATCCATGGCTCCATCTTATCTTGGAATGTATCATTTATCATTTTATCATTTATCATTTTGTGAAAGATTTAGAATTCTCTGCCAGAGAACAGTAGTGACCCCCAAACTACAAATTCAAGGATACTCTAGGATGGAACCATGGCAGTTTAACTGGGATCAAACTCCTGTAATTGAGAAGACCTATGTGGGGGTTGTAAACAACTATGAATCTATTTTCCAGGTTTCATATATTTTTAAAGAAATGGTGGGAAGAAAAGCAAAAAGGGAAAGGGGAAGCTGTGGTAGGAAAGTGACAAGCTGTGGAGGAAAACAGACATACTACAAGAAGTAAGGAGGATGAGAAAGATGGGGTACTGAAGGAAAGGCCTAATCTAAGGCACTTGTTTGATACAATGAACATCTTTATGTATAAAGTAAGGTTTTGAATGGCTCTTCTAGCCACAATCCTGTTTCTTTTTTAATGAATCTGCTTAATCCAATATAACAACTCCACTTGAATCATCCTTGCAAATCAACAATGTCAAAGTAATTTTAATGATATTAGAAAGAGGTAGCTGGACAAATGTAAACCTTTCAGGCTGAGTAAGCTTTGACCATTTTCACAAATGGATACTAAGAATGTATTTTTGTCTCTAATGTAGGCCTCAGCTTTTGTTCCCTTTCCTTTCTTTCCTTTTTCGTTCATCTTTAGAATATGGGTGATGAGGCATATAATTGAGGAAAACAGCCATATTTTTAAAAGTTAAATTATAGCTCTACAAGATGCAGCTTTTTAATTCAAATTATCTGTTGGATATGTGTCATTTTCTCTCTCTGGTGAAAAGATGCACTTTAGCGGTGTGCATTCACCGCCTGCCACTTTTTAACTCAGAGAACATGTGAAGTATATCCTTTGTAAGGTCAGTTGTCCCTTCAGATCTAGTGCTGCTTATGGCTTGCCATGACCTGTATGCACTTGTGTGCTGTCTGTGTCCATCAGTGTAGCATTCATTAATTGAAAAGTCAGTTCTATCAAGCTTTGCCTCATACCCCAGCTGAAGAAAAAGGGGAGAAAGTAAGCACAGCCACCATCAGCTTTCCTTAGAAACCAGCTCCAATGGACATTGTCTCTTTCCTACCACCTTGGAACAGATATTCCACCAGAAAAGAAAGAAGGAAAGGAGGGTCACCATTTACTCATCCAAGATTAATATTGACAACATAATTTATACTCCTGTAGCTGTTCTTAATGTGATTCTATTTTAAGAATCATTTGTAAGCTGCTTTGAGTACCTTTGGGGCATAGAAAGCAGTGTATGTATGTGTATTATGTATATTGTAAATACACAAATAGCCCTGCTTTCTGATATTCTCTGAACCTTTTCTAATGTGAAATGATTGTTATGGACAGCAGTATGGAATTCATAAGGAAAAGGCCAACAGGAACAGGTATTTAAAATATTAAAAATTTTCCAGAAGATTTCTGTTCTGATTCTTCCACTCTTCATCAACTTCTTGCCTTCAAGAAATGCCTCCATCTTATGGTCATGTAGTGGCAAAATTGTAGTTTTTTTTTTTAACCTTAAGAACCAGCTTATCGACTATTACTCAGAGAGCACTAGAAATACACAGATATAACAATGAGTGGAATAATCAGTGACAAATGAGATGGATTGGTGGATAAAGTCAGAAAGAGGATAGGGGAAAAATGGCACCTGTAATTGGATTAATAACTACCAATGAGTGAATGGAATAGACCAGTGGGTTAATGGGTGAAGAATGTTCTCTAAGAAAGTCAGATGAAGAAGTGAGACCTTTAGATGTTAATGGTATAAGAGACAGAGAGAAAAATGTGATGTAAAGGGCTACTGGCCATGGATGTTGTTAGAGAGGACAGTCAGTGGTATTAAGTCCTTTTTGTTAAAAGACATTATTTAATTATCCTTTGTCAAATGGCTACTGGTTCTGGATTATAAGTTCCAGAAATGAAGTAAATTTACTATTTTCCTTATTTTGTTTTGATTTGAGTAGATTGTGAAGTTCTAGCTCTTGTCCCATGACTTTGAATTGCATACTTTGATGAATGAAAAAGGGCAATACTCTTGCTTTCTGTATACCAGTAGATGCTTATACCAAGCTATGTGTGAACTATTAGGGGACTCCATGGGTAGTCTGAATGACTTACCCATTGACATCTAAGAGTCAGAACCTTTCAGGACATTGCTAGAACACTGCAATGAGATAGAACGATGGTTTTGGACCATGGTGCTTCTTAGAGCAGTAAAATGCATGAGTTTATCTCCAAAACTTAAAAGTGATCTACCAACATGAATAAGTTTAGTATGAGATGGGTATAAATCAGATGTAACATTCAAAAAATATCTGAAACATTTCTAAGAGGACTTTTTTCTTGTTCCCACTGGAATCCATTATTGACCACAGTAGCTTTTCTAAACTTTGAGAAGCTTGGGCAACAATTTGCCTTATAACTATTTATACAACTAGGTTGTGCAGACTGCCAATGGTGACCAGACCTTTTGTCATCTTGATCACCCTTTTTGGAACATGTTCTAAGGTGTCAATATTGTTCTTGAATTTTGGATCCCGAAAATTAACACAGTATGCCAGGTGAGGTCTGACCAGAGCAGAATGGAGTGACACTATTACTTCCTTCACACATATGGATTACTACTGATGGTAATCCATGTGGTAATCCATGTGGATTACTACTGGTGCAGTCTAGAACTGGATTGGCTATTTTGGCAACCATATCACACAGATGATTTAGCTTCTGGTCTACTTGATCCTTTGATCCTTCTTTATGTATTGCAATCAAGCCTGTTTTTACCCATCCTATAGTTGTGCATTTCACTGTTTTCTACTTAAATATAGTATCATACATTTATCTCAGTTGAAATTAATTTTGTTAGTATAAGTCTACATCTCCAGTCTGTTAAGGTCCTTTTGAATCCTGATCCTCTCTTCTGGGTTATTAGCTACCCCTCCTAATTTGGTATCAGATGTTTCCATAGACTTCCAAGATCTTTTTCCTTTCTATTTTGTGTTACCCATCCTAATGCAAATACTCTAACACTATGCTTTAAGCTTCCTAGACAAAAGAGGTCTCTTTGCTTCCACATATCTGAAATTCTGCCTTTCGGTGTCTGCCTTAATTTCCTTAACACTTCCAACAACTGTAGGAAGCACAGAGCAAAGTGTGATGTTTGCAGAAGTCGAGTGGTGATAAATGCTAACACCTTGCTGGTCATCTGGGAATTCTCTTGCTTCAGTTCTGATTAACAGTTGAACTTGTACACTAATTATTTGTAATGTCCTGCATCATTTGGACAAGCTTCTTGTGTTCCCTGCTTTTTGGATTACATCTTGGGCCTATGGAGCAGAACCACACTCACTGGAACAGGCATACACTTGCTTGATAGAAGTCTATATTCTTTTTCAGCTGAGATATAAAACAGAAGCAATATAGGTTTTCTGTACCAGGAAAGTACAGGAAAATTTCTTTGACTTATTTTGGAGCAGCTTGCTCTTTGCGTATGGGAACTGGATAATATAGATGATAATTTAAGAAACAATTAAACAAAGGCAGTCGCAGGGTTCATAATCAACAGAAGACAAATGAGGGAACAGAACCTCTGAAACTGTAGTTATGGCCTTAATCTAAATCCAAACCAGGATACAAGATGGCATTGAATAAAGGCAGTTCTAGGCTGCTTCTCATACAGGAAACATAGATAATTTTATTTGAATCATCCATCCATCCATCCACCCAACATCCATGGTCTCACCAAGAATGTTCAAGATGATACTAATTTAAATGTGTTAAATGTATTTCAGTATATTTCACCAGAAATCATCTCATACATTGCTGAAGTTGTTTGCACATAAAACTACCATGAGCAGTGGGGAGTGCTGGCATATTCAATATAACATTCCTGAAATTAGTCACTAAACCTCAACTTCACTTTTATCACAGGACTGTGGTGTTAAATGAGTTAGACCAGGTTTGGGAATACATAGTTTTCTGAGTGTGGCTTTTGCTGTTAAGAGATCACAGGCAGTTGCAATCCAACAACATCAAGTGGTCTCCATTTTGACTTATCCCTGAGAGAAATCCACCTCATCTGTGTAATCCAAAGCTTGCCAGAGAAAGGAAAGGATACAAATACAATAGGCATTTTGTTTAAACAGCATGTCCCAACCATGGTACATCATCTCATCTATACAGAGAAGAAACAAAATTGGCTAGGAGCAAGAATGGCTGTTAACAGAAAATGTTCCTCTTATGCAACATGCTGTGCAAAATGTAACAGAGCACAAATGAGCTGCATGAAAGTTTGCAAGTCTACAACTATTAGAATTATTATTTGCTTCTACGATTTTGGGTGAGAACTTCTGAGATGACAACAAATGCTCATGATGCCTGAGGTTTTGTGAATCATTCTGGCTGTGTTCAAAGTTGGCAGTTTTCTAAACCTGGTCGATTTGCCTTTGGGATAGCTTCATATGGTCTAAGCACTTTTCAGTGCTTCAGGAACAATTTTCTGAGAAGATTATCTCAATGGCAACATCTTAGCATCAAAGGAAAGCCTTTGCCTATACATTATTTATAAGTGTTGATCTCTAGAAGCATACCACATGGACATATTGCTGCCTGAAGGAAAAAAACAAGACGGCACCCACCCTTCATTCCATATAAAGAAAGTGACTAAACTGGAAGTTGAAACTCATTTTAGCATTGATAGCATTGTACCCTTCCTCCACCCGCTAGGACTTGCTGCCTGAGGCAGTTGCATCACATTTTGATTTGTGGTATGGCTCACCCTTATCCCACGAATGAAGCATATTTGCTTTTTTTTACATACAAATATTTGTTATCTGGATAATTGTAGCTGATGCATTAGTGACTGACAATGGGGATGCCTCTACAGATCTTTTTAACAGTTGAACTCAAGTGGCACTGAAATCTAGTAATTTTAATTCTCATCCAGAGGATTGGGACATTTTGGTCTTCTGGAGCTGCAGAAATCACACAGCATTCAGACAGCATTAGGCCTAGAAGGTAGGCACTTGACAACATTGTCACTGAAAGAATTCTTAACGATGTCACCAAATTTCAGGTGCTCACAATGTAATTTTTTTAACGGACAAAAAAGCAGCTGGGAGAACAAAAATTCTCAACACAACAACTGTATATTTTTCTATTGGGATTCCCCTCCCCCTCCCCCCAAAAAGAAAGTCTGACCCTGTTTTTTCTGGGACCTGTGATACTGAGAAGTAGAAATGATATGGTCCAATGATATGGTAATTTGGCCAAATTCAGGGGAAATCAAGAATTTCTTCTGCAGGGCGCAAAGGCATAGGAAAATACATGGGTCAAGAAATACCGAAGGATAAAAGAGATGTTACTTTTCTTTTTTCTCACCTATGTTTATTTCACTGTCATTCTGTCTTGTGTATTCTGGCTCTGGGTATTTGGGTAGAACACAACATTTTACATATTCAAAGCCATCTTCAGAACACCAGCTACTCCTATTCAGACATGTCTGCCTCCTTATATCTCTTAGTACAAACAATCTCTTTCTCTCTCTCTCTTTTTTAAAGATATAATGAATGGTACAAGATGTGCTGGACCATTAGATCAGAATTATGCATCCCAGTGTCAGTCTCTGCCTGTATCTGAATAAATATCTATTTCGAAAGGACACTGTTACTTCTGCAGTAGGACAGCAGATAAGAAGACCATAAGATGGTGAACCACATGTGCAGATTTGCTTGTCGGCATCCAAGTGACACGTTCTAATTGCCTGTAGACTAGTTGAGCTCTCATTGTGGAATATTCCCTGCAGGAGAAACTATTTGGCTACTATTTGGACAGAAAATTTTCTCATGCTAACATTAACCTCAGATCTTCCTGCAAATAATTAACAGCAGTTACTTTTCTTTAGAGTTTTGGTTGCAGAAATTGTGGTATTTATATTTATGTTTTTTACAAAAAAGGGGGGAGGTCTAGCACTACTGAAAAGAAAGGTTTTAGCTCATGCGAACAAAAGTGTTCTGTTTCTAGCTGTTGGATAATCTGACATACCATTGATTATGCACCCACAATCATGTGAGCATGGGGCATTTTTATATTGCAATACACTGGAATTCCCATGGAGTCAGAAAATACACCAGGACTCACACAATGCAAGATTATTATTATTTTTTTAAAAAAATATTTCTGTATGAGACTTAATATTCTATCCTGTTACAGCTAAAGAAGACTTATTTGCTGAGATGTGTATGTCTATTCTGACAATGCTATATGGTTTTATGGTTGTACTCACAGCCCATGGCTTTATATCAGTTCAAAGACTGCAGTCCCTGTTGCTATCTAGGCTTTTTGTTTTAATCTTTCTGTACTAGTCAATGTGCAGACATTTGGAAGAATAATTAACTGAAGAAAAAAATGATGGAAGATTCCTTTCCTCCTTAAAAAAAAAATTCTAGGAGACATCTAAAATTCCTCAATTAAGCAGTCAAAGAAGAGACTGATGATTACAATCCAGCACCTAAAACTGAGAAATCCAGTGATTTCACAAGGTTCATGACAATTTTGACAGCATCCAGGCAGAGAAGAGGTCCTTCTGAGTTTCCTTTGGGAATTCTGCTGTCAACAAGAATGCATTCACTATTTTTTCTCTGTCCAGTTTAAAATGCTTTCCCCAGAGAGGCTTGTTTGCAGCTGCAAAGACAGGGGTGGAATGGGAAGGTGCAGTGTCTCTCAGAGACTTGCACATCATTAGCATCTCAAGATGTGCCACTTGCTTTATTTTTGCCATTTCCACAAGCTGCAAAAGGTCAGGCCTTAAAGAGTTTCCCTCTGGTGCCAATAAATAAATTCAGAAACACTACCTTCATATATTTTTTCTTTCTCTTCTGAAAGTGTCAGAGGTGGTGGTCTAGTACTGTTCTAACTCAAAGAAGATTATTAATGTCCGTGAGTTTGGGGCAACAATGCCACTTGGATTGCTCCACAGAAAATATTCAGCATCTGATAACCATTAAAAAGAGACAGAAACAGAGAGAGAGAGAGAAAATGATCCAGGATAACTTGGAGCCAGTAGGGCATCTGAAGCACCTTTCCTTGGAATTTCTGAACTCTCTGGGTCTGATAGGCACCTCATGAATCTCCAGGTCTGGGTGCCTATTTTAGCCAGACTCTAGGCTAAAAACTTGCCAACATTGTGAAAACAATGAAATGTTTCAGAAAGAATCACATATGCCACAAAACTGCAAAACCATGAAGAGGAAAACAGAGTGAGGAAGTGGGGTGGGGATGAAGCGCCATGCTGATTGGAGAGGGGAGTTCAGGAGACTGGTCTCTAGCCAGGGTGTGGATCTGAGTGGTCAAACCCACCAGCCAATAGATGGTTTCTGATTGCAAGTCACCCCCTCTTTCCCAGAGCCTGGGAAACTGCACAGGCTTCTGGAAGAAGGAAAGTTCCATCACTGGGAGAAGATGGTGTTTGGCTCACTCTACTTCTTAGCAATCTACAGATGTCTTTTCATGGTAAATCAGGGAACACTTACTAGTACTTCTTTGGTGCCTTCAGCTGAAGAACAACATGGAAATGCTTGAGAAGCAAAAGTACTCCTACCAGGCTAAGTGAATGGAGTAGGGAAAGAACCTTCACCTGCTCAGTCTCTCTATATTAGAATGCTATCCAGGGCACACAAGCTACCAAAGTCTGCAGCCCTGCAAACCAAGTGGTCTTTTATCTATTGCACTTACAAAAGTTCAACCTAGTTCAACTAGAAGCCAGATTTCTACCACACTACTTAATACTCATGTACCAGGATAGGGCATTTTCATCCCCAAGAGCCACAATTTGTTGTAGAATTCTCTCAAAACTAGACTCTACAAGGTGGTCATTTGGTGAGATCATCACCTGAACAGCTAGTGATAATCCATCCAAATGTCAGCCAATTGCCATGTATTTTTTTTCTCAGCAAAAGCATACCCAAGAAGACAACTTCCAAGGAAGTTATTTTTAGTCCTAACCATGCCATTTTGGCATGAACCATTATGTAACAAAGTCAAAGTGACATGCTCTGGTTGTCAGTAAATTGGCCCCATTTAAAGGTAATTCTCATTGGTGTCAGGGAAATATAAAAATTATACATTATACACTGATTCTGACCTTAACCATAACCATAGCCCTCTACAGTAGAATTCTCATTGGAGTCAGAAAATACCTCTGTAAATGAAAGTTGAAGAAGATGGGGTTCTTCAAGAATTTGGTATTCCATCTGGTTGATCCAGTACTCAACCTCCATTGGCACCATGATACTTTCTTTTAAATGCTTTCCTGTTTTCCTTTAACTGATGCAAATGACTGAGTTCTGACCTATGCCATTAAACAAGATCACTGCATGGTTAAAAACTTTGTCACTGCTTCTCCTATTCCTCCTTTGTTAGTGCCTGCTTTATATTATTAATTACACATCCCCATCAGTCACTGGCTGTAATTTCAGCCCAGTCCCTCCTCCATCCCAATGATTCCCTTGCAGTTCATTAATGTCTCCGCTGTAACTGCTGTTGAGTTCCTCTGTGTTGCCAACCGAGATTTAATACCAAATGAGGTTACGAAATAATGACTTAATAGTGAATGTGTGGTAATTTATATATTGGAATTAAAGATTAAAACTTAATCTTAATTAAATCTTGGAAAAGTTCAGCAGAGCTGGCTGAATTATAAAAATAAAAAAGATATATTGATTATTTAAGAAATTGAAATCACATTTAATAAATATGGGAGTGAGCCATTAAGGGAATAGGAGATCAGAGAGAAAGTACTAAATGGTGATTAAAAGAAGATAAATATTTATTAAATGTTTGCTGTGATTTATTAAGCTGTGATGGGCTAAACAAATCTAATTTGATATCTGGATCATATCTCATTCTGGTACAGCCCTCATTAAATCTGAAGTCTTGGCTTTAAATGGGCATCATATGTTCCCTTCAGTTCTTAATCTCTTTGAAATATCAGTTTGATGCTGCTGAAGACATTGAAAGTCACAGAGACTGAAGCCTCCTGTGTATCAATGAGACAACACTGCTCTGCAGGTGGGGAAAAAACTTATTCTTCTTTTCCTATAACTTATTCATTGCCTGTTGGGCGAGGGGTTTCTTGTCACCCCCATTCAGCTGAACACATGGGAGATAGCAGAACCCATCCCATTAGTTTTCCACAGATGCTGCATAAATTCTAAGCAAATTCACTTAGGTAATCATTCAGTGCACTGCTACTAGTTTTTCCTAGCATGCTGGCTCCCCCACCTGCCCCCAAACTGCCCTTGCTTTTTTGCTTTTCTCTGAAAGATACTACCATGGAAAAAGTGAGTGGATGAGCATTCCATCCTCATCCGGAGATCTCCATGCCAGAACGCAGGGCTGTGGAGTTGGTGCCAAACCTTTGATTCAATCTCCTCCATTTTTCCACTGTCCAACTCTGACTCCTTGATAAATGGCAATTTTATATTAATCAGTTAAACATTTCATCACCACCAAGTGAATCGTAATCAGCAGTAGCAGCATCTCCACTTCTACTGCAACAGTCTAGGTGAGCAAGTCTCCCAACTTTTTGTCAACTCCTCTAGATGTCAACTCCTCTGAAAACAACTCCTGAACATCTCCTGGGTGGTCTGGATTGGCCACCAAGAGGCACATGATGTGGAAAAGGAGCAACTTCTGACTGTGGATGAATGAATGAAGTTGAGCGGGTGGTCAGGAAGAAGATGGTGGTTATTAGTGGCAAGTCCTTGATGTAATGAAAAAAATTCCAGCCCCCCACTAATGTTCATCAGGGCCTAACTCTGATCTCGATGGTTCTTATTGGAGGGCTTGGAGGCCCTGAGGAGCCAGTGTGCAAAATGTACCATTCATCTCTCTCTCACATGGCATTTTGCCTGTAAAGGTTGCTCACCCACTCAGTTATGGTCCTTTCTTGTTCTCATCCTTTCTTCTGTTTGCTCTTAACCCACATATAGTGAAGCAGCCTTAGCAACAGGTACTCTGCTCCTCTTAACTGAAATTTGTGTGGTTCATGCTGATTGAGTGTGATGGGAGAATAGTGACTATTGTTGGGCAATAATGGAAAAGTTGCCAAATTTTAAAAAATGTTTGGGATTTTAAAGGAATGGAATATATGCCCATTCACCACAGCAGAGGTGATGAAAATATTGCCTTCTCAATATTGTTGGGTTGCAACTCCTGCCATCCCTATCCAACAGCAGAGCCAATGGGGAGCGATGATAGGTGTTACAACAATTGGAAAGCCACACATCCCTCATCCCTGACAGAGAGTATCCCTTAGAAGAAGAGTACATCATAACTAAACCCCACGTTAAAATTACATTTCTAGCCCTCAGCTCAATTCTCTTACTAACCCAAAGTTCAGGCCACGTTATGGTCTAGTTTTATCATGCTTGAGTGCTGAATCTGAATTGATAATTCCCTCTCAGTTTGTCACTCCATGTAATTCCCCTTTACCATTACTCTTTCTAACTCATAATGATCAGATCAAACAAGTGGCCTTCTGTTTGTCTCCACTGAGTCTCATTCTCTATTCTTTGCCTATTATAATCTACCTTGTAGTGAGTTGGACAACCGATCCTTGTCCATTGTCAGTGATGCCTGGCAACAAGTCTATGATTTTGGGCAGGAGTCTTTCACAACACTTTACTCTGGAGATGAGTAGGACTGAACCTGAAATCTTTTGCATGCAAGGTATGTGCTTTCCCACCGGCCTGTGGACAAAAAGAATCTACCTAACTTTCATCAATAAGGATCACCTGGAGAGGTGAAACCCAGGATAGCATTGCAATGTCTATATCCACTCTTCATATACAGCTCATCCATTCTATTGAAAATAGAATGGATTTTACTTGCAAATTATTTCCAAACTCTCTCACTCCCAGTGGTCTAACAAAGGGCAGAACTGTTGTTAGCAGACAGGAGGATGAGACTGGGAGATAGGGATCTTCACATTAATCCACCATCGTATCAGCAAAATGGTAAAGCTGAGAGAAACCCCTAAAGACACTGTCTTTCCCTAGTCATTCAAAAATCAAGTAATTGCAGTTGGACTAATGCAACATTAAGGTTGAAAAGTTAATCACACAGTTGTCAATAAATTCATGGCTAAACCATCCGTGTGTGTGTGTGTGTGTGTGTGTAAATCAATCAATCCTATCTTAAGACTTTTATAGAGGAAGGTCACCAATTTGTATTGCATATAAATACAGAGGAAAGTACCACATACTTTATGCACATCTCAAATTCAAGGGAAAAATAAAAGGGAAAAATTAACTGCTTGCATATGGTTAGCAAATTTCTCCCTTACTTTTTGGCTGAACGGAGGAGTCTCTTGTGTAGAGTTATTCCTGAAAATTAAATTGTACTGATTATTACAATCTGTAAGCAGAAAGGCAATTAATTTGCTTCTAGTTCTCCAACCTGACTTTTCCCTCCCCTTGCTGGTGTGTCCCACTTTCTGTCGGGCACTCTTAATCCCACGGGAGAGAGACCCTCATATCTATGTGTTATGGGTAGCGGAAAGAAAGTTTATTATGGAAAACATGTTGGGATTGTTCCTGCAGTAACACTATGAAAATAGGGCTTTCTAATTTTGCTTCCCATTCTTTTTATAGAAAATAGAAAGAAGGAAGGGTTAGGGTAACACTACTGGATGATGGAATATAAAACAATGATACCATTATAGAGAAGAAAATATGGCCTTTATTCTGTTATCTCTTGCATATTATTAACTGTCTGTTGTTAGCCCAAAACATCTGTAACTTGACTTGTTAAAAATGATCACAAAGTCAGAGTTTTATTTATACAAATATACGGGTTTTCAGCTAGGTGATATTTACCTTGTATAGAACACCTTGACTGGAATACCTAGGGCTCTTTTCAGATTTATTTTTTAAACCAAATGCAGCTTTGTAATCCAAAACTGGGAGTGAATCTGTGCTGGAAATCTATGCCAGTTTTATGCTCAGTAAACAGTATCCCTGTTCTGACATTATGCTTCATGCAAGTACAGCTGAGTGAGGGGAAGAGAGAAGCTACATTCCCCAAGTATGGCTTGGAAACCTGTGTGACCAGGGTTCTAAACTGTTTAGGAAACTTATAGATATAGAGGTGGCTCTCATCTCTAGATCTTTTCTCCTCAAAACATGGACATAGGGGTGTGAGGGCCAATAAAGAATGCCTCACTCTTTCCCTCATGCATTTCTAAGGTATAAGGAAGGATTGGGAAAGGTGCAGACCAGAGGCTGGGTGACACCCCTGAGTCCCACTTTTGCTGCCCCTGAAGCCCGCAACCCATTATTTTTTAAAAAATGGTTTTTCAGGCAAATTTTTATCCCCAGATCTTCCAAATAACCCAAAACCACCATGTAGCAACCCACAACCCCCCATCCTCCAAATTCCTTGAAAATAGTGCTCCCAAAGTGGCAGCCAGATATGATGTGAAGTCACTTCTAGTCAGCGCAAATAAGACAGTACAGCCTGTGAGTGGCGTATGTGTTTGGCAGGGGTGAAAATAGTCCCCTGCTCCCTCCGCAGTTGCCCCATCTCTTGAGTAAAGCATAAATAGGGGTCACATTAGCTTCAAACTCCAAATGGTGTAAAGGGTGTTGAAAATTCTCCACTGACAATCCCTAGTGCTCCTCTGCACAGAATGACAGTTCCTGTGGCTCCTTTGGGGAACATATATTTTGCTGTGCTATAAATCAAAGGTGGGTATGCTGTGGCCCCAGGCAGCTTAACTTCCAAAGAACTCCTCATTGAATTTTAGTGTTTGTCTCCCAGTTCAGTAAAATTGAGATAGTCATAGTTGTTGGCAGTTTTGAGTTTAGAAACGTGAACATCTTTCAGGCTTACTTCTGTCAGCTTTCTCCAAATGACACCCACATTTTCTTCCCATCCTGGTGGGGCTTTTCTGCTGCACTGAGGTTCACACCATTTTTAGAAATGTATTTCCTCCCTATTTCTTCTACCTTTACTTGCACAGTGTACCTTTGACTAAAATGTATTTCTCAATGGGAGTCTATGTATCTACTTAGTTATCTTCCTCCTTCCCTTGGAGTTGTTGTGGCACCAGGACTAACCCCCAGCTCAGCTCTGTGTCCACTTTCTGGCTCAAAGCAAGTGGGCTGGATGTTCCATGTCCTGTCTCCCTAAGTAAGTGTGAAGGAGTAATCCCCTCAATTTCACTTTGAGCTGGGCATAATGCCTTTAGCTAAGATTTCTCTCTTAATTAAAGGAAAATATGTTCAGTATGTATGTGTGTTTGAATGACAATCAGTGAGCAATGGCCACTGTATAACACTTCATGATATTATCAAGGGCTGTCCCTAGGTCTCAGGCTTTGGCCCAGAAACTTCAGGGCCTGACACAATCCTGAACTGGCAACCCTACTGGGATGGCAATGGTTAGAGTTTATTTTTATATTTATCTTGATTCTGGTGTATTGTTCTATTTAATTTGAGTGTCCTCTCTGCCCCCCCCCCCCCGTAAGTGCCTGGCAGGGCATCTTAAGTCCACAAAGTTGCTCCACCAGAGTTATCTTGTGCCTCTTTGCCATCTGTTGCACTTGCTCTTGTGTCTTCCTGTGCTGTGCCCTATGGCTTCTGTTATCCTAAACCAATATATATTGACAAAGGCCCTTTCTGCACGAGGCGAGTGAATCGCTCCGTGCCGTTACTCACCACTTCTTCTGGGTCTGAAGTAATGTGGACTTTCCCTTAAGCCCTTTTGCAGGGCTCCTCCATTAGTCCAGGGCAAATCGGAGCAGTGCGAGGTCTTTAGATGCTCACTGCTTTGGCTGAAAATGGTGGCTTCCTTTTTCTTCGTTGGTCCGGACCAACCGCTGACGCTGGCCATGCCCACAGCCCACCCTCTGCTGATCGCAGGCTCACATTGGTGTGAGCCTGAGCATCTGCACAGGTCAGCAGGAACACAATGGCGCACTCCAGAAGATTGAAAGACCAGATTTTTCCGGTCTTCACTTAGTGTGCTGGAGGACTACTTCGGGGCATTTTGGATCGGACTAAGGTGCGGAACTAAGTAATCCATAGTCTGGATCTAGTCCGTAGTCCGGAACTAGTCCGATCCAAGGTGCGGATGACCTCCGTGCCAGGACGCCTTGGCCCGTTTTAACTTCCTCGTGCGGAAAGGGCCATAGTCATCTACTAGCCTGGAAGAAAAAAATTGCAAGAAGCAAATTTTGAATGTCCATTTCTCATAACCTTTTTAATGCTTTCTCATAGCTGATACATGGGTTCCTGATCATCATGTTAGAATTATATTTACGGAAGGCTTCCACGGCTATTGTACTGTGTTATCCTTGACTATATTTGTCCATCCTGCAGACCATTAGGAGCAGTAATGAACATCAGGAGACAGATCAGAAAAGCTGTGACTGCAACACTCTAAAAAGTTCCTATTCCCTGCTTAGTTACTGGCTCATTAGAGAGATGATGACCCCTTAAAACTCCCTACCACATCCCAACATGTTACTTGATCCAAAGTAAAATAAAAAACTACTATGATTTCAAATGTCTGGTTCCTAGATGGTTGAAAGTATTTTCTTTCAGATTCACTCTTGGTTTGATAACAATCCCAACAAATCACAGCCCCACAGGAAATTGTTTCAGAGATTTATAAATGACAGAAGAAGAGGAAGGGGGTGGAGCTTAGGCTGAAAGGACCTTCTGAACCAGAACCATAATCAATGCTGTGAACAGATAAATATGACTTGTTCTAAAATTGGTGCCAGCTGTGGCCGATGCATACAGAGTACAGGGAGGCAACCAAGTGAGAAAAGAACAAGGGAAGGATTAGTATTCATTGGGATGAATTCATTTCAGCAAGAAATTAAAATCAGGGATCTCTGTGCTGGAGAATAGCAGAGCTGGTGAGATAAAAGAAGCATCATTGCTTCCTGGCATCCTCAAAATGGATTTTGGGCCTGAGATGAAGCTTGTAGGGGCTCTAAATAGCACCCGCTGCAGGGTAGATGCTGTCAAGAAAAGAAGAAAACAAGGTCTCTTGGTCCAAAGTTTCAGCAGACAGAGAAGTAGTGCTTGGTGCTTTTGCAATAGACCTCTTTAATGAATGGTGTGCAGCTCTGAAGGCCTCTGCTGTCTAGTAGGCATAATCAACCATGAGCTTCAGCGTCCTCACTGATGGATGATGGTGGGGGGAAGAATGGAACAAGACTGAATAGTCATTGATGCTGAATATTCATGTGGCTGTTTTTCTTCCACCTAATGTTTTATGTTTATTATGACATGTTCAGGAATTCAAATTTCCCAGCAAGACATTGTGGAAGCCCTTTTCCATCCTATTAATTGGCTGCTAAGGGAAATAGGATATTGACCTGAACAGGCTATTGATCTGTCCAGTATGGCTGCTTTAATGATACTACATTTTTGCTGTTGATATTTCTAAACATGTCTGTTGTTATTTCTCTTGCTACATTTTAAAAACTTCCTTCCACTGAGACTTATTCTTCATCTCTCCCTCACCCCCAGTTTTACAGCCAACAAGGCAAGAGTTGGCTCTGCTTTAGTGCAATCTCTCAATTGGACACAGATATCTTAAAGCAGAAACACTCCGCCAGACTGAATTCCAGTGGCTAGAAAAGCTATTCTGAAAGAGGGCTGCTTCTATTATGGGAATAAGTCATGCGTGATCCCCAGGTACATTACCAGGCCCCTTGTGGAACATTTTTAGCAATGATGAAATGTTATTATTGTTGATGTCAAATACTTTGTCTTTATCAGTCTCCTCTGTGACAAGAGTCATTATTCAAACCAGTCTTGGGACATCTTCAAGGGGAGATCTTTTGATCAAGGTCAAAGGGGACCAGGTTCCTTTACTTTTCTTTGCCTAGTCATGCCTTTGTTCCTAACAACAAACAACAAAAAATAAGAACAACCTAGTTTTGAAGGGGAAGCCCATAAATCCTTTCTAAATCAGATCTGATAATGTCCAGTTCTTCCTATAAAAATGGAAGCAAGGGGAGAAAGAGAAACAAATTCTAGACAATGCTGGCCCTAGAGCTGAATTCAGTTGCATCTTTTGTGAGGACTGGAAGAAAACCACATCCTCTGTCAAATTGCAACCTGGATGATATAGATGTGAGATAGGAAACTGCTTTACACAGTCAGGCCCTTTCCACACGGGGTAAAGAAAACGGCTTAGGGCGACCTCACCCAGAGGTTGTCCACACCGTGGGGTGCGCTAGGGCGGTTTGAAAAGTGGAGGTTCCACACCTCAAACTGCCCTCGTGCGGCCACAAGGGGTGGCGTGGCACGTTTTTTAAAAACCACATTTCATGTGGTTTTTAAGAAATGCGAGTGTGCTAACCCGTTGCAGCGCCCTGTTTGAAACTGCAGGGACGTGCTAGCATGTCCCTGCAGAGCTGCCCAGGGGCGGGCTTCTGGCTGGCGCACTGCCCTGATTGGCAGAGCGCCGCCGGAAGTCGCCGGCCACCATTTTGGGTGCCGCCGAACGCTGCCGAAATTTGCCAGCGTGTGGAGCGGCGAACGCATGCTCCCCGCAGGGACGGAGCAACCCGCTTCCAGATAAGCTCCGCCCTTGCGTGCGCTGCCCCGTTTCCCCGTCCCCCATGTGGAAAGGGCCTCAATTGGTCAATCTAGCTTAAAAGTATTTCTAGTGTCTGACAATAGCCATTCAGTTTTTTTCGGAAAGGAAAATTTCCCAGACTTACATAGATACACCAGGGATTTTGCATGGGACTGTCTTCATAAAATGCATCAGTGACCATTTTCTAAAGAGAAGGGGAATAGTGGTTTGGGGGGAAGTGGAGGGTCATCCAACACAACAAGAAGGAACTGTATAAATGGTAGCAAGGTTTGGGCTCATTGAATCCTTTAATGGAGAAAAATGGCAGTGAGATTGTGTACTTCAGTGACTTGGAGATGGCATTCAGAAAAGTGACTGTAGAATAAGTCTGATTTCAGACTTCTTAGAATAATCTTTCAAGCCTATTTAATGGTGAATGGGGATTAGTCATTAAAAGCAGAGCTTGTAATATTACTTTTAAAATGTGTTACTGTCATTATATCTGTGAGTTACCTTTGTGGTTGGTGTTATTAACTGCCATCAAGTCAACTTTGACTTATGACAACCCGATGAATGAGAAATCTCCAAGTCACCCTATCATCAACAGCCTCACTCAGGTCTTGCACACTTAGGACCACTGACTTCCTTGACTGAGTCTAACTATCTGTAATGCAACCTTCCTCTACTCCTACTGCCTTCTACCTTACCAAGGATCATTGTCTTTTCTAATGAGTCATGTCTTCTTGTGATATGTCCAAATTACAACAATCTCAGTTTAGTTATCTTGATTTTCAGGGAGAGTTCAGGCATGATTTACTCTAGGACTCATTCATTTATCTTTTTTTAATTTTTAGCACTCCACAGTATCTGTAGAATATACTCTCTCTCTTTAATTGCAATATCAACAAACAAACAAGCTTAGACCCATGAGGGACCCCAGGAGCCTCCAGATATCATGGAAATACCCTCCAAACCTCCTAGAGTGCATTTTAGAGCAAAAATATTAAACCACAGGGAGACTGTAGGGGCTGCAAAAATGACATGCAGCCTGTGGGCATCACTTTGCCCAGCTATGCTATAAAGATGGGCACCATCATTGGGTGCCTCTAACCTTGAAATGTCAAGTTTATAATCTAAAAATCATCTCATGCTTCCTCTGATCCTGTTGGATGCTCCACCGAAAATGAATATGTTGGTTCCTTCAGAGATTGGGGTATTTGTTGATGAGGAGCTGGCAAAACTCTGAGACTATGACACCTTTTAGAGCTAACCTTGTAATCATGTATGGGAGAAGAACATTTTTGAAAAGAAGCCTTATCCTACTTCATATAACGAGCTTCTCATCTTGATTCAGAACATAGTGGCAGTCTATGAGATTTCAGCCATGAATGTGGCAGGGGTGGGGGAGAGACTGTACCTATCTGTCCTTAGAAACATCTCTCTATGCCAATATGAATTCCAGAGAAAGAGAGCATGAATAATGATTTAGAAACTTTCTTCATCTTCCTATGATCTGTGGCACACTTAAAATTCCAAGGATTGGGAGATTTAATGTTGATGGTTACTGATTACATTGGGTTCATGCTGTGCTAATTTTTTTCTTATTAAGTATGCTTAAACTAAGCTTAAGTAATGGAAGAGTTCAGTCTCTTGTCAAATCTCTGTTAGAGGATGAAAGTAGAGATTTTTTTTTACCACTGTCATTATAACTGAGTTACTATTGCCTTATAACTGAGAGCATAAGGAGGAGACTTATAGAGAAGCCATTGTATGACCTGGAGCCTAATTTTTCATTGCATGCTCTAGTATCTTCTCATTATGCTACCAGCCAAACCTTAGGAAACTTGTGGCAGTGAAAGAAAATGTTATCTGGCATCTTTTTATTAAAAATGTAGGAATAAGCCCTCCCTCAGTAGGTTCAGTATTGTGTAAATATTCTCTCCTTGTCTGAGGATGTGGCAACAAGGTCTCTATGCTATGCTGAGCTATGCTGAAGAACCTCGGAGAAACACAGCAAAAACCACTCACTTCTCGTCTTTTGTAATACCGGTCATCTTCCTAACACATCTCTGGCAGTCAAAATATGGTAACATGCAGCTGTGATATTTTCACACTGCACCTTAATATAGGGTTTAGGAAATCCTTCAGGTGCCAACAGGGTTCCAGAAAGAATGGATACAACAAACAGGTGTGAATGCATTCCCTGATATTTTCCCAGTTTTCTACTGGCCAACTCTTGGAATCCCTATGACAGGAAAAGCAAATGTGTGCGTATATGCCTTCATGTTGCCTGATGACTTCTGGTGACCATATGAGCCTCCTAGGGTTTTAGGCAAGGAATACTCAGAGGTGGTTTACCATTGCCTTCCTCTGAATATAGTCTATAGCTGCTCGTCTTGCTTGGTGGTCTCCCATTGAAGTAATAACTGGGCCTGACCATGCTTAGCTTCCAAAATCAGATGGGATACAATGTCTTTAGGATATTTAGGACCAAAGAAAATGGTTGTTGCTGTTGCTGCTGCTGCTGCTGAATGCCTTCAAGCAGTTTCCAATTTATGGCAACCCTGTCATGTTTTTATTTTTGCAGCAAGATTTGTTCAGAAAGGGTTTACCATTGCCTTCCTCTGAGACTGAGAAAGTGTGACTTGCCCAAGGTCACACAGTAGGTTTCCATGGCTGAGTGGGTATTCAAACCCTGGTTTCCCAGAGTTCCAGTCTACTATTCAAACCACTATAGCACATTGCCTCTAAAGAAAAGGTTAGCTGGCATTTAAAAAGTTGGACTGAAAAAATGATGATGATGTATTTCTTTTCCTGCTTTGCAATTCTTTTCCGATCCCTTATATTACAACTGGTCCTACTGCTTATTACTGCAGCTACCTCCATGCACTCTTAAATCCTGAGCAGCTGGAGTGGTTTTTTGTTTTTGTTTTGTATTTTTTTAAAAATTTGAACATCAGGCAGAATTCACAACACCATAAGGGGACAAAGCTTTTGGCCTTTTGGAAATTTACAGTACAATTCCTTTGAGCACAGGGAAATGGAAATGGAGTCAGCAGGCGGGCGAAACTTTCATTTGAACACAATATCTTTTAACAACAGTCCTGTTATTAGACTACTTGCTGTTTCTATGAAGTCCATAAAGGAGTTCTGGTTGAGATATTTTGCCCTAAGTAGAATGGCCTTGCTCTTTGATAACCAAGATAAATTTGACTGCTGAGAATTCCAGGTGAAAGAATGTGTCCTTTTCCCCAAAGAGCGATTCATTCAATAGCCTGGCTGGCTAGTGATCTGCTCATTTTAACAGAAGCTGCTGTGTTACACATCATAGAGAAGTGTGGCACATACTCCCAGGCAATTCTCTATCATGGCATCTGTGTACGTTTAGGAACATATTCGGCAACAACTGTGCAAAATTTTGTCTGTCTTCTGTTGAAATTTCCCAGGCGTCACTTGCAGGTTCATTTTGATTGTCACTTTAAATGAAATGGTGGGGAATGTGTCTAGTGGAATTTTACTCTGATGAATCATTGGATTAGGAAAATTTATATAGTGAAACAATTGTTTGGAGATTAATTTTTCCTGAAAGTTTGGTGATTTCAAGTGTTGAATTTCAATCTTGTTTGCTCAGTTTGCCTGTCTCCTTTGAAACTTGATTCCAATCTGTCTTGTTATGGATGCTCCTTTACAAATATCCTTTTTCACATGTAGAGATTTATTGGCCCATTCCTTACTGTTGTCATAATCTTTTTTTCCCCTGTTGGTGGCTAAATATGAAAGATATCAATGTTCAAGGTAGGCAGGCTATAAGAATTACTTCAATAGGCAATAGGAATTACTTTGTGCCACTTAATGGTATTTGCTTGGGGATAGGAAATTGATTATATAGAACACATTAAAGGAAAGATGGGGTCTACAGTAACACAGAATTAAAAGGATGCGCCATTTTCCTTTTCTTCTAGACATGCATTTAATGGTTGTTATAGCATCGCATCCAAAAAAATTACCATCCCTCCATCCCCTACCCCCATCAGAGCTTCAAAACAAGGCAAAGATTGTGACATGACTGAATGACAATGAAGGTACCTGGACATATCCATTTACCTGCTGACTAATGACTTAATTTCCCATTAAGCTGTAGGGTGCTTTCTGACTGATTTAATGATAGTCTGTTAAAAAGGATGATCATTATCCTCATCATCGTGAGCACCATCCTATGTTGTCCTGCTTAGATCTGTGACAGAAGGAATAGCAAAGCTAAGACAAAGATGCTACATTCTGGCAGTGGAAGATGCAGATGTGAAAGGAGATAAAGTGATATAGGGAGGACATTAGTTCCGTTTCTGAATTATGCCCTTCCCTTTCTAAAAAAAAACTAATTTGGGACACAAGGTGTTATCGCCATCTAGATTTTAGAGTTTCTTCCACTGGGGAAAGTTCAGTATTACATCAGGCATATCAGTAGTTCTTAACCTTTTCTTTACCAAGGATCCCCTTTAAATATCTTTTGTTGCCACAAAAGACTCAAGATTTAGAACCCTGAAGTGCATCACATATTTATTAAAAATTATTCATCAAAAGTCTTCAAACTGGGAAAGATGGCAGAAATAGGTAAATATTTCCCTGACAGGTACTGGTGGGGGAGGGAAGACTTTTCTC
Source organism: Iguana delicatissima (assembly GCA_948472985.1). Lineage (NCBI taxonomy): Eukaryota > Metazoa > Chordata > Lepidosauria > Squamata > Iguanidae > Iguana > Iguana delicatissima. The sequence continues at coordinate 449,197 of CAOKZL010000316.1, forward strand.
CTTCTTTCTGCTAGCTTAATGCTGGAGTGGATTAAACAGCAATGCACAGGACCAGCCAGACACCCACTCAGCCAGCATTTGCCCTTCTCTCCCCCCCCTTTTTCAGCCTTCCAGTCTATCAGAAATGCTCAAACATTCCCCCGCTTCTTTTGCCTTCTTCACCAGAAGGAGAGGAGACTGAGATGGAAAAAGGAGGGAGTGAGATGAAAAGGCAAAATGAGTGGGGTTGAAGCAAAAAAAAAAGGGGGGAGGGGTTGAAGCAGTCCTTCTATAAAAGACCCCAAGTGTACCTCCCTCCTTTGCCTATCTCGATCTCCTCTCCTCCTGGTGAAGAAGGCAAAAAAGTTTGAATGTTGTTAATGGCACACTGAACTGTTTTCTGTTGGAAAGCAGGCAATGGGGAGAGAAAGAAGAAAGGCAAACACTGACTGGCTGACTGTCAGCTCCATTGTCACTCAGTTTCTGAGCCCACCTTATTCCCACAGCAGAGCAGCTCTATGACAGGCAACACACAGGGCCAGTCATCCTGCCCGCCTCCTTTTGCCTTGGTTCCTGTCACATCATTGCTCCCTTGTGGGCAGTAGCCTTTGAGACTTTCACAGGCACCGTGTGAGGGCACTGCAGACCACTGGGGGTCCCTGGATCCCAGGTTAAGAACCACTGAGCTACATGATAAATTTCATATTTGGTATCATGCATGAGTAGCCACAGAGAGCCAGCAGGGTGTAGTAGTTTGGGTTTCCATGAACAAGTGGGAATTGCAACTCTGGTCTCCAGAGGCATAGTTCAAATCTGGAGACCAGGGTTTCAATTCCCAGTTTACTATGGAAACCCAGTTTGTGAGCTTGGGCAGGCCATAGTTTCTCAGTCTTAGAAGAAGGCAATGGCAAACTCCTTCTGAACAAATCTTGCCAAGAAAACCCCATAATAGTTTCACCTTAGGGTCTCCACAAGGCAGAAATGACTTGAAGGTACACAACAACAACTACAGCAATGCGTATCTATAGCACAGCAATCATTAAACAAGCCCTCAGAATGCTATTCTATTACCCAGGACACACATAAGTCACCCCAATGGCTGGTCCACTTAATGTATAGCCCAATGGTCCATTGAGATCGTAAACCTGTGTCTGAATTGTACAGTCTGTACTGGGGATCGGTGAGTGAGGGATATATGATTTAATATAACTGTGTCCAAAAACTCCTTCCATAGAAAATACCATATCAACAATAAGGCTTATAATCTACATCTAGGTCGTTGGCATCTAGTTTTCTCTATGTGAGTTTCTTTACCTGTTTGTTTTTCTTAAAGAGAAGAACACAGAGTCTTTTGACATAAGTGAAATAGAAGTAGTTAGTAATTATAAAAATGTAAAATTAGTGCTGCTTTTAAACATGTATATACACTCTAAGTCTGCCAAGTGACAATATGATCTTAGACTAGGCATTAGGGATCCTTCATTTCATCTTAACTGAACACTTTACGAGCCAGAGTGAGATCTTGTATTGTAGCTTTCCTCCTGGCATATTGTTTTAACACACTGAGAAATTTTGAGAAGAGGATGTGGCTTTCCTATCTCAGTTTCAGATGGTTGTCTTGAATATACTCCTGAACATTCTACTGTGGCTCTAAATCTAACACACAATACAACCCATATGCTTACTATTATGAGTAGCCTCCCTCCTCCTCCTCCTCCTCCTCCTCCAGCTCTGCAAGAAGTATCACCTCTTATAAATTGTCACAGTGCTAATAAGTACTATTTGCTAATACAAGTTCAATATCCAAGCACTCCTACACTATGGACCCAAAAATCTGCTGTGGGAAGAGCTCCCTTTTAAATCTTTATTTGTATATACAATTCATATTTCCTAGGCCACCTCCCCACCATCACTGCCTGCCATAAATCATAGGTAAGTACATTGTATGGATCTTTTGTGTTATTTTGGGAAAAATATAGAAAGTCCTTTATCACAATGGGACTAAAGGGTGCAAGAGATTCCAGAGTTAATCTGGAGCTAATGAAGAATCAGGAACCTCAATCTGAGGCATGACAAAAAAGTTTAGTAGAGTCTGTGTATTAGAGACAGCAAGAATATTTGAAAATATTTGGAAAATGGTTAAAAAATGGCTTTCTTGAGTGTCAGGAATGGTTAAGAACCTTCATATATCAGGACTCATTTTGCATGAAAAATGCATGTGGCTCTGTGAAGAAATTTTATGTGTATTCACAGCCAGCCAGCATGATATAGTGGTTTAAACACTGAACTACAACCCCAGAGACCAAGGTTCAATTTCCTGCTTGGATGTGGAAACACTAGGTAGTGATGTAGACTTGAGTCGATTGACTCGAACTCAAGTCAGACTTAAGTCACTTCAGTGCCTTGACTCAGACTTGACTTGGCAAAAATTACACACTGACTTGACTCGAGTTGAGACCTGCATATTTTTAGTGACTGACTTGGTGCAGTTGGTTCAGGAACATAACACATTCATCCAGAAACCTACAACTTACTGGTTGTATGATGATCTGTCTCAAGTCCAAGTGGACACATTTCTTAGAGGGGAACAGCAAATGGATTAGGCAACAGGTTTGAGATGGAGTTGAGGTATGCTCAGCAGTCTGTCCCTGCTACATATAGGAAGAGCTTTCTAAAATTTTCATAAGAGTAGAAAGGAAGACTTGTGTCCAGAGTGCAGGGCACGTATCTCAGTGGAGAAAAGAAAATGTGTTAGGCAATGGGCTTGAGGACAAAGGATCCTTTCTTCTAACATTCTTGAAGCTTCAGTAATGAGGAATAAGAAGGATCCTATTCCCCAGTTCTGAAAAAGCCTCCAACTTTGCAAATGGGACGTTGGAAGGATCCTATTCCCCAGTCTGAAGCTGCAGATGGCAAAATAAACAAAAGTAAAGGGACGACTCACTTAAATGGTTAAAACTGACTTTATTTGGCTCTGTCCAAAAATTCTGGAATACAGGTTAGGGTGTAAAGTTGTCTCCCCAACTTGAGACTTGACTTGAAAGTATTTTGCAAGGACTTGAGACTTGACTTGAGACTTGAAGGTAGAGACTTGAGATTTGACTTGAGACTTGGAGTAAAAGACTTAAATACATCACTGCCACTAGGTGACTTTGGGTGTGTCACACACTCTCAGTCCCAGAAAATTCCATGATAGGTTTGCCTTAGGTTTGCCATAAGTTTGAAATGACTTGTAGGCACACAACAACAACAATAACAATGTATATTCACAAGATTCAAAGTGTCATATCTCTCATATTGTGTATTGTCATGTTGAAAGGGAAGAGTGTTGTATTTTAAAATGATTTGTTGTGATTAATATACTGCAGAATAACCAATGATAGATATATTTCCATACAGTCTGAAACACACTGTGTGCACTGCCTGCTTATGCGCTTCATACTTCAATTTAGCACTCATGTTGTGACTAGCTTTGTTAGAAAGATGCTTTGGAGAGCTTTCATGATGACAAAAAATATCTTTACAGGAGGAAATACCACAAAATAGCAGCACATATTAATCAATGTCTTGATATTTAAAATGGTGTATAAGGTGTACAACACAGATGACCACACTGGAAGCTTTAACAGAACCAAATTCTATCCTGAGTAGCATCTCCCCAAACCCATTTCAAAGCTATTGTCATTATATTTCAAGACAGCTCTGCATTTCTGGATGGCTTCTTTAATCTCTCCTTGATATGCTGCCAAAAGACTGTTCCAAACCCATTTCTTGGCAAACCACATGGCACTGAATTGGCATGAATCCTTCTTCTTTCAAGATGAGATGGCTTCTCATCGCAATAATTGTCTTTCAACATGCATTTTGAGTCATTCCAAAGTTGGTGGTTGTTCACATTGTGATGCTTTACATTCAGTCCCATATCTTCTTTTCTGTTTTCAAGAGATATTTTGGGCAGTTTCCCAAGAGACAAACAAGATTTAGTTAGCTTTGCTCACCTTTTCCCCTGAACCATAGGCAAAAAGTCTTAATGCTTTAGGTATGTATGAAAATGTATTGTACTGATATTAACTTCAAGAAAGTATTTTTCTTTCTTTTTCTTTTTAGAAAAATTGGTTAGCTTATTTTAATGTAAATAAATAAGTAAATTTAATGTTGTAACTCTGTCATAACACAAGAAATTAGAAGTACATCCTCATTAATGATCATTGAATCAACAAGGGATCTCTGTCCTGCATTTGGCTTAGAGATTTAGCCCTTAGAGCTGTCATGACACTCTTAACAACAAATTACATGACTTTTATACTATTTAAGTACTATTGGTACAAGTGCCATTGATTACTCCTTAATATTTTCATTGTTCTTGCCTAAGATTTGTTCTTTTGGCATGCTCAATAGATCAGAGAGTGACCATTTGCCATTGGTTGTACTCTTTTCTATACGTCCTGCAAATTCTGTAACACACCATCATTTTTAAGGTACTATTAGTGTCAATGAACACATTAGTGTCAATGAAGCATTGATTCAGAAAAAAAATCAAATCTTTGTTGTATTCCCAGGAACTTCTTGAACAGAAACATCTTGCAAAACTATATGCATGCGTGTGTGTGTGTGTGTGTGTGTGTGTGTGTGTGTATTCATACAAATATTATTTCACTGTTGAATCCTCATTTGACTCTTGTTGGTTAATCCCAGAGAGGAGCTACAAGGAAGGGCTGGTCTGATCAGAAATGCAGATTCATGCTTAAGGAAATTTCAAAGCAAAGTCAGGAGAGACAGGTCTGACATTTCAGTTCAACTATTAATCCAATTTCTTGGCAAATACAAACAGTTTCTGAAGGGAAAAAAACCCCTTTGCTACCATGGAGACCAATGGAATGAGCTAGGACTTTTTGTATGTGTGTGTATGTGTGTGCATGCATGCGCATGCACATGCACACATGCACACACACACACACACACACACACACACATGATAGAAATTTTGAGAATTAGTTGCCAATGGTACCCAGGGCTCCAATTTCTCCTTAAATGTTCATATCCCAAAAAAGCTATATATGGTAGCAACATGAATGAGACAACTTATAAATGCCTACCTCCTGATTTAACCTCACTCCCAGTGTGACCTGCTATATCAGATTCTGAATGCAGGCAGCTGATTGCTCCCTAACCCTTAGGAAAGCTCCTGGGAAGGTACCTCATTGTTCATTTGTGTCTTCCAATTCTAGTATGACTTTTCACTGAACTCACTAATACATGCATTATGATATTATTATAGGATGTTTTGTTCAATGTAGCCCTAATAAGAGAGAAGAGAAGATTAAACTATTTTGGGTGAGACATAAAAAAGAAGAAGAAGGAGAAAGAGTTAAAGAACACTCCTTCAAAGACTATAAGTGATGGTGAGATTAAATCCTCATAAAGGCAATTATTGATGTTAATGGTGGATAAGATGGAGAAAAAGCTGAAATTTGCAAAACAAAAGAATTCTGAATTTGTGAGTAAACCAGAGAGATTATTAGCATATATGTTGTGAAAAAAAAGAGAAAAGAAAATGATTTTGAAAATACAAGGGGGTAATGCTTTGGTTACAGATAATAAAGAAAGTATTTTATCAATTCTATTCATCTTTATATAAGAGACAAGAAATCCTGGAGGATGAATTAGAAGAATATATGATTAAACAGAATTTACCTAAGATTACAGAAGATCAGAGAGGAGCCATAAATATGCCTATTACAATTAGAGAAATTTGTGATGCTATCAAAAAGATTGTTGCTGTTATACCTATAGGTAATAGTTGGGGCAGTGTTGTAATGTGGTAGTTTTTGTGCTTAGTTTTCTCTCTCTCTCTCTCTTTTTGGTAATGTGTAGTGTAAACTTTGTTATACGTTTTATTTAACTTTTATTATATGTAAAATTTATCTAATAATGATAATTTCAAAAAAAAAAAAAACTTGTGTTATCCCTAAATTGGAAACATAATACAATTTATCCAATTTATAAAAAAGGCGTAAGATAGGATCCTGCTAACTATTGCCCAATCAGTTTATTGGACATATCCTCAAAACTATAAATTGACATCTGTTGAACAAACTTGATGACTAGACAGAATTGATACAACTATTTCATCCTGAACAAGCAGCATTCTGTAAGGATCACAGTACAACTGATTACTGTTTTGCCTTGAAGACCTGAGAAATATGTTAACAACTGTGGTAGACAACTGTATATTGGGTTTACTGACCTCACTTCAGCATTTGATTCTATTGACAGACAGAAATTGTGGAAAAAAATTAGAAAGCATGTATATCATAGATGGCTTCTTAGGTTACTGATTAAATTACAGTCCAATCCTGACAATTAGGGTAAGAGTAAACCTGCAAAGGCCCCTCTCTGATCCTATCCCTTGAAAGAATAGTGTCAAACATGATTGCCTGTGGGCTCCTTTCTTATTTGATTTCTATATTAGTGATATTGTTCAGGCTATGGAATCACAGTCCTGCCCCCATATCTAAATCTTCATTCTGTTATATGCTGATGACATGGTATTTATGTCCTATGCTGAGGTCAGGCTTAGAAGGATGATGGTGAATCTAGCTGACTACTGTGAAAAGGAAAAGCTAAGAACTATGTTATTGTTTTTGACAGAAACAGAAGTAAGCATAGATGGCTAGTTAATAAATGACACATAGAACAATGCTTCTCATTCAAATACCCTGGCATTAAATTTCAAGAATCCCTGGCCTGCAAGGTACATCTTAAAACAGTCTTAACTGGTGCATGACAAACAGTGGAAAGATTTTTTCTTTTCTATGAGTGGACAACGAATAGTCTCTGCCATTAAAATATTCTGGAAAAAAAACACTATTTCACTATTTGTATATGAGTCTGAAATATGGAGATAGAAAAGAAAGTACTTGACATGTTAGAGACAGTCAAAAACAATTTTTAAGGACAATTTTTCATCTTTCCTAAGGTACTCCTGCTGCACATTTAAGATTGGAAGTTGGGCTACCTTAAGTTCATGTAAAAGTTCACCTGAAACTTTTAAAATATTTAAAGAAACTGGATGGGTTCTCTGGAGACCATTTAGTTAAACTTTGGTTTTGGCACCTTTAGGAAAAGGATAAGTGAGTTAGTATGCTGTTTCCTGTTCGACAAATTTATTCTTTGCCTTCACTAGAAGTCATTAAGCTCTGAGGTATAAAAAAGGGTTCATGATTGACTGTTTGCTGAGAATGCTAATCAAGATGCCAGTTTGGTCTGGCACTCAAAATTTTCCAGGTCGTATCCTCATTTTATGAAAAATAAATGGATCTCTTGCTACCCTGTTGACCTTAGTAGTAACCCCTTACGGAAAGCATTTACAAGTTTATATTTCCAACATATGCCCTGTACATATCTTGAGGGCAGAATTAATAAGGTCTCTGTGGTTTTGTTCCATTGGGTGGGGTGAAGTGGAAGCAATATGTTTTACATTGTCCTTTTTATAGCAACAGAAGAGGGAGATATCTGGGCCAGATTACAGAAAGATTTTCAGGGTCCAAAGAGGAATGTATCAGCTATTTACTGGAAGGTACACTTCTGTATGTTACTTATCAAGTGTCCATTTTAACTTTCTTATCTCTTAAAATGAGAAGGAAAGTTGTACTGAATATATCTTTGGCCAAATTGCAGCAGGCATTTTAGATTTTATATGTGCGTAGTTTCTTTGTTTTCATTACGTGTTGTAGCCACCATCCTCTTTTGTTTTTTTACTTATAACTGATTTTGACTTATTTTTATGTATTTGTGTAGGGCAAATTGATGTCCTGTGTGCTTCTCCTCTTTTTCCTCTTTTTCTTCTTTTTTTTTTCCTTGTGCACTTACTTTTAAAAAAATCTGCTTTTAGCAAAACAGGACAGCATCAAAAAATGTTCATAGTATATCTTTTCCCAAGTAATTCTTCCACCTCCTTCCACTCTTCTTCCTCCTCCTTGTCTTCTTCACTAAAGAATAAGTTCTATGCCATTTCCTATTTGGGGGTGGGAGAAAGCGTGGCTAGGGCCTAAAATGGGCTGCAAAGCTCAAATGCATTGAAACTGCCTTCACAAGGATGCATAGTCAGGCATTTTGGGGCAAAAAAATGGGAGTGGAAGTGGTGGGAAACAGCTCCTCAATGTCCCCTGGGGGATCAATGTGACCTCCTACCTGTGAATGATTACCTGCTCCAGATGTTGTTTGGCAACATTTCTCAGTCCTGTCAAGCATTGCTAAAGGTGAAGAATGATAGGAGTTGCACTCCAGCAACATGTAGAGAGGTACCTTTTCCCAGATTCTGGGCCAGAAGAATGTAGAGATGAATTAAACTCATCCCAAAAATATTGCTGAGATGCATCTTTTTCTTGACTCCTCAAGAAAGAGAAAGCTACCCTGAAAAATATCAATTCCAGTATCTTCCAACCACTCATTTTTTATTGTATCTTATTTTAATTTTGTGACAGCTTTCATCAGGGGGATGGCTTCTGTATTCCAGAAAGGCATTATGTTTGGGATACTGTGGACTATGTTTTCTGTTCTAACTGAAGTGTTGGAACCGCTACATTTCAGGAAGAATAGAATGTCTGCTGGCATCTGGGCAGGACATCTTGAATAACCCTGGCTGAGATGGGAACACTTGGTGACAAACCTTCTGATATGAGTAAATGTCACGACATGACATCCCAGAGCCCAGAAGGATCTTTGGCTCTCGTGTGTCTTGACAAGCAGAGCTCTCATAAATCTTCATACTGGAAAAGACTTATGGAATTGAAGGTCTTTGTGGTATTGGGGATAAGTAGCAATTGTCCACAGTGCCAGGTGTCAGGATGGTGCAGCAGGCCATCTTTGCCTCAGGTGCAAAATGCTTTGGGCCATCCCTACCCATTTTGCAGAGCATACTTTTTTGTGTTTACATGCCTGCAAGTCACTTGTCGACTTATGGCAGCCCCATGAATTTCATAGGGTTTTCTTAGGCAAGGTATACTCAGAGTGAATATTCACTCTGCATAAACATGCTACAACTATAGCTTATCTAACAGCTATCACAATAAATAAGATAAATGTTTATTTCAATTCTAGAGATTTCAGGCTTTCCTTTAACAAATGTATAAACTATCATCAGTGTTTACAAATGACCCATGTTCTTTAAACGTTATGTCATGGAATTGATTCAAAATGTGATAGCACAGAGAGGATTGCAAACCTTATTGTATTGTATTTGCTCTTAATGCTAATGTCAGCCACATTAATTTTCCAAACTAGCATCTTGGCTCTTACTCTAGGTTTACAGTTACCCAGCGCACAGGCCTATATCAATTCACAAAACCTTTGAGAAAGAAGCTTCTTTTTACAAAGTCTTGTTATATCTGCTTAGTCCTCCCTTGTTTCTTGTCCTCTATCTAGCTAGAGGGTTTTAGCAGCATCAGCATTGGGGGGATGGTGAAGAAGGGCTGGAGAAACACAAACCTTTGATGTTGGGTTGCAGAAGCATTTATGCAGTAAACAATGCAAGCTTGAACAGGGAAAGAGCAGAATTCTACTCTAGCTGGTCCAAATGTAGCTATGTGTGCCTCTTTACAATAGGCAAGGGAAATAGCAGCTACTTTTGAAATCTGTTACTGAGCATGCAAGAACAGCAAAACAGAGAGACAAGGGGAGAGCAGATAAGCCTCATCAGCTCTCCCTAGCATATTAAAAAAAAAAGGATAGATCTGAAAGTCTGGGCATCAAAATAGAAATTATTACAAAAGTGGAGGATGATACAAAAAAAAAAGAATCATATTGCAGGAAGAGATCACAAGGGCTTTTGAGTCCAGTCCCCCAGATGGATTTTGGAAGAAGACTTATAGTGGTCTCTAGAAGACTGCAAATGTTTTTGTTTACTCATGCAATGCTTACCTGACCTGGTTGTTTCATTTTACATGTGCATGTCTTTAGTTTTCAGTAACAAGTCTGTTGAAACCTGTTCAAGCTACTTATCTCTATCCTTTCCACATTATTTCTTCCTCTGTCACCAAGTTTTCTGTTAGACAAATAAAGCTAAGGAACACATTTACTTTGTTAACAGAGGTATACGTGTAAACCAGCATGGTGTAGTGATTTGAGCATAGGACTATGACTCCAGAAACCAGGATTTGAATCCCCGCTCAGTCATAAAAACCCACCGGGTGAACCTGGGCAAATCACATTTTCTCAGCCTGAGGAAGACAAAGGCGAACCACATCTGAACAAATCTTGCCAACAAAATCCCTTGACAGGCCATAATTTGGAAATGACTTGAAGGGACAGGACAACAAACCTGTAAAAAGTTTTTCCCCCCTCATCCAAATAAGCTAAGAGATGGATACTTTGTAGCTATCATGTACCCAAAGACAACTGTATGGATTATAATTCTTCCTTAGGTATACAACTAAATCAAACAGCAAAATTTTCGTGCATATTTTCGCTCAGAATTTGAAAAGGAAGTAGGAGGAATGAATACAATTACATGCTGTAGTCTTCCCTAACTGAGCGATGGAAGGAGGATGCTTTTGGGTCATTTCCACGCTACACTGTTATAGTGCTATTATTCCACTTTCAACATCCTGTGGAATTCTGGAGTTTGCAGCTTACTGAGGCCAAAGAGCTCTCTGGCTGAGAATTCTAAATGCCCCTCCCTAAACTGCAGACCCCAGGATTCCACATGAGATTGAAAGTGGAATAATAGCACTATAACAGTGGAGTGTAGAAATGGCCTGGGCCTCAGAGCAACATTCTACCACTCCTTAGTTATGGATAGTCTCACCATCATTATAACCTTTCTTCTTAAAAAGTAATTAAACTTATGGATGTGGTCATCATTTATGAAACAACAGTGATAATAAAACATTCTATTCATGAAATAGGCAAAAGTCTTTCCTTAATTTGTGAATTAAGCAAATCCTTTCTCTAGTTTATAAACTTAGCAGTGTGTCTGCTGAAGTCATGAAACTGACAATGTCTCTGTGTAATTCATAAAAATGAGATATCTTTACTCAGTTCATAAATTAAGGAAAGTTATCCAGCATATAGTCAGTGATAAATAAACAGGAAGAATCCTCTGCATAATTCACAGGAGGCATCAAGGCTCTGCTATGGTCCAGAAGAAAAAATAATTTCCACAACATGTATTGTTATTTAGATTATTCAGAAATGCAATAATTAATATTTTGGTAGGCAAATATTCATTCCTGATGGTATCACTACTAGGTCAGTATTAGATGTTATTCATGCATTTTTATTATGCTTTGTTAGAATTGTCCAGTTTCTTTGTATGGTTGTGAAAGCTGGACAGTGAAGATAGCTGACAGGAAGAAAAGCAACTCATTTGAGATGTGATGCTGGTGAATTGTTCTACAGATACCCTGGACTGCTAAAAAGACAAATGAAGTGGTCTTAGAGAAAATCAAGCCTGAACTCTCGCTAGAACCCAAGATGATTAAACCAAGCCTATTGTACTTTGGACATATCATGAGAAGATATGACTCACAAAAAAGATAGTAATGGCTGGCAAAGAAGAAGGCATAAGAAAAAGAAGGAGACTGCATTCAAGATGGATAGACTCAATCAGGAAAGACACATCCCTGAATCTGCAAGATCTGGGCCGGGTAGTTGATGATAAAGTGGCTTGGAAGTCCCTCATCCATAGAGTTGCCATAAATAGAGATTGACCTGATGGCAGTTAACAACAACAATGTTACCTTAGTGGTGTAAATACACTTGGAAAGGTTAGGCGCCATTTTTATAATAAATAAATAGATGGATAGGGCTGTTAATGGTAGCTCTCATGTTGATAGCTTTTGAATAAACTGCCTTTGTATTTTTCAACTTACTGATGACTATCATAAAATTTACAGTTTTAGAAAAGACATTTCATGCCAAAGTGTTTCTCATTTCCAGGCCAAGGATAGTGCCTTTCAGGTGATAAGTGCAACACTGGCTACACCTGTGATTTTATTGTCCTATAGATTTGATTTCATGATAATTAGCATCATAGAGTCATAAAATCATAGAGTTTGAAAGGGCTTCATGGCTCATCAAGTTCAGCTTCCTGTTCAATTCAAGATCTCCAGCTAGAGCATCCTCAGCAAGTAGCTGTCTAGCCTCTTTCTGAAGATGTCCAGAGAAGGAGACTCCACCACCTCTCTAGGCAATTTGTTCCATTGCCAAACTGTTCTAACTGTCAAGCAGTTCCTTCTAATGTTCAATCAAAATCTACTCTACTGTAATTTAAAGCCATTACACCTAATTATACCATCTGAGGCAGCAGAAAACAGGCCTGTCCCCTTTGCTCTGTGACAGCCCTTGAGGTATTTAAGGGGTTCTGTCATGTCACCTCTCAGTCTTTTCTTCACCGAGCTGAACACAGCTTCCTCAGCATTTCCTTATATGTTTTATTTACGATGTCTGTTTTATATGTTTTATTCATTCATCCCTGTTGCCCTTTTCTGAACCTGCTCCAGCTTGTCTATATGCTTCTTAAAATGAGGTGCCCAGAACTGAATATAGTACTCCAGATGAAGCTTGACCAGCACAGAATATAGTGGGCCTATTACTTCTTTCAACTTGGAAACTATGATCCTATTAATACAGGTAAAACAACATTCTCCTCCTTTGCTGTGGTACCATGCTGCTGGCTCATGTTCAACTTATGGTCAACAATAGCCCCTTGATCATGGTGTCTCCCCTGCCAGATAAGTATTAGCCAGCCCTCTCTGTTTTGTGTCATCTGCAAACTTGATAGATTCCCTCCATCCCATCATCTAAGTAATTGTTGAAGAGTAATGGCACTAGGATAAGACCCTGAGGCACTCCACTTGAGACCTCTTTCCAGTTTGAAGCAAAGCCATGGGTAACAACTCTTTGAGAATGGTTTTTCAGCCAATTATGGATCCATCTGACAGTGTTCCCATCTATTTCACATTTAATCAGTTGGCTAATCAAAATATTATGGGAGACCTGATCAAATCCAGATAATTGACACTCACAACATTCTAACAATCTACTAAACAAATGACTGATCAAAAAAAGATATAAGATTAATTTGGGAGGATTTGTTCTTGACAAACTCATGCTTGTTCAAACTCATGCCTTGGAAGAGAGGGGCAATGTTTGTTCTTCAGTCCTCTGGCAGCTCATGATTTCACTTTAGTTGGCTCTGTATTACTTTATTTTCTGTACATATCTGTCATTGCAAAATCCATTCTTAGGTTGTTTCCCATTTCAGCTCTGAACTAATCCAGACCAGCTTAGCTTTACATCATGTGTCCTCAAGACATGCCCTGCAGAACCCTTCTACCTGAAGGTAGGTCTTTGGCACTGGGAAAAAGATTACTGCATATGAAAAAAATGAACACACAGAGGCTAAATGAAAAAGCCCACTCAATAACCTGCACATTCTTGTGACAATGCATCAAAATGCATTCAGAGTCATCATGGAAGACAGAAGCAACCAAATGAACCAGATGCTATTAATATCAGCAAATCAATCAGAGACATATATTCTCATCCTCTCCCACACCTTGAACAAAGAAGGCAGAGGTCCCCTTCAGTCATTCCTCCTCAGCAGATGCTCTGAGATGTTCTGCATGATTTAAGGCCTTAGAAAAAAGTTCTCTGGGAGTAAGGAGATACAAGGCTATCCCAAAAGTAAAGAGCAGAATTATATCAGATACCAAATTTGTTCAGTTAAGTCCTATTCAACATTGCCAACAAGAGAGTGAGAGATTACAAAGAGAAAAGGTAAGAGAAAACACAGGAAGGTTTTTGAAAGAGTTCTTTTAAAGAATGAAAGGTTTGGATGGAGGCGAGGGGAGCTAGGACCATCCATGCTGAGCCAGCCCAGACCTAGAGCATTGAATAATGCATGTTCCATAAATCTAAGCATCCCTGCTTGCCACATTTTAGAACCAGGAGCAAAAATAATAGCTACTGTCCACACTTATCACCAATAATAAATTGCAGGGCTTCTGTGCATGGCAGCGATTAATGCAAAATGCAACCCAAAACACATAACTAAATAAATAGATAGTTTGACTTTCTTGTGGGTTATCACTTTCTTTTTCCCAGCTTTCCTCTTGCTCTCTTCTTCCTTCCATGGAGGGAAAATATCAAGGATAAAAGCCCAAGTATTACAGCCTACTTCTCAGTGAAAAACAGACATGTAAGTAGGCCCCTAAAGAGAGGTAGTGGCCATTTTAAATTTACCTTTGCAGAGGCAGTTGGTGTGCCATTTGTGTGCAGTAAATGACATATGGAGGTTGTCAGCCCTTGGGTCCCTCCTATTTTGAGGGCTGTAGCATTATGGAAAACAATCAATAAGAACACTATAAGAGCCACAGTGGATCAGACCAAAGAGATATAAAGAACATAACTCTGTTCTCACAGTGACAGTCTAGATGCCTATGGGCAAGACATGAGTATAGTATCATTCTTATATTCCCCAGAAACTGCTGATGAGACACACAGAGTCTTCAACACTTGTAGTCCTTGATAGCCTTCTGCACATGAATTTGTCTAACATCCTTTTAAAAACCATTCAAGTCCATCAGCCTATAATATCTTTCACAGAGAAATGGCTCACTAGCTGGCAGGCAGTCTCAGCTTCAGTTTCATCAGTTGGTTTGCAGGCTTTCTCAGTGGAACAAGTTGAAAAACTGGACTTTTACCTTTAGCATCTACTTCCCTCTAATCTCCCCATGGTGTCAATGAATTGTTTTACAGCAGGGATGGGAAATGTTGTGACTTATGCACTGATCATCTTTTTTTTTTTTTAAAAAGTGCATTAGGATTTTTCCAAGTGATAAGAAGTACACAGATTTAATTGTTAACATGAAGGTTACATAATTTCAATCTAGCTTGATAGCCCCTAAACAGTACTTTCCAAAACTGTTATCTGTTTGTAGACATATGGAGAGGAGGGTTGAAAAGGGGTAGGAATCACATCACAAGTTGGTTCAGTGCTGTATGGACTGGTGCAGATCATGGGAACGTTTTTGTTCCCAAGTCATAATCCCAGTCAACATGGCCACTGGGGATTCTGGGAATAGTAGCCCAAAGAGTTATTTTTCCAAGTTCCAAGCTGACATACTCTTGCTGGTGGTGGGACAGGTTCATTATAAGTAACTATTCCTGTTTCTATGCCATTCTGCACTACACTGTTACAATGCGATCATTCCACTTTCAACATCCTGTGGAAATCTGGGGTTTGTAGTTTACTGATGGCAAAGAATTGAGAATTCAGAGAGCTCTTTGACATCAGTAAACTACAAACCCCAGAATTCCACAGGATGTTGAAAGTGGAATAATAGCACTATAACAGTGTAGTGCGGAAATGGCCTCTATCTGTTTCCTCGCTTTTCTTTAAGCATTACATATGTTTTGTTGCTGGAGAGGAGAATACACAGCCTAGGGCAATGAAAGCCTATGTAAGTGCTCCTGTTGGAGTGATACACCAGCAGAATGCATTCAGATAAGGAAAAATAAAGGGGCATAAACAGATTTTTTTTTAAAAAAAAACCCTTTCAAGATGCTGTGGACCTGGGACTCTCAGCACATTTGCTTTGTCATGGTTGGTGTTACAGGAATTATCCAATAGGAGCCAACAGTGCACATAGTAATTCATTGAGAATGCTAATTGGCAGGAAAACTGCGTGTTACCAGCAAGAACAATGTGTAGTTTGAGTATTGGGGGAAATGCCTTTTCCTACATCAATAAATTTGGTAGCTGTGGAATGTTACTATCCTGTGAACATCAAACATCATTGTGTTCCCTTTATGGAATGGAACAATAAAAAGTGGTAGAGCTGCAGATGCCTGATGCCATTCTCTCCATATGATTTGTGAAGTACCTGAAAATTCATGTTAGTTTAATTTTACATACAAGCTTCAGATTCTTACAAAACACATTCAGGTTTCAAGTTCAATTCTGTGCAGGTTTTTGTGGAACAGATAAATATCCATTTATCCATTTCTTACTTTGGCTCTGTTAGAGTTTGTAGTAAAGATGCGGAATAATGGTTTGAAGGACAGTAGTTTGATTCTCTCATATGTAAAAGTAGTAAGTAGGAATTCTTGCTGGAAATGAATCTAGTAGAAGACAAAGAACACACAGATAGCTAGACTTGTTAATGTCTATACCCTGTGGCTTCATCGTTTGTATGTAAACTACCTGCTTATTTCTGGATTAAACACGTGCACCATTCTTTGCATAGCTTCTCAGAACATTCTGCTTCTTTCTGGTAAACATTAGAAAGGTTCCTCTTTCCAACCCTAGAATCAAAAGGGATGCCTTTCCAAAAAAATTGCTCCTCCTGGCACCTTTCTCTTGTTTTGAAAAGTTAAATTTAAAGAGACAAAGCTAAAAAGGTCAGGAGAATTTTAGGAAGCTTTGACAGCAAATCTGTCAAGACAATAAGCCTCAAGGGATCCATATATGTAAAAGACACTAGGCCCATATTTATCCTGGGATATCAACAGACTACATCCCAGAGTCATTGTCAACCCTGCTTTGCAGAAGGATGGAGACCCAATGTGACTGTTCCACCTAAGAAAGGGGAAAAGGCCCCTGGAGTTAGCAGAAGCTGAGCTTCAGGGTAAATTAGTATCAGGTTGGCAGCCCAAGCTATACTCGAGATGCAAAGGCCAAGCTACACTCAGGATGTGAAATGGGTCAAGGCATGCAAAGCCCTATTGTCACTGTACGGCAGTTTTATGAGGGGTTGTTGGAGTGCTACCAAGGGGAATCAGCTTGAAAGATGAGAACATAAAGACATCATAAGCATATGTATTTGAGCATATGATTCTGTAGATAAATGTTGGGCAGGCCATTTGTGTACTCAGTATCTATCTTGCCCTTTCATTTCCCTCTCTCACTGCGTTTTTCATCATGTGCCATGGCTTCTGGGCCAATATCTTCCTTGAATTATAGAATGCAATGCAGTTTGTCTCCAAGATGGTGTGGTTTGAGTTTTTTTTCTTCTCATTCTGAGAATAAATGAAAAGCTAAAAGCTTTTGTACATTGAGGCCAGCTTTGTTCATTTGAAAGAAATATTATGTTAAGATGAATTATGATAAAATCCCAATTATATTAGAATGAAGAAGAGAATGTCATATTGTGGTGCCTTGGTTATATAAGCAGATAAATATAGCAACTGGGCTATAGGACCCATACAGCAAGAAGCAAGACCATTCTTCTGGCTACATTTCTCTGATCATGAAGGACCCCAATATATACAGGCAGGCGTATTGCCTCGTTTGGAAGAAATAAAGATGGATATAAGAGTTTTTATCTGCTTTTTCTGCCATAACTGCAGATTAGATGAGTATTAGTTGTCCTAGATAATGTTTTTGAGGATGGACAGAGAAGATTAATTCATTCACATTTTAAGGGACATGTTAGACACATTGGTGATACATGTTGGGTTTTAGTCAGCTCTTTATAAATTGTGGATTATGTGGAGTTTAGAGAACAGCATGGTGTAGTGGTTTGGATGTTGCACTAGGATTCTGGAGACCAAGGTTTAAATCCCCACTCTGCTGTGGAAACTCACTAGATGACCTTGGGCAAATCATACTCCCTCAGACTCAGAGGAAAGAAAAGGCAACCCTAATTCTTGCCAAGAATTCCCTGTGATAAGTTTGTCTGAGTGTTGTCACAAATCAGAAATGACTTGATGGCACACAACAACATTGGGATTTATTGGAAGCAAAGAAACGTTATATGAGAGAGTAGAATTTTGCTTTTTGAAATTACTTCTTCCAATCGGTTTTCCTACTGAAAGCAAAAGATCCTTCCTTCTAATCATGAAGGCTATTATATGTCACCACTCAGTTTTATCCATGTCATTTAGACTATCCTGGCCGCAGTAGCTGACAAAGTGCTGTCACCAGTGGGACAGCTACTACTTCAAATACATGTTGTACAAGATTCCATATTGTCCTTGCCAGACAATTGAAAGCCTTTTACAGCTATTATGTCCTACTCAAGATGACGATATGCTAGCTAGCTCTGCCTCCCTCCACCACATTTTATCTTTGCAGCTCTGTATCCCTCCATGTGCTAAAAAAAATAACTTGTGAGGCAGGGACCCTGATCTACTTTTGTAGGCTTCTTGTATCGTTTAAAACCAGAATCAGATTTAGATATTCTGACGTCTTAAACCATGCCAGCTTAAGACGCCTCACAGCATTACACAAAAATATGCTTTCTTCTAGCAAGAAAAACAAATGTAGAAATAAGACAATTTCCCCTATTTCCTTGTCCTGTGTATTTCAATCAATTATGTAAAATTTGAGAGTTATTAAAGTTTTGCATTGTTTTTGCTTATTTGGAGGTCCTTCATGATCTCAGGCCCTAAGCCTTATCTAAATTATTTTGTGTGTAAATCTGACACTCTTTAAAACCTTGAAGAATAGAGTTCTACGTCTCACAAAGAACTTCTATGAATATAGCCGGCTTCCTGTTTCAAAAAACAACCATCCACCTTATGATGGGCAGTTGACCCTAGGATGGGATGGGGGGTGGGTATGAGCCAGGGGTGCTCTTGCCTGCTTTTCCTTTCACATGCTGGTAATTACACTGAAGAAAGAATATATGAAGAAAGCTTATGTAACATTGATAAAATACACTGGGGTCAATGTCTTTGATTAGATTGCATTCCTAATTACCAATAGATATCTGTTCTGTTCTGCTAACACTGAGTATATACTCACGAATTGTCTTAGTTTAGTGAGGACAATCCCAGGTAATCCTCTGCTGTCTCTTTGTCACAGATGCTTTGAAAATGTCCCAGTCTCTCCCTCTTCCCACTTCCCTGCTTCAGCTTGAGGTATCTTGAATTGCAATAAACTGATTCAAAGTGCAAAAGTAATTTGGGCTCACTTAAGTGAGCAGAAGGGAGAGAGGGAGGCAGAATCCTGTCCTTTCTAGTAGGTGCATTAGGTGTTCTCCCCCTCCTTTTTCAGGCTTTCCTAAACTCAGTATAGAAAATTCCAGGATTCCTCAGCTTAAAATAGTAGTTTTGCATATTCTTTCACATTAATAACTTCTGTCTTCTTCTTGCATGGCCTCACCCATTTAGCCACATACTGATTTTGCCACACATGTCTCCGTGTTCATCTATGAAATGTTGGATGGTAGGTGGATGGGGCTGAAGCAACTGCTTATAAAAGAGAATACACATCCTGTCTTCAAGAATTTTATTCCAACAGTCTCCATAGGTTAAGTGTGTAATTCAGTTTCTTTAAGAGTTCCTAATGGATTGCTCACTCTTTTCTGACATAAATGTATATTGGGTGAGACTTAGGGCCTTTCTGCATTACACAGTTATAGTGCTGTTATTCCACTTTCAAGGTTCTGTGGAATCCTGGGGCTTGCAGTTTAGAAAGGCGCATTTAGAATTCTCAGCCAGAGAGCTCTTTGGCCTTAGTAAACTACAGACCCCAGATTCTCCAAGATGTTGAAAGTGGAATAATAGCACTATAACAGTGTAATGCAGAAAGCCCCTTAGTTATTTCAGGTGACATTTTTGAGTTAGCTAACAATTCATTTCCTCAACTTGTAAGTAATACTAGAAAAGGATGGAGAAGGATGACAAGATGCTGCAAGTCTCCAGGATCTTTTGCTAGTGTAGGCTTTCTTAGCCCCCTCTTTAAGATTATGTTTATAAAAAGGAGATTTACCAACATTCTCCCCTTGGTTCTACATAATCATCCATCCTTCAGTCCTTTGCACAATAATTGGTTAAATTATACTTCATCTGCAGCTATGCAGAAAAAGACCAATCAACAAAGCAACCAAACGGATCATCTTTTAGACTTCTCTAAACTTGTTTCTTTAAAGATGTAAAACCAGCATACTACATATTCACCTGCCTCATAGACTTACATGTTGATTGGGTGCTGCAAAGTAGTTTGAACACAAAAATCGCTATAGACGTGCTAAGGATATGAAGCCTGAAGAAGTGTTGCTAACAGTATCTAGACCTACTCTCCTTTCCCTACCTCATTTAAACACCATCTCCTTTTTAGAAAAGTTTTCCTTTGGGAATTCGGAATGACAAACACACTAAGAGAACTGCTAATGCAGGTAGCTAACTGCTATGAGGATGTGCATTGAGGGACCTGTTTTGAATTACAAATAAGTAACTTTTAAAATATAGCTGAAGTGTCAGACAAGGAATAATCTACTATATTTATTCAGAGTGGTGACAAAAATATTCCTTCCAGTACAGTAAACACGAACATACTATTTTTAATGCTGAAATGACTGATTTGAAAACCTATAGAAGTGGATAAATAATATTAGCTAATGCAGACCTATTGATTACAGATAAGAGAATTCCACAAGTTTTCTGTATTTTAACCTGGGTCTTGTTATGGTTTTCCTCTCTTTCCACTAAAATTAGATGTCCTGGGATTATTTTTTTCCCAACCCAAAATGGAGGGCCCAGGGAAAGATGCCCATTTCCATAAAGCCTCTCCATAAATCATCTAAGAGACCCCTCCCTTCTCTTTCTTTGCATTGCAAAGAACACCAAATACACAGGAAGAAATCAGGTGACACTTTTTGCTTCCTTTTCCTTTTTACAGTATTATTAGGAGTATGGAATGGGAAGATTAAAGATGATAGTTTGTACTGGCCCATGGGAATTTTTGTTGTTGTTACTAGTATGAATATGAATGTGATTCAGTGACATTCCTTCAGTCCATAGTCTGAGATGGCAGCATCAAGAATCAGGTTAACTACAGCATTAATAGTCTGAGAGAATGATTCTGTATGGGTTATATAAACTGGTTTAAAGGTAGCTGAAATTAATACATATGAAGGAAGGGTTTATGAGTCAGGAAAGGTTTACTTGAGCTGTATGTCACAGTCGGAACTGACTTTACATAGACAGGAATGTTTGAGGAACTGGTTTGCTATAGCTAACCTGAAGAACATCTCCTTGACCAATGTACGGATCTGAATTGGATTTTGCATTTCCCCAAATATTGCAATGGAGTTCTTGGCTTAAGAAACATGCCAAAAATATTTTAAATGTATTAGAATAAAATATGTTTTGAAAAATACACCCTGAGAGACAATGTGAAGTGTGTAGGTTGTAAGAATATGTGTTCAAACAGAAAACTAAGTGTAACTTTTTTTAAAAAAAATGAGATTAATGTGGATTAACAGGATTGAATACTTTTATGAATACATGAAAAAATGACATAATCTAGAAACAGACTTTTGTGTACATTGCTATGTATGATAGGTATTGGATCAGACTTGGATTGGGGAGGAATGAATATATAATCCTGCTCAACCATAGATCTCATTGAGAAGCCTTGGGCTAATCATTCTCTAATTCACAGCCAGCGCTCACAGGTGGTGGTCATTCTATATTAATAAATCTTTAGATACAACAGAAGTGAAGGTAACCATGATTTCTTATCCTTCCTTGACTAGCATTGCTAGGTCAGAACTATCTCAGATCCTGAGACTCTGGGGTCAAAAACTTAAACTTAAGGATGACATGTTATGTCACAACTGGTCCTGATCCTGATAATATAGCATGAGAGAGCTGCTGGTGATAACAGTAAGCATAATATATGAAGTATCAACCGTACTTATACAGAATATCCCATTCAGATAAATATCAAGTCCGACAAATCAGGAATATATTTATACACTCACCCTGAGATTTCTCTCCTGCCATCTAAGGACCAGAGAAGAGGGATCAAGCACTCACATCTGGGACCCCTATCCATGGCCTACACTTTCCACACTTGTTGTGTAGCATCCCTGGAGCTCTAATCAATTACAGCAGGTTGAAATGGCAACTGTGTGACAAACCCATGCAAGAGATCATAATCACCACATCAGGATATGAAATGGGGGACTGTGTGACAAGCCCAAGCAAGAGATCATAGTCACCACATCAGGACATGGAGGCATATAGAACATTCTCTATCTATAAATATGATTATTTCAAGTTTTGATAAAAGGTAAGATGATGTTATGTTACATGAAATGGTAGAAAATAAATACACAATACTTGAAGGTGATGGGAATCTGCCATCACATCTGGAGGATAACCAGATAGGAATGGCTGTTGTCATGGAACAATTACAATAAAATTTGTCACTATTATTAACTGCTTTTTTTAAAATATAAATAGAACTATTACAGATTCACAGACATGGTCTCTGGAGTGGAAACTTGTGTCTCTACAAAGTCCCATCAGGGTCAGTATTACCAAAAAAAAAAAAAAATAGAAAAAGAAAAAGAAAAAGAAAAAGACTTTATTTTGTCCTTAATTCTTTTTCTTCAGGGGGCGGGGGGGATACGTGAAAATAGCAGCTTCCAAGACCGAAGCTTGAACCCCAGGCATAACAATTATAGGTATTTCTCTCCTAGGACATTTCTCCTTTATTCCCTTTGGAAACTGCTAGTTCCTTTTGTTGAATAGTCTGTGGGTACAGCTCATGTAAGAAGATTAAAAAGAGCTTCTAATATCTTTTCATGGGGAGGAGGAAGACATCCAAAGCATCCCAGTGGTCAGAAGCTCAGGTCAGGAGAGTTATTCACAAAGGGCTTTTAGGATATGGAAACAGGGAATGCAGGCTGAATCTCAATACTGGTGAGGGGAAATTTTAAACACATTGTTGTGGCAGACGCTGAATCTAAATGTATCATTGATTGTATCCTATGGATGTAATTTTTCGCTACATTTCTTCTTAAGTAATTTCAGTAATTTACTTCCTGCTGAAGGAAGTCTTTGAAAACCATACAGTTTTTGATACCTATTTCCAATTCAGATTTAATTCTGTGCAAAATTCTGGTGTGTACGTGTGTGCAGAAATCAGGATTTTCTGTGCAGAGAAAAGTATTTTTCTATGTGTAAAATAATATTTCAATGCAGAAATATAAATTTCTACCCAGAAAATGCTCTTTTATTTGCAAATCAACTATATGTAAATTTTATGCAGAAAACATCTCCAATTATAGCATTTTCTGCACAGAGAATTGCATTTCTATGGAAGAACTGATATTTCTGTATTGTGATATTATTTTCCATGCAAAACCAATAAATAAATTAAAAAAATGCTGTTTCCTGCACAGAAAATCCTGTTTTCTGCACATAATAACCATGTGCAAATTTTGAGCAGAATAACTCCCGAACTGTGATGATCCTTGTCAGTCCAGGATTTCTCTTCCTAGGACTTCTCAGCGCTGGAAAAATATGTGGGTTTTTTGTCAATTTTTTGGAATATTTTGTATATTCTTTCCATCCCTGTTGCATTTAGACTGCTATTTGTGAGTTGAGCAGTGGGCGCAGGGGAACAACCCAATTATTAGAAAGATAGCTGCATATTGCCTGGAGCTTGGAAATTGTCTCTCTTTTCACAAACAGGTGAACTAATCAAATGACACTTCCAGAATGTCTGTTATGCTTTAACATCAAATTTTATATGAAATATAGTTAAAAATAGGGGCAAAAAGGACAATACACAAAACAGTGCTAAGCACCACTAAAGATATAAACATACTGATTACATTTCTTAGCTTTTAAGGATTATATTGGTGCATCAGCATAGTCAGAGCCTGCGAAAGTTATCTTTTTGGATTACAATTCCCAGAATCCCCCAGTAGCATAGTCAGTCAAAAAGTTACTTTTTTTTCAAGCTCTGAGGATAGTAACCTGAAGCTCACTACCTAATGAAAGAATGCATACAGAAGTTACAAGGCTTATATAAGGTGTGTGTGTGTGAGAGAGAGAGAGAGAAAGTGAGAGATGACAAGAAATTGTACATTCATGGTGATATAAATGGCAAAACTTGGAAAAGTTACATTTTTGATGAAACATGGCAATTTTTGAAGCTCTGATAAGTTGTCTTGATGGAGTGTTGAAAAATATGCAGTGTGAAAACTCTACAAGTTTCCAGAGGAAGAGAATTTGACAACTGACACTCAACTGCCAAAAAGACCCTCTCCTGATAGTCCTGATAGTTTGTGGATATGATTCCTGGACAATCAACCAAAGGGCTTTAAAATGTACTTCAAGAAGCCCTATAAGATCCCATCACCATTTAGGTGGTTCAGGTTAAAAAATGATATGAATCCATCTTGCAAAGCTATAACAGACTTCTAACTTTTAAATTATCAGTTGCCCAAATCTCATGGAGGTCAGAGGCCAATTTCTCCCTTGATTCCCCAAGGGCAACACTCACCCAACAATGCTCCCCATTTTGGGAAGGACTCTGAGGAAAACAGAGGTATCTGGGGATTTCAGGGGAGGGGGAGCTTTCAATGTTTTGCTAGGGGGTTTTGAGAGCATATTTTGGGGAGGGGTGTTTTGGGAGATTCTCCCCAATTGTGGCTTAAGAAAATCCCCATAGAGTAGAGTGGGACTTACTTCTAAGTAAACATGTGATTATGTAGGATAAGACTGCAGATTCATACCTAATCTTAAAGGAAACAAATAAATAAATGCACTTGTATCACACTTTCAAATATTTGAAGCATTTTTTACATACCATTTAGTCATCATCTCTGCAGCAGCTGTGCAAGATGAATCAATAGATTCATATACAATATACAACAGATGGAGGGCACAGGCTCAAGCTGAGAGAATGTAACATGATTGTGGTTACCCAGTAACTTCATGCCAGGGAGGAGAGCTGAACTGAGGACCTCTTGATTCATAGCTTGGTGTCATCAGTCACTACAAGTCACACTGGAGGTTCAGCACATGAAATATTAGAAGATCACTTCATTTCAACAAATAACTGAAAAATTCACATTTCATGCAACAATAAAATTTATTTCCCCACCTAATTCTAGTGAAGGTTTAAAAAGAACAGTTGTACTCAGTGTTATTATATAAAGAAGAGACAATAGCTTTCTGGACTTCTCATTATTAGGAAGGCTGGGGAGGGGGAGACTTCCCAGCCCAAAGACCATTTCCATTACGGCTCTTTTATAACAAAATGCATTTGCATATATGAAGCTGTCAGCAAGGCAATTGCTCAATTAATTATAGTGTCACTTCAATTGCTTTTCTTCAATATTCTAATCAGTTTAACTTTTGAAGAACCTACCATGTTCTAACTCTGTTCAGTCCTGGCTGATTAGTTTAGAAAACAAAACCAGGCTAGCTGTTCATTTGAAGAAAGATGAGATAAGCCTTTACAGTTCTCCACATATATTTTGCAATTCCATGTACATATGGAGGAGTTATTTAAATATATTGCATTTTTGGACATTATTTTCACTAATATACACATTTTGGGGTGCAATCTTGTCTAATATACACTTTATTGAATGCCTTTTTGATTGAAGAACACTGCTGCAACATGTACAGAAATGCAAATTGCAGAGGAAAACTTAGTTTTAGTTCATATATTGGATTGAAGGAGCAATATTTGCATTAAACTGTGAACCAAGCAAAGTTATCCCTCATTCCTAAAAGAGGGCTTTTTGGGGTGCGGGTATTATTCCACAGGACAAAGGCTTTGGCTATTAAAACAAACTCTTTCTACACACACACACACACACACACACACACACACACACACATGGCAATGCAAGTAATAACAGCTCATAGCCTTTTCATTGCTTGCTTGCTAGGCCAAAGGGAATACATGCTCACAAACCAGTTTGATTATGTTTGACAGAAAGCATCCGTGCACACCCTCAGTAAGCACTAGCAATTTTGCTGTCTGCTCTGCTTTTCTGCAGGTGCACTACTTTCAGTCTGATTGTGTCCAAAAGTATTTTTCCTTTGTGCTGTTCTCTCTCACCTGAATTTGTTGATGTCCTTATTTTCTTCAAGATAGGCAGAGCTCCTGCCAAATCAATTAAATTGTCCCAAAAGGGCTTTTGTTTCTGGGATGTAAATAATAAATTTCATGTAACAGCAGTCCAGGAAGACAATTCATCTATTGCCAATGGCAGCACTTTTTAGAGTTAGCCAGGATTGGCTTATTTTAGAGAGGAAGCTGGCAGAATAATGCTTTCTCCATCAGAGAATTTTCTGTTTGAGGTGAGGCATCCCGTCATGTCTCCCCATTATTTAATAAAGAATTAAGATGAACTTGTCAAATTGTTCTAATGCAGGCTCTTGAATTTATAAAACATTTTGGTCCATTGTTGAGAGTATATTAAATTGTTTAAATATGTTGAAATCTGGGTAACTACAAAAGAGAGAGAGAGAGAAAGAGAAACAGAGAAAGATTGAGAGGGAGATTCCCCCTTTTGTGTTAGCCTCCCTCTCCCAATTTTCTTGCAAGGCATCAGCTAGAACTCAGATGCTAAACCTAACTTTGCCATGACCAAACTTCAGTTGATACAGCCTCTCCTGGTGGGAAAAAAATCCATGAGGGTGTCATAGTTATCCATCCCTGATAATGGGCAGTCTAGATTATTGTAAGGTGTTTGTATGGAATTGCTTATAAAACTACATCCAGAAACTTCAGAACACAACAGCACTGTTATTAACTGGGATGCACTATACTAGATACATTTCATTAGTCTTTAAAAAAAATCAGTAGCTTCTAGTTCATTTCTGGACAATTTAGTTGTAATGTTTCCATTGCCTAAACAGCCTGGGACTAACATATTTCAAGGAACCATATGAAGCTGTTTGTGGACCATGGTAATCTACAAAGGCTCTATATTTTTTTCCATCTTCATGAATTACGTATGTGGCTACAAGGAATAAGATATTTTCTATTGTAGCACTCCAGCTGTGAAACTCTTCACCATTCATCTTCACCTAACAAGCCATTTTCATTTTTTAAAAAATTGGGTTCAAAAACTGGTTCATTTGCTCAAGCTCTTGAAGGAATGTATTTGTGTTCTTATTATGCATATTTTATTCTCCTTATTTTAATTGTTATATATTTTATTCTCATATTATTTATAATCTATTTGGAGACAATTTGATTGTCCTGTGGAGAGGGAAGTTATCCGTTTTTCAAAAACAAATAAGGCTTTTCCAGATAATTGCTGTTGTGGATCATTGTGTCCATCAGACCACCTTTTCACAGTAGTTGCTTCATGCCAGACAAAGGAAGGATCCTAAATTGTACTTCTGGAGCGCAGTGTTCCACCCATGCAGATTCATGCCTCTCCTTGCTGGAAAGAAGTTTTCATTTACTGCTGGGGAGATCAGGAGGTATCTGGGCAATGTCTGGCTGAGGTTCTGCTTCTGAAAGAAGAGGGCTGTTACTGGAATATCATGTCCAGAGGTAGTGGTTTCACCATTTGAAAACAGTCATCCAGTGGGGAGGAGTACAGTGGGCCTTTGGTATACATGGAGGATTGGTTGCAGGACCCCTTGTGGAATACAAACCTACAAATGCTCAAGTCTCTATTAAAAATGATGTAGGACGCAACGATGCAGGTGGTGGCAAGCACCAGCTGCCAGGCATGCCTTCAGGCATGCATCCTCCTCACCTCTAGGGAGCCAGTCAGCCACTTGCTTTAAGGAGCTTCAACAGGGGCATGATGACTAGAGGTAGCAGTGCTCCTGCTCATTTGTCCATAAATGACTGAGCGGGAGCACTGCCACCACTATCAATCACCACGTCCCTGTGGAAGCTGTTCAGTTGGCAGTGGTGTGGTGCTCCTGTTTGTTCATTTATGAACAACTGAGCAGGAGTGCCACCATTGCTGCCAATTGCCATGTCCCTGTGGAAGCTGCTTGAAAGTGGAAGCGGGCAGTTGGCAGGCTCCTTGGAGTCGGGGGAATGAGCACCTGGCTGCAGCTTGCTACCACCTCTGCTGCTGCCTGGTTATGCTTTGTGTGCATTTGTGGAATTTGGCCAGGCTGTGGAGGTGAGCAGGAGAGTCATGGCAAGAGAGTTATTTGGGTTTCTTTCTTGTCCTTCTGAATCTAAAGGTGTTTGCCTTATTAGATCTCCTGGTTTGTTTGTTTTTTGAATATTTGGAATTCACAGTTGATCAAATCCATGGAACCACAGCCTGAAGATACCATGGACCCATGTATGTTGCACAAGGAAGTATTTAATATTTGGGCAACTTGAAGGCACACACACAGAGAGAGAGAGAAATACCACTACTGCTATTTCCAGCTGAAAACACAAACAAAACCCTTGCTATGAATCCAAAAGTATCAGTAAATGGACATAAACTCTGAAGGAAAAGAACTGTTTTTATTTATTCACAGAAGACTCCGGATTAATGGTATTGTGGAGTATTTTTCTACTCAAATAACAGAATTGTTGTTGCTGCAGAACGCGTTCCCCTATGAATGCCATCCACTGTACAGACAACTATTGCATTAGATGCTGCTGTCACCCTTGCAAGCAAATTTCTTCCACACAGTGCACCATTCGATAGTCTGATCTGATTCCCTACTGCAGAAACAAGAACAGAGTGGTAGTGTCCATGGGGTTTCAATTAGTTTAATTAATGATACCAACACATGCTAGATCTTAGGTTAGCAGACCTTGTGCCAGTTTTAGTGCTGTCATCACACTTAATCCTAGTTGGGCTCTGCTTGATGTACCAGGCCGTAATGTACCAGTGTGACAAAAACCCTCTCTAAGCTGGCACCACAGTTCCAATCCTAGGATTCCATCATTCATCTTAAGTGTGAAAACTACTGAGCTGCCTACTCAAAATTGGAGTAGGAAGGGAGATCAAGAAAGAAGGGGATCACAGAATCAGAGCCCAGAAATTTTAGTGAGCAAGTTGTGCAAAAAAACCACCTGAGAAAGAATGGTGGACTAAGGGATAACAGGAGAGGAGCAGCCTTGGCAGGTTTGAAATGAAGAGGAATAAAAATTCATAGTTTTCAGTTAAGGTGCACAACTTCAGGGCTTAGCAATCAAGAAATGTTCTACTCTGATCAGTGCAGAACCATTCAGACACTTACAAAAATTGCAGAGTTTTAGTTAGTACAGACATGCAAATTTGCCTTGGGCAGTTAAGCTGTGGTCCAACTGTGCATCTTTTAAGGCTGTGCAAGGTCGACAAAGATGCACTGTTCTGCTGTGCCAAGAACAACAACAATAACAAGTTACCACAAATTGTGGGAACCTTCTAAATGCTATTTTTTCATTTCCATCAGTGTTTCCCAAGTGGTTGGGAACACAAAATTTTGACCACAATCAGGAAATTGTCAAATATCCATTCCATCCCTTCTTCTGAGACTGTTCAAATGTCCTATAGAGCAGCCAATTTATCAATGACTGTGCCAAGGAGCTTCTATGCTTCTATGCTTTTGTAGGGTTCTTCTCATTCCATATCCTGAATACACACTGTGCTTCTTTATTTATTTCACAGATTTCTTGGTAAGTAATGCTTTCTGTGAAGAACAGTTCAAATACTGGTTGCTAGCACTGCTTCCTTGTTTGTATCCTTCTTTGCCCTTGGGATTTCTAAATACAGTAGCTCCTTCACATTTATCAGAGTTGGGGCACAGAACCCTCACAAAAGTGGAAAAAATGTGAATAACTCCCCACCCTGTGATTTTCCTCCCATTCTCCTCTAGAACTTCCCCTTCTCATTCCTTTGCCTCTGGCCCCAGCATTGGTGGGGGAAAAAGACAACCTAAAAGGCTTGTCGGTACTTTCCCCTCAGACAGAGAAAAGGGGAGTTCTGGAGTTCTAATTACTTCTGGCAGCCATCCTGAGAAAGGAGCACTTGACCAATCAGTAGCCAACACACAGCAAAATGTGCGGCCACATGGTAGAGAGGCCACGCCTTCAGCAGTAGGAGCGGGCTTTGCTCATCAAAAGGTAAAAAAAAAAGCTCCATTTTAAACACAAGCCTCACAAACCTGGAGTGAGGAATGCGAGGGTTGGGAGGAGGAAAATGGGAGCGGGGAGAGACAACCATGTGCATCACGAATTATCAAATTCGCAAGGGTCAACCCCATGAATGTGGAGGGAGGACTGTATTGTTTTTGGTTACTTTATGGTGTCAACAGTTCTTTTAATCCCCTGTCCACTCAATCTTCTTGATATCTGTGTCTCTGCTTAGTCCATGCTAGAGAGGATCATGGGTGTTTGTGTGATTGATGCCTTGCCACCTTTCAGCAGGGGAAAGAGTCATCCCTCACCCAACTATTAATACTGGCTTTTCTGCACTACACTGTCTGTCTGTCTCTGTGTTGGGGGGTGTAAGTATACTGATGACAAGATATGATATATTTGTTGGAACAATTTTTGTCCCAACTCTTTTTGTCGGCTGTTTGGTTCTTTTTAAAAATAAACAAACAAACAACATATATTGCATGTAGGTGTTACTGGGGACAATGGCTGGCATACAGAATTAAAGTTATAGATTCATAACTCTGAGTTATGAATCCATAACTGTTTTGTACTCAAGAAAGCTATATAATCTTACTGAACAACTAAATAAATGCCACTCCAGCACACTTTAGACTGAAGCTGGATTGGGTGAAGGAAGTCAGGCTGCAAGGAAGATGACATTTCTGTGCCCTTCCACCAGTGAGTGAGGCTACAACAATCAGTTGCTTCTAGTTTGGGCTTGGTTAAGGATTGGGCCAGGAGATATTATGCATCTCAGTTACACAAATGTAAGTAGCTGTGGTAGAGTATCAGTAACAATGTCATAAAATGTCTTCCTTTTACTCCTACCTCTTTGTGAATTCTGAAATAGTACATGACCCTGGGGTGCAAAAATGTCCTGTCTGATAAGATGAGGGTTAAATACATATATGAGATTTTCATGCCAGGAGGGAACAATCATAGAATAATGCAGAAAGGAAGTGGAATTAACTTAAGAGTAAAAGGGCCATGGTTCAGAAACAGCCCAACCAGTATGCATAGATATACACATGTAAAATTGCATTGTTCTAATAGGATGTCCAACTATCTATATCTGATATATAAAAGTCAAAGTTTGTGAGTTTGTTTGTGTCAGGCAAAGCAAAGACCTCATATGACTTCTGAGTCAGGTGAGAAGACCTCATATGATTTGCTGCCTGTGAAGATTCTGTGGAATCCTGGGGTTGGCAGTTTAAGGAGGGGCCTTTAGAATTCTCAGCCAGCGAGCTCTTGGGCGGTTGCTATGGAAACAAGGCCTAGCAACAAGGAGGAGGAGACCAGTGCATTCCCTCCGAAACTGAACCTCTGTATGTTAACAACTCTAAATACAGATTGGATTGGGGAATAGGAGGAAAAGTTACAGGGACTGGACAAGGCAGTTTGGGGAATTAGAGACACAGGATCTCAAATCTGTGTATTTCAACTGCATCTAACTCCTAAGGTAAGGTAATTTCTAAGGTATTTCTAACAAGTGTTACCTATGAGACAATAAAATCCTGGGCAATGCCAGGTAAATGCACTAGTACATTATATATCTTTTTGTAATTGATTTTGATTGGTACAATTCCACTGCCATACTAACTCAGTAACCAACAGGGTTAAGTTGAAATAGAAAATAGATTAATACATTTTCATTTTATCAATGAGCTCAACAGATGTATTGAAAATGATTGACATATATACCACTGAGAGATGCAGGAAAGACAGTAAAAACCACAGCTCTTAAAAAAAAAAAGCAATGTAATATAGCACAAGCCATTATAGCTTTTAGAGATTACTGTCTGCAAGAGCCATTATTTGGGTCTCCCACTGCCGTGCTTCTCACTGGGGCATGTCAAAGGTGCATAGTGCTGCTGTAATAGTATCATCATTCACAAAGACCCCTGGAGCCACTGCCAGCTGCTGCGGTTAAGAACAGCAATCAGCCCGGGGTGGGTGCATCCAGTATCTCCTGGAATCACCTTGTTAGCTGTGGTTAGCATACAAAGATAAGGTTAGCACCTGGAAGAAAGGCACCTTGCAACTCTGTTTAGTTGGCTAGTCACATGGAACAATTGATTTTGGGTTAGCTAAAAATACCAAATGCAGTGGCTGCAGGTTGTGTTGGTATCTATAAATAAGATTTTAGGATTTTTTTTTTAAGTTTGAAGTCACTACCCATATGATGACTCCAATGCTTCTTTCTCTGAAGATGCTTGCTATACACAGAATGCCAGTTTTTTTTTTTTAAATCAGGGAGGAAAAAAAACATTATAATTTGGGATGCATGACAGAGACCATCTGTCTCCACCAACTTTCTAGACACCCAGGGAAGAAATGGTAGCTAAATCATTTAAATCTGAAGAAAATCAATTTGCTATCAAAGCTAATTCCATTTCTAAATTTAAAAAGCAGTATTCTATTTCAGACATGGGACAGGATCTCTGTGCAAAAACAGAGGAAATCAAGAAGTAAATGAAATGAAAGTATAAATCACAGTGTTATAAACTGGTCCCTAAGACATAAGATTACCTGGACTGAGGGCAGCTGTAAAGATGGAAAAGGAGCAGAAATTTAAAGCAGATGATTCAAAAACTGAAAGACAATAATTTTTTCGTCTTTGGTTACATAATTACCCTTTAATCAATGAATATAAAGAAAAAGTACATCCTGCGCTAAAGAGGATGTCTTTTCAAATGCTCTATGGCACAATGTAGGCTTTTATTTTTTTTTAAAGTATTAAATACACAGATAGTGCATGTAACAGCTAAACAATTAAGTTAGCTGAGGCATTTTTACCTTTTTGGGAGAAATCTATACAAGGATATACAAATCTATACAAAAATAATATCTATTGACTTCACTGGGACTTATCCCAAGGTAGATGTGCATAGACATGCTGCTGAAGGATAGAAATAATTTTGTATTTGAAACTTGCCCTGCTGAAAAAAAGAAGAAGAAAAGTTTTGCATTATAGTCTAACACACTAGGTTAGATGATACACACCACCAGTGAGAAGTTGTTTAAAATATAGTTCCATTACACTGGGAGTTTTACAATATGTAACCCTTGCTTTTGAAATTTCACAGCCTTACTGAACTTTTGTTACTTCCTCTTGAAATTCACATGGAATAGAATGAGGGCAAGAATGAGGCAGTAGAATTATTTACTACTCTTAGCTGCAGGTCGGGGAATAATCACATCTTTGAGTGCATTACTCTTCTCCAGATTGGTGCCCTTCAGAGCTTGTAGACTAAAACTGACATCATTTCCAATCAATAGCCATGATGCCTGGGGATGACAGTAACTGAAGTCCAAAACATCTGTCAAGCAGTAGGTTAAATACATCTGCTTTTACATGTACAGTTCAAAGAAAGTCTAAACTATTTTGGCAAACAAGCTTTTCTCCACACTTTTCCACAACAAAACTGTATCTAGGGCAGTGGTTCTTAACCTTTTCATTATAGGGAACCCCCTGTAAATATAATTTGTTGCCAGGGATGCCCAAGACTTAAGAT
Organism: Iguana delicatissima; assembly: GCA_948472985.1. Taxonomy (NCBI): domain Eukaryota; kingdom Metazoa; phylum Chordata; class Lepidosauria; order Squamata; family Iguanidae; genus Iguana; species Iguana delicatissima. The sequence goes on from CAOKZL010000316.1 coordinate 482,521, forward strand.
TTAAATATTCAAATGTATATTTAAATATTTATTTATTTAAGGCTTCTGGAGAGTAGGATTCAAATCCTCTTTCAGATACTGGGTGACCTTGGCCAAGTCCCTGTTGCTGCCATAACTATTGGTGTCCAGAAGCTGTGCTTTGTAGACCTGCTGTGAAGGCTTTGGGAACCCCCAGAGATCCGAAGACCCCAGGTTGAGAACCACTCGTCTAGAGCATTTCTAGTTTACAATAATGGTAACGGCCATCAGTAGGCACTGTCCTCTGTTACCACTCCCACTGTTGCTGCTCTGCCAAGATAACATTTTTAAGAGAAGAGATTCTCCTGCTACTTACTGAAATGAGTTGCCCCCACAAACTTAGCAGGAAATGTGTTGTCCTTGAAAATTCTGCAGAATAGCCTCCCAAATTTGATCCCCCCCCCCAATAAACTGGAGTCACAGAATTTGGAGTAACGTATAAATACATCCATGTAATGCTTTTACTTTTGGCTTTCATGAAAACTTCAGAAGTGTGGCCTGAAGAGGAGGTTACAGATTTGGTAAAAACAAAACAAAAGTAGGGATGGGCCAACTGAATCCTTGAATGTTTGGCAGGGATTCAGGATTCGGGAATCTGAATCCCTGTGCCAAAATAGGCAAACAGAATCTTTCAAATCTGCCACTCGAACAATTTGTTGGAGACCGGGACGCCTGAAAACCTGGGAGACCAGGATGCCTGAAAACTCGGGACCAGGATGGGATCCCACTCCTCACAAGTTTCCCCACCCAACGTGGGCATGGGTGATTGGCTGGCAGACTGGCATAAAGCCTCTCATGCACTGGAGGCTGCCATTTCTCCCTCTTGCTGCCTGTGCTCCAAGTACTGCCACTCCCTGCTGCTGCCTCCCTCTGCAAGGCAATTTTGGGATAGGGATTGGGAGGTGAGGGACAGAAGAGCAAAACTGAGTGTGTGTGTGGGTCTAGGAGCTTGTAGGAATGTCACAGGGGGTTCCAAAGACTACAAAAGGAGGTTCCGGGGTTCCATGCCAGCCATGCCAGCCATACTTTCCCCTTCATCAGCTTTCTTTGGTCAGTTCTGGGACTAAGTTTGTCATGATGCCACTTCCTCTCTTAGTTTCTGTGTCTTGAATACATGAATACTTCAGTTAACCCGTTTTGAAGCTCTCTTTTAGAAAGTCTTTTTATGCTTCTCAAATCCTTTTCTTCTTTTTCCTCTGTTTAGCCACAAGTTTATAAGCAGCATTGCCACTGGGAAGCTCGCAAAGGAGAGCTAGAGAAACAGACTTTTGGTCTTGTGTTGCAGCAGCATGTCTGTGGTAAACAATCAATGCCAAAAAATTTGAGCTGGGAAAGAAAGGGATTCTACTCTAGCTGATTCTATAGGAGGAGTGTGTGTTGCCTACAACAAACAAGGTGAACAGTAGCTGCCTCCAGAATTGTTTATTGAGCATGCATTAATCTGTATTGTTTTTTGATTTGAGACTGGAGGGTAGGGATTGGGAATTGTTGAGACAGGCCTAGAGATTTGACTTGAGTGTCCTTTGCAGGACTTGAAGGTAGAGAATTGACTGGACTAGAGGCTTGTTTGTGTGTATGTGTGTGTGTATGTTTTTAAGTGCTTTTTTTGTTGCAGGACTTGAGACTTGACTCTTGAGACTACAGGGTGTAGAATTGAGATTGGACTAGAGGCTGTTTGTTTGTGTGTTTTAAGTGCCTTCCTTGTTGCAGGACTTCAGACTTGACTGGAAGGTACAGTCTTCTGGAGATTTCAAGGACAGCTGAACATATCTTTGCATTGCTCCCTTCCAAAGCTCTTTCATACACAATTCTGGGGTTTGTAGTTTCACAAGGTGTCACAGCCTTCTCTGCCAAAGTGTGCTGGCACATCATCAAACTACAAACCCCAGGATGCCGGAAGGAGCTATGCAAAGAAAAGCTAGTTTTGACCTGGATTATCTCTGTACTGTAATATGTGGCCCTGTTTACACAGGCAGGAAAATGTGGGATTAATCCACATTTTCCTACCTGTGTAGAAAGGGCCTTCATGTCATTTTCAATCTGGGGAGATCCTGAGGAAAAACTATGACAATTGTCCTGGCCAGATTTCTTCAGAGGGAGGTTTGCCTTTGCCTAGGCTTTTGCAAAGGCTAAGAGAATGTGTCTTGCCCAAGATTATCCTTCTTTCTCTTGCTTTTTAAACCCTTTTAAAAAAAAGAATTCAAAAGATTCGAGATTCGTGAGATTCGTGGATCTGCAGAACCTTCCAGAGATTCGGATCTGGATTTGGATTTGGAAAGTTCTGGATTCATCCCAAACCTAAACAAAACAAAACAACCCCCACTCCCCAATTTTCAACAAAACATATTGTTGCTGATCAGCCTAGAGGTCTTGTCCTCTTTATTTCCTTTGGCAGTTTCTTCCCTCGTCAGTATATCACTTCTTTGACTCAACTTCAGTTTCTCTTTCCATTTTCTTGCTGAGATTAGTCTCTAGCTCAGATTAACCAATCAAACTGACCTTTTATTGAGCTTTTAAAAGTGAATAATACAGAGGGAGTTCAGGATTGTCGAGCTTTTTAAAAAAGAATTGTTAAGAATTCACAATTCCTTTCACATAGAGGAAGTAAGGCTATCTCTTTCATCCATGTTCTGATCCTTAAACCATCTGCCTTAACCAGGCTGTCTGTTTTTGTATTGGTGGATCATTCAAAAGTTAAAGTGATGGAACTGCTTAAGCAGCAGAAGGCAATGGAGCCCACAGGGAAAAGAGGCATGTCAAAATCCCTGTGATCACACATTCAGAAATGGTTGTTTGAACCAGTTAATGTGGAATTCCTTTCTCTTTTGCATGGTACATTCATGGGCTGTAGCAATCAGCATTCTTGTCACTGCTGTTCTATGATTATTTATTTCTTACAGTTCTGTACAATTCTTACTGTTCTGTACTCGTAAAGGTTTCAGCCCAAAGATAGCAGCAATTCGCTTCTACCTTGGTAACTTCCAACAGTCCCCCCAAATGACCCAGAAGCTTATAATGCTTGATAGAAAAAGTGTTCCAACTCTGGCATTTGAGAGCATTGGAAGCGTTTATATGTCCCATGGGATTGTCCTGCAATAAAAGTAAAGAATCCAACTTTGCAGATGGCTATGTCTATGAAACTAATGAACAGCAAAATTCTGAGGCAAATTTAATTTGGGGCATGCAGGCAGAGAAGATGCACACAATGGCTTAGTTTCAGTTGCTTGCCTCAACTAGGTTAGACCTAGCACAGTGGTTCTCAACTTGTGGGTCCCCAGATGTTTGTGAACTTCAGCTCCCAGAAGCCCTGAGCATTGACCGTAGTGGCTAGGGCTTCTGGGAGCTGAAGTCCACGAACATCTGGGGACCCACAGGTTGAGAACCACTGACCTAGCAAATCAACTGCTGAATGGTAAGTCACGTAAAACCCACTGATTCCATAGGTCTGTTATGGTTGGGCATTAACATCTGGATTAAAACCATGGTTTCCCTATGAAAAGCTGTGGGGCATGCTCTAGAAGAAAAAAGACTGGGTCAGTTTCTCTCAGTTTGGGACAGAAAAGGTGATAAAGAGGTCAGGCCTCAAAACAGTCCAAAGTCAATACAGTATGGAAACAAGGCTTTTCAATATAAAGCAAACCATGAACTTTTATTACACTGTATTATATCTATGCTATTATGCTAGTCTAGGAGGCAGCTAGCTGAAAACCTTTGCTGTTGTCTCTAAGAGCAAGCATTTGAGTGTCAGCGAGTGTGAAAGAGAAAGTGTATTTGCTTTACTCTTTTCTCTGTGTTCTTTTTGTCTGCCAAGTGAAAGGGTTTCTGCACAGATGCCAGGAGAATGATTAATTGATTTTGCTGTCAAAGACAGGAGAGTGTTGTATGAATGGTGTACATGTGGGGAAAATGTTTCGGAGAAAACTTTGAGTTCTGCTCTCTGATAAGTTGTCTTAAGAAACAGAGCACAAGAGAAACACAAATAAAGAGAGCTGAGATACAAGGAACAAAAGTCATCCTGAAAAAAAAAGAGTCAGTATCACTTGTGACCTTTGCAGGCCTTCCAGGCTTTTCTATAAAAACACAAAAGCTAAAAGAAGCCTCAAAAGAGGTAGCATTGTCAAGCTGAACTACCACTTCTTTCTGTGGTATTTCTTGCCATAACAGTTCACCTATTGGCTATATTCCAGCACAGATGCCTAGTTCTATTTATTGGATCACCTTTATATAAATGAGAGTACATTGACAATATCACACTCCTCAATTCATTTTTTAGCATTTTCCCTGTACATTTCTGTTGGGAAATTGTGCATTGTATTTATTGGGATGCTAGTACATCATATCTAGGCCAATACAATGTTAAAACCATTTAAAAAGAAAAAAAAGCCAGGTCACAAAGGCATAGGGAGGAGTAAAGATTGTTATCTGACAGATGATTTTTTATCTCATATGCATTTAGCTGTGGAGAAGTTCTGCTGAACATATTTAACAATATTTTTAAAACCATTAAATTACAAGACAATACAACACAAACACAAATACAAATAACATGACAGAACACAAACACAAATAACATGACAGAAATGGTAAAAGTGAGGAACTGTTTTGTAGGCACGTTTAGCCATCTGTAGTTCAAAAAGCTACTCCCAAAAGGAGGCAGCAAAAGGTTTTCTGGGCCTGACATCAGTATGTGCTAGTGTTGACATATTTGTGGCAAGTTGTGTCCCTGGCTGCAGAGATGGAAGATGATAGGAGACTAAAGAAGTGAAGTCAATAGGTCTTGAAAACAAAGGTGTAGAGATTACTCATGTTCTACATTTAGTTTTACTCGGAAACAACTGTGGAAAAAACTCTGGGAAAGGGCAGATTGGGCTATCTCTTCCTCCCCTCTCCCATTTAGAAACAACCTCACCACCCACCCACCCACATACATACCCAAAAGAAGGTATTTTGCTGCTACACAGAATCTCAATTTACAAAACTTGGGTTTGTAGAAGCTGTTGTGCAAGTATGTGTTTGGACATCATGATCAGATGTACATTTGATGTACATCACTGACAAGGATTGCTTTTACAGAACCTTGACTACTTCAGAATCTTTAATAAAGAACGCTGGTGTCTCTAAGGAAATAAGTACAGGAGGACATCAAGAGGATATTTGCTCTAGTTGTAGCAGACTGGTGCCACTTTAACTTCCATAGCTCCATCCTACAGTATCCCAGGCTTTATAATTTTGTGAGGTACTCCAAATTCTCTACTAGAGAGCTCCAGTGGGGAGCTCTAGTTTAGGGGAGTCCACTAGAATTCTCTAGAGATACTGCTGGAGAATTCTAGTGGACTCCCCTAAACTAGAGCTCCCCACTAAAGCTCTCTAGCAGAGAATTCTGAGTACCACACAAAATTATAAAGCCTGGGATACTGTAGGATGGAGCTATGGAAGCGAAAGTGGTACCAGTCTGCTACAACTATGTAGAGCAAATATATGTAGAACAAATAAGCAAGTATCTTCTTGGTGTCCTCCTGTTCTTATTTCCTTAGAGACAACAGCATTCTTTGTTAAAGATTCTGAAGTAGTCTGGACAGAGAATATGTTTCTGCAACTGAAGTAACCAAACAGGAAAAATTGGTGGCAAATCCACCCTGAATGCCTGTCTTTTAATGATTTTTAAAAAATATTTTTAGGTTACAATGCCAACCTAGAAATAAGTCTTATTGAACTTAACCAGGCTAACTCCTACACAGTCAGGTTGCAATGCTAATACTTCTTAAGATCTTCAAGGAGAACTTTCGCAGTCCTATCACAAGCCTCTCTGGGGAGGATACTGGAGAGTCTGGTTGGTAGATGCTCCCAAGCTATGAAATTCTCATCCGCTGGAAGCTAGGCTGAGCCTCTCTCTGCTCTCCTTTCACTGATAGGCAAATATCTTTTTATTTAAAAAGGCATTTAATGATTAAATGGTTGTGAGAAGTCTTTTTTATATGTTGTGCATGCTGTGCTTTTGTTGTTATCGTTATGCTTTTAAATGATTTTATACTTTTAAAAATTAATGGTGTTTTAATATAACTTTAATTGTGTTTTAACATTTTTATCATCAGGTTTTTAGCTTCATTTTGTTATAGCAATGTTGTAAGCTGCCTTGGTTCCCATGTTGGGAGAAACATAGGATATCAATAAACAAACAAACAAGACTTTCACTAGCCCGTGGCCTTAAAAATATTAACAAGGCATAATTTGGGAAATGTTTGAACAACAGACCTAAAGAATCTCAAGACTTCCAGACTTGTAAAGCTCATAAAGCTTTACTTATTTCCATTAAATTCCCAAAGGAGCTGTAAAAGAAACAAGAAAAGTGGGTGATGCAGAAAGAGAGAGAAGGGAGAGCTTTTGCTGAAACCATTTATGTGAATAATCTGTGACTAGTTTCACATGCAACTAAGTGACGGGAAACATTGTATGACATTATTATGGCACAAAGCTTTTACAAAGGCAATTTATGTACTATGTTAAAAAAGTGCTCTTGTGTGAAGGTAAAAAACATCTTCCTTTGTATTCATGACTATGATTTGTGCAGGGAAAAACGGTAAAGTCTTAGAAATACAGGTCATGTCACAGTCGCGTAGGGATGGGGGGCAATGGGGTGATTCACCCAGGGTGAAATGTTTTTTGGGCGGCCAAACCCATAACCATGTCCCCGTGTGCCCTGGCTGTGTCCCCATGCACTCTGGTCATGCCCCCCATGCCGTAGCCCTGCCCCATCCCACCCACCCCCTTCCACACACTCCGAGCTCCACCGCTGTCATGTGAAAAAATAGGTGATCAGATATGAACCAGAAATGAGGCAGTTTGACTAAAGTCAGAGAAACCATATCATGCTGAACCAGAACAAAAATTCAGGACTTAGTGTAATATACAAAGAAGCTGAGTCAAGACTTAAGCAGAGACTTCACACTTCGTTTGTTGTTGTCATGTGCCTTCAAGTTGACTCCAACTTATGGTGATGCTCTCTCAAGCTTTTTCTTGGCAAGAGTTATTCAGAGGAAGTTTGCCATGGCTTTCCCATTGGGCTGAGAGAGTATGATGTGCTCAAGGTCACTGAGCTGGGATTCAAACCCTGGTGTCTGAGACTCCCACTTCAACACCAAGACCACTACACTATGCTGTCTCTCCACATTTAAATATAACTTAAACCATTAAAATGGGGATTTAAACACACAGCATGTATATGTAAGAAATATGCACTTCAACAATATATGACAGGCTGACATATAGCAGCTAGTGGCTCTCCACTGTGCAAACATAGTACATAAGTGCACATGTGCTGTCTCATAACATGTGAAGCAGCCCTCAGAATTTGGAGTGCACACCACCTGCAAGATTTGGTTTGGATCTCTATTCAGCATACACTAATTCAGAGGCTACCCAGTTTCATTAATGAGGCTTTGAGAGGTGATGCAGTCCACTCTAGTGGTCCACAATGGAGTTATAATATGGATACTACGTATACATGGGTGCCAATGGGAGGGAAATTACTCAGATGACTAGAATGTGTGTAAAGGTCCATTACAAAGGCCATGGCCAAAAGAAAAAAAAAATACAAAAGCAGTACAGGAGAGGAATTACTTCATTTACAAGTATTCTTACTTGAAATCTTCCCCTCCTTCTACTGTCTCCATTTCTGCCCAAATGTAACCATAATGGGATGAGTGCTTATTTTGCTCTCTAAAGCACCATGCATTTCATGGTGGTTGTGGTGGTAACTATTGTTGTTTTGCCTACAGTCATTTCCGCAGTAGCCTGTTATAATGCTATTATTCTATTTTCAACATCCTATGGAATCCTGCAGTTTGCAGTTTAGGGAGGGGTATTTGAGGCCCCTCTCTAAACCGCAAACCCCAGGATTCCATAGGATGTTGAAAGTGGAATAATAGCACTATAACAGGCTATAGCAGAAATGGCCTATGTATTTGTCTACTATAAGAGAAATTAGAAAACATAAAAACACAGAGGTAATTATGTTGACAATAAGACAAAATCCAAACTTCAGGTTACAGTAATGTCATCATAAAACCTGTCAAAAAGCTAGAAAAATCCCTGCTTAGGTGTTCAGAACCAAAGTTTCTTCAAAAGCAAATATATTTTTAAAACGTACGGGGAAATGGAGCTGGTGGGGGAGGTTTAGGAGAGAAGTGGCTGCCTTAGAGTCCCATAGCTGTCCTCAGATAAAAGAATCATGGAGTTAGAAAGACCCTCAAGGGCCATCTGTCCAATCTCTGCCAGGGCAGAAATCCAAAGCTAAAGCAAGATGTTTAAAAAACTACATAGAAGGCGACTTCATCACCCTCTGAGGGAGTCTATTCCACCCTTGAAAAGCTCTTAGGAAGTTCTTCCTAACATTTAGGAGAAATTCCTTCACTGTAATTTGAATGTTGTTTTTTGTCCTAGTCTCCAGAGGAATAGAAAACAAACTCCTCCATCTTTTTCTCATCTTGTTCCTCTTTACTTCTGTTCTCTGCTTCCTCAGAAAACTCTGCATTTCATCCAAGACCAGAGATGGATTTGATTGAGGCTAGGCTTATATGTTTTTTAGAAATGGAGGATCAGTCATTGCATTGCTAGTTACAATCTGACACCAGCAATACCTTTGAAGGCATTTTTCATTTTGAGACTAAACCTAAACTTCAGACCTCATGGGCACAACATTTGACCTAATTCTGAGAGTTTTTTGTTTCCTCTCTCCATCCTTGCTTTTCTTTAAACTACCTTGCCTAATCCTTCTTTCATACTATCTGAAGCCACGTCTGTGACTTTGATACCATTATTTTCCCCTCATTTTCCTCTCTTCTTCTGGCTTTTTTTTTTTTTTTTAATATCTTTACCTGGTGAAGAAACTTTTGCTTTGAAAGCTTGCTAAAGGAAAACTTGAGTTGCTCTAATAAAAGTATAACCATAACATGGGCTTTGGAGTGGATCACAGAACAAATGCTTCTTAGAAAGAGATTTTGCATGTGTTGTGAATGAGAACTGTTCTAGCTGATTGAGAGAACAGAGGTCTACACAACAGACACCCAACTGCTCACATTTGGGAGCAACATTGTTATGGAAAGTTGTATGGAGGGAGGAGGAGACAGAGCAGAGTTTTATCAAATAGATTCTTTAATGGAAACACATCTCCCTTCCTGAAAACCTTTAAGAAAATATCAGAAGGGATAAGTCCCCTTTGGGAAAGAAAAGTTAAAAAAGAAAGGAAGCCACTGCCTCTGAGCTCATTGAAGTTCAGCATACAAATATTTGCACTTGAAAGTCTTCAGGTACCTTTGAAGTGAAAAGCAAAAGATCTCCAGGCTGTCTGGAAGAAATGGCTTTGAGGACCCTGATCCTTCCATGGGTGGCTCCTGAAAGATATCTTCACCACTTACTGTTCACTTACTATGCAATTCCTGAGATCCAGAGCTAGCCTAAAATTTATTGTTGCCTGTGGCAAAACAGTGAATGCCCCCCACAACCCACCCAGATCAAGAGGTTATTACTCAAAAGCCAGCTGGTTTATTTTGTCCAGTGGGACAGAAAATCCCACAAACTCTTGTCTCCCTTGCTGACTTAAAGCAATAAAATAGCTAATGTGCTGCCTTTTCAAGATGTTTCATATCAGCAGCTGCCTCACTCTGCCCTGACAAGATCAGATGATATTTAATTTCTTCCATTGTTACAGAAATCCAAATTCTGGTCAATAATAGCATTCCTGACTCATTGGGAACAGCATTTGTGGCTTGTAGTGGTGAGTGGAAACACACTGGGTGCTATCTTCTTCTGAGCTGGTACCTTTTTCCTTTTATCAGAGGCCTATGTAGTCTTGGCAGGTTTTTGGAAAAGGACAGGAAACTTTGGCTAATGGGATGCCACCAGCTTGACTGAGTATAGGTCTCTGTTCTGGGCGTTTAAGTTAGGGTGCTCTACTCTTTTTATCAGTTTTCTAGGAAACTTCATCGCTGCCCTTCCTCACTTCATTTATGGTGTGTAGGAGTATAAGGTTTTGTCAGTAGTCTGTAACCTCCATCACAACTTTGAGAAGGTTTAACATGAGGCAGAAATCCAGTTTGGGTGAGAAGGGGCCTGTAGGCCCATTAAACTGGTTGGGGGACCTGCTGTGGGACTTTGGGAGTGTGGATAAAAGGGTTATGCCCAGCTTGGGGGCAGGTGATTTCATCCATTCTCAGAAGCTAAAACTATGGCTATTTCTTGCCAATATATGTGGTCTGCATGCTTAATTTGGGGGTGGAGTATCTCTCACTGCTAAGTCTGCAATGTAATATTTCACTACACAATCTTGCTAAGTTGAATTTGCTTCTACCTTATTTATTATGAACCATATGGCCACTTCTGAGACAAATTTTTCCCTGTGTGATTATGCTTCTGCTCAGTACTCAGATGGTTCTTTGGAACAGATTAAGACTGTTGTTTCAAAAGGCCCAAAGAAGCTAGAAGTGTCTAAATGCAGGGCTGGGCAACTTGGTGTACTCCAGATGTTGGCTTAACTAGTACATTGAATGGTCAGAGATTAGGAAAGTTGTAGTTTAAAATATAAGGAAAGCATCAGGTTGCCTATCCGTGGGTTAGCGTTAGATCTAGGGATGAGGACAAAGACCAGAGATATATTTTCTGTGACATGTAGTGCACATTTTCTCAATTCAGTTGCACCACAGAGAATTCTATTCAACACTGAAATCACTTTGAGACATTGAGCCTCAGTCAAGTTGCTGAACAGGGCTGTGTCTTCCATAAATAGCTTTCTAGCTGCTGGAGTGATAACTGATTAGGAAAGGAGATATGAGATAAGAGGCCTTCTCAAGGGTGTCTGTACCTCTATTTCCAGTCCTCGTGAAAACAGAGCAGGGTTTTCAGCTATGAGGGTCCTTATTAAAATTTTCAACAACATCTTTTCAGGAAACAATGACGCAAACAGTAACTAAATAATGATTTTCTATGTCAGAAATCTTTGTCACCATGGAGATGGCTGAGAAATCCAAACAGAATCCATTTGACATTGGAATTCCAATGTTCTGACATAATGGAAGCTATGTAGAGTCACACCCATGCGATCTGTGAGCGAATGGACTGAATTGTCAGTCTGTGGAACTTATGAATGAATTTATGCAAATGCTTATGAAAAGTTTATGATGCGTTTTCAGTTTTCTGTATCTTGGGGAATAAATTCTCATCCATCATTATCTTACAATGGAGTTAACTGTTTACCCTCTTTTTTCCTCTCTTTCTTCCTGTGGCTTATTCCTATTGTGGCTGGTGAGAATGAGGGGAAATTTTGGACAGAACCAGCGGTAGCAAGTAAAACCAGGGGCAAAAGTGGGTATTTCCAAAGAGAAAAACAGACAGACACAGAGAAAAATGAGCATACTCCACCTCAGTGGAAATTGGAGGAAATAACAGGGAGGCAAATATAAGGATGAAACAAAAAAGACCAGCAGAGAAAGTCTGGAGTAAAGTGGGGTAGTAAAGTGGAGTAAAGTGGGGTAGTTTGCTGAGCAGCCCAGCAAATGGAGTATTGGGTGGGTAGAAATGGGGTAATGGAAAGCAGCCCAGCATGGGAACTGGACAAAAGGTGACATAGAAAGAAGCCACACTCTTCAGACCATGACAAAGTAGCCTTTTAATATGGAACAAAATTCTGATTTAAATGTGGTATGTGTCTTCTGTCTGGACAGAAAAGAAGTTTAAGTAGAAACAAGAGAGGAAAAAGTCTAAAAGAGTGCTTTAGTGTTTTATCAGTGAGGCTTCACCATTATACTTTCAAAAATATTAAAAGACTCTGAAAAAAATCTACATAAATTCCATAGCTGGTAAAGAAAGGACGTGGCAAGTCTGCCTAGTAAAACAGATAAGACCACACATCTGGCCATAGGAGGTGTGAGACGAACAAAGGATGATTACCCTAGCCATCAGCCTTTTGAAATCTAGACTTGTGATTCTCCCTTGTCCATTTCTAGTTTGTCTGTCATAAAATTTAAGGAGGAAAAACAGAAATCTTAGTTGGAATATGTATCTAGTATACAACATGGATTCTTGGCATCATATCTTCTTCTGTAGGCATTTTCCTGATCATAAAAGCCAGATGTGGTTTGAGGGGAACAAATGTATCAGTGGGTCAATTTTCTTTTTCATTTTACTCAATAATGCAGGTCTAAAGAGGTCATTCAACTCAGCAGGTTTTTGTGATGAAATGCTAGGTTATATTGAATAAGTATCCCCTTTCTTAAAACTGCTTGGATTTCTGTATACCTTAAACATCAGAAAAAAATGTAGGTGCTGGGGAGAAAGAGTTTGGACCTGACAGCAAGAAATCAGGATCCAGAGGGTTTATTGCATCAAAATAAAGAGTCTTGCAGCATGATAAAAACTTTTGAGGTAATTGTGTTGGTTGACTTAACTGCATGAACTCAGGTGGCCATGGTGGCATATGTGCAGGGGTACAATGGCCCACAGACACCATGGTGATGAGGGGGAATGACATAAGAAATTGTCTTGGTCAAGAGAGAAAGCCACCCTATTGATTCTCCAAGCTGCTCAGGAGACAGCAGGGCAGCTTGTTCTGGCAACAGAAAGGGAAGGACTAGATAAGATCCTCAAATGTAAAGATGTATAATCAAATGTCAAAGTCAGTATCATCTACACCATAGTAATTCTGATTTCTATGCGTGCTTATGAAAACTAGACAGTGAAGAAATCTGCCAGGAAAAAAAAAAAACTTTTTTGAAATATGGTGCTGGAGGAGAGTTCTACAGATACCACGGACCACTCAAACGACAAATGAGTGTGTCTCACAACAAATCAAGCTTAAACTCTCATTAGAAGCCAAAATAACCAAATTGAGAGTATGATACTTCAGACATATCAGGAGACAACATGACAACAAGGATGGTGCTCGTCAGAGTTTAAGAGAGTAGCAAAGGAGGGAGACCACATTCCGAATGGATTAATATAATGAAGGAAGTGATGGCCCTGAATTTGTAAGACCTGAGCAGACCTGTGAATAAATAATAATAAGCTCTAGGAGGTCTCAAATCAAAACTGACTTTACAGGAGTTAACAACAACAATGATTCTAGCCTAACCACTTTTTGTGGCATCATCTTTCATGTTCTTGAGTCCACATCATTAAATGTATGTGTTAATCTTAGATATCAAGCATTTATCATTTTATACTACTTTATATATTTTTGGACTTTAAAGATAAAAGGAAAAAACCCATAAACCAATATTATAGTGCATATTTACAATTGCATTCCATTTTGCTCATTCGTTTTGATGAGTATGGTCCTTAAAGACTGTCTAAATATTTAAATATATACAAAATGCATATTTTATTGCCGTTAGCCACCTTAAACACCCCATGTTGGAAAAACACACATATTTTACACACACAAACACTCAAAAATACACACATGGCTGCTGAGGGGCAAAATGGAAATGGTAGCAAGAAAATATTAATGAAATGCAAAGAGTCTGTGACAATTCAGTTTAAGCAGAAATGTAAAATACTGATGATTCACAACAACAGTAATGAGTAAAATCAAGATAAATGGCTTTTAATAAGCAGATTTACCCTTTGACAGCAGCTAGATCTGGCATGCATTGTGGCCATATGGTTCAGAATGTTTGATAAACAGTAACAGCTTCAGAATAGGTTCAAGATGCATTCTCATTGTAGGGAGGTCAGAATTATCAAAGTGAATCGTATATTAGTCTGTCCCATCTGGTATCCTGCCTCTAGCATCATTTACTATCTGATGTGCCACCACCTTCTTCTGACAACAGCAAACCATTCCCCTTTTGTGCCCCCAAAGAAATCCAATATTGCACAGTACTCTATATGAAGGAGAGGGCATGGGATAAAAATTCATTCTGTGACCCTGTTGTAACCACCATCATGCCCAGAAGGTTGAGGTCCAGTTGCTTGTATTGAGTTTGCAGCAATCTGTAAGCCACAAGTGCTTTTGAAGAGCCATAAAATTATCACAGCCCTTCAAAAAAAAAAAAAAAAAATTTGTAACCCAACCACATGGTTTGATTCCCTGACCTCCTGTGGCATGGTGAATTCCACAGGTTCTCCAAACACTGTAGGAAGAAGTATTAATGTATTGGCAGATATAACCCACAGTCTCTTTGGCAGAAGCCAACTGTGAGGGATAAATAAATCACCTGCGGTCATTTATGTGCAAATAAACACGTGCCGAGGGGCCTTTTGAAGGAAAGCTTTCGATCTGTGTTCAGAACAACTGAGGGCTGTAACGGGAGCAAATAAACACACACACGCTCCTTCTCACTCCACTCCCTTCCAACTGTGCTTTTGTCATGCTGCACTTTGCCTTGCCAAGTTAAAGCTGGGAAGTGGCATTTTTGCATTAAGTAGATGGCTGGTGCAGAGGAGAAAAAAGCCACAAAGTGCACTTAACCCAACTTACCGTGGTATTGGGAGGTTAAAGTCAGAGCTCAAGTGAATGAGGCTCATTTCCTCATCAGCGGTGAATTCCCTTGACAGGGCGCATTAAAAAGCCAAGAAGGCCTAGGCCCCCGTTTCCTACAGGAACTCGACAGTGCTGCTATTACATAAAGTACACTGCCTTTCATTGTGAAACTGGCTGATTAATATAAGTACAGCACTTAGGTGACAAGGAGAACCAGAGCAAGAGAAGAGCGGGGAATCTTTGATTTGTTCCAGTGCCTTATCCCTTCCTACACTGTGGCTGCTGAGGACCCAGAGTTAAAGAGGACAACTAGGCCTGAACCTCTTTGATTGTTTTCTTAAAGCCTAACATTTTGTTCTGGTTTGTGAAACCTTTGGTTTGACATTGTTATGCATGCTACCGTCAAGCATCATTTTCGCTTCACAGTATTCAGCTCAAAATAATCATCTTTCTTTTTATTACTTACTATTATTTCAGTATACAAGGGGATCTAGTAGCACCTTTGAGTCTAACTTGGAGAAAGAAGCTTGTAATATAAGCTTTGGAAGACTCAGTCATCAGGTACACTTGATAAAGAAGACTGAATTTGTGCAAGGTTATCTTAAAAACTTTTTTAATTTCAAAGGTGCTACAAAATTCCTTTGTATGTTGTTACAAACTAACATAGATTTTTCTGAGCACTAATATTATTTCAACGGTATTAGTAATAAACTCACTATTACTTCTACTATGAACTATGGGCTACATCCAAAATTAGTCCTACCTAGAGTAGACACATTGAAAGAAATGGTACTTGTTAATCACTACTTATAGTAGACCCATAAGAATGAATGGTTTATTTAGTTGTGACACACAACTGACTTAAGTCCCACTCATTCTGATGTGGCTTCTCTAAGTGAGACTTATATGAGGTTTAGCCAAATGATTTTGTTTATTTGTAACTAGGAAGAGAGAGAGAGAGATCAATCTCTCATCTAAGGCCATTTACACACTACACTGTTATAGTGCTGTTATTCCACTTTCAATGTCCTGAAGAATTCTGGGGTTTGCAGTGTAGGGAGGGGCATTTTAGAGTTCTCATCCAGAGAGCTCTTTGGCCCTGGTAAACTACAAACCCCAGAATTCCAAGGATGTTGAAAGTGGAATAATAGACTATAACGGTGTAGTATGGAAATGGCGTTGGCTTGGAAAAACACCATTCCCTGCTACACCAAATATTATGTAGCTCTACTTATTTCTCAATCAAAGACCTTTCACCTGATATAGATGTGAACTCCACATCCATGCCACCTATCCAAACCACTGCAATAATTTCTTTGAAAACATTGGGGAAAAATAGATTTAAATACCCAACCTAGTCCACATTCCACTTCTTCAGTCCCGTTTTTTTTTTAACAGTTTGCAAATGGGCTGAGAGAGGTATCAGCAGCAATAGCAAAGCTCTAGTGTAGGAAGAAGAAAGGCCAGAGGTCTCTTACTCCATGGAGTATGGCTCAGACAGGTGAAGAAAAGCCACCTTCCTCTCCCTTCCTCAAGACCAAAGTGCTATTGCTGATGTCACTGTCACTTTATGTATGTGAGGTACAAAGAAGAGGAATTCCAGATGCTTACTTCTTTGAGGTGAATATAAACTCCCCAGACTCAGTTCTGAATCATGGATAGATTGGTTTTGCCAGTATCTGTACTTGTAACTCATTCCCAAAGTGCTCAGTGGCTGGAATATTTCTTTAATTGAATTAATTAATTTATTTAATATGCCACCTTTCTCTCAGAATGGGACCCAGGGTGGCTACTATTTCATTTTATTCTCACAATAAGCCTGTGTGGTGAGTTTTTGACTGACAGATGGTACCTCATCAAAGGTCACTTCATTGAGCTTTTTGACTTAACCAAGATTTGAATAAAGGCCTCACAGGTATAAATTCAGGACACCTAAATACTAAAATAGCTCTTTTCTGTTCTTTCCTTTTCTTTCAGTCTCAGGCTGTTATGATAGCAAAACAAAGTAAGCTTCAAAACATGATTAAAGGGTAAGGTCTAAACTCTGGAGCATGGCTACAAAGGATGTATGAATAGACACTTGCTCCATCTTTACCTGTTTCCATTAGATCTTAAAAGCACCATTCCTGAACACACTGAGTCTTGGCTGATTTCAGAAGCTAGCAGAGTTGGAATGGTTCATACTTGGATGAAAGACCACTAGGGATTTTTAAGGTTCTCTCAGCAGGGCTAGCAAAGAACTATGGCCCTTTCCACACCGGATAAATAAAATGAGGTAGCGCAAGCTCTGACGGACATCGCCCACACCTTCGAGTGCGCTAGCTCGTACATAATTGGCAAGCTCCACACCTTAATCCGCCCGGTTAAGTCACCAACAGTCAGCGTGCGGGCTTTTTAAAAAACGGGGAAAAGGTGGTTTTTTCCCCAAGAAATGTGCTGATTCGTGCATGATGTAATCAGAGGGTGGGCTGTGGGCATGGACAGCTTCAGTGGTTGGTCTGCCCCACAGAGAGCAGGGTGGTCTCAAAAGCGGCTTTCTGCAGCCAGAAAAGGGGAAAAGCTTTCTGGTATGTGCTATTGATCTGAAGAATGGGGTCTTTCCTTGATTTTAAGATTACTGTATGTGCGCATTGGGCTTCTGCCACCACGTCCTGCGTGTCTGCTCCCGGACTCACCATCTTCTTGGGCGTGGGACGCGCCGCGAGGAGCCTCCAAGCAGCGGCACACAAAAGCTTAAGTCCTCCGCAGCATGACCAATAGAGGCCAATCGCCGGCGCCTCCTCACGCGGTCTGTAGCCCATAGATGTCCCATTTCAGCCAGCACAAGTCCAAAAAGCCAGAATACAGCTAAAATGGACTGTTCAACTTCAGGAAACACCTCTTCCTCCATCGCTCACAGGGAAAGATAAAAGCAGAAAACGGGCATAGAAACCCACCAGAAATAGGGAGCAAAAATGCACTCCACCCAGCTATGGCACAGAAAACCATTCCCCCGAGATAGGGCATGAAAATAAAAAATCGTCTCGGTTTATTTCAAGGCTAGCAGGAGGAATGGGAGGAGGGAGTCATTGTGGGAGGAACTGCGGGGCATGATGTGAGCACGCATGTCATGACGCACGGGGCCATTTTTTTAAAAAAGAGCTGCCAATCACATCCGCTGCACAAATTCCATGGAACATGTGGAAATGGCAATAGACCGTTGTACAATATGTCCGCGGTAGCATGGACAAAGAAAATGCCACCTGGAAACGTCGCAGCGTGAATTCCACGGAATGGGTAGAAAGGGCCTATATCTGACAATCTGGGGAGTCAGATTGATGATACTGTGATAGGTGGACCAATAAGAAGCTACCTTATGTTTCTTACATTCCTATGTTGCTGATCATGATTTCTTCCCAGTTGATGTCATCTTCAGTCTTACTATCTATCTCACACTTTTTCTTGAATGTTTTCTGAATGTTTTCTTTAGCAAATTTGCTCCACCATTTGGTTAATTAATTCCTTTGGTCCAAATGTACTGCAAGATCACAGAACAATCTAGTTTCTGAATGAATGTAAGAAATTTTCCTCAGAACATGCTTCAATATTAACAGCTAGAGACCAACAGAATCTATACACGAAAATATTGGTTTTGCAATAAATATTTAACACATCTCACATATTTGCAAAGAACAAATTCATGGGCAGAGCAAAAGTAGATGATTTTAAACCTTGTGGCCTTCAGTTTACATCTACAGAGCCATTATGACCTTCATTTGCAGTCATTTGCTCATGCTGCTTGTTCAACAATGAGCTGGAGACCAAGAATATCTAATGAATGCACAAATTAAAGAAAACTTTAATTTGTGGATAATTCGCAAACCTGAAAGAAAGATGTGAAATAGCTGATTTACCAAGTTATGAATAGAAAGATTAATTAATTTCTGGATTGGATGGATTTTCATGTTCATGAATTGCCTACTCCTTCTGCAACAGGAATATTTCATGCAGCAAGAACAAACTTTGCACTTGGAAAGCAAGGTCTGCACTGTGACTAATCAGTACCCCACAAATACTTTTGGTGATTCTCAAAGAAGCACAGCTCAGTTCCTGCCAAGAGCATCACTTTCTCATTTATGGTGTTGTGGCCCATTTAGTTGATTCAAATAGAGTCAGCAATTAGCTGCAGTTCGTAAACTTTCCTAGGATCCCTAATCAAGGCTAAGCTGCCAATTTTTCTTCTTATACACACATCAGAGAAACAGTTTTGACAGTTTCGGTCCCAAGTAGTTCCATTTCTCCCCAATTAGAGCAGATAATGAGAAGAAACAACTCACTGAAACATACAGCTCCATGACCTGAGAACAGGCAAGCTCAATTCCAATGGAAGACATTCTGCAACAGTATTTGAGTAATGACTGAATGGGCACAGATGCAGGGAAGACAAATGGACTAAGAAGAGAATCAGTTCAATGCCTTTTACTGTTTCTCTGTAATGGCATCCATGAAATGCTTCTTGGAACTCAGGATTTCTTTAGAAATAGTGAATAGTGAATGGAGGGCATTGGCCAAATTATTATTATATGGATTCATTTGCATGCTTATCCTTATCTGCTTCTGATATCTACTTAATCCTATTTAACTCCAAAAGTACACTAGTCGTTTATGATTGTAATCCAAAATCTTACTTCCATTACCATTTTTAAAGTATATACAACCATAAATGGCAAAATCCAGGTAATTTCTCCATGGACTGACAACTCATCTCTAATATATGGAACTTATTGCCACAAGATAAGGTTGCTACCATATAGATGAATTTTTAAAATAATCAGACAACTTATTGGATGATAGCTCTCTAGCTATGATAGGTAAATGTATTATCCCTCTTGAGGGTCAGTGTCTTTGATTTAAAGATGTTGATTTCAGAATCAACCAAAATATTATCTTCCTGTATGAGTTCCCCATTGAGTCTAATAGTTCACTAGGGAATTTATAATTGGAGACAAAACACTAGATTAGATGGGCCCTATGGTCCAGCACAGACTGTTCTCTTAGGTTAGTTTTTTTACAGATAAAATGCAGATGATAAACAGAAATATAATCATCTAAAATTGACACAGTGCAAAAGCATCATTTCCTTAGTTATATACGTATTTTACAAAATGTACAGCCATAAGAACAAGTTAGCATGGAAGAATTATGAGGATTGCTCACCTTGTGTTAATGCTTCTTTGGTTAAAAAAATATATATTGTATTAAACTCTCTTCACAAAGGATGCAATTATTCTGTAGAGTAAGTGACCAGTCCAGAAGAAATTATTCTAGCACAAAGTATTCTGCAGTAATTTGCATATTTCATGGGAACACTCTATGCCTAGCATTTTGATGAAGGCAGCCATCTTACATTATTCACTCAAGGGAACAAAAATATCAGGGCACAAGTAGTATATGAATTCTAGAATCAAAGCATGGTTTATGGCAATCAAAAGGCCTTCTCAGTATTTGCACCAAGCTCATGGGTTGCCTTTATCTCAGATGACCCTCTGTCTAGATGGTTGGTAAAGGTATTTTATTATAGAAAGCAAAGTATCTTCTGTTTTATGTAGTGCTTTCTTGGTAATCTCAGCCTTTAGTTTATTCTTATAGTTGCATTTTAAGCATATTCTAATTGCACTGTATAACACAGAGGTTTTAAATTGTTGTAACTCATCTGAGTGATGCATAGACATCAAAAGAGTGAGATAGAGACCAGTCTACAAATAAGAACAATACATAAATTTTCCACTGATGTGTTTTGCTCAAGGAGTCACACAACAAATTTACCCTTCTAGTCATCCTTTGGGCTACAAGAGAGATTCTATATTACTAATTCATGTTATTACTTCTTTATCTTGTTACTGTGCATTGAGGTCACTACAAAGAAGACTTACATTTACTCTAATACCAAAATATTGGCAGAGTGGCCAGAAGAAGTCACTTCAGTAATATGATATAAAATATGCATAACCCAGGAAACATTTATAAGATAATCATTTCAGAATAAAATAGAAAGGAAAACATCACACAAAGACTTCTCTAACAGACCCAAACCACCACTCCCCCCCGCCACATCTTCCATGAAAAAGAAATTGAGGGAATTCAGTTGAGCTGTTGTTTCAGAGACCACAGTTCATTATTCATTGAGATTCTTCATCCATTTTGCATCAGACTACAAACTGAGCAGAGTATGGAGGGATAAATTATGATTATGAGTGATTAAGACCAAGCTGTGGAGAAGAGGCATTCTAGGAGATTCTCTCAATGTATTTATCTCCCTTGAAGCCTGTTTATTCTGGATCCAAAACCACTCTTATGGCCAGTCAGTGACACAGCCAACTCTGAAAATATGAACCTAGGAAATCAGCTGCCAGGGACAGCAAAGCAAACACACACATAGCGCGCGCACACACACCCACACACACCATATTATTTACACGAATAAGCTGGAAAAGAGGACATCTTTTAAATGAAAATTGAACAGAAGGAAGTCAGGATCTTTGGGTGGCCCAGAAACCTTTGCAGTATGTAGATCAACAAAGGTTTTTGACTCAGGATTGTCTAATGCTATCAGCAACTAAAAAGCTACCCTCTGTCCAAGGAAAGCAACACACTTGGGTCTTGATGGGACAGACAAGAGTGATTTACTTTTGAGAGCTTGGTTTTGGTACTGATCACAAATTCTGGTGATGAATGTGTGCCTAGGAGTGCGTCTGTTCCTCAGTTTTTGACATCCATCCTCCTATTGTAGCTACTGCCTTCCTTTGGCTATTATTGGTGGTTTTCAGAGTTATAGCAACTGCAAGAATGTAATCAGCCCACCCTTGTTTTAAAATGGTCGAAGAGTAGGTGTTTGGCTCCCCTATAAATGAAGGTGAAAGAGTTTGGAGTGTTCATCTTAGGGGAAAAATGGTCACTAAACAGAGGTTTATTTAAAATAATTGGTATAGACAAAGTAACAGAAAAAAATAATATTCTTCCCAAAGTATCTGGGTGTGACCACCCAATGGGACTGATTGTTAGTAGATTTGGGGAAAACTAAGGCCATTTCCCCATGATAGGACTCTGCCACATTTGGGAGCAGGATGGCAGTGGTTGGACATCGTTGCCGGCCTGCTGCCACTGTGCCCCCAAGTGGTGCGTGCATGCAATATTTACAAAACAAAAATCCACTTTGCACCTACCATAGTGCAGTGCTGCTGCCCTTCCTGGCTGTGTGGAAGGGCCAGAATGGTGCTGGATATGCTTCCTTCTCCAGCACAGCATGGGAAAATGCCCGGCTGCACTGTGGAAGGAAGAAGTGGGGCCAGCACACTCCCTTCTGCATGGACCTGGCGAAGTGAAGAGGGGACCATTCCTGGCATGCTCACTCCAAGCCTGAGTTGCTGCTGGGACTGCAACTACACAATGTGCAGGAGCGTTTTTGTGTGCAAATGGCCGAATAGTGCAATTCATTCAATGTGAAATTAGCATACAGATGGGCAATGCCAGATGTGATACCCTTTTTCCTCTGAAAGGGAGCTTGAGGGGAAAACTAAACAATCAGTATTAAATTAATGTCAACGTTCCAAATAAGGAATTATAAATTTATATAAAAATTGCAATGCAATAATGCCACTAATATCCATGGATTCTGCAAGATGATCTTTGCAGTACATACAATAGACTGTGCAGGCAGCTCTGCCCAAGCCCTGCATTCAGATGTCACAAATACTCATGGTTTGCTGTAATAATAATGTACCATGGTTGGTTTCTAGGAAAGGTTGGTTATGAAATCTACTACCCTCAGATGGCACCAAAGATGCTCTGGGATTGATTTTTCCAGGAGGTATATTCAAATATAGCCCCATTAAAGTTTGCTAACAATTATGTTATTTTTTTAAAGCATGTTTTATATAGAACAACTCATGGGGTGATATTGAACGCTAACTGAGCAGACAAATACATATTCAGTGGAACTGTTCCTTCTTCTCCTGCTTTTACATTCTCAACTTTTACTCCAAATCTATTCTAAACAGGCAGGTAGGGAAGGTGCAGGATGGGGAAATCTGTTTGATTAGCATTGTCTCTTCTATCGGTGCATGGAAGCATGCAGTAACTTTCAGTAGCATTGACAATGTCTAGCTTTTCCATGAATTTACTTTATAATTAAAATAAATATATATTGTTTATTATTTAAAATATGTTTAGTCACTTCCTTTAGGATTATGCCCCCGTAGCAATACATACAAACTAGAAAAAAGACAAAAAAACTAACCATATAACTGCCTGTCATATTAGTAAAATGGAAATTGTGGCTTATTTCATTCTGAAACCACAAAACACCATCACAAAAACAGAGATAAAGAATATTAAAGAATGTAATTACAAAATAAGTGAAGATAACGTTTATACTTGATATGAATAGCAAATTATTGGAAATATGGCGAATTAAATGAAATGTCACAACTTACAATCAAACACTGTGAAAAGTAAAATGAAACAGCCTGTTATTTCATTCTCAGACAGGAAAACAATCAATTTCCAAAGGTTCCTGTCATTGAGTGGGATGACTAGAGGTTCTGTATATTTCTTGTTGAATTTTCATATTGACAGAACTGTTGGTGAAAATTTGCGGGATTTTTGCAGTGCTTCTGTATAAACAGCAAGATTGGTGATTCCAATTAAAAAAAAAAACTTATTTGACAGCTGACCATTTTCTGATGGATGCTTCAGCTTCATGAGGCATCCTTTCCTGTCAAGAACAATTGTGAGCAGTCTCTATAGGACTACACATTAGTAACCATGAGAGACTATGGCAAAGTATATAATGTAAGGACAATATTAGTTGAAGACAGAACTTAAGATGAAGCTCTTCCATCCTTACTTGAACAAGAGACAAGGGACAAGTCAATAGGAAAGATTTTCCATGGCACTGAAGCCACCACTGATAACAGATATTGTGGGAAAGAACCTTGCCAGCATTAACACTGAAGACTTGAAAAGGACACCCAAGTCAGATCTTAGCCTACAGGTAGTACTATAAGTGTGAAGGCAGTTCTTCAAAAACCTGGTCACAGGATATTTAGGGCTTTAAATTTAAGACCAATGGTTTGATCTGGGCATGAAAACTTAAGCTGGAGTAACATCTAAGCTATGTATCTTCAGACATTCTTTCTCTAACTGGCTGTACTCTAACTTTCTCTGGTAGTTGTATTTTGTTGCAGCTGCAATTTCTGGATTGTCTTCTAAAGGAAGTGCAATCTAAAGGAAATCACAGCAGTCCAGTTTGGTTACCATATTCCCTTAATAATTCTGAATGGTTCTCAAGGAATATGTGGACCTCTCATTCTAATTCTAATTCTAATTCAAATTCTAATACCAATAGGACATATTTTGCCTTCTGTCTTGGGCTATTCTTCCTTGCTTATTAAGCACCTAGTAAAGACATCTCAGAACTAGAAAACCCTATGATATGTGCACCTCAGGATCACTATAAGTCAGAAATGACTTGAAGGCACACAACAGTAGCATCATCATCATCAATAGTATCTGTCCTCTTATAAGTAAGCATTTCTAAAAAACCATCAATTGCTAAGAAAGTCATATCTGGGGGCTCCTGTGTCCATCATCATTTTCCTAACACCATGCTGCTGTTCATTCCATGCTCTAACAACTCCATCACACCCTTAGTATCCTGCCATAATCTTCAGTGCTATGTCCCTCAGGAAAATTCAGAGCAATCAGTATTATATTTTATTTATTACATTGTACAGTGCAGTAAATGATGTAAAGGTTGCCCCCTCCCCCCAAAAAAACTAGAAGTTAGGTTACTTAGAAGATAATTGCAGATTAATTAATAAGTAAAGACAGTCTTGGTTGCTAGAAATTGTTTTAGACTGCTTCCATTTGGTCTCCCAAGGGGGATACTTTCATCAAGAGACTACTGTACAGGAGCCAGAATACTAATACATAGAAAACTTTTATTTTCAATTCACTTTCATTTTCAGGTTTAGCTACTTTATGCTTGCATTTTTTACTACTCTGGCAAGGCCCTTTCTTCCTCTCACTGTAGATGGAAAAGCATAGTTTCAGAATAAGGAAGACACTTCCCCTTCATCACATGAGTTGCTTTTAAAATCAGGGAAAAAACAACAACAACAATCCGTACCCCTCTTACACATTGGCCTTTTCCGCACTTTGTTTTTAAAACGGGGCAGTGCGTCCTCCAGCGAGGACGTTTGCACTTGGGGCGAACTGGGTCTGGACTACTTTCTGTAGTTTCGGACTTCAGCCCACTCCAGAAGGACCAGAACTGGTGGTTCTCCATGCTATTGAAAGACCACTTAAAACAGGTCTTTCAATAGCCCGGCGCGCCCCGGTCCGTCGCTGCGCTCCTGTGTAGATCTGCAGACTCTCGCCAGCATGAGGCTGCAGATCTTCCAGGGGTGGGCTTCTGGCTGGCGAGCTTCTCTGGTTGGTGGAGAGTCTCCACCAACCAGAAGCCTCCATTTTCGTCCCCGGAGCAGTGTGTAGCATGGGCACGCACTGCTCCGGATCAGCGTGGATCGTCGGAGGGAGTGTGCCAGTCTGGTGAGTAACAGACTGTCCCGTTTTCTTCCCGAAGTGCGAAAAAGCCCATTGCCCGAAGAGATGAAAAGAATCAACAACATGAGTGGAAAACAAAAGATACACAGCTGCATAAAATTTGCAATTTGTTAATGGATATGTATAAATAGATGTATGTATATTTATACATAGAAATTAAGTGTATACATATTTCTATACATATTTCTAAAAATTTGTAAATAATTATTGCAATTTAAATATAAATAATATAATTTTGATAGAAATACTGCTATGGTAAGTGAATGTGTCACATGGTAACCTTGTTCAGACTGCTGTTCAGGTGTTAACTAATGATGTAATACTTGAATATCCTTCCTTATTTTTTTTTCTTGTAGTTCTCTACCTTTAAATCAAGCTTGGACTGGGCAGATCTTACCATACAAGACAGTTTCAAATAGGGATGTGCTGTATTAAATTATTTATCCCCATGGAAGAAACAAATAATTTAATCACTTTTCTATTTAGTGCCAAACATCTTAAAAACTATGCAGTTTTCAAAGAGCTTTCATGGGGGGAAAGAAAGTCTAGGGCAACAGGGCAGGGAGGGAAGCTGAGTGAGGCCTGTGGAGGTGATAGCCTTCCACAACCCTCTCTTACCTCTCACACTGTGGAATACTGATAGGTGGTTGTCAATAAGCAAGGATCAGCAAAATTATAGCCTTGCGTTGGTATCTCGAGTCTTCCTTCCTGTTCTCAACATCACATGGAGGGGAGGAGGCTGGGCAAGGATTAGGTAGGCTATAGCCTTCCACAACCCACACTTAGTTCCCCCCAGCCACTTGCACATGACATCAGGTGGATTGGGGGAGCCAATCAATGATAAAGAAGTTACAATCTTCCATGATTGGCTCCCCTCTCACCTTCCTGGTGTCATGTGGGAGGTCAGCCAAGCAAGAAGGATCATTCTCATCACTTGTGTTCTGATAGCTGATTTACAATGTAGACATTGTACACGGTATAATGGCTATTGGAACAAACCTTGAGATAATGTTTTTTCTAGGATGTCCCCACCTTCCCACCTTAGGAGGAGGAGGTTGGGCTGGGTGGCAGTAGTCCTTCAAGTTAGATAAGAGGGAACAAGAAAAGGGCTTGCAGAGGTTTCTCCCCTTAGAATATTTAAACACTTGAAAAGTCCCTTTCTTATTTCTTCCCTTGAGTCTTCTGATATTCTTTCCATCCTTGCCTTCAGATACAGAACTGTGCTATGGCAGGGCTTCCAATGGAGGATCATCTATAATAAAGCAGGACACATGGCAACCCTAGAATCACCACATAGGCAGATCAGATAGGTAAGAAGAAGAAGGAAGGAAGGAAGGAAGGAAGGAAGGAAGGAAGGAAGGAAGGAAGGAAGGAAGGAAGGAAAAGAGTTATTTTTTTAAAAAATGCAGATCTCTCTCAAGGTGTTAATTTGAGTCAGAGATTAAACAATAGCGACATTAATCTATTTATTATTACACTGATATGCCTAATTTTTCTCAGTTCTACCCAGGATATTCAGCATTCTGGAGTCATAAATCGTATGGTGTTGCAAGTGTTGTTGTTGTTGTTGTTGTTTTTTTGACAGTCTTTCTGTTGCTATAGGTTTGCTTTGCTGTGTGATCTCATCCTATAAACCCCACCTGTGTTCCAATTCCATGTCTATATAGAATGAAATTATCCTTCCTCTCACTGCCTCCAACTGGAATATATATATATATATAAAAGAGGAGGAGGAGGAGGAGGATAATTCCAAGAAAAAAAAGGTAACTACTTTTCTTAATGGTTGCATAGAATTGTGTAGGAGAAGTCAATAAAGACACACTATAAAAAAAAATTCAAGGGAGAGTGGAAAAGACTATTTTGACAATTATTGTTTTCTACATGTCTGATGAGTAGGAAAGCATTGCCTGATCAGGTAACTCTTATGCTGCTGTCTCACAATGTGAGGCCCTCATCTCATGCCTGACTGACTCTTCTCTTGATATATCATAATTAGGATTCTCAACAGTCTGCCCAGAAGTAAATCTCAGCTTACTGCATCCACCTAGAGAGTTCAGGAGTCATTTGTATGGTATTATCATGGCTGGCAGGTGTTTATTTAGTGGTGTCACATTGGGCTCCCAGACGGCACAGTGACATCATTGTCTTGCAGTACCTTTTATTTTTCACCTTATTGCTTAAGGCTTATGCTTCCATGGCAAAAATTAATACTTGTACAGGAGTGCCTGACTTGTCAAAATTAGTTCATAATAAATCAGAAATTCATCATGAGGGAAAGGCTACCTTTGCTGTCACAGTGGAAATTGTAAGAATATCCTTGATACTTACACTCCTTTAATACTATATTTATATGTGTTTAGTTTCATATTTAAAACATGAAGTTGATCACCATATGCTCATTTTGAATGATCCATTTTTAGGCTGTGTTTTTAATGAACCATTAGAAATTTCACGTTCTGCTTTTGGGCAATGGATGCTTCTTTTTGAGACTGATTTTGCCCTGGCTGATACATAAGGGCAAGGGGTGCTGAATCTTGTCTTTTTCCATCCTGCACAGAATGTGCAGGTGGGGGAAGCACTCTCAAAGAGAAGAGGCAAGGTAGGCAATTTTTTGATGGTTATCTGTCAAAGTCTATCAGTTTTGTGCATGTTTCTCCACAGGCCAAATTTACTCCTTGAGAATCACCAACAGAGATAGGGACTCAGGTTGGAGCACAATGAGGCTGATAGATTGTTGTTACTGCAGTTTAGACCCCCTTGGGGACACCCCTAGATATCATTTTGATATCAAACCATTTGGCTTTCTTCCACCATCCTGCTCTGTGTGTTTGCGAGGCCACCGGACAAGCACACAAACAGGCACAGCTGATAATTGCTGGACATTCGATTCTCCATCCAGGCAGGCCAGACACAGCCGGTTCGTCACTTCAGGGACCTCTCCGGCAAACACCTCATTACATATGCGCAATACCAACAAAAGCTTCCTGTCCTGAGCAGGCTACTGGACGAAGGTTGTGCCGTCCACTGGTAAGCACTGCGCATTTGCATACTGGCCACACTATTGTTAATTCGGCTCTGATTCCATCATGCAAAGTTGTGACCTGTCTGAGACATTGTCTCGTGCCCAAAACTCATTGTTGTTCACCGAGTAAGGCATAGCCTGCAGTCACAATTCACCCTATAAAAACCCCTGATTCCGAGACCTTCCTCGGATTGCTCAACCTGCTCCAGATTTCCATCCCACCTTGCTGCCGTTTCGAGCTCCCCTCAGCTAATTGAGCTGAGCTTCTTCTCCGCATCCCCGGCTTCTCTCCTAAGGTCCAGGACTACGAGACAGGTGTCGTATCACCCATCTCCCTCTGAAACCCCTCTCTAACTCAATTTCTGATTCCTTAGTTATCTGTGTGGCTGCGGAGTCTTTAACGTTTGTCTGTATTCAATAAAACATCATTTTTGTTACTTTAAACCCGTCTGGCTGCTTGACTGACCTGACCCCCGTAGACGCTGGGTTGCAAGATCCTGCTGAGTTACCCTGCCTCTCGCTAGCTTAAGTGAGTGCTCCAGCTAATTTTCCCCAGGGTTGTGTTATATTGTTTGGTTATTTAGGTGTCCCTCCCGAGACCCCCAGAGAACAGGGTAACATTGTTATATTCCTTGAGCTGAGATATTCTGTTTTCCAGACTTTTATAGCAAGCTCAGAAATATTCTTTTTCCTTCTTCCCTCAGTTGCTAGAGATGTTCAGCAAAAGTGAGGAACCACAGACAATATCAAGGGCTCAAAATATGTGCCTAGTTTTGTGTGAACCTAACTCCGTGCAGTCTTTCATATTAACAGTTCTGCAATCAGCCCCACTCTTATTGTGATATTTTAAAATGCAGGTGCTTTACCACATGTACACAGTTATTAATGTGTTTTTTTTGCATTTAGCTATATCATCTCTTTTCTGCTTTTTTACTGAACCCGTCTCCAGACGTAAATCAGTTGTGCTTTTTCTCAGGGATGGGGACAGACAAATTTCTACATCTCTAGACAGCTTACTAGAGCGAAGAAGAAAAAAAGAAATCCCTAGATGATTCTCTCTCTATGTGGGAATACCACAGAGAGAAACAAAGTCCAGAAGCATCCCCCAGAAGCTATCTTAAAGCTTTTTCCATGCTAATCTGTGTGATTTCAAAAGCTCCACAGATAACACACAGGTTAGTGCTTCTATTGTAATGAATAATCTAAAGGCAGCATTTCAGCTCATTATTTTTACCCAGTTTTGCCTGTTAGTAGAGGTGCCACATATTTGCTGACACTGCACACTATTTCTGTCGGCTGTGTGTCAGATGAAAGATAGTGGAGGCAAAATGCTGGATCTACAGCTTCTTTGAAGAGCTGGTTGTTACTCCGTGATATCTTGTAGAACTCCCTGGGGAAAATATGAAGCAGAGACTGTCATGGATTGTTGCGTGTAGTCTTGTATTAGGGCATAGTGTGATGCCCATTACCACAAGTCAGGTTTCTCAGACTCCCTTTCCTACTGCCACTCCTAAACACCATTAATTGGCAAGGAGTTCATCTCTGTGGAGGGATTAATCCAAAGCATAGCAATGGCACATTGTTCAAGAAAGGGCTTGGTCATTGTGTGGTCCAGAGGTCAACTGTGACAAAGATTGACACATTCCTGAAACTAGAAATTGTTCTGCATATCAAGTAAACATTCTGCATATAATGATGAGGAAATATGATTCACATGAATACATGCAATAATTTGGTTTAGTGTGTTATATTTTTAAAAAGGCACACTGGCTGGCTACATATCATTGCAAGTATGTTATAAAAGCTGTTCAAGGTCTTTCTCAAGCTTTGCCCACTCATGTGACTCACTGTTTTCCTTTTGCCATTGCGCAGTGGACAAGGTACCAGCCTTAATGTAATTAGTTACCATAATATATGCAGTAATGATCTTGCTCTTGTAGCTAAGCCAGGGATCACTCTTACTGAACAAAGTGTTATAATTTCTAAAAATAAACTGGCCATCATGTTGGTGATAATCTCACATTACATGATTTGATTTGCGCTATTGATCTAGGATAATATGCTATACAAATTTTAATATGAAGTGACTGGATAGTGCTAGTGAATACTGGATAGGTTAGCAGTATTATAATATGGTCCAAGTGGTTATCACTGCTTTTCCTCTGCTGACTTCTTCTCTTCCCTGTTATGAAGAATTCTGAGACTGTTAAATGCAAGAGTATGTGGGTCACGCCAGTGGAAACCTAGTCTTCTGAAATGTTTAATGCATTTGATGTGATTACAGACATAGACAGCAAATGAACCAGATGCCCAATAGCTAATAAGGATTCCATAGGGTGTTCGGAGTGGAATAATAGCACTATAGCAATGTAGGGTGCAAATGGCCTGTGTGTGTGTCATAAAATGTACAAAAATATGAACAAATCTTCTCCAGCAAGGAGAAAACTCTGGAAGCTTTGAAATATGCAAAGATTTACATCACAATGTAGTACCTTTAAACAATAAATTTTACATACTAAGTGGTTAATGATACAAAAAAAGTGTGGACATCAGACACAGATCCCTTTGCTTCAGAAGCAGGTTTTGTTTGTCCAGCACTGGTAATATTGCTGCTCTATAAAGTGCAATGCCAGTCCAAGACATTATGCTGTTTGAGGTGAAAGACAGTCCCCTCCATTCTATATACACAAGCTAAATGGCTGAGTGGTTGAATCTTCAAAACTGTCAATGGCACAGCATCACCTTCCACATCAGAGTGCTGAAAGTTAGGTTAACGGGTGCAGGATAGTTCCATGCCAGGCATACACAGCTCTGTTTTCCAATGTCTTCCAATAATTTCTGCCTCACAGTATCTGAGCCACCCTAGAGGATCTGATTACAAACAAGACTAGCATGAGCCACTGGTATTTAAAAGAAAAGTGCCTTTGTTGAATATTAAAGGATGCAGTGTGACCTTGGGCAAATCTTACTCTTCCAGCCTCAAAGGAAGGCAAAGGCAAACCCCCTCTAAACAAATCGTGCCAAGAAAATCCTGTGATAGGTTTGCTTTAGGGTTGGCATAAGTTGAAAACAACTTGAAGGCACACAGAAGCAGTAGCAGCAGCAGCAACAATAAAGTGATTTACATGAAAGAAAAAATTCTCCTTTTTATCTGTTATGGAGGGCTTGAATCCACAGAGAGTGTGCCTTTTGGAGACCACCATGTTTCCAAAAGTATATGTTTCACTACCCATTTTGGGGGAAAGCCAAAGGTGGGGCTGCAAAATTAATGGTCTATATAGATTGCCCAAATAGTTGTACAATGGCAAAGCTTCCTCTTTTTAGAGACGCCAAGAATGAAGAAATCAAGCAATTACAGCAAAAATCACCCCTGAACTCTCACAGTTAGTTCCTAAAGAGGGAAACATTAGTTTTCAAAGGAAACTGTGCAACCTGTAAGGGACATTGCCGCCTCCCTACCTATTTTCCTATTTTTAAGCAAAGCAAAAATTCAAAACCAGTTGCAGGTTGTGCCATAACATTCTATGAACTGTGGAAAGAATGAAGAAGTAAGAGAAAAATACTGAAGTGCACAGAAAACTACTGGAAAACTAGTGAGGAATATTAGGAAGGAGAACTGGACAAGACACGCAAATTCCTAGTTATTTACTTATGTTAAAATTGTATTTTTATGGTGAAGGATGAACAGAGACTTCTTGTGCGATTTTCTGTCTTGTGTGCAGATAGCTTGGCTGCCTTTGGGCTGTTTTATGTGTGTTGGGAGGAAGCACCATTTGGTGCTCTACCTCAGGCATCAAAATGTCTTGGGCAGCTCTGATAAGGAGTCAATGAGCCGAGACTTCCAGTGGCAGTTTGGATGGTGCTGATCTGCAGAGTTTCATTTCTGCAGTTTATTCTGCCAGAGATTTTTGCTTACAGTGTACCCTTTAAGGCACTGCTTTTTGGAAAGGTCATGTTACTGTATGTTATAATACACTGTAGGAATAAAAAAGCACGGGAACAAAAAGACTAAAAGCAATTGTATTTCTTTCTTACTAGGCCCTGTGGGAACAAGCTTTTCTATTATGCCAATGAAGTAAACAAATATCCCTAATGTATTAAAAAGCATCTTTGATAAACACATTTATATTTAATACTACATTATGATAGTTCAAATTGAATCTGCAGCCTGGATCCTTTTTCCTACAAAGATATTTTCTTCTTCAACCTCTTGTGAGTAGCCCCACTGATTTCAAAGTCAAAACATTATTGGCAACATGGCAGCATCAGAGCCTTATGTTATAACTGAATGGATTTTTTCTTCTTTGTACAAATTTTGACACACTCCCCAGAGATATCAGATATAAAACTTTACTTCTATTTCCCCTTGACACAGGATTACAATTTAATTGGCTGTGAGAATGGTTGCTGTGTAGAATAATTTACATGGAACAGTTTAGCTGTACTCCAGAATCATCCAGGATCTTGTACAAATCCTATTAATTTAAATAACAGTTGGACAATGAATTTATTGATGGACTGGGCTCAGTACTAAGACAGAGGGACACACCTTGTATGGTGCTAAACCACATATATATCCCTCCCCAATCATTTTTCTATCAACAACTTGTCCAATCATATCCTTAAAAGCCACTGAGTGGGTAGGGCATTGACCATTTTGGGTGGTTTTCAGGAGTCAATGTCCTGAACAACATTGGATGCCTTCTTTCAAAACCAGGTGTAATTTTGGATGGCACATATGGGATGGTTAAAGCCCTCATCCAAGATCCTGGAGGTTAGTATGTCCCCTTAGCCATTGCAAACTGTCCCTTGTATGTCTACTCCTATGATAATATCAGTAGTACATCTAGACCAGTTACATCATTTCTAAATGGGAATAGTTTGGAAGCAAAGTTTTCCTCATATTTTCATCATACTTGAGATCCTTCAAGAGGAATGCAAATGGTTTAACCTTGGACCTAATCATTCCTGGCTCTTAAAAATTTTGTGTGTTCATCTATGTTGATGTGTGCCTGACACTGGAATTGTTCCATAAAGAATAAGATGAGCAATTCATCCATTGCTGAATTGTGTCTGCAAAACTTTCCCCTAATATTTAGTCACAACTAACATCTTTGTCATGTGAGTCCCACTCTTTCTTGTCTTCACCCCCATGTGGAGAGTTGACCATTAACAGTTCTCCCTCATCTTTCCTTCAGTGCAAATGAAATATTGGATGGATCTGGGCTAAGTTAATTGTGCTTAGTTATCAGTAAAATCAATAGAAATCAGTCATGACTAACTTTTCATATTGTTTCCAGTGACACCTAATGATCTTAGTTTTAAAATAATCCAGTGTCTGGGAAGAAGCACAGAAAGCATGTGAGAACTTGCAGCACTTTAAAAACTAAGATATTTTATAGGGTTTCATATACTGTCACCTACTTCACCTAAGGTGGGCTACAGTCCACAAAAGTGTTTGACAAATTCATTTTGCTAGGTTTTGTGATTTCACAAGAACCTTCTTTTGCTGCCAAAGACTAACCCTGCTCCTCTGACAAAAATAAAAAAAGACTGTGTGAACAACTATTTATTGAGAGAAAAAAAATATATTCCAAGGAATGATGTAGAAAAGCAGTCTGAAAACAAAACAAAAACATAAAAAAAATAATAATCCTGAGTCACAGAGATATTCAAAAAATAAATACTTTTGGGGCATTAATTGATTTCATATACAACACAGCTACACAAAGAGCAAAAATATAATATGATATATGCATAATCAAAATTAGATCCTCTCAGGTATGATTTATCTAGAGCATTTTCATAGCTTTTGCTATGCCTTGACTCATATGTAACCTTTGAGGTGTTGGCTCTGCAAAGCTGTTTTCCTGGGGCGGCTCACAGTGGCAGCTGGCCGCTCTATCATCAGTGGGACAGACAATATATTCCAGGTTATCCTGAACTTTAAAGGAGTTCTATATAGGGTATATATAAGGTGTTATGGCTATTTCGGAAGAAGACATAACATTTTGGATAGTTCTGTTAAAATTCAGACTAAAACCAAGAGCAGATTCACTGTCACAATGACCGAAAACTATGAACAGCCTCTGTTGGATTCCTTGTGGTATTGGTAATGTATGAGTATTTGGAGCACATGGGACCTAAGTACCCTAAACATACCAGATCCTGTCTAATCTTGGAAGCTAACGTGAACAGCAAAGTGCTATTTCAAAGGAAGGAGCTGGAAAAACCACCTCTGAGTATTCCTTGCTCAAGAAAACTATGAAATGCATGGGGTTGTTATAAGTGAACAGGTGAGTTGAAAGCTCACACACACACACACACACATTTTGGTCATTCCCGCATCACTATTTTCTCTTCCCTTATAAAAGCTGATACAGAAAGTCCCACACATGACCCAAATGTTAACATGTTATAAACTCTTATCAAACCAGTAGTGTTTTTGTGGAGATGCACAACAAAAATGAAATATATACAGGTATATTTGGATAGGAGAGACCATGGTAACCATAATTCCTTTAAACTTATTTCAACATTTCAAATGTTTTGTTCCATATGGGTGAGATTACAGGATCATTGAAAATATTTCATTGATTTTTTTTTTCCACATTTGGAAATTTCTCTGTGAAAATTTTATTTGTGCGAAAGAGATTATTTTGGTTTTGCACAAATGCAAAGGCTGTGATTCTGTATCATAATCTACATTACATGGCTTTACACATACTTGTGGTAGAGGCACTATGGAACCTTTCCAGTCAATTGTAAATATACATAGCAGGACACCAACAAGAATGTCCTGATGCTCTGCCAATGTACATCAGCATGCCCTGGCCAGTGTCCTAATGTGCACCCGGAATGCCCAATGCGCATTCGTGCCCAATGTACATCAGTCCCCAATGCACAAAGATCACTTTGCTGGCTCCCCTACATAGTTGCATCCCCTTGCTAAATACAGACATTGCAAAACTATACAATTCTATACAATGATTTCTATGTCAGTCCCATACTGAATTCTGTCCAAATACTGTTGCACAGAAAAACTGATATCTTTGCACCAAAACTATGAGGAACCTCCCCTCCCTCCCAAAAAATCCTTTGTCTTTTTGCGCTTGCTGAAGAATGGAAAATATTATAGTAGCTGACAGTTGTTTCAATGGGATATCTTGATGTGCTGAAATTATGTGGAAAAATCAGAACATTTCTGAATATTCTTTTCCTTCACTGGCCATGATTTTACATCTCCATTTGTGTTTGGGGCCATGGTGGAAGATAGAAGTTAATCGAAGGTATTGCATGCACGCATGCATGCATGCATGCATAAATAAAGGAAAGGAAAATGTTGGGTAAAAATTCTGCAAAGTGGTCCTTTTCCCCCCTTGTGAAGTGAGACAAGGAAAACAATAACAACAACTCAGAAATGTTATCCCTGGTCTAGATGATCAGTTTGCACTCTGCAGTGTTTGATCTAAAGACAGCCCAATGTTTTTGTGTTATTTTGTTAAAGTTTTCCCTGCAAGAGATTATTTGTGCTGTGGGATACAATATACAGTTTACGGATGCTTACAGAGAAATATTCCGCTAAGCTATAAGCAGGACAAGGCTAGACAAGAAATACAAACGTAGTGAGATGAATGTGGAAGAGAAACAGCAGAATGCTGTTCACCAGCAATACAGGGACTATTCAACTGCGGTGTTATCCCATCCCCCATTTTTGTTATAATTACTTGCAGTTTATCTAGAAGAAAAAAAAGGAAAGAAAAGAACTGAAGCTGGCTCCAAACACCTTTTACACAGAATGCATCATTTGCACCTTAAAGAGGGATTCTGTCTATTCTGGTTAGCCTGTTCTTTAATTATCCTTATGAAAGCTAGGATGAATCTCCCTAAGGGTTTAGTCCCTTTCTAACTGACTGCTTTTAACTCAGAGATAAGGAAGACAAGCAGACTAATTTAAAACCCTTAATTTTTTAGCTAGCACATCTGGATGAGATTCCACTCATCTCTTGTTTACTGTGGCTAGCACTTATTTTATGGTAGGAAGGAATGTGGAGCTTCTTTTTTCTGCCATACGGAAAATCTGAGTACAATTGAAGTTACAAAATGCCCAGAGCCTCTAGATATGATATTAATGTCTAAATGTCATGCTACATAAGAACAGGAGATGGTAGTGTTAACGGGATCAGGATATCCTTTTTTCCAGTTCTGGAGTAAAATGGGGTCATTTTGCTTATTTGTGCTCATCTCAAATGTTTTAAGATAGAGTCTTGGGCCCTTTCTGCACGTGGGGAAGGAACCGCGTGAAAATGGGACTCACCGGATTTCTTCGGCATCTGGTTGAGTCCGTCGGGAGGAGGTGCAATGTGAGCTTGTCGTTCCGCACTGGTCCGGCATCCAAAATGGTGGCTTTTGGTTGGTGGAGGCTCCCCACCAACCTGAGAGGCTCGCCAGCCTAAAGCCCACCCCGGCAGATCTGCAGGCACGCACTAGTGCGCACCTGCAAATCTGCACTGGAGAGCGGCGACGGAGCGACATGGAGTCGCACGCTCCATGCTTTTTAAAAACCTCTTAAAAGAGGTTTTTAAAAAGCAAGTTGCACGACCAGTTCCAGTCACTCCGAACTGGATTGAGATGTGGAACTATGAAAAGTAGTCTGCTCCAGTCCACTCCACGGTGCAGAAGACCTCTGTCGGAGGTCGCTCTGCACCGTTTTAATAACCCGGTGTGGAAAGGGCCTTGAATGAGACACAAGAAAGGGGCATGCAGACCTTAACAATGCTGATGGGGTCTTTAGATTTAGCTCGCAGAAATCTCATGTAGATAGTTACAGTAGTTTGCATGGTCAGGTTCCAGTTGTCTGCACTTTTTTTCTGTTGCTTTAAAAATAACTGTTCTCCGTTATCCCATTGAAACTCATCCGTTAAATCCCATTGAAACCAGTGTAATCAGTTAAGAACAGATTTGAATAGACTCCAGCTGTTTTTAGTAGGAATCTTTCACGGCTACCTCCACAGTGGATCATTTTCTAAGCTAACATGTCTGTCCCCTTTTTATGTACTCATAGAATTTCTGTGGGTCTCAGCAGCTAATAGAAATATGTCTGTCTTTCTTTCTTTCTTTCTTTCTTTCTTTCTTTCTTTCTTTCTTTCTTTCTTTCTTTCTTTCAAGAAAATGAACAATCCTGAACCTCTCCATGTATTTCTCAGTGCTTCTGGAGTCAGTTGTCAATGCTGTTCCTTCTCCCACATTCCTTTCCCCCCTTTACATGTGTTTTAAATGTTTTAGAGTTAAAGACCATTTCCCCACTAGACTATTATAATGCTATAATTCCACTTTCAACATCCTATGGAATCCTGGGGTTTGCAGTTTGAGGCCCCTCTCTAAGCTGCAGATCCCAGGATTCCACAGGCTGTTGAAAGTAGAATAATAGACTATAACAGTCTAGTGCAGAAATGGCCAGATAGTCAATATGGGGTGGTGGTTTGAATGTTGAACCTTAGAAGACCAGGGTTTGAATCCTCACTCATCCATAGAAACCCTCTGGGCGACCTTCGATAAGTTACATTCTTTTAGCCTTAACTTCAGCCCTTTCCGCATGTGTAAAAATAAATGAGCAAAAACGGGACTCACTGGCTTTCTTTTCCATCTGGGTGAGTCCGTCGGGATGAGGTGGTGTGTGAGCTCGTCGCTCCACACTCCTCTGGCGTGCAAAATGGTGGCTTCCGGTTGGTGGAGGCTCCACCAACCGGAGAAGCTCGCCAGCTGAAAGCCCACCCCCGGAAGATTCGCAGGCATGCACTTGAGTGCACCTGCAAATCTGCTCTGGAGCTGGGCAACGGAGCGGCATGGAGTCGTGCGCTCCGTGCTTTTTAAAAACCTCTAAAAAGTTCTGGTCACTCTGGAGTGGACTGAGGTATGGAACTACAAAAAGTAGCCTGCCCCCGTCCACTCTACGGTGCAGAAGACCTCCATTGGAGGTCTCTCTGCACCGTTTTAATAGCCCGATGCAGAAAGGGCCTTCCTTTAAATAAATCTTGCCAAGAAAAATCCCATGGTAGGCTTGCCATAAGTCCAAGTCAAGTTGAAGACACATACAACAGCAGCAGCAGCAGCAACAACAGCTACTAGTTATTAAGCTACCAACCATTCAAATAATCTGCAGGGATCTGATAAACCCTAGCAGTAAATTTTCCCTTATTGTGTTAATTCTCCACCAGATTGTATTTATCATGACACAGGGGTTAAGCTTCTCATAGCGGAAACTTGCAATACTACACTTCTGTTTGTGATGTCCTTTTGAAAGAGGGAACCTAGAAGTACAGCAAACTCTTTCCATTATTTACTGTGAGGGGAACATTTTACTTAGCATTTTTAAATGGTTTTTGTTTTTGTCTGTCTTGCGGGGTTATGTATAATTACTTTATTTGTTTGTGCAACTGTATATGGTTCTGTATTTTATATTTGACTGCTTGGATATTCTAAGTGGTATTGATTATTGTAAATCCTCCTCTGAGGGTAGATACCATAAAGAGAAGTTATCAAGTATATTAAATGAATGAAATCTAATTACTAGTAATGCTGATAACAACTACAGTTATTATTAAATGGGGGTCAGGTATGGTAAGCGTTGAGAAAGAAGGTGGTTTATAACTTCTGGCTTTTATTATAATCTTCTAATTCAAGATTCCACAAACATATTGGATGCAGAAAAATATGTATCTCTTGAGGCACAAAAATATGATTCATTAATGGCCTCATAAATGCTTAGAAGAAACATCAACACAGCTAAGTATTTGAAAGCTTCTTTCTTTGTGGAGAAAGGAGGGAGGAAAGATGGTGCAGACATGTGAGCGCTGGAGAATGACTGAGGGAATCAGTGTTAATGAATATTTTATCATAATTGTCTTTAATAAATGCATTTTTCCTCCAGACAGAGTTGTTATCAAGTTATAGCAACTAATCACTTATCTGTCCTGTCTTTACAACTCAGAAGGCTACCTACAATAAGAGTTTTTAGAACTAGGCATTTTACTGGGCCTCAGATACCTTTCCCCCCCAAATGTCCTAGGTTCTGCCCCACAATCAAAAGGTGCTCATTGCCAGAGGGTTTTATAAAAGATTCAGAGCTGGATTCTTTTTACTTACTCAACAATAACAATGATCAATTTACCATATATCCTATAGAATATGGAGATCATTCAGAATTTATTTTGGCTTATACAAAAATAGTTTCAAATGTGTCATTCACAGCATACCAGAAGTACCACTTGCAATTGTGTAGCGACAAGCAGATGATAGGGGTGATTTGTCCCCGGCAGCAATGTTTTTGGGCTGTTCCAGCTCATAGCCACGCCCCCATGTGCTGTGACCACACCCTTGCACACCTCAGCCATGCCCCCATGCACTGAGGCCATGCCCTGTGCACCATGGCCACGTCCCCTTCCCGCCCACTCTCCACACATTCCAAGCTCAGTCGCTGACCATCTGTGATGTCTGTAGCAATGTGAAATCTAATATGTCAAGAATCTCTCTTTTTCTTGACCTAGGACTGGCTTAAGAGTATTCTGTTGCCCAGAGCAGAATATCACAACCATTCCACACTCACATTTTAAAAGTGATAATTGTTTTTAATTGATTTTCTAAGAATGTGTTTTGGCTGGCTTTAACCATTGTGGGTAAAACAAAAATTGGCTTGACTTCTTCATTTATGTAATTAGGATTTAAGTGATATGTTTTGCAACATTGTGGCCCTTTTCGCACGGCATTTGTGTGATTATGAGGAGCGATCTGCACGACGCACTCACAATCACGTGACACTCCAGGACTTTTTCATTTTTGGCTTTCAGCTGAAAATGGTGCGCAATTGCGCATTGCTCCATGGCCCTGTGTGCACTTGCCATGCGTGCAGAGCCTCTGGAGCCATGGCGGTTGCGCTTCCTGCCCCAGCGCAGCCTGGGAAACTCCCAGGTGGAAGGAAGAGGTGGGGCTCTTGCGCTGCCTGCTCAGAAGCAGGCAGCTCGTGTGGAGCTGAAGCAGTGGGGATGGGAGAGCCTTTCACTGGAGGCTGTTCACGCGATCCCCGCAGCCCAGCGCCGAGCAAAATTAAGGTGTGGAAAGGGCCTGTGTGTTGTCTGAGAACCCAAAGTGTTGAAAGTAGATGTTAGGAGACCAAAAAGAGTGATATCCATGAAAGAAAGCTGTCAGAACTTGAGGTAGCCCTCTTATGTATTTGTGGGACATTCATGGGCCCAATATATTGTGGAGCCATTCTAAGACTAAGATCCAGTTATTTATAGAGAATAAGTAGTGAAATTCCATGGAAGGTGACATCTGAGAAAAAGAGCTTAGACTGTTATGATTAAACTAAACCCATCCTTGGACTGTTCGCCCCATCTCTGTGAAACAGCGGGTCTCTGGGTCATTGATTTCACTGTGAGAGGCTAGAGGTTTTGTGGGTTAGTAAGGTGTAGGCTGCATTATGGAAATTAATAAGAATATGTCAAAGTGGGCAGCTTAAGATATTCTAGAAGCAGCAATTATTTCTTGGCTTTTCAATGTAGGTGAAAAGATAGACCACTACTTGGAGGCAAGTAGTGCAAAAGCCATGGTGTATGTGTGCACATGCAAATGCAAATTTTGGGACCCCATACTCCAGAGGCATTGAAGAGAAATTTAACCCTTTCCTTCTCTGCTGCAGTCTTGTTGGAATTACCTCTTTTTAGGAAATATTTGTAATGAGACAAATGACCCAATGTGTCAATAAGTGGTTCTCTCCTTATCCCCAAAATCAGTTTCAGAAAGAGATTTTCCTAAGGGAATTAAGGAACAGTTAAAAAAACCCCTCTTTTTGTGTTATGACCATATTAATTTTCAGTCTCTCTTGGTAATACAATTTGCATATGCAAGCAGCTGCATGTTAAATGCAACGATTTAACATCACATCCAGTCTTAGTAACTGGACACTACTGGCATTTCTAAGCCGGAGTGAAATTCTTGACATCTGTGGTGTCTGTGTCTATTAATTGCATTTACATCCAAACATTGTTGTTAGCTGCCATGAAGTAGACTTCAATTTATGAAGAGTCTATGAATGAGGGACCTCTAAGTCACCTTATCCTCAATCGCCCTACTCAGATTCAGGGATGTGGCTTCCTTGATGGAGTCTATCCATCTTTAATGTGGTCTTCATCTTCTCGTACTTCCTTCTGACTTACCAAGCATTACTGTCTTTTCTAGTGAGTCATATCTTCTCATGATGTGGCCTAAGTACAATAGCCTCAGTTTAGTCATCTTGGCTTCTAGGGAAAGTTCAAGCTTGATTTGCTCTAGGATCCATTCATTTTTCTTTTTAGCAGTCCAAGGTATCCATAGAACTCTTCTCCAGCACTACACTTCGAATGAATTGATTTTCTTCCTATCAGTTTTCTTCATTGTCCAGCTTTCACAACCATAGATAGAAATTGGAAATACTATGGCATGGACAACCCTAACTTTAGTATTCAGTGATACAGCTTTACATCTAATTCTTTCATAGTTGCCCCTCCAAGTCCTAGTTTCCTTCTGATTTCTTGACTGCAGTCTCCATTCTGATTAATGACTGAGCCAAGGTATGGAAAATCTTGAATTATTTCAATGTTTTCATTGTCTCCTTTATGGCTATATAAACTATGTGTGGTCATTATTTTTGTTTTCTTATTGTTCAACTGTAAGCCTGACTTTTGCATGTTTTGCCTTGACTTTCTTAAGTAATTGTTCCAAGTCATTGTTATTTTCTGTTAGTAGTATAGTGTCATCTGCCTATCTTAAATTGTTGATGTTCGATTTTCATACCTCCTTTCGCCAAGTCTAATCACACTTTACACATATGTTTATCATACAAGTTAAACAAATATGGTGAT
This sequence comes from Iguana delicatissima, assembly GCA_948472985.1. Lineage (NCBI taxonomy): Eukaryota > Metazoa > Chordata > Lepidosauria > Squamata > Iguanidae > Iguana > Iguana delicatissima. The sequence continues at coordinate 524,537 of CAOKZL010000316.1, forward strand.
AAAATGCACCCTTGCCTGATCCCCTTGCCAACTGGAAACCTGTCAAGACCCTGGAACTCCAGGACACGAGCTCTGAATCTGAGCCAGAGGCTCTGGAGCCTGCTGCACCAGCACAGCCCACCACAGAGGCTGCCTGAGACACAGAGCCCTTGGCCCCAGTAGTCCCAGCAGCAGAGCCAGGGGCTGCCTCAGACCGAGTCAAGCCAGAAGAATCAGATAGTGAGATTCAAGAGCAGGTGCTTACTTACCAGCAGCATCGGGAGCAAAAGAGCGCTCTCAGGAGGTCAGAGCGTTTAAATAGAAAACACCAGGCAATCAGGGTCCAGCTGAGATAACACCTGGAGGAGTGATCTGGCTATAAAAGCACTCACTCAGCCTTCGGTCTTTGGTGGCTCATAACTGTCCATTTTGGGGGTGGTTGTTGTGTATCTTGGATTCCTGCCTTGCCTCCTGGAATGCTGCCCAACCTGCTGGAACATTGCCTCCTTTGGATCTTGGACTGGCTCTGGCAACTTCTCTTGCTTGAACAAACTCAGACTGTTTACTGAGAACCTGGCTGTGATGTAACAGCCAGGGAGTCTCCTTGCTGCCAGAAGCTCTTTTATTTACTGCTGCCTTATCTATTCATTTGCCATTTGCCCAGAAAGCTCTTTGATTTATTGCCTTATTTGCGAGAGACTTGTTAACTGGCTCTTGTGGCTGCTTGCCAGGCCTTGGCATTGACAGAACCATTCTGTTTCTCCATATTCTGTCCTAACAGGAGCCTCTTGTCCTGCATATTATCAGGAGAATAAAATGTTGTGGCTCATCCATTTCTTTAAATTCTATGGGGATGTTCTTCAGGTCATATTTCAGCATGGTAGTTGGTTTAGTGTTCTTCCTTAGCTTTACTTTAACTTTTGCTATTAGTTGTCCATGGTCTGTGGCACAAATCTGCTCCTGATCTTGTTTTTGCCTAGAGAATGGAGCTTCTTCAACTTCTGCTTCTGATTATGCAGTCTCTTTGATTTCTGTTTTGGCCATCAGGTTATGCCCTTGTATACAGGGTTGCTTGAAGAATGTATTTGTAATGAACAAACTGTTGACTTTACAAAATACAGTTCAGTCTGTCTCTTGGTTCATTTCTTAATGAATGACATATTTTCCTACAATCATTGATACTGCTCTGTTTCCTGCTTCTGCATTCTAACCATTTATGATTAACAAGAGGTCCTGTTTTGGTGTGTGATCAATTTCCTCCTGGACTCCTGCATAGAAACTTTCAATTTCTTCTGTTTCTGCCTCTGTAGTTGGAGCATAAACTTCAGTTATGGTTATATTGATGGTTTTTCCTGAGGTCTTACTGTCATGATTTGGCCAGATTTTGCATTGTATCATTTGAGTGTTTTTGCAGCACCTCTCCTTACTCTTAATGCCACCCCATTTCTTTTTAGATTTTCATTTCTTGAGTAAAACACTGTATAATTATCTGTCTTTAAAAGTCCCATTCCTGTCCACTTTAGCTCTCTCAACCCTAGTATCGCAATGTTTATACACTCCATTTCTTGTTTTACTACATCTAGCTTTCCTTGATTCATGCTTCTCACATTCCATTGTGCAGCTTCAGACTTTCCTTTTGCCTCTGAGCATATCAATAGCCGAACATCCTTTTTGACTCATGTCCAGTTGCATCATTTGCCACAGTGCTACTTGTAATTGTCCTCTACTCTTCCCTAGTAGCTTGTTGGACACCGTCCCACCTGAGAGTCTCATCTTCTGGCCATATCTCTTGTTTTGTTTTGGATTGTTTCATCATAGGGTTTTCATGGTGAAAGACATTCAAAAGGGGTTTATCATGTCTTCTTCTGTGTAGTACTAACAAGTGTTCGTTATGGTGCCATTACTATTGTTTCTGAGAGATCCTCCACCAGTACATACCCCACTGCTGCTGCTTTCCTGTAACTGTTTGTCACATGTAGTGTGGCTCTCCAGCAGAAGCCTGACTGACATGGAAAACCCTATCAGCAGCACTTCTGATGTCAGCATAGCCTCTTGCCTCACAGGAGCATGCAATCCCACCACCATGGAAAGATAGTGCCATTGGTGGGACATTCAAATATAGTCCAGTATCAATTGCATTTATGTATAAACATAACCAACACATCAACCCTATGCAATCATTATTTACACATGTGTACTCAGCACACCAGAAGTGGAAGTACACTCCCTCTATGTCTTAGTGCTCAGTTTTGTTGCCCCCTTATGCATGGAGTGTGACAATCTGGAGAACCTGCTTTCCATGGGAGCTGAAACTATTGTTTTTCAGCATTCCAACTCACATCAAGAATCCTTAGGGGTAGCAGAAGCTCCCTGCTTTAGGCTTGCACATGCACAGAAAGTTTCATGCACAGAATGTGACAACCAACAATAATGGAATAACTGGTGATGGGACTGACAAATTCTTCCTTTTCACATGTTGAGTACACACATCAGTAATGACTGAATAGGGCTACTCTAGACCTAGGATTTCAGGTATAGCTGAAGCAAAATTTGAATACACATTCACACTCTCTCACACACAATCTCACTGGATGTTCTAATATTGGAATCTAGACATTATTACCAAATTTCTATCCCCAGTTCAAAGAGGAATAGATATAACTGATGCATGTTCATAAACCTTATTGAAGGGAATATCTCTTGATTGGTTATGTATGTGAAGATCATTTACTAATTACAAGCTATCAGACATGAAAGAACAGATGGCTGATGATCAAAGAGAAATAGGAATCACTGCTGTGAGATGCTGTCTAATGTTGGTGGGTATATATAAGTATTTGTACTCAGGCCTATAACATATCTAATACTGATGAAATTAAAGTTCTAAGACAGTGATTTGTTTTTTTCACAGAATTTGGAAAAGTTACTTTTCTGAACTACAAGTTTCAGGAATTCCTCAGCAATCATAATTATGCTGGCTGGAGTATTCTGGGAGTTACAATCCCCTGCTCCCCAAAAATAGTTGATGGTTTTATCCACTATGAATTTGTTTGATCCTCCTTTAAAGCCATCTGTATTGGCAGCTATCATTATTTGTTGAAGCCAATTTCATCATTGAAGTGTGCACTATATGAAAATACACTCCTTTTTGTCGCTGACCTAAACATCTATCATCTCTTATACCATAAAGATTACCACTGGTATTGTCTTCTTTCCCATCTGCCTTTGTTTCACCTTGCTCTTAACTTCACAAGAACAGGGTCTGACAATATGACATTTTGAAATGTTTATGGTATGTCAACTGTCACATACAATGAAATGGTGACTGTAAAGTGTGCGAAACTGTCAACTGTTAACTTCTATGCATGCTTGCTGTTGTTGGGATTCAAAACGCCATTGTTGAATATCAAATAGTCACAAAGCCATAGGATTTTCCCAGAACATTCACTATCAGAATTAAGAACACTGGCTGAAATACATTTTAGCACTTGTTCAGATCTATCTCATCAAGTTCCTACAACAGTCCAGTCCTACTTAAAACAATGAAAAGCAGCACATCACAGCAACAACACAACCCTCATTTTAAGCAATTCAGGCTCAAACTTTACACCCGCTTACCTGCCAGGAAGTCCTATTGATGGCAACAAGTCATTAGTGTAGATGTGCCTAGGACTGTCTTGTCAGTTCTTTTCTTTACTCTGATTTCCCCCCTCTAGTTTCTATCATTTGTTTCTTGGTTTATGGGATAAAGTAGGATATAAATAGACTGACAGTGTTAGACAACTTAACCAAAAATGACAGGCCAGATTTTAGAGAGTAACAGCTGGGCAGATTTTGAAGAGTGTGTTTGGCTGGTCTGCCGTAACATATAGGCTATGAGGTGTACAAGTACAGTATACAGTGTCCTGGGGGCACCCCAGTGCTTATTCATGCAGGTTGTGTGTTTGGTAACTGATCAGATGAAGCAGCCTCTCTCAGGGAGAAAGAGACTGATGTTCAATATGAGAAATGTTTGAGCACCAGAAGAGAGAGTCATCTTCCAAAGCAGTTAAAGTAAACAGTTATTAATGATGGTTAATGATTCTTCCAAGCAATGCTGAGTACTATAAAAACTACAAATACCTTATAGATCACAGCAGATATTAAATCTTGTTGTTCACTTAATACAGGTCACTATTTCCTGAAAGGCACTGCGTAAATGGAGAAACTGACCAGTAAATTTAGCCATCACAACTGAAGCAATAGATGTGTTGGGGAGCGCATTTAAGACTCTGGTGAAGGTCACTTGTAGAACTTGAAGTTTCCATAAATAAAATTATTTTTTGGCCTTTATAGCTCCAAATGGCACAAAAAAATCAGCAAACCAATCTTTCCAACACTGTCATGTTTTGGACCAATCCATCAAATCATTTTCTGAGTAGGAATCCTTACCCCTACCTCAATTTCTGGTTATACTGATGGAATCATTATCCCATTCTCAACACATGGGAATGGCTGTGGCTCTATAATGCCACAAAATACTGATTACATTAGGGCTTCTTGAAACTGAAGTCCAAGATATATGGGTGCAAAGTTTCTACCTTTGGAAAGTAAAGGATAGAAAACTTAAAAAAAAAAGGAGAGGGGAAGAATAAGAGAGAAAAATAGCTTACTAAATTGTAATGTCTTTCTTTCTACAGACATTTTCATGGGTCCTTCCCCATGCCCATTTTTTTCTGCGAAATGGGATTAAGTCAGGCTGCAGCATCTGCCCTCAGCTCAAATTCCCCACCTCCCAAAATGGGCACTGTAATTAAAAGCTTCGCTCCTCCTGTTTCCCAAGTGAAAACTTGAAGCTTGCATTTAATTGCATATGTATGTATGAATGTATTTAAAATGAAGAGTAACAAGACTGGATAAAGGATAAAGTGATGGACGGAAATATGTGCAATGTAGATTTTCAAATGAAGAGGCTGCAAGAGTTGGAGAAGGAAGAGGTTATTCCTCCTGTCTCATTAGACTTTGATTTGCATAAGTCAATTGGATGACTTTTTTCTGTTTACATTAGACTCCCTTGTACTTATTGCCTAATTATCCAAAACAAATGACACAGATATAGGAAGCCATCAACTTGGTCAGTGTGTGTGTGTGCGTGTGTGCGCGCGCGCATGTGCACACCCATGTGCACCAGGCAGGTCACTTTGTCCTGAGGCACAGTGGGATGGCAAGCTTTGGTTGCTAACAAGGTTTTCCCCTCCGCATTTATTTATTTCATTTATTTATTTATTCCCCCAAGGCAGCTCACAAAAGAAATCAGTTAAAACCTGATAATGAAATTTTAAAAACAATGAAACCCATCTCATTTAAAATGGTATGAAATGATTTTAAAAGCATACAAAAGTTAACAAATAAATAAAACACACACCCCAATAAGAACCTGCCTTGTGAGCAGTTACAAAGTAAAAGCCTGCATAAACAAAAAGGTCTCTGCCTGCTGGCAAAAAAAAAAAAAAGGAGCAGGGAGAGGGCCAGCCTAACCTCCTGTGGAAAGGAGTTCCAGAGGATGGGAGCAGCTACTGAGAAGACTGTCATCAAGTGAGACTGATGTTGAGTAATAGAGTCAAGAGAAAGGCTTCTCATGTAAATTTTCAGATTCTGGCAGATTTGTGTAAGAAGGTACAGTCTTTCAGATAGTCTGGAGCTAAGCTGTAAAAAGTTGTTTTAAAACAAAAACAAAAATGGAAGCTACTTGTGGGGCAGAAATCAACATTTCCAGGGGAAGAACAACCTCATATAGAATAAGACATTGGTCTATCAAGTTCATTGTGATCTACACCAAGGAAGCCTTTTGTTTTCCAGATAGTTTAGACTTCATCTCCTATAACCCCTTGCCATTGGCCTTACTGACTGGGGTGATGGGAGTTTGGGTCTCTTGCAGGCCAATGGTTCCTCTTTCCATTTTATGCTGACTAATAGTGGCTGTCCACACTGGATATTTTCACTGCATCTTGTCCTGGTTCCAGCTGGTCATGTTCCAATGGCCAAGTCAAACAGTTCAAAGTCAACACCAGTAAAAGTTCACATAACCATTGGACAGGGACAATCCAGAGCCAGAGCACACAAAACAGAGCCAAGGTTACAATTAATCCTCCTCCTCCTCCTCCTCCTCCTCCTCCTCCTCCTCCTCCTCCTCCTCCTGGAGTGTTAACTCAAGTCCAAGGGATCCAAAGCCCAAGTCCAATAATAGTCTAGGGTGAAATGCCACCAAAAGAGAACACAGCAGAGTTTGAGAATATCAGAAAGGCCAAAAGAACACTTTGCTCTTGGCAGTTTCTACAATATGCACATAACACTCTCATGCAGCAGCTGCCGGATTACCAATTGAGTCCTGCTACACTCAGGCCCTTTCTGCACCTTACCTCTTTCTGGTGCGGGGATCACGTGAGCAGCCTCTTGTGAGAGGCTGTCACGTCCCCACTGCTTTGGCTCTGCAGCTGTTGCCTGCCAGGTGGCAGGCACCATGAGGGCTCCGCCTCTTCCTTCCACAGCGCAGCCGGGCTTTTTCCCAGGCTGCGCTGGGGGAGGAAGCGTGAGGGCCGCGTCTCCAGAGGCTCTGCATGCACAGTAAGTGCGTGTGGGGCCCCAGAGTGATGCGTGATTGCACATCATTTTTGGCTACAAGCCGAAAATGAAATAGTGCACGATCAGCACCTGTCGGCCCTGGCAGCGTCATGCGATTGTGAGGACATCGTCTGAAATGCACCTCACAATCACGCAATGCTCTGGAGGCCCTTTTGCATGGCAAATGCCCTGCGAAAAGGGCCTCAGTTAGAAGTTTCCAATTGAAGTCTTCCTCATGAGGAACCTTTAATTCCTCAGAAATAAATTGCTTCTGCCAATCACTACTTATAAACATAACTGTTCTCTCTTCCTCTTAAGAAAGTGGTGTTGTTGGAACTTGGAAGCGGTGCTGTCTCTGCTGCTGCTATCTCATCTTGAGTAGGTAGACTCTCAAACATCTCTCTTGAGAGGCCATGATCTTCTTGAACCTGATCTCTGCCTATTCCTTCAGGGACTATTGGCCAGAAACTCATGTTTCTTATATTTAGAGGACCTTTCCACCCAGGCTGTGACATATGGTGTCACAGCATGGTGTCTAAATGGTGTCTGGATATGGTTTCTGAATACCCACAGGCAATATGAATTTCTAGCTTTATGGTGAAAATTTCTTAAAAATGTGGGATGGAGGAGGATCTGATGGCAAAGGATAATTTCAGAGCTGCAAATGGAGAGGTACATGTACTCATTGTTGTGAGTATTTGTTTGAGAAGGGAGGGTGAGAACTCTTGGAAGATCCAGAGCTCAGAAGGACAGTTATAAGTATCACTAGCCCAACTGAGTCCTTCACTCCCTACCTTGAGACTGAATATAAGTAGCATACTGTATCCAGAAGATCCTATTTGCATCCCACTTCAGATAAGAACCTAGCACCTCACAGTGATGGAAAAATATCCTTTTTGCCATCATGAATACCTTGCTCTCCAGCCTCTGTTGCTTTTTTATTTTTACCTGCTAAGGTCCTAATGATTTATCTGGAAAGCCAGGGGAGAAAACAGTGGCAGACTCCAGTTCCCCTGCTAGAGATGAGAAAGTCTATCAATTTCATTTCATCTTGCTCTCAAATGTTTTATATCTCAAGTTCACTGTCATGAATTTACTCATGCCTTCTATGGAAGCTGACAGTGATAATATGCAAAAAGAGCTGAACTTTTGTAATCACCAGACAGGGGCACTTATGATGATCCCCTTCAGTTCAAATTTTTTGATGTCTTTGCAACTCTAATAGGGAAAAAGTGCTATTCTGAAAAAAATCCAAGAAATATGAAATAAAGAAATTTAAAAAAATGAAAAATCAGAGGAGTTCTTCAGAGGTGAGTTTTGAGCAATGACCACTTGTAGAAATTGGTATTAAAGATATTAAGGCTCCAACTTTGCACACAGTTATCTGGGAGTAAAATCCAATGAACTCAGTGGCGTACCTCTGAAGTAGGGAAGACCTGCCTCTAGTCTTAACTAGAGAAATCTCATTGAAATAATAAGAGCTTGGTAAGTCAATAGTCTTGTGCTGCTAGGGTAGATCCGTTTAATCAGTGGATCTACCATAGTTGAGACTAACAATTGGATTCAGGTCTTACTCCTGAACAGACATAATAAGATTGTACTGTCAATAATGGTGAGTTTATTGTTTGGCTCCAATCTGACAAAACAAAGTGTTTGTTTTTAAGGTCAGGCATAGCTGTATCCTGAAGTCAAAGAAAGAATAAAAATGTTGGCTTGGTTAGAACCACTAAAATTGATCAAGGATGCATCTTTGCCAGTCTTTTCAAAATTAGAACCCTAAGCATGTGTCTTACTTTCTGAATGCTTCTTATTTCTAAGGGCTTTTCTATTTCCTTCCTTCTGAAAGAGATCCAAACCAATTATACACATTTCATTATGATCTGTTCACCAGAACAAGAAAGTCAGGAGAGAACAGGGCAAAACACAATGTCCAGCTGAATATCACTGACTCAGACTGAATGTGAAACATTTTATTAGCTCAAAAAAGCATAGGAATCTTAATGCATATGGCTGACGTGAGCCTCTTACTGATATTTAGGCATGTTTTGCTAAAAGCAATGAAATTAGATATTCAGAAGGAATTGCTATTTGCACAACTCTGAAAAGTGCAAAGGTCAAGAGAGAACCTTCATCACCTTTCAATCTTTGGCTGCACATGAATAAGATAACCAAGCCTTGATGCAGATTCTGAGTAGAGGCAAATCCCATATACCCAGGACAGACTTTTGAAGTGTTGTAATTGCATGTGATTATTGTACGTTAAAATTTCTAATTCAGAGAAAGCAAATCCATGACAATGTAGCTTCTTTTTATGTGCTACTGATTCAGGTGATTCCAGATTGTTGTCAGTGAAAGAAAGTTACATCAAAGCAGCTCATACTCTTTGCCTTGAGTACAGTGATGCTCCAGTCCTCTTGTCATCTATTAACTCATATGACACAAGATGGAAGGGAAGTGGGCGGCCAACAAAAAACATACACACACCATAGAGCTCTGTTGGTGTGCCTGGACCCTAGAAGGGATTCCACATCAAAGAGCTGGAATGCATAGAAGATTAAGACTTTGCTGTTTTAAAGAGGTTTAGATGTTTGCTACGAATTCTCTTTGATAAAAGAATAAAGTGCTTCTGTTCCGGCGGGGAAAAGCATCACTGATGATGTTGCACAATATCACATAAGAATGCCACAGTAGCCCAATCAGATCAGTTCTTTCATAGGCAAGTCTTTTTCCTGACACCAGTTACATTTTTTTCCACCTTGCAGCACTACTTGGATAACAATAATGCTGCTGCTGCATTAAATGGTAAATCCAGAATTCCACTCATGAAACTACCAACCATCAGAGCATGGTGAGGAGGTCCTTTCTTCTGTTACTTTTTAGTATGATGAAGACGAGTTGGAGGTTTGAAGTTTATCACAACCAATACCATGAAAGTGTGCAATTGCTGGCTGACTGTTTGCTCCAGTGATGCTGATATAACCATCTACCTGGCAATCAGGTGCTTCCATTGTTCTACTGGCAACACCCAAAGCAACTGGTACTGCTTCTTATACTGAAAGCTAATTAAAGAAAGCAGAATCATCACAAGAAATATTGTTGCTTCAAACAAAGAACAAGTTGGTGTCCTTCTGGTCTATTAACAAAAGTCAAATTGGACCAGCAGCCAAATTGTTCTTCAGCACTGGTGACTGGATAGCATCCTCCACCATGCCTGAAATTAATAAGGCAGCTTAGAGGGTACAAAGTAGGCCAGATGACACATGATGTTCCCTTGCAATGTATTGCTGCCGTCTTGCACCTACAACCTGAGGCAATTGTCTCATTCTACATAATTGTAGGGCTGCTCTTGGTGAGAAAATCATTCTGCCCATCTGTAGAAATTTTAGTTAGTAAAATTATCAGTGATTACTTATTTAAACTAATAATTTCTGGGCCCTACTGATTCTAAGCTGGACCAAGTCCCCTACTGTCTTCAGATTCTGGTCTAGCAACTTTTTCAGAGAGCTGAGCAATGAGATATGGGGAGCAGGGTGAACAATTCTCTTGGCTCTCATTTCAATCACACAAACTCAAGCATCTTTTGCATGTTTTCCTATCTAAAGCAGGCAGGGACACTTGCCTAATCATTTGTAAGCAGCAGGCAGCAGCTGCTGTGACTTTTATCAACACACAACATTTTATCAACACACATACATACACCACATTTTTATTTCATCCCTTCTCCCTCCCCACCTAAAAAGAAATAATGTTGAGAGAAAGGTGCAAGAGATGGTATCATTCTCAAAGTGAATTTTTTTTAGAAAAAAGATTAAAGAATTTCCTTTTAAAATATTTAGACTCAAGATGGAGAACAGAATGATAATGGGGAAATTTTTTTTTTTAATGAGGATGAAATGGAATATTGGTCAGTAAGTCTATTTTTAATCTTTCTGTGTGGCTAAGAAAAATCACTATGAAGAGGAATACAGATACTGGTAATTAACAAGCCTTCCTGATTGGAAAAAAAAAAGCTGTGCAGGCCAAACAAACACTATAGAAAAACCTGTTGTGTTCATCAGGCTATACTGTGTTCAAATGTATTGCATTATTCACAAAGATTGTTGAAGTCACTGTGGGACCACAGATCCCAAATCCATGCTGGCTGTGGGATTTGGAAGTTTTAGTCCAAAAGTATGTTTCTAAGCTATGATTGATCATATATGAATAAGAATAAATGCACACAGTTTTCTCACAGACCACCCACCCATCCATGAAAACACTCTTCTTTCTCCTTGCATATCATTTATGGGGGGAAATTTAAAGAAGTGTTAGGAGGGAAAAACATGGTTTTAAAAGAGGAAGACAGGTATTACTCTCTCTGCTCTCTCCAGTACAGTGGGAGCAACATTTGGAGATTTGGTAAGAGGCACAACAGAAACTTGGCACAAATGGTAGCCCACGGTGAAGGAGACCAAGAACTGAATGTGGGATATGAACTGTAGGTTAGCTGTATGCATGTTATTCAAAGAGAGCAAATTTCTCAGTGACCTATCTATGATGGTCATGGCTACAAGATCACAGGACATACTTCAGAAATAGGAAGACCAGTTGCTGTGGTACTGAAGTATTCTCTATTCTTCCTTGAAGGCTTCCCATTGGCATTTGGTAGGCCACTGTGGGAAAAACAGGATGCTGGAACAGACAGGCCTTTGGTGTGATGTAGCAAGGGTTTTCTTACATTCCTTAAGAGAAAATGTATATCCCACTCTCACAGATGGTACCTCCAAGGGGCTAAAGGGCTACCCTGCTTAGATTCAGTAATGTCACTGGTTTGGTTGCTCCTGGACTGTTCACTGAGCCTTCCTAAAAAAGAGCAGGCCGAGGCCTTTCCTTCTGAACTCAAATGATGTTACTTTCTATGAATGTCCATGGTATTTGATGCACTGTTTCAAATAGCATATAATTGGCCAAAGATTTGTTACCCCCATTCCTCCAGCCTCAAAGTGGACACAGTACCCTTTAATTCACTCTCATTTACAAAGCTCTTTTGACAGATCCTTACATTCTGGGCTGTAAAACATTATGGGGATTATTTGTTATTCCTCATTTCCCCAGCTGAGACTGTTCTTTCCTCCCTTCCAAACATACCATAAGCATCTTCCCCTTACAAAAGTTTATTTTTTAATTTCAAGGCAGCGGCAGCTAAGAGCCTAGAGGAACTGAGTTATGAGAAGAGATTAAGCACACCAGATACATACAGTTTAGTTAAACGATGGACACGATAACTCTCCACAAGGTTCTTTTTATACTTCCTGAAGCACGTTAATACCCAGCTTTATTTTATTTATAATTTGTTTTTATTTGCACACAGCAGGAGAGATACTAAACTCACCATAAATGTGACACAGAGACATAGCATCATATAGCTGCAGAAGTTACATGAGGTTAACGTGATACAGTTAAACTGCTGTGTCAGAAGTGCTGTCCCAGTGAGGAAATAATAACACTGCCTCTCAGAATTGGTTCTAAAGTCTGGTGAAGGCAAGGAATCTTTCCTGGCCTTGAATCTCCAAATAGCTGTTCATAAAGGTCTGAGGGGGTGCTAGCTTGGTACTGCATACAAGACAGGGACTTTAAATTCTGGACCAGTTAGCAATATTGACAGCTGGAGGAACCTTTGTCACAGAAACACTTACAATGCCTCATTGATCAGTAGCTGAAAAAAGGGGAGCGAAGAGGTAATAATAGGACATTAAGCCAGCATGTACCCAATGCACAGATGCAGTAGGATATAGAGGCAGCAATAACGGCACTGTGTAAATGGGGGTAGGGAAGAGAGAAACTCATGACAAAAAGGGAGCTGGCTTGTATACAATGTGAGGAACTAGGAACACTGGAAAAATGCAGCTTTCCAAATTCTTTTACAAACTGATCTGACTCCTGGAGGAATGTGTAGACTGAAACACACATATCTACTGGCTCTCACGTCTACCAAGTGCTCTCAGCTCAAAACTGCATCAAAATACATTTCAAAAAGCTTCTTTTGATGGTAGATGAATTTGGAAATATGTATTTTGCACATGAGAAAACACAGACTTCAATGTGCTTTTCAGTGAAAATTTTCATGCATATAAATGAATGCAAAAATGGGAAAAGTATGGCCTTGTAGTGAATAGATGCAAAAGTGTAATGGACCCAATATGCCCTATTTTGGGTGCTTATGTAGACATGTAGGTTGAAGCCCTATATATATCTGTTCACTTCTAGATTACATCTTGTAAGAAAAAGGCTCCTTAAGGCCCTCAAATGGCTCAGAGAAGGCAAAAAAAAAGCACAATCCCCTGGGGGCACCAGTAAACATTAGGTGGCAATACACATATTTCCAATTTTTTTTTTTTTTTGAGGTAGCAGCCTTCCCAGGTTTCCAGGGACCTGTCAGGCCCCCAACAGTTGTCCACCCTAGTTTATAGGATTACAGACCAACATGCCCATCAATATAACGGAGTTGTACATAGTGGTATATTGGAGACATATTTCACAGACATAACAAGGACATAACAAGGACGATGACATTGCTTACCACATTCTGCATGACAGGGCTTTTGCAAGTCATCCCATCGCAGTCCCTGCAGGGAAGGAAGTGTGACAGGAATGCTTCCCTCTGCACAAGATCAGCTCCCCGTGGAAGGGAGCGCAATGGCTACACCTCTTCCTTCCACAGTGCAGCTGGGCATTTTCCTAGGCTGTGCTGGGGAAGGAAGCATTGGCCATTGGGCTTCCTGCCCTTCTGCAGAACAGGTAGGTATGGAAGCATCATGCGATCACAGGTGCTAGATGGATTTTATATATTTAGTAAATACTTTGTGAGCATGACACATGGGGATGGGATGGCAGCAGACCGGTGACGATGTCATGTGGAAGCACGACAAGTCAACCACTGACATCCTGTCCTCATAATGTGACAGCCCTGTTGTGCAGAAATGGCCTTAGAGTCCCCTGGTCTCTTCTAGTTAACTGAAATTCCCACGGTAACTGCAGGGGAAATTGATTTTTAAACATATATTGCTATCAATATGTTATATTATCTATTCTATGGTGCTGAATATGTTCTATTGACAGTATTTTGGGGTGGCTTGGTCCATACCCCACAACTGTTCTTGTTTGGTAGTGCCAGACCCTATTAATCCTCTGTCATCCCTCTTTTCAGCTGCTCTTAAAATGCTTCAGTTTCTCCCTTCTCTTCCCATAACATAGTGGAGTTAGGGTTTTATTGAAATTATAGGTAAGTGTGGGGAATCTCTGTGTCTGTGAAAAGAGAGACAGACTTGCCACACAGTTTTAGGGGTAACATAATTCAAAAGTGATATCTTCAAGGAAAGTCCCTTTTAAACTGAAAGTTCTTCCTAACAGGTTTTAACTACTTTTAGTTTTTAGTTTTAGTTGTTCCTTGTGATATCTGAGTTTGAAGAACTATGCCAGTGAAGTGGACTTTGAAGGAGGGTCAGTCTAGGTAGCCTTAAGACTCCATAAAAGTGTGTGGCAAGTCAGAGTGTTTTGCAATATGCTGCGTCAGCAAGGCTCAGCAGAGTTCCTGTCTTCAATACAAGGTTAGGTCACAGTGGGCATCACTGCCTGGGATGTTTTGTAAACTATTTTCTGAAATGTAAACAACTTGAGAGATAAGAGGGAAAGTGAAAGCTACAGCAAAACCTCTGCGAAGGAGGGGAAAGAGGAAATGTCTTTGTGTGTCAGAAATGCTATAAAATCACTTTGCAAACTGTACTCGGGGCTCTTGATACTTTCCAGTCAAGCAGCCTGGCCGTTTCTTTTAATAAACTCTTTTTCCTTACCTTTGAGGTCTCACTGCCTCTATGTTCCCGCTACACCAGAAGTGTAGGTTTGGGGTGGGGTTAGGGCATTCTCTCCTCCCCAAAAAGAATTCTGCACACCTAAAGAATGCTCCTCAGGATCTCTATCATTGCAGTGACTTAAAGCTTCACTGGAGGACTTAGAAATATAATTTAGTTGTCCAAGGAAAAGGGGCAGGCAAGCAAAGTTACCAAGGGAATATCAAGATAGCAAACAGCTAATATAGGAGTACTAACTGTAAATGTTTTTCAGTGTCTCACTCTCTTGAATGTTAGAATTTTGGGGGCTGGGCTGAAGAAAAATTTCATGGAAGGATTCTTGCTGTAGGTGGGATACCTCCATTTTCCTCTGCTATCCTACCTCATAGCTACATCCCTGAATTGTGCTTCATTTAACTTGCACTAAATGTCAAGATCAAACTATGTGTTCAAACCTGACATTTTTCTGAAATGATCATTTAAATCAGGGGTAGTAAGTTAGACAAAGTACAGATGCTCAGATGTTGTTGCACAGCAAGTTCTAGCATTCCTCATCACTGTCTCTGCTGTCTAATGTTGATGGGAGTTGCAGCCCAACAACGTTTGGAGAGTCACACTTTGCCCACCTCTGGTTCAGATCATCCAGAGTTGTAGGGAATATTGTTTATTTTTAAAAAAGAGAAAACTCTTGAGCCTCATGATCATGAAATAGGAGGGGAGGAAGGAAAGTATTAGGCACTTACTCAGATCTGGAAACTATGGTTGTCCCATATCAGGAAAAAAAAAGTTATTTTATTCTGTCTGATCTGAATAATTGCTGGGGCAATGATAGTTTGTATCAAACACATAAGAAATGTTAAGCCAGCACCCTGGCAGATCTATTATATAGAAAATATAGGAAAAAACTATACTAAAGACTTGAACTGACTTAACATTTGACTTAAGAGATATTTCTCTCCCTGAATAAACACTGAAGACTGTAGATCTGTGAGGGAGATGAGGGGTCTCTAATGGAGAATTCTCAGCGGTCACTAAACTATAATTCTAGGATTCTTTTGGGGAGGCTGTGATGGTTAGCTGACATAAAAGTGATATAGGGTTTAGTGTAGATATTCCCCACGGCTTCCTTTCTCGCCAAAATGGTCTTCATTCTTCTTCTTGGGAATATGGCATGGAACCTTTAAGGTCTGCTTTCAGAAAATGTCTTTGTCACCTCTTTATGTGCAGTGAGACATGAAATATGTTGATCAAAGGGTTGATTATGTCCACATTTTAGTCATCTGCAAAGGGCTACGGCAGTGATCATTCTCCTGTTATGAAGCAGAGGCCCTGCTGCAATTACCCTTGTGCTGTGGAACAGCTTCCCTCAAGAGATTCAGAGTTCTCCATCTCTCTTTCTAGCAGAGGTGGTTAACCAATTGATCCCTTATAGTTTCTAAGGTCTTTTTGCTGCTCTTGGGGCTGGGGTTTTAGTGTTCTTAATTAGAGATGCAGATCCTGGCTTGATTTGTTCTCACACTGTAAACAGAAACACTTCAAAATTTTCCTCATCAACGCTGGGGAGAGTCCTTCCTTCCTTCCACTTCTTTTTGTCTCAGAAAAACTCCCCCCCCACATATTACTGTAAAATGCACACCATGTAAAATGAGATAATTGTTGGTTTGCATGGATTAATCAAAGTAACAGCATGGGAAGGGGTTGTGTGGGATCATTCAGCCTGTCAGGTTGTGCTCACTTTGCGTGTGTGTGTTTGCCTGTCTGTCTGGATATTGTAAATTAAAGAAGAAAATGAAGAAAATCAAGGGTCAGAGGACAGCATCTTACTTGTCTTTCTGAATGACACTTTTGGGTACATGAAATGCTGCCGCTAAGAAACAGCAGCTTTATCTATAGCACATGGCATTGTCTCCAATGTGCCATTGAACTGTACACATGAAACAATTTGCAGATATCTGATATGATTCCCACCAAAAGGTGTGGCCAAGCAACAGAAGAGCAAAAGTTGTTAACAATGAGCAATAGTATCATTTTAAGCAGAAAAATGTATTGAGTTTAGGAAATTCTGAAAAAAAAATGGAGAAGTGGAATCCAAATCAATAAATATAAATAAATACAATAGCCTTTTGTGTGTGTGTATGTGTGTGTATGCATGTGTTGGCACAGCATGATTAACAATAAATGTAATATTATATGAAACATTATTCTAAAATCAAAATGTTTTTATCAGACCATTTCAAAACTATAGCTTTCTCAGAGATGTATTCTATCAACTCTGTTCATACTCATTCCTTCTATTCAATTCACATTACAGATTAGGTCAAATTCCAGCTCCCCATAACTTAAAATTCATGTGGCCACTTTGATCCAGTCATAGCTTCTCAGCCCAACCTACTTTACAAGATTGTTTCTAGAATAAAAATGAGGTGTGGAAAAAATGATGCACAATAGTTTTAGCTCCAGGAGATAAGTGAAAGGTAATTAGTTAATAAAGATATAGGCCAAGATCCTGTCATAGCTACCCTCTGACTCTTGATCTGACCCCTAAGAAGCAACTTAAAATCCACCCAGCTGCGCTGAGAGATGGAGTTCTGCAGCACACCAAACAAAATTTTCTGGTGTATAAGATGACCCCCAACTTTTCCAGTTAAAATATAGAGTTTGGGATATACTCGCCATATAAGACTACCCCTCTTCCAACGCACACCAAATAAAAATTAAAAAAACATCAGATTTGATTTCAATTCAATTTTAATTCTATTTAAAATATATGTGTATATATATATATATATTATTGCGCATCTGTCATTAGGAATAATGCAATCCATGCTAAAAAGTGGGGAGGCAAGCAATATTCCCGGAGTGTTGCAAGGCACTCCCCTTTCCCAAACTCCTTGCAAAGTGGGTTTCATTGCAAGGGGCTCATGGTTACTGGGGTCCCCGCCTCCCGGTGTTATTTAATGCAAAACGTGTCGCGAAAGAGAAAACCCAAATCTGGTTTGGAGGTCTCTCTTTTCCCCCTTCTCCTCCGCCCCCCACTCCCCACACTGGAAAAGCGAGCGAATGGGTGCTCCCAGCGAGTCAGACATGGCAGCGGCGGTAGGTGCTAATGCTGTACAGAGGCAGTGAGAGGCAGGCAGGTAGCTGAAAAGAGCTGGAGCCCAGCAAAGGAGGAAGTGGCGGAGGAGATGGAAAGGCCGCCCGGCTCCCGTTCTCAGGGGATTCACCGCTGAGAGCCCCTCCTCTCCTCTTCCCTCGCCACCACCGCTCCGGGAGGAACCAGCAGCCGAGCGCCGGGCTCGCATCCTTGCGAAAAGGGGCGGCCTCGCCAGCCCCGGGCGCTCCCTGCCAGCCCCACTGGACTTTTGAGCAAACTCGAGCCGCTCACTAGCTCTCTCCCTCTCTCCCTCCCCCTTTTAATAACCCTCCTCCTCCTCCTTCTTTCCTGGGAGGATGTCCTCTAGGCAGTGCTGGGAGGTGGCAGCAGCGGCGGTGCCCTAGTCGAGCGAGCGAGCAAAGTTTTGGCGAGGCGGGCGCAGCACGGCGCCCCTTTCCCTCGCTCCCCCAGCCCCCCATCCTCCTCTGCCAGCGAGGGAGGGAGGGAAGGAGGGAGCGAGCGGCGCCCCCCGACTGCTCGCCCTCCTCGGCTCTCACCCGCTTTCCCCTCGTTGGCCTCCTCCGCCTCCGCCAGGGCTGGGAAGGAAACAAAATGTTTGCCCGAGCCACCGCAGCTGCTTCCACCAAGGGAAGCAGAGGAGGAGAGGGAAGGGGGCAGCACCCCACGCCCGGCTCTTTGGGGCTGGGGGGCCTGGGGGTTGCCCAGAGGGGAGGAGGGCGGGGGAGGCCGGCGCCAGCCCTCACCCTCCACATGCCCCGCCGGCCCGGAGGGAAGCCCTCCTTTCCCCCCTCTCTGCCAACTTGGCCAGACTCTTCCCCACCTCCACCCTCCCTCCCTCGCGCGCGGTGGCGGCGGTGCTGGTGTATCTGTATTGCGCCCGCAGCTTCCACAGTGCTCCTTGGCCTGGGAGCTGGGGGCGGAAGTGGGGAGGCAGCGCGACCGGCGCTCGCGCAACAAGCCTCTCCTAAAACGCTGCCACTCCCCCCCGCCTCAGCACTCCCTGGCCTGGGAGCTGTAGGCGGAGGTGGGGGCAGAAGCGGGGAGGCAGCACGACTGGCGCTCGCACAACAAGCCTCTCCCAAAATGCCGCCGCTTCCCCCGCCTCAGCGCTCCCTGACCTGGGAGCTGTAGGCGGAGGTGGGGGTGGAAGCGGGGAGGCAGTGTGACCGACGCTCGTGTGAGGGGGAAGAGCAGCTAGTGCAACAAGCTTCTCCCGAAACACCACCGCTTCCCCCCTCCGGCATCTTCAGGTAAGTGCGCAGCACCACCCTTGGTGCTTTCATACGGTCGCCGCATATGGCGGGGATGCGGCCGGCCATTTTGGAGCTCCCCCCACCATATGCGGCGACCACAAAGATGACACCTGGCGTATAAGACAACCCCCGACTTTTGAGAAGATTTTCTTGGGTTAAAAAGTCATCTTATATGCCGGAAAATACAGTATGTAAATCTGAGAGTCCTTTTGCAACTGGTCAGCACACTGCCACTCGTTGGTGGCAGAGGGCCAGATATGCCAACCTTTACCATGCTCCTTCCCAGTGCCACAGAATTCCCTCCTTGGCTGAATTTTAAGCTGAATTTGGGGGACATTTTCAATTGTGGCAATGGTGCCACAATTGATAATGTGAATAGGAAAAAGTTATGATGTACTAAGTTATCTATCACAGCTTCTTCCGAAGAATCCTAGAACTGTGGTTCAGTGCTGTGCTGAGAATTTTCCATTAGATCTCCCTCATCTCTCTTACAGATATATAGTCTTAGGGTACCAAATCTTATGTTACAGAAGTAATGCCCACAAACACATCCACTTCATTAACTGAAGTATACCTGTACTTTCTTCTTTTACTGGTTCTACAGGGAGGGACAAAAAATCCACTCCTCTTCTTCTTGCAGGGAAGTAATTGCTTGCAAAGTACTTAATTGTTAGCTGCAAAGCCAGGTTTGAAGTCACTGCAGTTGGCTATTTAGGGTGGAAAAGGGAGGAGGGAATCCAATCTGTAACTGCCTAAAAGATGCTGAAAAAGCAGGCATGTGAGTGACAAGGACTGGAATTATTGGAACCTATGACTTTTGTGTCAGTGTGGTGTAGTGGTCTGAGTGTTAGACTATGACCCTGGAGACCAGTGTTCGATTCTCCACTTGGCCATGGAAAACCACTAGATGACTTAATGATAGGTTCACCTTAGGGTCACCATAAGTTGGAAACAACTTGAAGACACACAACAATGACAACGGCCTTTGGGCATTAAATTAGAAAACTTAATTTTACCCCTTGTTGTGAGCCAGTACATGACAGCATGCTTTGGGGTGGGGGTCTTAAAGGAAAACTTTTCATGATTTTTTTTTTGGTGTGTGTGTGTGTGTGTGTGTGTGCGCGCGCATGTGCATTCTTGGAAAAGTGATAATCGTTGAACGGTTGCATAACCTAACCATTGTTTAACTTGTCTTGTTGTGCTTGCTACGTGTATGTTTATCTTCAACAAGGGGAAAGAACCTTGGTCTTCTAACAGGAGTTTTGCACAAATTACATTTTGCACAAACTGCAAAAAAAAAAAAAAAAAAAGGGCAACAAAAAAGCCCTGCATCTTTTGTCTCATGCCAGAGACAAGAGGTCTCAAGGGTGTTGCCAAATGCTTGCAATGCAGTCTCGTTATGCTGAGATGATCAGATGCACATAAAATCTCAAGAGCCATGAGATTTTTTTTTACATCCCTCTCTAAAAGACATGAATCTCTGTGCACTGTCCTTTCTGCCAAAACATTCCTTTGCAGCTTTGCCACCATAATCCAGATCTTAGTACAATGTAAACTGTGCAGCCTGTATGCAGTGTTTGCAGAAAGAGAAAGCAACTGGAGTGACATATCATTTATATTCTTTTGCTAGAGCAAATGGCCAGATAAAGCATCCCATTCCTCTGCTTCATTTTCCTTGTTACCATCTGCACCAATTGAATGGAGGGATACATTTCCATGTTAGGATTTAATGAGTTGGTTCAACCTTGGACTCATATTTGTTTCTGTATCTACAGACAAAAAATTACCAGTAAGCAAGGTTGTACTAGAGTGTAGAGGAAGGTCTCACTCTTTAGTCTCTGTTGGCTATAATAGGAGCTCCAAACCACCTCTTCCACTCTCCTCACAAGCCCTTGGTGTGTAGTTGGACAGATGTGCTTCTGTTATGAGCAAAGGCCCCTAGATTAATTGGCTCTCACCCTTATTACGCAGGAGACATTTCTCATCTGAGTTCTTAGAAAATGCACACGTGTTTTTACACCACTCATCAACAATATCTTCAAGGTGTAGGGTTTCCTTCAGAATGAGATGGGCAGCCGGGAGGCAAAAGGGATAATTGCATGGCGAATGAAATTCTACGGCACATTGGAGATGGAAATATCACCTTAACAAGCATGGACAGCCCCCAATGGACTATAAAATTCATTTGGTGACAGAGATAACTCAAAGAGCCAAGTGATGCAGTAGTGGCAGCTGGAACACATAAACTTAAGCCTCAGAAAGCCAGCATCATGTAGTGGTTTGAGTGCTGGACTGAAAGCTGAGTGCAATTCTGGAGGCAAGGGTTTGAATCTTGCCCTGGTCATGGAAACTCACTGGGTGACCTCGAGCAAGTCACACTGCTTCAGCTTCAGAAGAAGAAAAAGGCCATTTCCGCACTAGCCTGTTATAGCGCAATGATTCTACTTCCAACATCCTCTGGAATCCTGGGGTTTGCAGTTTCAGGAGGGGCCAGCTAGAGCTATAACAGGCTAGTGCGGAAGTGGCCAAAGACAAAGGCCCCACTGAACAAATCTTGCTAAGAAAATCCCATGATGGCTTTGCCTCAGGGTCACCATAAATTAGAAATGACTTGAAGGCCCACAACAACAACAGAGGTCCACAGTGTCCAGCAGAATGGCACTAAATCTCTTGGGAGGTTTTTAAACAGAGTCTGGATGGCTGTCAGGAATGCTTTGATGGTGTATTCCTGCATGACAGGGAGTTGGACTCAATGGCCCTTGGGGTCTCTTCTAGCTCTATGATTCTATGATTCTAAGATATCTAGGGTGTCCTCGTGTGCTTACAAAAGACCTGCAGGCATTCACTGTGCATCTATCCAGCTCAAGAACACTTTAGTTTCAGACTCAGGTTCTAAAATAGACGGAAGGGGATTCCACAAGTATGAGGCCATTTTAAAACCCCAAGTCCTCACCTCATTCTCTCTCTTTTGGTGTGCACATGTTTTTTTAAAAAATGAAAAATCACAACACTCTATTATTCTATTGCAAAGTCCCCTCCATATGTTTTTATCGTTTACTGTTCTTGTTCATTATGTTTCTCAAATAGTTTTTATTAATTTTCCCCCTGTGATCCAGATTGTGAGGGCTTATTTATGATGACTTATTTTCAAATAAAGGGAAGATAATAATTAAAGGAGTAAGTGTATTTAAGAGCCTCAACTACTACTGAATCTCTGACTCAAGTATTAGAAGACCTGGTAGTATCAGTGAACTAAGTTGTTACATAGCATGAAATGATAATGATGGAATTCAACTTTTTCAAATAAGTTTAAGTTATCAAACACTGAATACAATGCATCAAAATATTTTGTGTTTAGATTCTCTTTCTAATCATTGTTTTTACTGGCTTTTGAGTTCCTTAAGTACATTGCCTTCAGCACATTTTCAAAAATGGAAAGGCAAATCCAATATAAAAGAAAGGAGGAGAGGAAAGGAGAGCTGCTGTTGTGTTTTTGATACACGTTTCCCCCGCTCTTTCATGTCCATGTCTGTAAAAGTAGCTGATGGCATTGTCTACCACTGGCTCCCTTTTCAAGCACACTAGAATAGGTCTGGACTGAAAAGGGATTCAAAACAATACGCTTTTAGTTTTGAAATAAGTTAGGCAAAATGCTACATATCAACACTTGCTGATGTGGCCATGTTAACTATCTTATTAAACACCTTTTTTTTTTTCTCTCAGCTATCCTGGATAAATAATGTGTCATACACTGTTCTCAATGACACCTTTGAAACCCACCTAAAAACAATAGATTCGCACTGCTCAGGTGTAACTGTGGGCAGATTATGGCCAATTTTGCACTTATTCAGCTTTTATTGATGCCATAAATCCACTTGACCTTCATCCACTCTGTCCCCATTGAGGTTATTTCCCAAACAGCAAACTGCTCAGAAGTGTTTTCTCTTGGAACGGTTCCCCAGGCACCTTCACACCAAGAAAGTGGTTTGCTGCTCAAAGCTACAAACAACCTTAAAAAAAGAAAACAACTGTACACTAATACAAAAGCACTCCATCATGGGTATCTGCAGCCTTCTGTCTTGCAACAGTAAAATGCTCAGATCAGGGAGGGGAAAAATATCTGAGATTCCATAAGAGACATATCTGTTTTTGTTCCTAGCAAAGTAGAGCATCTCTCTCCCCATGCCACAACACAATGCCCCCATAGCAAAGTTTGTCCATAGATGGAAGAATTGAGGATGTGAAAAAGAAAGATCTTGCTTCTCCAGACACTTTATTGAAATATAGGTATCTCAGCAGGATTAGGTGTCATTGTGAGTATTAGGGAATCCTCTTGAGAGATTTCACCTCCCAGATGAAAGCAATATGCCAAGTTTATATATATATATATGTGTGTGTGTGTGTGTGTGTGTGTGTGTGTGTGTGATGGGGTGTGGGGAGAGGTGGAGGGTTGCCTGACAGTCCAAAATAGTGCAAAGAGCCTAAATCTGGCAGCTCATTTTCAACAGGAATGGACCTGGAGATGACTGGTTGACTAGCATGATGTGTGTGTGTATGTGTCTGTCTGTCTGCATGTCATTAGTCATTTAAATAGATAGATAGACAGATAGATTGATAGACTGATTCCAGGCAAGCACTTTATTTGCCCTCCTGGAGGATATCTTTGGGTATGAATTACTGCTACCAAAAAGCAGCAGATTTATCCATGGACATCTCTAGTCATGCTCTGTTACCTCCACTTCCCTGTGGAACTGTGCATGCAGAACAATGCACAGACACCTAAAGTAGCCAAACGGAGAAGTCTGCATAGAAGCAATTTTCATGAAGTCTCTCTACCACATTTCAGTCCTTACATTTCACTCCTACAACAACATGCTTGCATAACTATTAATGAGTGGATGGAAGAAATGACATTTCATGGCTTAGGCGAAAAAGAAAATCTATCATTTGGCTTTTAACAGAGTTTTGAGAAGAGCCAGCACCAGCATTTTATTTTCTCCCCTCTCCCAAATCCATGTCAAGAAATGAAATAAACAGAAGGAAGATGGACTCTTGCATAACTTGTGGGAACACGTAATTGATAATATGTTTATCTTGTCAGCTTGAGACACCTGTTATGTGATCAGAAGGGTTCCAGAGGGTCAAATATGATTTTGTGCCAATAAAAACAGCCAGAGCTCTACTGGCACCATTCCCTAGAGGGCAAGAGAAGGAAGGCGAAGGGGATTAGCGCTGCTATTTCGGAACACATTCTTATTAAATTCAGATTCTTTTTTTGTCAAAAGGAGAAAGAAGGAGGAATGAGTGATTGGTTTTAGACAGATAAAGGACTCACAAGCTGCAAGAGGGAAAGAGAGTCGTGGAGAGGAAACTCATGAATGGGAGCACAAAGGGCCAAATGTTCTCAAGGGAACCCAGGAAAAAAACTAACCAATTTTCTAACTGACTTGGTACCATCTGCATAAAGCAGAGAGATGACAGGAGGGGAGCAGGATGCCTCTTGGGAGTTATCAGGCACACAGAGATATGGTTATATTAAAATCATGCTTCCATAATATGGACACCCTCACCTTCCTGGACTGTTCAGGGAATAAATGGGTTGCCTTTAAGCATATAGAGCTGTCTCTGCCCTCACTAGGCTTTCCAGTTTCTGGAATGCCATTATTACCAGAGCTTGGCAAATTTTATTTTGGATGATAACTTTCAGAATCCCCATTCAGCATGGCCAGTAGGTATGATGACTGAGAATTCTGGGACTTGCAGTCCAAACATTTAAATTTTTCATGCTCTACTCCTAATCACCTTTACACTGAAGGAATTCTCACTGATTTCAGTGGCTCATATTCAAATGTGGTTAAATTTGCTTCCATTTAATGCATCCATAGAAGACAACATGCATGAACCACATTTTATGTTTTATTAAGAGGGCAAACCTATATGAAAAATCAGAGTGCTATAATCACATCCCTACCAGCAAGATTTGTAAAGGTAGGAGTGAAGGAGTAGCACTATTCTCTTCCTACCCTTCTGAGAGGGGATTTTAAATTGGATTTAGCAACCAATAGAAATCCAAACTGAATCAGGCCAATCTGGGTCAGGTTCAAAGTGATCTGAACTAGCTTAATTAGGATCCATAACAGAACGGATCGACTTGGTCCAAAGTGATTCATTCCACTTTGGATCAAGGGGTGTGTGTGGAAAATATGAGGAGCAAAGCTAGACTTTGTTCAGTATCAACTATAGCTTTGTTTAGTGTTAGCTATAGCTTCCAACAATGTCATCAGCACTCCCCAGTCACATTGTTGGAGCTGGGGTGGAGGGAGAGATGGTGAGAAATGACAGGAATGTGTATATATGCAGTTCTGTTCTGCACTCTTCTGCTCTTTTTCTAGATTTAGTTGGTAGCAGTAGATCGCTGCCCAACCACAACCAACAGCATTGCATATCAATGAGGTACTTAACTTTTGGCCATTACTCTGGTCCTTAGCTGTGCTCTTCAGTGCAAGCGCATCTCAACACTAAACCTTGTGAATGCTTTTCGGGCAGAGGTGGGCAACTAGGGAGGACAAGAGAATCTGCCACTCTGCAATCTCCCCACAGGCCATGCTGTTGCTCTTGGTGCAAATCGAAGAGATGACAGGTCATTTCTGTCTCCAGGAATCAACCTAAGAATGGCTTATTTTCATCATATTTCTGTAGTTGTGAGGGTGGGTGGCTGGGTGGGTTATGGTCTGTGGACGTTAGGGGCTTTGGAGCTACAAAAGATGTATCAGGGCAACATACGACCTGTGAATTTCACTTTCCCCATACTTGTCTTAGGGTACCAGTGTAGCTCTTAGGCAATCTGAGAAAGATGCTGCATTTTGTTTCCTACTCACTTCTTCTCTTGTGTCTACATTGGCTACACACACAGTTACTTACTGAAAAAAACAGCAAACTACATTATGGGCATTAGTGTGAAGAATGTGGAATGAACTAATAGTACTGAGCATTTGACTGACTGTGCATGCTACAAATATATTCTTGGAGGGTTTTTTTTGGGGGGGGGGTATGTAAAATAAAAAAACCAGTGGATCTATCTGTCTGAAACTTGGCAGAAGATTATAGCCATTTGGATTTTCCAGTTCAAACCAATGGCAGATATATAGATTTGAATTTCTGAATCTTGGTTCAGATTTGAGACTCAGATTGGGTTGGGTTGGATCTGAAGTGATCTAAATCAAATTGGGACCCAATACAAATGATCAAATTGGGCTTTAAACCAAAATGAGGGTTTGAACCTCTTTTCCTCCTCTACAAGCACCTCTGGGGCTGATATTAAAGGCAAGGTCAGATATTAGGAGGGCTCTGGATCAAATCATCCCTTGATTCAACCTCTTTCTCCTTCACTTTGTTGGAGCTCTGACACAGGGGACATAAGATCTGTGGACATTTCTACCAGGTCTAGGTGGGATGAGTCTGAGGTCTGATCTCTCCACAGGCAGAACTCTAAGAAGAGGAAAATCAGATCTATCTCTGTACTCTCTGGTACACTTTCCCAAGGACCACAGAACTGCATGATAAATGAAGATGTGTATCAAAACCATGGGAAATAGGAATGTTTAGCACAGCAAACTAGATTTACTAGATTGCAATAAGGGATAAGAACCAAGACATATCAACGGAAAATGCGCTATTAGATGCTACAGCAGATATGCCTGGAAGACCAGTATTCCAATAACTGAACTAACATGAATCCATGTACCATATGACCAGCTCTGTTTCCTCATCTATAAAATGGGAATATTAATAACCAGCCTTATAAGAGTCATGAAAATGAGCTGAGTAAAGTTTATGAAACACTTTACAATCTAGGATTACAGCTCTAAGCATATTTATTCAGAAATAATTCCTGCTGAGTTCAATTGGATTTCCTAGAAAGTGTTCTTAATTGCTATAGAAATGTTTTATAATGATCAGTCTTGTTCAAGATATATTTTATCAAGGTGGTATGGGGCAGGGGATTTGAATGCTAGCTCTTTTCAGCAGTCTGAAATGCTGAAAGGAAGAGGATGACGGAGGGGAGAGCTGGCTATTTAGATAGATAGATAGATAGATAGATAGATAGATAGATAGATAGATAGATAGATATGCTTAGAATAGTTTTCTTTGTAAGACAGAATATATATATATATATATATATATATATATATATATATATATATGGTAATGGAGGATGGGGATGGGGAAGGTCCCTAAATAGATTGGTAAGGGAATACGTTTCCTACAAATTGTGATATAAGTTCCTGTATATTTTACAGCTTGAGGCAGAATAGCAAATGTTACTCCTTCCCTTATCTAAGTCAGCTGGCACAGTAACTAATGTCAGCCAAGCTATTCTGGCACATAAGGTAGAAAATCCCACAGATACCTCATTCTGTCCATGGCACCAATAAATAAATAAGAGTTTGCTACCCATTTAGAACACCTCAAATCTTCTAGCTGTAATGACTGCTTCACTCTGCCAAATGGTAGCCTTGAACCTGCTTTTTTTCCTCCCCATTGGGTGGCTTAATAGATACATGAGGTTGGAAGATTTTTCTTTTCTTCTCTCAGAGCTTGGTGAGTCACATTTAATATAAATGAATATAATGGCAGGCTGAACCTATCTATGACTGAACAGTAAAAAGATGATCCTCTGAAACACACTGCAGGATGAGGTGCCCCTGTACTCCTGTATAGACCACAGGCCATCAGTGTAGAAAAGCACAGTCCACATGATCATCCACCAGGAAATGACATTATGGCAAAGATCCTACATTGCTACAGCATGGAATAAATAATCACCAGTGGAGTACATTCTGCATTCATTACACAGTGCCTAAACTGGATGCCACTGCAGCACAACATATATAGATTGCTGAGAAATGCCTATGAATGGCATGCCCTTGCCCATTGGTACATGTTCTCCATTGGGCATCTGCATGCTCCACAGTGGGGCCTCAGGCCCACTATAGAATGAGCAGAAGCCCACTGTGGACATGTATACCTTGCTTAATACACATTGGTAAATGTTCCCCATGTAGACCTTCACTTCCTTTCCTATCATCTGGACATGGCTATCATGAATGGTCCAATAAAGACACGCCACATGTATAACTTTATAGTTGCATATGTCAATAACAGGATGCTGGCATTCATGTCTTATTTTCAGATAAGGAAAGTACTCCCATGTGACATACTAAGCTTCTATAACTGTTGCCTAAAAGCCTGGAGATCTAGTGCTGGTGAAAGTAGACAATACCTGGGCAGATCAACTAGTCCAATGGTCTCAAATAGTGTAAGACAACTTCACCCACCTATAGGCAAAAAAGGCTACGTATATATATGCTTCAGATTAATATGATTGAACAGTGTTCATAATTTCTCCTTTAACACTTATTTTTGTCAGAGTCCAGGAAAAAACAATGCAGAAGTCTTTATGTTTACACTTAGATTATTTCTGTTTGCCATCATGAGTACCCCTTCATTATAGGATGAGCAACTGGGTAACAATCTCACAATTAAAGCACTTCATTTCTGGATTAATAGTGCTACCTGGAATAGAAATGTGCTGCTTTCTATCTAACCACCAGTTGTGGTTTCCATTACATCCATGTTATCATCCATGATCTTCTTTCTCCATGAGTTGTTTTGCTTATGTTTTATGTTTATGTTTTAGAAGTTTCAGGGACAGGGACATCCTAAGATATTGCTCCAAGACTGATTAATTTATGTCATGGATGTAGAAAATTCCCAAAACTTCTCCCCATCCTTGCCACTAAAAATGCAATAATATCAAATCTCCAACAATTTGTTCCTCTTTCATGATTCCCACTCCCATCAGTTGCTTCAGGTAGCCGCTGCATAATGGTAAGCATGGCAGAAGGCTTGTTTCTTCCTGACAGCTAACAGCTGGGGTCTGCATCACACATCTCAAGAATATGACCCAAATATGTCCTGTGTTTTACCCAACTGCAGGTTAAAAGAGAAAGCAGAAATGAGTCACACTTCCTATTATCCTCTTTTTAATGAAGTATTCAGAAGGCGAACTCAGAAAGAAAGAATGCAAAACCTTTGGATGCAGAAACAGCATGCACTTCCGTCTTCCCCATAAAAGCAAACTTCATAAGTGTTAAGAGTATTTGACTCCTTTCCTGTAGATCCTTTCCAATGTTTGAAGCTATTCTCTTTTTTTTTTTAAAGTTTGCTGGCAGGTGACTTGTTCAGTCTTTGCCACACTAATACAAGTCTTTTCATCTAAAGCCCAGAATCCTTTGTAGCCACTTGTTTTCAAAGATATCCATTTTTTTTAATCAAATAATTTGGCAGTTTTCCAGTTCTTTCAGCCACATGATAGCTGAAACAATATTTGAGGTTTTTTTTTTTAAATGCCAGGTTTGGCTGCTCTTCTTCCCCCTACCCCCAAGTCCATTAGTACCCCATGCCTACTTCGCTTTCTTTGTTGCAGGAACGAAAAAAAACACATAGTACAGACACAGCAAAACCTTTTGGTTGTAAGGTTTTTGAGGGCATTTATTATTTACATCTCATAGGGTTTTAATTAGAGCTGAGAGACTCATCCATTCTGAATAATTTATTTGATTAATTTTGCTGCTTCTTCTTGTCAGAAATTCTCCACAAGCGGCTCGTGAGCCTGTGAAATTTATTTGGCATTTTGAAACTGTTTGCAGAACCAACTCTGTAAATAATTCTTGGGTTGCAGCTTGTTTGTTGCATTGGGCACAGTTTCTGGGTAGTGAGAATGACCCTCTGTGCTTGCCACTTCAGATTACAGTTCAAATAGATGTGGCGGCCAGGAGTGCCTGTTATCAGCTTCGGCTGATACGCCAGCTGTGCCTCTTCCTGGAGCTGGAACACCTAAAAACAGTGGTGCATGTGCTGGTAACTTCACGGCTTGACTTCTGTAATGCGCTCTACATAAGGCTACCCATGTGCTTAGTCTGGAAACTTCAATTAGTTTAGAATATGGCAGCCAGGTTGGTCACTGGTAGATCTAAAACTGACCACATAACACCAGTTCTGAAGGCTGCCTATTAGTTTCTGGGCACTGTACAAGGTGTTGGTTCTTACCTTTAAAGCCCTTTATGGCTTGGGGCCAGCCTACCTGTGGGATCGCCTTCTCCCATATAATCCGCCCCACACACTAAGGTCCTCTGGGAGGAATTTACTGCAGCTGGCCAGAACTGGGTTGGCTGCGGCTACCCAGAGGACCTTCTCTTCTGTCACTCCCAAGTTATGGAACGGCCTGCCGGAGGAGACCCGGCATATTACCAGTCTTGACTGCTTTAAAAAAGCAGTCAAGACTGCTCTCTTCTGACAGGCCTTCCCAGACTAGTACTTCCACCGTCTCCCACCATTTGTCTTGTTGTTCTTTTAATAGTTCATTGTTCTTAATTGTTAATTGTTGTGTGTTTTAGGGGGTTGGTTTTAGGTGGGTTGGTGGGTGGGGAGGATTGGGTATGTTTTTAATGTTTTTAATGTAATTAATGTATTGTTGTTGTTCGCCGACTCGATCCATGAGGAGAGGTGGGATAGAAATAAATATTATTATTATTATTATTATTATTGCTTCTTTGGTTATAAGTGACTGTTTATTATTTTTTGAACTGCATTTGATGCACCATCTTACAGGACAAATATTTTGCTTGCAGCATAAAATTTGCTGATCCTGTGAACACTTATGTGGAGCCTTGTTCACAAGGACCATAACTCATGGATAGAGTATAAAGATGTTAACATGTTAATAGTCTTTCAGCTTTTATTCTATCAGCTGCATTCTACTCAGCTATGAGTGGCCTACTCTGTCTCTGCTCAAGTGGGATCAGATTACTTGGAAAGTACTTACCTGTCCAAATAATATTTCCTTTTGGATATTTCTTATCAGTGCCACTCAGAAGAAGGCTTGCTTGGGCAGCAGTTTCATAAGTATTTATGTTTATTCTGGTTGAACAGAGAGAACAGCTGCTGCTGAGTTCCATCAGGACAACAAATTTATAAGTAGTTCTAGGGTCTCAGAAAACAAGAACCTGAATATTGTTTGAAAGACCAGTAAAACTGTGTTTGTTCACATATCTTGGCCTCTCCCTTCCGTTTCCTCCTTTTGTCATAAAAAATTTAGACTGTTAAGTTCCTCAGTGCAAGCACTTGTTTGTTGCTTTGGTCAGCTCTATAAAGAGGTACACACTGGGAAAGCTCCATATCAACTGCACATAACAACTACACTATTGACAATGGTACTAGCAATGAGAGAGAGAGAGAGAAATAGCAGGGCAGGAATGTCTGCTTCTGCTATGGCTTCAGTATGTTATACTCAAACACATGAAACTACCAAAGGGATGCCAAGAGGACCAAAACTGAGAATGCTTCTTGAACTTGCTATGTTTTTAAAACTAATTTTAATGAACAGAAATCTCTGTAGCTTGCAGTACAACACTGTGGTACTACATGGCAGACATGAAGCTCCTTGGGACTAAGAGAGTTCCTTAGAAGTACAAGGAGTTTTGAAGGATAGGGATCTCCACAAGAGCAGGTCTCCTGGAGCTTTGCTTGAAATATTTCCACTTGGTTTAGGATGGAAAACTGGAGGACTGAGGGCCAGCCAGCAAGGTGTAGTGGTTTGGGTCTTGGAGTCCAATTTTAGAGATCAGGGCTCAAATCCCTGCTCAGCCATGGAAACCCACTGGATGACCTTTGGCAAGTCACACTCTTTTAGCCACAGAGGAACCCAAAGGCAACCCTTCTCTGAACAAATCTTGCCAAGAAAATCCAATCATAAATTTGCTTTGGTGTTGTCATAAGTTGGAAACAAGGTAAACAGAAGCATACTGGAGGTAAACAGAAGCATACTGGAGGACCAGCCTACTTAAACATCTATCCTTCTTCACTGCTAGAATAACAGAGGTTCCACATCTGTAAACTTTAACTACCTGGTGAATTTTGCCTGTTCCTGACTGTAAGTATGTGTGTATGCACATGGATGACTCTAATGCCATGTACACTCACTAACTGCTCCTTTATTACTGTTATAGGTTACCTTAGTGTTTGATGGGAAACATGAGTCTATCCCTCATCTTGGAAAGCGCTAATACAGGGATTTCTATGATATGCAGGGACTACCAGCTTTATGTCAAGAGAAAGGAACTGAGGGCAAAAAAGTAATTTTTGCTTCTTTCCCTCTCAACTGCCATGGTTTTTCTTCCTTTTAACAGATTCCTTCCCAAGGAAATAAATGGAGGGAATGATGATAATAGCTCCAGACCTGGTATATGTTATTAGATCATTTGGAAACATGGCTGGGAGAGATGTAGATCCTTTGGAGACATAGTTTCCCTCAGAAATTTCCCCAACATACTCCACTGTACCCTTCCTTTCCCTCCTTTTCCAGTGTTGGAGTGCTATCAGAAAGGCAAGGAGCAGGAGAGATGAGATGGTGGATTCTCTTGCCATTCTAGGGACTATGGGGTTATGCTGTAAATGTTAGTGGCCATTTCCTTGCTAGATTCTTATAACACGATTATTCCATTTTCAACATCCTATGGAATCCTGGGGTTTGCAGCATAGGGGGGCAGCTGACCCCTCCCTAAACTGCAAATCCCAGGATTCCATAGGATGTTGAAAGTGGAATAATCATGCTATAAGAGTCTAGTGTGGAAATGGCCTCCGCCATTGTAAGCTTCCTTAAACATAGGTAGGATAAAAAAAAAATTATGCGAGATTAAAAGATAAGAGCTGTGATACAATGGAGTGGAATAAACAGAAGGAAAAAATACTACTGCCCTTGTTTATTGCAGCCCCCTCCATCCCCTCTCTGCCTTCTAAATAATCATATCCTATAAAGTTATAGAGATATATGATTAACAGCCTATAAGATGGACGCTGTAGGCACAAATATTTCTTTAATTTTTGCATCAGGTTCATATTTGGATACTCATAGTTTCTAGCTTCCTGGAGGATTCTGAAAAGCAAATGTAATTATTAAACTCCTTTGGGTATATGTCTTAACACATTAACTATTAATAGAGTTTGTTTGTACACATATGCAATATTAATAGACCTTAGGAAAACACGAATAGGAGATTAGCTTTTAAGCCAGTGGACTACTTTTTGGCAGTATGGTGGCAATTGTTTGGTGTATTCATAAAGCTCCTTCCCCCAATCAACTGAAAGGTGGGCTGCTTCCCATTTTTGTTGCAAATTCTTGTTTAATCATATTACTTTATCTAACCGATTCACTCTATTTGGACCTTTCAGTTCCTCCAAGCTCCCCAGAGTGATATACATATAAGTAGCAGTCCCTATGGGATGTAAATCCTCAATACAATATTATTATTTTCTTGTATGTGAGTTGTGTAGTATATTTCCTTCTGGTTTTGAGAAAATTCTTGCAACTGTAAGAATATGTTGTGTGTGTGTAAATTGCATAAATTGTTCAAACTGCAATAAACTACACACATTGCTATGATAACTGCTGCCTTCTTGTATGGACTGTTAAAAATCAAAAGTGTTGGATGGGCTGTTCATGGCCTTTTGAGTATCCTTTTACGTCTGCTGCGTTAGCTTTGCTTCACAAGAGGAAAAGATGCAGAGAAGCTATCCCCAGACATGTGATTCTACAGGTTATGCCAACTTTAGGAAAAAGCACAGTGCTCTTTGTCTTGTTTTTATACTGCTAATGAAAACTCTCATGAAGGCTGGTAACTTCTCTTGTCGAAAATAAGAAATGCTGTGAATCTTTATTTCATCCCTTGTGGAGCTGAGACCCTGACACAATTGTAAAACAGAGACTTTTCTTTTGTGCAGGTGTTGAAGCTCTGTTCTTGGAGTGTCAGTTTGTGCTACAGAAGATAAGGCTTGGCAGCACTGCCAGGTCAAAGAGAAACCCAGGGTCAATCTGTTCTAGTCCCAAGGGAAAGGATGAGTTTGGATATCTACTCAGTGTGTGTTCCCGGCCAGAGTCTCAGAGGCATTGGCCCCAGTGCACCATCACTTGGCCACTTAGGTTGTTGTGGGTTTTCCAGGCTTTAAGGCTGTGTTCTATTAGTATTTTCTCCTGACATTTCGACTGCATCTGTGGCTGGCATCTTCAGAGGATCTGGAGGCATGGAAGTGAGACAGAGTATACATACTTGTGTAGTCCCTGGGTGGGAGGGAGCAATTTGCATGTGTTACAGTTGGCCTGTGTGATGGCCTATTGTTAAATGGGATATCCCCCAGGGTGTATTGTTAGTCAGGGGATATGCATAACAGTGCATTCAGTACATTAGCAACCCATTGTATTGTTCCCCGTAGAGCAGTGGTTCTTAACCTGTGGGTCCCCAGATGTTCGTGGACTTCAGCTCCCAGAAGCCCTGAGCATTGACCATAGTGGCTGGGGCTTCTGGGAGCTGAAGTCCACGAACATCTGGGGACCCACAGGTTGAGAACCACTGCTGTAGAGGGACCTCCAGAGTCTGGGTGGCGTTCATTGGCATATTTTTGAGTGTTTATTTTACTGTTCTTTAGTACTGGTAGCCAAATCTTGTTTACTTTCCGAGTTTCTTCTCTCCTGTTGAAATTGTCTATGTGTTTACGGATTTCAGTGGCCTCTCTGTGTAGTCTGACATAGTAGTTGTCAGAATGTTCCAGAATTTTTGTGCTTTCAAAACGCATTCTGTGTCCAGGTTGGTCTATAACATGTTCTGCTACTGCTGATTTTTCTGAGTGGATCAGTCTGCAGTGCCTTTCGTGTTCTTTGATTCGTGTTTGGATACTGCATTTTGTAGTCCCTATGTAGACCTGCCCACAGCTGCAAGGTATGCGGAAAACTCCAGCAGAAGATAGAGGACCCCTCTTGTCCTTTGCTGAATGTAGCATTTGTTGAATTTTCTTTGTCAGGAGAAAATACTAATAGAACATGGCCTCAAAGCCCGGAAAACCCACAACAACCTATGGATTCTGGCCTTGAAAGCCTTAGACTTTACTTTGCTACTTGCTCGATAGCTGGAGTGGGTGGTAAATGCTGCCATCCCATGGAAAAGGTAGGGAAATTGAGATCCTCAGCCTGTCTCTTCCCAGGAGCATTTCTGTCTTAATACCATCACAGCACAAGATATTTGTTGCTTTATGTTTATGGTGGAAGCAGGTGGACTTTAGCCACTCTAATTGCACCATGGTCTACACTGTCTCATCTCAAAGCTTCAGAGAGAAATCTACAAAAGAACATAAAAGAGCTTTGCTGGACTGCATTAAGGTAAGATATAAAAGATTTTTTTTAAAAAAGAATCCATTTAAAACTAAAACACAATTCAAATATAGATTTTTGAGAGGGCCAGACTCTGAGAAATTAAGTATTACAAAACCCTGGATGAATAAAACCACCTTCATCCGCTACCCCAAAGCTATGGCGACAGGTGACACTCTTTGGGGAAGCTGTTTCATACCCCCCCTTTATAAGTTACCAGCCTTACTTTCTCTGTCTGGGCCCTCAGAGCAAGACCCTTGAAGAACGGCTATAAGTCTGAAAGGATCTAAATGGGACAGGAGAAAATAGTAACCATTTGGTCCCAATCTAATTAGTGCTATAATGGTGAAAACCAGTAAATTTAAGTGGGCAAGGAACTAGACTTTAGGACCAGGGCAGCTGACACAGAATAGTAATGTGGTCAAAATACTCAGCTCGAGCTAATACTTTTAAAGCTGTGATCTGCACCAAATGCAGTTAACTGACTGCTCATGGGTTCAAATAAGCTGTTTAGGACAGTGCTTGAATAAGGCATTTCTGGATTTGGAGAATGGAAGATTAGGTACACACAAGCACTGATTAGGTTGCATCATTTAAGAAGTATTATTATTTTTGTGAAATGTCTTCAACCATTCACTGTACTGTATGCCATAATATTTTAATCAGCAACTTAATCAATAAGCTAGTTAAGAGCAAAGCAATTAATCTACTAGAAATCCTTAAACCAGGTAGCAATTGTAATTGTCAGTATACATTAGCATCATATGGGATTATCAGAATTCACAAAGTATTACACTTCAATAAACTTTCATTATTAACAGACAATGGGACCTGTGTAGATGCATTATTAATAATCTCTTGGCTTGCAAGAGCATTGTGATATTTTCATATGAAGAAAGTAATTCTTTTATATCAAACAGTATTATTTCAAAGGCGTAATTGCGTAATTGGGGTCAGTAATCGCTTGGTCATTCCCAGAGCAGAACAATTTTGCTGGGCAAAAGATTTATTGTCCTGACAATAGAGAACAAATTTTAATATTTCTGAAAAATTGAGGCCTATTAATCCTGGCAAGTGTTACTCTCAAACACAAGGAAATGATAAAACTTTGATCTCATTTTCCTTTGAAGGAGAATTGGAATGGTGGAAGGGAGTCTTAACTCTGTACATCCTGGAATGTGTTATAGAACTGATCTATTTTTGTCAGCAGGCTGAGAAAATACCAAAAGCTAAAATCTATTCCTGTAGCTTTAAAATGACATCCTCTGCAATTTTGTCTTGCTTCTTTATAGAAACTCAGTTGAAATAGGAAGTTTCACAAGAGATTTCATGCAGCTTCCATTTGTTCAACATGTCATAAGAACAGGCAAAAAGAGCAAATTCTGTGACTTATAAAATTCTAATTCTTCAATAGAGGATTACTCTTACATGCAGATACTATGTACAAAATTAATACACATAAAATCAATCTGAAATGTAGTAAACATGTAAATGGTACATGTGTTGCCAAGTTTACTCAACATGACAGCTGAATAACAAACAGTTGCTCAAAATGGCAGTTGGACACTACTTGGTATCAGATGCCATTGGATTCCAATTCAGGTGGACACCGTTGTCAAATCTACTCTTCTGCCTGTAATTTGTAGTGATTGTACAAATCAACTATAGCTCAACTACACTTTGCTCCTTTCCACTTCTTCCCTTTCTCTTAATGGAGTCTCCAAAACCAGTTTAAGGTTTCACTTCTTCATACCAGGTTCTTGATGCCTTTTAGCCAGGGTAGACAGATTGATTGTTCTGACAAAAGGGAACAAATTTTGATATTTCTATAAAAAATATAATTCACAATGTAAGGTGGAGAACCAAAGGGTAAATTCTTAAAAACTTTAGATAAGATGTGGGCAACACACAGGCCTCATGCATTCCCCAGTGGTTTTTTTGGTGACACTCCCCTGTTTCTCTGCCACAACTGCCAAAATGTTCCACCACCATATGCTTGCTTGGCCTTTGAGAGCTGCAGGAAAGACCATTCTTTCAGTTCCATCACCTTAAGAGGTATGTTTGCTGCAGGCATGAGGGAGAGACTTCATGGTGTTTGCTCACAGATAATGCAACTCTCTTCCAAAGGAGATTAAGTTTATCCCATTCTTCTTGTCTTCATCCACCAGCAGGCAAATATCTTACTATTCTGTCAGCCTTTCAGCAACTGACTTCCTGATATATTTGGAAATTTTAAAATAGATGTGCTGGATTATTAAATATATTTTTGTTGTTGTTGTTGTTGTTGCGTGCCTTCAACTAGTTTCTCACTTATGGAGACCCTAAGGTGAAACTATCACAGGGTTTTCTGGGACTATGAATGTGTGATGTGCCCAAGGTCACTCAGTGGGTTTTCATGGCCAAGCGGGGAATCAAACTCTGGTCTCAAGGGTCTTTGCCCATTACTCAGACCACCTACACCATTACTACTTACTTACTATTAGTGTAGTCCTGCATACCAAGTGGGGAGAAAAGCAACACACACATATAGATAGATAGAGAGATAGAGAGATAACATAGATAGCAAGCAAGCAGGCAGGCAGGCAGGCAGGCAGGCAGGCAGGCAGGCAAGCAAGCAAGCAAGCAAGCAAGCAAGCAAGCAAGCAAGCAAGCCAACCATAGTGCAAAAAGCTGCACCTATCTCCCTACTATAACGAAACTGTGACACTACCACCTTTACCAAACCAGCATCCTCCCTTATTACTTCCTTATTACAGACATAAGATATAGGTTGACATTCAGCAAGTGCAGCAAGTGTAATGTCATAGACCTAGATTGCATTACTGTAATTAGACCAACTCACTTTTACAGTTGTTGAACCATTGCAGTGACTAAAAGTATTCCCACAACTATCTTTGAAGCCATGCAGTTTCCCCCACCCCTGACCCAGCACAGGAATTTCCAAGCTTCTTGGGAGCAAGGTGTTGAACAATGATGTATCTAGCCCTCCCATGGTTAGTGTGGCATGATAAAACTGGCAGCTGCTACTGTTCCTGCACTGTGTCATAGCTCCATCTCCTGATTTGGATCTCAGCCCTCATTTCCTATCTTTTGGAGAACCTGTTGCATGGTGTCACACAATGCTTTGGCATCCTCCCTCTCTATATAGCAAAACATCTTCCCATACCATTGTCATTGGCAATATTGTTGCTGCCACAGTTGTCACAGAAATCCAAAGTAACAGCAACAGATCTATATGGTACGTTTTACATCATACCCAGCCTAGAGATTACTTACCATGGGAAGCCGTTTCCAATGGTATCCTCATGGTAACCTTAACATTCAGATCCAGTAGGGCCACGTGACCCTTCAAAGCTATTTTCATGTTGAACACAGCAACACTGCCATGCTGTATAAGGTTGCAGATCAAGTTCCTCAACTCCTCACTGAACTACAATATTTCCCAAGTCATTTAATAAATGTATATCACAGATTTCTGCTGGGAAAAGGTAGAATTCAAAAGGGGTAAAAGTAATAAAATTCAATAAAAGATGATTTAGCTAAGATATAATATTGGTAGCACCTTGAGTTCTTACAAGTGATGGTGGATGTAAACTGAATTAACAACAGCTACAGCCAACCAGTTAAATCATATCATACATCAGTAGCATCAATCCAGTTAAAACCCTTCACTAGCAACCTCAACCTCATTCAAGTGTCAAAAACCTGTCCCCCCTTTTTTGGGAGGGGGTATCAGTAGAACAATAGAGAGGATTCTAGCCTACACTCTGTTGGTAGGTAGTTATGGAATCTAGAGGCTCTTTCACACTACACAGTTATAGCATAATAATTCCATTGCCATCTGAGGAAGTCCTGGGATTTGCAGATTTGGGAAAGATATTTAGAATTCTCAGTCTCATCAGACTATAAACCCAAGGATTCCAAAGGATTTTGCCATGGCAATTAAGGTGGAGCATAACTCTATAATGGTGTAGTATGGAAAGGCAATTTTTTTTGTTGCTGGCCACACCCTCCTGCCTGGCCTTATAATTAGGAGAGGGAGGAAGGAAGGGGAAGTAGGAGTGGGGGTGTGTGGGTAAGTAGGGGATATTTCTTCTGATGAGGGGCGGCTGAATGTAATGGATGAACAATGGGGAGCGACAATAAGTATTGTGTGGGGCAAAGGGAGATATGGTGATAGCATGGCGAAATGTCGTTACAGGGGAAGGAGAGATAGATGTTTAATACCTATCCCACCTTCCGTTCGCCCTGCTATCCCAAGGTGTCTGGAGAGCGAACCAAACCACCCACA
Organism: Iguana delicatissima; assembly: GCA_948472985.1. Lineage (NCBI taxonomy): Eukaryota > Metazoa > Chordata > Lepidosauria > Squamata > Iguanidae > Iguana > Iguana delicatissima. The sequence goes on from CAOKZL010000316.1 coordinate 563,862, forward strand.
GAACCTTTCCTTGCTCCTATGCAATGTCAGGTCAATGAAAAAGAAAACGCATATTATCCATGACCTTTTAAAGGATGAAGACGCTGACCTGGCATGCTTTACAGAGACCTGGCTGGAAGACGATAGTGCTACAACCTGGGTCCAGGCCTTGCCAGCCGGATAGTCTGTTAGTGAGCAGGTAAGGGGAAGTGGGCGGGGGGCGGAGTAGCCTTGGTTTACAAAGACAATCTTATACTGACCAGGATTCCTGTCCGGAAAACAGACCACTTTGAGTGTATATACCTGAGCCTGAAGGCAAGGGATAGTCTGGGGATTCTGTTAGTGTACCGACCACCCCGCTGCCTATCAGACTCCCTAGCCGAGCTGACAGAGCTGGTGTCGGAGTTGGTGTTGGAGTCGCCCAGACTTCTGGTTCTGGGTGACTTCAACATCCCATTTGAGACCAGTTTGACAGGTGCAGCTCGGGAGTTCATGGCATCCATGACAAACATGGGCCTATCCCAATTAGCCTCTGGGCCAACACATTGTGCCGGTCATACCCTTGATGCGGTCTTTAGTACGGAACAGGTACAGCCGTGGGTGGAGATAATAAATGCTACCACCTTGTCATGGACAGATCATTTCTTGGTCAGGGTTAGACTAATGGCTGCTATCCGGCCCTGCAGGAGTGGTGGACCTATTAGAATGGTCCGCCCTCGAAGGTTAATGGAACCTATTGGATTCCAGAAAGCCCTTGAGGGTTTTATGGTTGGTATCGCCGGTGATCCTGTTGAAGCCCTGGTTAATACCTGGAATTGTGATCTTACCAGGGCTATCGACACGATTGCTCCCAAGTGTCCTTTCCAGCCTGCTTTAAACCGTAATCCCTGGTATACAGTAGAATTTAGGAATATGAAGCAGGCTGGACAACGACTAGAGCGCAACTGGCGGAAATCTCGACTCTTATCTGACAGGACACGCTATAGAGAATTCCTTTATTCCTATGGAGTAGCAATAGATGCAGCGAAGAAGACTTTCTTCTCTGCACGTATTGCATCTGCGATTTCTCATCCAGCAGAGCTGTTCAGGGTGGTAAGGGATTTGACTCAGTTACCCACTCCCCTGAACTCGTTGTTAGAACCTAATGTAGCTTGCTGTGATGTTTTGAATAATCATTTCGCAGATAAAATCTCTCAGATAAGAGCCGATTTGGATGCCGGTGTTATAGCAGAGGTTACAAATGAAGTGTCCGGCAACTCCGTGAATAGGATTATACTGGATCAGTTTCAGTCAGTGAGTACCGAGGACGTAGACAAGTTCCTTGGAAAGGTAAGGAGGACAACTTGCCCTCTTGATCCCTGCCCTTCATGGCTGGTTGTCCAGGGAGGAGTTGCGATTAAGACACACTTAAGACATGTTATTAATGCATCCTTCAGGGAGGGCAATTTTCCAGCTTGTTTAAAAGAAGCAATTACACGTCCGCTTCTAAAAAAGCCCTCCCTAGATCCCCTGGATATGAATAATTACAGACCAGTTTCCCATCTTCCATTTTTAAGCAAGGTGATCGAGAGGGCTGTTGCCCTTCAACTCCAAGCTGTCTTGGATGAAACAGATTATCTAGATCCATTTCAAACTGGCTTCAGAGCAGGATATGGAGTTGAGACTGCCATGGTCGCCTTAGTGGATGATCTACGTCTGGGTATCGACAGGGGAAGTGTGACCCTGCTGGTACTCTTGGACCTCTCAGCGGCTTTCGATATCATAGACCATGGTATCCTTCTGGAACGCCTGAGAGGGCTGGGGATCGCGGGCACTGCACTTCAGTGGTTCCGGTCCTATCTCTCGGGTAGATACCAGATGGTGATGCTTGGGGACAGCTGCTCCTCAAAAAAAGAGCTTAAATCTGGCGTCCCTCAGGGCGCCGTCCTGTCCCCAATGCTATTTAACATCTACATGAGACCGCTGGGAGAGATCATTAGGAGGCATGGAGCAAGGTGCTATCAGTACGCTGATGACACCCAGATATATCTCTCCATGCCTCGGATAATAGCATCGACTAAGGGTGGCATCTTGCCTCTAAATGAATGCCTTGAAGCAGTAATGGACTGGATGAGGAAAAACAGACTGAAGCTGAATCCAGATAAGACGGAGGTACTTGCTGTCAAGGGCCCTAGCCCAGGTATGGAGGTTTGTCAACCAGTTCTAGACGGGGTCACACTTCCCCTGAAAGACTGTGTCTGCAGCTTGGGGGTGCTCTTGGACTCAGCGCTTCAGATGACAGCTCAAATTGATGCGGCAGCCAGGAGCGCCTGCTATCAGCTTCGGCTGATACGCCAGCTGCGCCCCTTCCTGGACTTGGAACAGCTAAAAACAGTGGTACATGCGCTGGTAACTTCACGGCTTGACTTCTGCAATGCGCTCTACATAGGGCTACCCATGTGCTTAGTCCGGAAACTTCAATTAATTCAGAATATGGCAGCCAGGTTGGTCACCGGAAGATCTAAAACTGACCACATAACACCTATATTAAAGTCTTTACACTGGCTGCCTATTAGTTTCCGGGCACAGTACAAGGTGTTGGTTTTTACCTTTAAAGCCCTTCATGGCTTGGAGCCAGCCTACTTGCGGGATCGCCTTCTCCCATATAATCCGCCCCGCACATTAAGGTCCTCTGGAGGATCTACTGCAGCCAATCAGAACTAGGTTGGCTGCGGTTACCCAGAGGACCTTTTCTTCAGTCGCTCCCAGGTTATGGAATGGCCTGCCGGAGGAGACCCGGCACATTACCAGTCTTGACTGCTTTAAAAAAGCAGTCAAGACTGTTCTCTTCCGACAGGCCTTCCCAGACTAGTGTTCCACTGCCTCTCATCAATTGTCCCTTTGTTTTTAATTGTTTTTAATTGTTTTGTTTTTAACTTTTAGTTTTAATTTTATTTTAATCTGTTTTAATAGTTGGTGTGTTGGGGGGATGGTAGGGTTGGTGAGTGGGGAGGGTGGGCTACATTTTGATATTTTAATTTATATGTTTTGTAATGCCGCCTCGATCCATTTGGGAGAGGCGGGATAGAAATAAATTTTATTATTATTTTATATTATTATTATTATTATTATTATTATTATTATTATTATTATTATTATTATTAGAGTGGTGACCAAGAAAGCCTACTCTCATATCCCATATGTGCCTTCAGTAATGGTAGGGCCAAGATAAGACCCTTTTCTGAAGGATCTTAAAACCTAGGGAGGCTCATTTAGCAAATGAATACAGATAGTTGGTAAGATACAAGTCTTTCACTAATTTTTTTTTAATTTGCTTATAAACAATTTAATTAGATTTTCAGACAAACATGTCAAGATTGGATCAGCCATAGTCGGAAATCTTTTTTTTTCTCTTTCTGCTGAGTATTATTCTTATATGAATGGCATTATTCATTCTTGATGGAAGAGTGGGTTTTAAGTGTGACATGTGCTCACTCATTAAGGGCTGAGGTGGGACATTTGTCCTACCCAATGGGATGGACATATTCCCAGTGTGTCACAAAGCATTATTTATTTGCATGGAAAGTTCCAGCACAGTGAATTTAGAGTTTTTTTGGCAGGATGTGGCAATGATGATGGTTAGATTTTTAGGAAAGCTATCTAAAAACAAACAAACAAACAACTCTTCACTACAGAGACTACATTAAAGCAAAATGTTATGCTAATCAAATGTGAAGATGGTATAATTAAAAATACATAAAGGCAGCTTAACTGCCATGATGCATACATTATCTGGGCCTGTTGTTTTGTTCCCTAGTGGGTAGCAAAAAATTTGAGGCTATGCTAAGGTAGAGGGATATGCACTTTTGCTCCTGGAGGATCAATCTAACTGATTGGATGTTGACAAATACCACAGCATTGGCCTAGAAAAGTGTACATTTCAGGACAAAAATGTGCCAAAATAGACTTTAAATGAATTCCATTTGCTGTCTTATTACAATGAACGGGAGCTGAATATGTGAAGTGCTCTTTTTACAGAGGATGAGGTGTCATTGGTTTTCTGAATGAGGATGGTGGATCCCAGGGTGAGACCAGGATGTCTGCTACCTGAAATAAATGACAACATGGAACTCACAGCTTCCCAATTCAAGGTTAAGAAACTGATTGGACTGACACCTGAAATATACTTTACCACAGGTGATAAGACAATGTTATCCAATGTATCTGAATGAAACACAGTAACTTAGGGTGCACTGGGCTGACCATATGGCACACAGAGGTTTTGGGATGTAAAGTTTATTCACACATTATCTCACCATCAATGAGAAAAGTGTGTCTTGACATCTGAGAATATCCCATTAAAAAACAAACAAACAAACAACAAAGAAAGAAACCCAGGTTTTTCATCTTCCAGTGAGAATGAAAAGACCAAGATCTTTTACATTTTCAGTGCTTTTTGAGTACCCAAGCACACATATTACACAAAGTTTTGTTAAGGAAACACATTGGTTTTTGTGCAATTTCCCATTTCCACCCCCTCAACACTTTATAATAAAACACATTTGTGTAAAAACAATTTCTTTGTGGAACAATGCTATTTTTGTATTAAAAACAATGCAAGGTAGTTTTTCTTCCCCACATATGAAATTTTACAAAATGTTCCTGAATGTGGAAAAAATATGGAACTGTGGAAAGGTCACCAAAAGTGCAGAAATGTCTGGAAAGAAACTTTTGTTCTTGCTTAAAAGAGAATAAGTAGAATTCTGTATCTCTATAGCACTTTGTCTAGCTACCACACCCATCTCTCTCTCCCTCAAAAATCTCCTCTGGTGGTTTGCAATATCGATATTCATTGTGATCTAGAAAAAGTCTTGATAATACTAAAAATAGAGTTTAAGTAGATGGCTACCATCTTCATTAACAACAGTGGAGTAACATCTGGCTGGACTCCTGTTAACAAATTAAGCCACTATCCAATATTCCTATATTGAAGCAGTTCCCCATGTGCCTACATTAAAGTAGGCCATGTAGCGTACAGGAGAACTACCAGCCAAGCTGCATCCCATGGTCATTATTGGCCTGCCTGTATATGCTGTCAAACCTTTATCTTCCAATCTCTTTAAACAGAATCTCAGCTTTAATTGTTGTTGATCTCAGTCATTTTCATGTTTAATGAAAAATTTAAACATCACTCTTTTGCTTTATTTCTGGGCAAAAAGCATGCATAGATGGACTATGGCATTGTTAATTGACAATGGATAGCCACCTTGGATCCCATTTGGGAGAAAGGTGGGCTATAAAGTCAACAAACAAACAAACAAACAAACAAACAGATACTGCTGCCAAGTCAGCTTCAACTTGTGGCTACCATATGAATGAAAGATTTCCAAGATACCCCATCATCAACAGCTCTGCTTAGGTACTGCAGACTCAGGCCTGTGGCTTCCTTGATTGAGTTTGTTCACCTGTAATGTGGTCTTCCATTTTTCCTACTGCTTCCCACTCTATTAAGCATGATCATATTTTCCAATTAGTCATGTTGTTTCGTGATAAGGCCAAAGTAGAATATCTTCAATTTGATCATTCTGGATTCTAGGAAGAGGTCAGGATGGATTTGCTCTAGGATCAATTTATTGGATGTTGTGACAATCTATGGTATCCACAGAACTCTCATCCAGCACCACATTTCAAATGGCATAGATCAGTGGTTCTCAACCTGTGGGTCCCCAGATGTTTGTGGACTTCAGCTCCCAGAAGCCCCAGCCACTATGGTCAATGCTCAGGGCTTCTGGGAGCTGAAGTCCAAAAACATCTGGGGACCCACAGGTTGAGAACTACTGGCATAGATGGAGGGTTTCACTATTTTATATTTCTACCATTATAGTGATGAAAGTTAATAGATTACAGTGAGAATGGCCCAGGTTCAAATCCTTGACATTTTCTGCTAATTGCTATCCCAGCATAACATACCTCTCAAAGTTGTAATGGCAATAAAATGAGGAGGGAAAAAAATGTAATCTACTCAGCTGTGCCTTCTTAGAGGAATGGTGGAATAAAACACAATGCACAAGTAAACATGAAATCAGGTATGTGAACAAACACATACTATATATAGCCATTCCTTCACAGGGACATTTCATTGGGATATACTGAAAACCTCTTGCCAGATGGAAAGCCAGCTATGCGGAGGAGAACATATTTACTTTAGCCATCAGGGGATCAATTTTCTCTCTAGGGACTGTACACCCACTCTGCATCATGGCTTCCATGAATGGTCTTTTGGCATGAATATGCAGTACATTCAGCAGCTGAACTTAGATGAACCACAGACTTTTAATCTAGACACACTTTCAGATACTTCTTCTCCCTAGAAATTGCAGTGGGAAAGATCCAGCAAGTTTGTGTAAGTATTCAGGCACTTTTGTGACACCAGCAACCAGCAAGCCACCTCCTCCTTTCTATTGTCCTCTTTTACTCGTTCACAACCTCTTCCAGCAACTCATATGCAATGGTTAACTATTGTGCTAATTCCACCAGTGTCTAGCAGCCAAGTGTCCACTTTTCATCTCAGCCTCGAAATAAATAAGTAGCTATTTGTGATTAGTTTTCCACCGATAATGAAGGAACATTACGTACAAATTGTAATTTAACAAGAGATAACCCTACTTCTTTTGTAGTATAACTGTTATCTTTTTAGTTATATAGTTACAAGGATTCTGCCTCACTAAATAATAGAAGAATATCACATTGTTTGACTGCTGGCTCATGTATTGACTCATACTGCTTGAATAAAAAACATCCACATCTTTAACAACTGATCAACCAAAAGTATGTGGTTTAATTATATTTAAGAAATGTGAAAACAGAAAGTTAGTTTGAAATGATTCCTTGAAATCATAACTGTAACCAATCCCTTTTGAAGAGTAATTTCCCAAGTTCTGCTTCTTAGACTAAACTATTCATATGTTTCATCAAGGTCAAAGTGCAGTGTGTAGCAGCCCTTCTGTAAGTAGTAAATCAATATATGCAACAGGAGACCCCATATCTATCTACACTGGACAATTATAGTGCTCTTATCCCACTTTAACAACCTTGGTTACATCCTATGGACATGTCATGTTGAGGAGGGAGTGGGCTTGCTTTCCGCTGCTCCAGAAACTAGGACAAGGAGCAATGCATTCAAACTGCAGGAAAAGAGATTCCACTTAAACCTCAGGAAGAACTTCCTGATGGTCAGATCTGACCCGCAGTGGAATATGTTGTGTGGTGGAGTCTCCTTCTTTGGAGATCTGTGCAGAGGCTGGATGGCCATCTGTTGGGAGTGCTTTGATATGGGTTCCTGCATAGCAGGGGGTGGGACTGGATGGCCCCTGTGGTCTCTTGATTCTATGATTTCCTCTCTAGTCTGATTATAAGAGAAAAGGGATTGTGGAGAAGTAGAAACAGCATATCTGCTAGTTGACTAATATAGCTCTAGGTGCACATTACATTATTATATCATATAAAACTTTAGTTATTATTATAATTATGCAGTATGATAGCATGTAGTTCCCCTTTTTATTTTCATTGTACTAAGGAAGGGACATACCTAGCTGAGGAAGAGAACCTGGAAAGATTACCGTTTTTGACTACAACTCTCAGAATCCTCCAACCAGCATGGTCATTAGAAAGAACAATAAATACTTTTTAGAGAAAGTACCTTGGATTTTGAAGATGATCATCTATCATAGGAAGAGAAATGATCACTGTCATTGAACGTATAATCAGATGAGGTGTCTTATAAGATATCTCATTCTCTTGATATTCTAATTCCAGATTTCTTCCAACCTAAGCCATGATTTCCTGCTATCCACACAGAAAGTAGAACAAAGCCAAGATTTTGTTTCATAAGATAGAATTGTTTCTCTGAACAGTAAGGTACCATCAGACTGATTCTTAAGTTATTTTCTTCCAAAGGAATTTGCTGTAAAGAGGCAAATTCTCCAAAATGGTTTATTGGTTGAAAGAAATCAAATAAGGACATTACTCAGTTCCTCTTCTCTGTCCTTCCCCTTCTTTCCATAATGAGATCGAATGTGCTATTTTGCCAAGTTCCAATGTATGACCCTTCTCCTTGCTTCTCAATGCATAATCACCAAGGGCGCTTCACAGGCATGGAAACCAATTTGCCTTGCTTTCTGTAAGGGGATACTAAAAGTTTGAATTAGAAATATACTGATGCTATTATATTCAGTGGGAGACAGTGTCTGAAAGAGTGCGAAAGAAAGAGGAGTGTGCCTCTCACCATGAGAGCCTAAGGCAATAATTAGCAAACATCTTGAGGTCTGAAGAAATTGGATCCAACATCCTTATCACTAAACAAAATAAGTGAACCAATTGTCAGTATTATGCCATTCTGAAAAGTAAGGTAGAATATTGATTCACACTCTTGACTTCCCTGAGCAAGAAGGAAATACCTGGGCAATTTTATATGGTTAGTTTCTTTTGAAGAAAGCTGTTAAATTTTTTGAGAAGATTTGTATCTCATTGTTTGACCAAAGATTGGTCTCCAAGGCAGCTAAAAACAACAAAAGTGTGAAACAATCATTACCATTAACAATAATACAGAACATAGAATAAAATAGCATTACACATCAGAGCACAAAATCATGAAAGCCAGAATGTTTTCAGACAGTATCTCAAAGCCAATAAGCTGGATTCTGCATCAAAACTGTGATAGGTTTGTCCTCTCCCCTCCTGCAGGACTCACTTTCTCCTGCAGCCCAACCATGGCCAGGTGTACAACGATGACATCATCTTCAAGGACCTCTGAAGGACACGCAGGATGTTCTAGAGGATGCCTTCATTGTTGTGTGTCTGGCTATAGTCGTGTAGCCAGACATTTCTCAGCTGTTCTGTACTCTACACTAGCCACTAAATGACTGTAGAGAAAGTGAGGCAGACTGACAAAAAGTAGGCTTATGCAGATGGGGGCAGTAATTGCACCAGGAAGGTACAGAACTGCAGCCTCTGAAATGACAAAGGAGGCATATGTTCATCATAAACTTGCATATGTCACAATGAGGATGCCTCCCAATAGTGTTGGAGCTTGGTGAATATTCTGAAGAAGACTATTATATCCAGGGTTCCCCACCTCTAAGAAGGGCTGGCTGTCAATAGTCAAACCACATTGCCTCAGAAGCCTTCATGGTAGCCAATTATCCCCCACCAGAAAATAATATCCTATTTTGTTTCCTCATTCTGCTTAATATTGCTTTTGTATACACATCTCTTTCAGATCTACAAGAAGTGACAATAGCAAGGAGCAGCAGTTATAATCCTTGTCTTCTGGGCAGCAGTGCAGATTGTGAAAGAGTAAGGACATACAGTGGTAAGGAGCTCAGGATATTCAGTGAAGGGGCTCCACTGTGAACATCCTGCCCAAGATTCTTCCAAAACCTGAATGTCATCTTATAAGACATGAAGTAGAACGTGAATAGGCAAAACGTGTGTTAAATTTTTGTTGGCCTATGATGTTTGTACGTCTGTCAGTAGGAATTTATTTTTTCCTCTTCTCAAAGGAAGCTATGAGTAATTTTATATATTTTATTCCTTCAATGAGAAAGTATTTGAAAAACCACACAGTTTTGGAAGCATATTCACAATTAGGGACTCGATCTGTACAAAATTCACACAGGGGTTTTTTGCATAGAAAACAGCATTTTTCTGCATAGAAAGTAACATTTTTGTGCAGAAAATGTGGAGGTCTTCAAGTCAGCCATGTACAAATTTTATTTAGACTAACTCTGCAATTACAGCATTTTTTGTACCAGAAACAACTTTTTCTGCTGTCTCCTGCAAGAAACAACTACATGTGAATTTTGTTCTGAATTAATCTCAAACAGCAAAGTTTCTTGTCAGTTCCAGGGCTCTTCTCATCAGTGTTTCTTGTCACCTGAAGAACATGTCTTTTGGACACTTTTTCAAATATTTTCTAGTAATCTTTCCATCTCTATCTATTACAGCAGAGTCCTTGAAGTCTTTGATTGACATGTTGAAGCAGAGCAAGCAGGTACAACATGACACCTGATCTGATTAGAGTCTTCTTTAATATGCTTATTTCTATTTAAATATGATCAATTTCTAAATTTATATGTGAATCAGAACATATAACTTATATGCAAGTCTCTCTCTCTCTCTTTCTCTCTCTCTTTTGGCAATGTCAATGCATAAGTGGGTCTCCCAACCAGAAACGGTGAGATTTGTGAACACATCATGGATAGCAATGTTTCTATCATACTGCCTTGAATATATCTGAAGATTTTTGGGTTTTTTAAAATCTTTGTCCAACGTCAGTACTACAATTAGAAGGCCATTTTGCATAGCAGTGTATCAGGTCAGCATAATGTGATGAAACAGCCCCTGCTATGCAGTTCTTCTTGTACTGCAAAGTGAGGAGACACTTGATGAGAAGCTGAAGGTGAAAAATGCACTTCTACACAATGCACTGCATATTTAAGTGCTAGAAGTTATTCTGGCATGAAAATGCTGAGGTAAATCACCAAAGTGCTTTTAAAGGAAGAATGGGGTACTTTGTGAATTGAACATCTTCATCATAGGCTGCAAAAAAGTCAGAAGATCACAGTGATAACTTTGATCTCTATCCATGCATTGCACACATGTAGGACACTGACACAGAAGGAGGACTGAGTCGTGCTGTTGACCTCCCCCCCAATATCATACTCAAACTATTCCCATATCTGAAGAAAAACACCATGCATGAACTTATACATATGGACTTCTTTTCTGAAGCATTCAGATACTAGGCTAGACATCGGGTATTGTAGTTACTTTTTAGGATTACAACTCCCATATTCTTCCAGCCAGCATAGTCCTGTTGGTTGATAGATTTTAGAGATTGTAGTCAAGAAAAATATCTTTTCCAGATTTGCTGAATACCATATGAAGATATAACTTACTAATAAGGCTTTTGTCCCTCAGCTTTGTGCAGCAGACTATTGGATCTGAAACTTAGGTTAGTTCATACCTCCTTACATAGCAATTAGCTCAAATTTTCAACAAACACTTTGAATTACCAGACATAAACCATTCAGATCAAATTGAAACACACAGGCTTTTTTTAAAAAAATAAGAATTTAAACAAAACAGGAATAGAAAAGAAGGGAAAAAAACAGAATTAAAAAAAACAAATTAAAGAAGAGTTTGGTAAAAATGAAAAAAAGTAGACATTAAAAAGGAGGAAAAAAGCACAGAAAAAGTAAAAGTGATTTGCAATTGTTTTTTCAGCAAGTACACAATCAGTCTATACATCTCTCATCTATCACTGTAATTCCTCACCCTCCTTTTTATAGCATATACAGTATATCCTTAGTATCTGTGGGGATTTGTTCCAGGCCCCCTACAGATACCAAAAAACACAAATGCTCAAGCTGCTTTGAGTCCCCTCAGGGAGAAAAGCAGGGTAGAATAAAGATGATGATGATGATGATGATGATGATGATGATGATGATGATGATGATGATGATGGCATAGGGCAGCAGTGGAGATGGTGGCAAGCCACAGGGGAGGTGCATCAATTGCCATGTTCCTGCAAAAGCTGCTCGTCCCCCTGTGATTGCTGGATGCAGCAGTGGTGATCCTGCTCATTTGTTTGTGAAAAACCAAGGACGAGTGCTGTCGCCACTGTCATATTGCTGCAGAAGCTGCTCACCACCCTGTGAACAGTAGTGACACTCCTGCTCATTTGTTCATTAATGACCAGGGAAGAGTGCCTCTGCTACTGCCACCAAACTGCTCACCACCCTATGAGCAGTGGTACTGATGTTCCTGATCATTCATTTGTGAATGACAGAGCAGGACTGCCACCACCGATATCCCTTCTAGGCTTGAGGGTGTTGTGTGCAAGAGGTTTTTAGACAGAGCACAAGAGCAACAGCATAAGATATAAAATGGCTTTTCTATTTGAAAAAAAAAGCTGCAAGTAGTTGAAAACACTTCACTTGTTATACTTTACAGCACATATTATATTGCTTACACATCAGAAGGATCATGTACAGTACACTGAAGCTTTGGAGGAGGCTCAATAATACTCATGTCAAGATTTGCAAAGGTTGAGGGCTGAGGATCTTCCGGTTTTGAAGGTCAAGACTTCACAGTTGCAGATGCTTCAGTTAGAAATGTTGTCATAAGGAGCTGTTTCTTCTTTTCTTGGCATCATCAAACAAACCTTGCAGTGGTTGTAGGCATGTTGTTATCCCTCAGGTGATACAGAGACTTCATTCCATAGAATGATCATATCCTTTAACACTTGTGCTTGTGGAAAAACTGCTGCAAATCTTTCAAGTGTCCAAATAATGGCTGTGCCTCCTCTAAATCTTCTGCATTATCACTACTTTCATCTGTAGAGAATTTCAGCAGATCTTTGAGTTCCTCACTGATAAGGGTTTCTCCATGCTCTTCTATGTGTCCCTGAACATCTTCCCTGATCATACCAGACAAGCTGTTCCCGCCAAGTTCCCTTCTGCATTAATAGCAGAGGAACCCCTAAAACCATTAACTACCTCACCTCATAATGGCTTCCAACACACATTGACGGTCTCTGGCTTTAGGGCATCTATAGCCTCTGCAAAAAGCACAACAGCATTTGCACTTGTGAAGCTTTTGTGAAGCCATGACATTGCAGTCATAATTAACATAAATTACAGCACAAATCTTTCCAAACACAAAGGTTTGTAAATTGCCTTAATGCACTTGATGACGCCTTGATTGAGTGGTTGCAGCACAGATACAGTGTTAGGAGGCAGGAATATCACTTCCATGTTCTTGTTGGTGAAGCAGAGAGATTGGGGCTGACTGGAAGCACTGGTAATTACAAGAAAAACCTTGAATGGCAGTCCTTTCTATTTGAGGTACTTCTTCCCTTCAGGAATGAAGGACTGACAGAACCATTCCAAGAACAAGATCAGTATCACCCAAGCCTTCTTGTTTTGTTGAAAGAACATGGGCAGGAATTTTTGTTCTTGTTCTGAAGAGCCTGGGGATTGTCTGCTCAGTAGATGAGGCCTGGCTTGATCATGTGACCTGCTTGGTTTTTTTTTAAAAAACTTATTTCTGCATTTTCAGTCTGTGGCTGGTTAAATGCACAGATCCTGAGCCCATGAGAGCCACAGTACCTACAACTATGTAATCCAAATTTAAAAATTAAAAAAAAAATTCTAAAGAAAGTCAAGAATGTTTAGTACTCTTTAACAGAAACCACTATTACTGTTCCCCGAAATTAAGCAAAACAAATTAGTCCATTTCATTCCAGTTTAACAATATATTATATTGCAAAACATCAAATCCGTTCATCTTTATTAGAATAGTTTTCCCCAGTTCTTTCCCAACTGTTTCTTCCTCTTTCTAACTCTATGTCGGCAATGTCTCAAAAACAAAACAAAACAAAACCCTCATTGCAGTTTTTCCCCTTTTTTTCTCTTTGAATATCCCTTATTTATTCCCCAAAAGCCCCCATTCCTCTCCCATGATAATGGCCCTTGTAATTTACCTAACCTTCAGCCCACTTATAGATCAACCTTAATAAAATTTAAAACAGTTTCTTAATTTTATAAATCCCCCCAAATCCTTTTTTTATAACAACTTTCTTTACACTAAAACCACCTCAAACATCAAGCAACAGGATATCATCTGCAGTCCAAGAAACCCAGTCATTATTTCTTTAGTTCACACTCTTATTAAATTTTCTGGCATCAAAATGCAACCTTAAAAGTCTTTAAAATAATCCTTAAAGTCATTACAGAAAGCAGGAAACTCACTGAGGTACTGATGTCATCACTGAATCAAAGATCTCTTTTGGTCTTAATTAAAAAAAAAATCTTGATGTTATAGAAAGGTAGTTAAGAAAGTGAGACTTTGCAGGTTACTGTCTTTTATAGGCTCACATACAGGGATATGAGCTTGATGGAATTTCCCACAACCCACTCCCCCCACACATTTTGCTCTGATTCAACTTCTGTGGTTCATACAAGCTTAGCAAGGTTCCCAGACAGTTGTGGGCAATCTATATTCTCTCCTCTTCTCCAGGGAGATAATCACCAGCCGGAGCTTTCCTCTGGGCATTTGACACCATTTTAGTATTCCTTTTCATAGAGCTCTATGAAGGGATTTCAGCCCACCATTATCTCACCCAAAACTCCATCAAACACACTATTTTTAAACACTCAGAAAAAGCTACGTGATTACAGCATGAAAAATTCAGTCCAAAAATTTATAACTGTTTTGAAGCAGTTGGTCCAGCAAACTATCCCTGAATAATTCCAACATTTTTACGTGATTATGAATATGATTAATATTCATATTATGACATGGGATTATGAAATGGCCCACACAGTGAAACTTCAAGTCACTCTAACTGGAAAAGAAAGAATACTTTTGCTGTGGTATGCTTTCAAGTCATTTTCAACTTACGGGGCGATCCTAAGGCAAACCTACCATGATGTTTTCTTGGCAAGATTTGTTCAGAGGGAGGTTGCCATGCCCTTCCTCTGAGGCTGGGAACGTATGGATTGCCAAAGGTCACCCAGTGAGTATCCATGGCCAAGCAGGGATCTGAACCCTGGTCTCCTGTAATCCTAGTCCAATACTCAAGTCACTACACTATGCTGGCTCTTTAAGAATTACTTAACAAATTGAATAGTTTTGTAAATATAGTAATGTACTCTTTCCACCTGGATTTTACAACAGTCATAAGATTACCAAACTATAGAAATGTCAGAATGATTTTTTTTTACTTCAAAATTTTGTGAATGTGGATTTAGCTACATCAGAGAAGCTTGAGAGTACACACCTGCTAACCAATGACTGAGAAAGCCAGTGTGGTAGAGTGGTTTGAGCACTGAACTACAACCCTAGAGACCAAGATTCAATCTCCCATTCAGCCATGGAAACCTCTGGGTGACCTTGGTTGTGTCACACACTCTCAGCCCCAGAAAATCCTATCATAGGGTCATCTGAGGGTCACCATAACTCAGAAGCAACTTGAAGGCACACAGTAACTAGTGATTGCTGAAATTTCCTGGCTTAAATATTTAGACTTGTTCTCTGCCAACCAGCCCCAGAGATGTGTAATTCCAGAAACTTGTGTTTCACTGAACCCATCTAGCTGCGTCTGGAACAGTCAAAGTAGCTCCTAGGAAAAGGCAGCCACAGTAGCCATATGGAAATCCAAGAGTAATACTAGATCTAGCAATGCCTTCAAACTATGCAACTGATCCTTTAAGGACAGCATCATACTGTTCAAACAGACTTCCCACCAATGACTACTAGTAGGATCATGAAAAGCTGCCTTATACTGAGTCAGATTATTGACCTGTTAAGCTTGTTACTATCTTTGGCCATTTCCACATGGGTATATTGCCCACGCTAGAGCAACCTCTCCAGGAGGTCTTCTTCACCGGGGTCTGCACTAGAGCAGTTAAAAAAACTGAGGTTCTAGACCTCAAACTGCACTAGCGCAGCCCCGGGGGTGGTGCTGTGAGTTTTATAAAAACCACCTTCAAAAGTGGTTTTTATAAAACTTACCCACGCTGCCCCGTAGCAGCCCCTGGTAGAGAACTGCAGAGATGCGGTAGCGCGTCCCTGCAGATCTGCCCGGGGGCGGGCTTCCGGTTGGTGCACTGTCCTAATTGGCGGAGCGCCGCCGGAAGCCGCCGGCCGCCATTTTGGGTGCCGCTGAGCACCGCCGAAATCCGGCAGCGTTTGGAACGGCAGATCCATGCTCTTCGGAGGGACGGAGCAACCCGCTCGTGGGTAAGCTCCGCCCCTGCGTGCGCGGCCCCATTTCGGCCCCCCCCATGAGGAAAGGGCCTTTACTGACTGAAAGTGGTTCTCTAGTATTTTAGACTGAGGTCTTTTCCAGTCCTAACAAGAGGTGTTCAGCACTCAACCTTGTATGTTTTTGATACAAAGGTTGCCCATTGGTGTTTTTTTTTTTTTTTACCTCTCACTTGACCTCACCACTTTCCTATTTCTGGGTCTGGTGGGCTACATAGTCTCCACTATTGCCTTAATGGCCACTGAAGCTGTAAAAAATGAAAGTGGCTTCATTGACAGATATCATAAGTGACTCCTACAATAGGTCACTCTAAGTCTTTTTCAGGAGTCTGCTAGTTTTAATACAACCGACCCTATGGCCACTCCAATTCAGCTTCTAAAAACTGTTCAGTGTCATGACTGATCAGGCCTGCTCAGGCAGCAATGAACATCTCCCATGCACCACTATATTCCAATTTTGTACTGGATTTGTTTCAAACATACCTGTTCTGTTTGCAGTGAACTACACTGTCTTTCCCTGAGTTGCCATAACCCATGTGTGAAAGCACATAGGTATGTGTATGTGTACCTGCAAATGAGTAAGTCTATGGATGAACATGGGTTGGTGAGTGCTTATGTGAAAATCAGCATGTACCAGTATGAATTTATGGCTTCTTCAAGGAAAACTTCAGAGACTGTGTCTCTGAAGCTTAAAGGAAATGATTCACAATCTCATCACTCCAAGAAGCCTTTCGAGAGTTTTCTCTCTGAAACCAAGCTTCAGTAACAAGAGGGATAGTTGAGGCAGGTTTTATACATAGAAAAGGCTTTCTTTTCTCGTGTGGCTGAGAATTTGGAGGATGGCTTTACAACTGTGCTCAATTCTTTCATAATTATTGAGTGAGTCCCTCTAGAATTTGCAATGAGTATAGGGAAATTCATTCATGAGAGGAAAAAAAATCAACTTTTTGAAGAATTGAGAGATTATATCTGGCTGCACAGTTAAACAGTATCCAGTTCTTCTCATTCCTTGTAAGCTGAAGAAGAAGAAACAGAACCTATTAATACCCATAAGGAATTTTGTTTTTAAAACTGTTTTAAGTATTAAGTTTCTCATGTTCTCTTGCATGTTTGGACAAGGTGACAAAAATAGACCACATAACTGGAGAGGTGACCACATGTTATACTTCTATTTTACAGTCAGGTAGCTGAAATGATTTGTCCAAGTGATGCTCACTGTGACCACAAAGACACTGATTCCTAAGCCAAAGTCTCACAAGTTTGAGGTTCTATTTACTCACTTGGTCTCAGAACAGAATCTCAGCCACTTCAAAGCTCATGTATGGCTCTCCCTTCCTACTGCACCAAGCCCACTTCCTTGTCAAACATCTCAGCAGATCCCAACAGCTTCCTTTATATATCATATCTTCTAGATTCCCCTCTACTCCTTTGCATTGTGCCCAACAAGGCTTATTGAGGCTGATTGTACAGCAGTCCTTATCCCTCTCCTTTTCTTTGCAGTCTCACTGTGAAAAGAGATGGATGGAAGAATAAAGGATGCAGAGGATGATCAATTGTTATTAGCACTGTATGTATGTCATCAATCCAAGCTGCAGTTAACAAAGTAAAAATGGTGAAATGATCTCCTATACTGATTCCTGCACACGCATAGTTACTCACTCACAGTTATTCTGCGTATTTGTTTTCTTTTACACAAACTTTCACATAGAGGCATCCTCATTTTCCATTACCTACAGACTGCTATATCCTATGTTAGGAGAAAGGTGGGATACATTTTTTTAAAAAAATTAGGCAACTACATTATCATACCAATCTCATCCGAGATAAGGTAGGGATGTCCCTACCGTCAGGTAAACTGCTTTAGATTCCAAACTGTCTTTAGACCTAAAATTAAATGATGCTTTCGGTGCATTGGACACTATTATAACTATTTTCTTAAAGAAAGAAACTGCCTGCTTCAGTTAAATGTTCCCTTTGTAATGCTGATGATTCATTGTAATATGTGATGTGGGCATGGGTAGCATTTACTCTTTTTTGGTTAGACTTATTTGTTGTTGTTGTGTGCCTTCGAGTTGTTTCTGACGTATGGTGACCCTAAGGTGAACCTATCACAGGGTTTTCTAGGGCTGAGAGTGTATGACACATCCAAGGTCACCCAGTGGGTTTCCATGGTATAGCAGGGAATTGAACCTGTGTCTCTAGGGTCATAGTCTGATGCTCAAACCATTATACCATGCTGGATGTATCAATTTCATTTTAGAAAAATCTTTGCCATTTGTAGATGTACATGTTCTTTTAAATTTTGTTCCTGTGACATGGCATTTAAAAGGGTCAATACTGTTGGATCCCTATATGCTTTTACTGTTGCAAAAAGACATAGCCATGATGTTGTACCTATACATCTAATCCCTGAAATGCATCCTTAAAAACCACAACTGTCCTGAGGCCTGTGCTGCTGTCATGTTGGGTGCTGCAGAATGATGTGACCAGCCCTGTCCTGCTAGTGAGAAATACTATGGTTAAAGAGTTGTGACAGGTCTCTGCAGGGTCCCCTGCTCCTGCTTCCTGCAGCATCACTTGCTGGCAAGATAGCACTAGCCAGGTGATCCTGCAGCACCCCTGCTCAGGATAGGTAACTGGCTTTTAATGTGGTTTTCAACATCATTTGCAACTGTGGCACTACTATGCCAATTGCAAATGAGAACGTAAAGCAGTTATGTTGTCCTAATTCTAACTTAGGCCATTTTAACTGACTTATAGGATGCCAGCTTTATATTCCAAGGTTTGAATGACCTTGCTGCTTTAGCAACACATGAATGCTTGTTTTATAGATGTCAACATCAAGAAAATTTATTGTTGGAAAATATGGTCAGCTAATATTAATATACCTAAATCTTATTCACAACCTATGTATTCTCCTTTCCCCTGTTTTGTTTTATTTATCTTGCATTTCACATAGCACAAGACACAAGATGGATTAGAACAAATTAAAACAAAGTACAACTAAAAACTACTTAAGTGTTTTTAAAAAAGATTAAGTAAACAACTACATTAAAAACTCTGAATTAAAATAGTTTTTAGACTGTACTGACAAGAGAAAGATAGTACTGGGAAGTAAACATCCAAGCTGTACTGAAAAGATATATGTCCTATTATGATTGCAATGGATCCCTATTAAGATGTTTATGGATGTAACAGATACCACTAACTTTAATAGCGCTCAAAGAGATTAATGCTTGAATGCCTGTGTGTTCACAGATGCCTGTCTAGAGATGTATAATTCCAGAAGATATGGTATTCTTAACAGATAAATAGCTAAGTTATATTGTTTAAGATAGTAATGTCCTCTGTGTGTTAACTATTTAAAAGCCCACTAAAGTGATGGAAAGAGATAAAGATTCATTCATTGGGAAAGTCTAACATCTTACTTGTGATGTACTGTAATGTAATGAATGTATGATGCCTTACATGGAATGCAAACAGATGAGAAAAGCAATGTGCTGAGACAGTCACATGTCTGTGTTTCTCCCTGAGGTGAATTTATATGTTTATACATCTATGAATAATAGATAAATAGCATAAAAGATTACCAAAGAGTCTTCTAATTATCCCATGTAAATATCCTTACTTTCCAAGACTTAAGAATGCTTAAGTGGAGTGTTGATGTCAACTATGCCTGTCTGGTTTTAATCACCATCACAAATTGGGAACCAAGGTCCCAGAAGGAAGCCAGATTTGTTGACAAGTGGCACGTCTCACAGTCTATAGAGATAGGGACAGGGAAAAATGCCTTTTGCACTTGACAAGATTTATTCAGAGAAAATCTGTCTTTCCAATTGGATAGAAAGAGTGTGACATGCACAGAGTAACCCATAGATTTCTGTGACTAAGTAGGCATCTGAAGCCTGATTTCACAGAGTTCTAGTCCATCACTCACACCACTGGAGAGAGCAGCCTTGTCTATCCTCCTGAGTCCTATTTGAGGCTCCTTATCAATTAGCCATTGCTATTGGCTATGAGGAAAGGTATTTTCCCACTATAGTATTCAAGTAGGATTTAGCTGGTAATCTGGTCAATTTTTGTATGTGCAATGAAAAAGCATATTGGCTTTTTCTCTGGTTGCAAGATGTCTTGGGCTGGCCCAGGGTATAAGGTGGCGAGAACAAAGTAGAGTCACATTAAGGTTTTTCTAAGAGAGTATAAAACAATGTGTTTATGTGAGAGGGGGAATGTAGAAAATGTATATGGAAGCAACTGTATAAAAATTCATTCAGTTTACTGTTCTTCAATCAGCAGGGGGAAAAAAAACTTTTTAAAAATTCCAGCACACTTTTGAAAACTGATTTGTTTTTTTTTTTTAAAAAAAATGGATTTTAATAGGGTGCTGTACTCCCTCATTTTAATTGTTCTGTTTTTAAACTGATTTTTTTATAATTTTAATTGTAGGTTTATTTTTTCTTGTTAATGACTGTTTAATTATGTTTTAATTGTAACCTTTTGTATCTTTTAGCCACATGGTATTTGTTTTAATTTGTTAGCTTCTTTGAGCCCTGCTTTTTTCAGAAAGAGTAACACACAAATAACATTAATAATCATAATGGAAAATTGTGACATCCATATACAAAGAGGAGCATGCAGACTAAACAGTTGGGCTTAGTGCAAATGATATGCTGAATTTTACCTGAACTATGCCATTTTATGGGGTTTTCTCATATGACACAGTGATTTCTTTCCAGACATCTGGCTTAATGTTCAAGTACCAAGCCAAGAGCATGGCATCTGCACCTCTCATTTGAAAAAATCCAGCCCATAGCAGACAGAAAAGCATATCCATGGGTGAGAACGGATTTGAATATCTTTTCAGCCTTTGGCTTCTTTGCTTAACCTTCAAATAACAGCAGATTAGTGCCATCATTTTGATGTGGTTGGCTGTTTGCTTTATGGGAAAATTGCAGAGATCCACCAAATCCTTTCCCATAGACCCTCAGTGGAATGAACAGTGTACCCATCTCTGTTAAACAACACACTTGTTGACAAAGCTCATCCTGCTAAATCCACAGAGCCATATTGCTGAGGAAATTACTGGTCAGTAAATTACCCGGCAGATATGCAGCCAGCATTCTGAATTGCCACCTAATATGCTCTGTTCTGGCTTTGAGCATTTTGGGATTTTTCTTGTCTTAAGCGTGTAATGAAAACGAGCTATTCAATAGCAAATGCCTTATGATAACAAGGTAGGGAATTTTAGTCAGTAGAGGAAAAAAACAAGAGACAGAGATTCTCTTCAGCAGCTGAGAATAAAATCACAAGCAATACAACACACTTGGGCTCCAAGTGTTTCTTACATTTCTGTAGCACCTCTGTAGTACATGTTTGCTGGACTTCCTTTCTATTAAACAGCCAAAAGACAACATAAGTGCTACAGTCCAAAAATATCACTTCCTCAAGATCAGAGGAATACAGGCCATTGCAGAATAAAATACTTTCTATAACAACAAAAAACTTTCTCTGTCAAATTTTGATGACTCAAAGGGCTTAAATCCATTTCTTCTCATGTATGCCTTGACCAGTCCCCTTTTACTTAAACATGTTACTTTCTAATATGACCATGCCATGAATTATTGTTAAACATAATAAACATGTACAGATTTCACATTCTATAGGATATTAACTGATGAATGGGCAGTGTGACACAACACTGCACTAGCAAGTAAAGGATTGCTGGGGGAGGAATTTTTAGTGGGACAAACAAAGTCATACTATCTCCCACAGAGCTTGGTGAAATTACCATAACCAGAATCCTCCAGCCAGTCTAGCCACTGACCATACTGGCTGGGATATTCTGGGACCTGTAGTCTGAAAACCACTTTTCCAAGTGCCAAATATTTTTCCTCAACACTTTTTCCTAGCAAGAAAAAAAAAAGATACAAGTTGCAGCAAGAAAACAGAGGAAGCCACACCTTTGCCACTTGCTCTCCCACGGAGCAAAGGTTACAAATCAAAGATGTCTACATCTCCTGCAAAATTCTATGAATGAAGGAGGGTGAGTGCACAATAAACATTCTGAATTACAGCACAGGCAGTAAAGCTGTGCATAAATAAGAAGAAAATGAATGGGTAATGAGTGACACCTGCAGAAGTGAACTCCTCTGCAATACCTTAGACTAAAATTATCAGAGGACGTGAAAGGCTACATGATCTCCATGCCGTTACAGGAAATTTGCCATGTAATTGGTTGTGTGTTAGAATTAAAGGGATAGTAATCAGATAATTACTAACTGCTGAAAGGGATTTGTTCAAGGACTTAACACAGATGGTTAAAGCCATTCCCCAAGGCCACAAAGCAGATAAAATGTAAAATTGCTCTAAGGATACATCATGTCATTGTCACTAATGCAGTGATGGTGATGCTACATCCCAGATCTTGCCTCTCAGATCATCTTAAAGGATAATCACCACAAGGTGAAGAAAAGTTTCCACCTTTGTTGTTTGGATAGGAATTTGCTATCCAAACATCATGCATGAAAATACATACACTGGTCAGACACAGAAACACAGAAGTTGTTCTGTCTGGCCCATCTCTTTTCTACCTAGTTTTTTTTTCTCCTCCAGTAAAGACATGTCAGTTCTGTTGTTCCTGCTAAATATGAGGAACATATAGCACTTAAAAAAACTACAGCACTATACAAGATCTTCCTTCCCATTTATAATCTCATTACCCTTTAAGGTGGGTTAGGTCCAAGGTCACACATGGAAAGCATGACTTTTTCTGTGGTTCTGGTGGTAATACTGTCACTTATGTGGATGGAACTGCAGCTGTAATCTTTGTCTCCATTAAATTGAGATTGCTCCTCATTAAACTCAGTGGGATTTGCTTTAGAGAGCACATGTATAGGAATGCACTAAAGACTGTAGATAAGTATATCTGTAGGAAAGGCACTTTGTACATACATGGGAGCACTCATTTCATTACTTCACAGTATGAAGTATTACAGCTATTACCATTTTTGTAAGCCACAGATCCCATATAGCTCTGTGGCCAAGAAGTACGTTTCCACCATAATTGGTGTTCCCTCTCCCTTCTGTAGGCCCTTCATTTGGGAATGGTAAGAGAAGGAAGTCTCAGTTCTGCTGGTGTTGGACACAAAAAAATTCAGAATTGGATCTTGGCTCAAATCTTTCTTTTCACAAGACTTAGATGCCCAATCACCTATCTAAACCCAACATCTTTCCTGATTAAGTATATAACCAACAGCTTCATTTTCTAACCAGTGGCAGGTAAAAAATTAAAAATAGACTTCAACATACTAATTTGGGGTATGTATGAGGTTGCAGCCAAGGGAAGTTCAATAATATAGAATTCTAGCTAACAGGAATCCAGGAAGCAATGGATTACTGAAGTTATTTCTCAGTAAATATGTCTTTATGGCTACAGGTCTCTACACTAAGGTTACAGTTATTTTGAAAAGCAAAAAAGAGCACACTTTTAGCAACTTCAAATCACCAATTGCTATTATGACTCTCATTCTATATGCTCCAGGCAGTTGTAAAAGGAATCACTGCTAATCAATAACAGAGAAGAAAGACTCTGACAACAGAGGCAGAGTGACTTTTTCCTTCCCAGCATCTTCCTCCCTGATGGGCCCTCAGGAGAGGATGGTGGTCCTAGCAATGACAATGGCAACAGTGGCCCTGAGCCAATTCAAAGCCAGTGGGTCACGTGGTAATCCCCATAGGGCTGAGGCTGGTTCCTTTGGAGGTGAGCTTCCCTTCCTCTGTTTTAAACCTGCCATGTCTTCCTTTTTTGTCTTTTTAAAGCTTTACTACCTGATCTCCTGCTTCCTCCAGTCCAGACCTTGTAAGACAACCCAGACTTTTAAAAAATCTACCCAGACAGAAATTGTAACTGTGAAAGAGAAGACATGTCTGGGAAAAAGAAGACAGGAATTTTAACTCTGAAAAAGAGGACATGTCCTGGAATGAAGGATGTATCTTAACCCTCCTTTACTTGTTTACCTGGCAGCAGCAAACTGTGCATTTATGAAGGAATAATTATAGACTGCTCAGAGGAAGGAACTGGCAAAACTGTCTCTATTTCTTGCTTAAGAAAACCCTATGAAATTCATGGGGGCACCATAAGTTGATAGGCAACGTGCAGACACATATACACACAATTGTAGACTGTCCCTAAATCATATTGCCATCCTGTCTTGCATGTGTTGACATCAGAATCATAAGGCAGCCTAGTTCAAACAAATATACGTATAAAGTACATGGTGGGGCAGGGTTTGAATCACACAGGGGCTTGCCTACCAGGAATGGCCCCTTGTTTCTTGCTTTAGTGGCTAAAAGTGTTAGAGCTTGGGAGAGTAATTTTTAAGACTATAGCCCCAGAATCCTTCCACTAGTGTAGTCATAGCCACATAGTCCAGTCCAAGAACTAAATCCAGTTGTACTCCCAAGCAGAATAAACCCATTAAAATGAATTGTTTTGGGTTTTTTTTTTCCTATGGTCAAAACCATTGAGTTTGATGGATCTACTATAATTAGGACTAAAATTAGATGGCCCATCCCTATTATTTCTCCAAGCTCTAGAAAAAGAATTTTGGTGAAATTTGAAACTCTGTTTTCCTCCTCTATTTGAAGCCTCTCTCTCTGTGGCTTCAGTATTTCAGCTAATAGTATCCACCTGCTGTTTGAGGGAACTCTTTTAAAGAACTGTTCCATCTGGCATTTGTCAGAAGGGTCACTTCTGTTCTTTGTCACTTCCAAATGTTTCTCATGGCACAGTTGGTCCCATATGTCAGTTGCTGTGCTCTTAACTGCTAGGGACTGTGATTTTCACATTTCTGAATGCAATCAGATGTTTCCCTCCTTGTTTAAGCAAACAGGTAAGGAGGGAAAATGCAGTCATTTGCAGTTATTTCATATGCAGCTCTAGGTTAGTCCTGACCTTTCTTGCTTATTTATTGTCTCTTTCTCTTTGTCCACATCCATATGCAGCCCCCAATGCCTGACATGGCTGTTTTTTTAAAAATGTGTTTTGCTACTGAATATTTTGCCTTGACAAAGGAAAGGGACTATCTTTCTCCCCATCTGAAGGAGGAGGTAGTGGCAACTGTGTCAAGCTTTCGAGCAGACTCACTAATTTCTGCTTCCTTTTTGCAAGAAGAGCTAAACCAAAACAATCATATCCAGCTTCATCTTTGTAGTTTTATTCAGATTTCATCACTATTTGGTGGTCTCATATCAATTGAAAGCCAGATCAAAGTCTCAGATCTGGTAACCTTCTTGATCTTTTAAAAAATTAGCATGTTCTTCCTTATATATAGAAACATCATTTCTTGCCTCATTGGGATGCAGCTTGATTCCATTTCCTCATGATAAAACCACCGCTTTGTTAGTGCACATGTGTCTTCTGGCACAAGGACATCAGTGGCATCAAATGTTCAACATGACAAAAAAATGGAGGCTGAGAAATTAGAACAATGGCAGGATCACCACCTCCTGTCTGCTCTGAGACTTTCTTGCGTATGAGAGGTCTCTTGTAAGCAGCAGTGTGAAAATCTCTTGGTTTCAATTCCACAGAGTTTCCTTAATCCCCTACTGTGTTTTCTCCCTGTATTTGTTTTATATCAGGTTGTAAGACACTTTGTTTTGTTCCTATGCTGAAATCCCTAGCATTTTAAAACATGTTTTTCCTAATTTGTGCAATAATTTATGCAACTTTTGCCCACTGACCGAAGTGAACTTCTGCTTCCTTATTCACATTTTAAAATCTGTCAAAAATTCCAACAAATAGTACTGCAAGCTTGAAAAATGTTCAGCTACTCAAGTAAGGTAACACCCATTCTCACAACAATTGGGAAGTTCAAAAAGGCTACTTGTAGCATTTTCAAGATGGCCAGGTCTTTACTTCCCTAGCTGTAATGGATATTCAAAGAGGAACAGCAGTTCCTTCTGACGGAAAAAAGGAGAGGACGGAAAGTGATAAAGGTGAATGTAAGCTAAGTTTTGGAACTCAAACATTCCTGTTCAGGCAGATTTTCTGTAGACTACTTTTGAAAGTTCTTTTCATTAGTGGGTATTGTTAACTTTAATTTTTTTAGCAGTGGAAAGCTTTTTTCAATTTAATTGTGTTTTAATACTATAATTGACTTAAACATTTTTTAAACATTTTTTAAGTTATAATTCACTCATTTTTTATTTGCACCTGGATGGCATATAGTTGGCCTTCCATATTTGCAGATTTGACTTTCATGGATTTGACTTTTTTTGATTTTTTCAATCCCTGAAACCCCATCTCAGGTGCTTTTTTCTGGGGGAACTTCCCAGCTGCATAGCTTGAAGTGTATGTTTGGGGGGGATGAAGGCAGGCAGAGGGGCAGGGGTGTGGCTCTGTCATGAAAGGGCATGGCCATGTTGCGTGGGGCACCCCTCCCAAAATTGCCACCCAGGGTGCACTGCCCTCATCACTCCCCCATCCATAAGCCAGTGAACCTTCCCTCTCGGCAACTCTAATCAGACCACATAGCCCTTTAAAAACCCCACCTTTGGTCCCCTTTCTCTTCTGCCAACTGCTGCCTGGCCAGTTAAAGACAGCTGACAGCCCAGTTTCTCAGCATCACAAGTCCTCTCCCAATGCCCTCCCATACCCAAGGGAGGAGATGGGCAAGAGAGAGGGATCGAGGGAGGTACTGGTACCACTCTACTCTGCTTTGGTTAGACCTCATCTTGAATACTGTGTCCAGTTCTGGGCACCCCAAATCAAGAAGGACATGGTCAAGCTGGAGCAAGTCCAGAGCAGGGCGACCAAAATGGTGAGAGGCCTGGAAGACATGCCCTATGAGGACAGACCTAGAGAGCTGGGTATGTTTAGTCTGCAGAAGAGAAGGTTAAGAGGGGACATGATAGCTATGTTTAAATATTTGAAGGGATGCCATGTAGAGGAAGGAGAGGGCTTGTTTTCTGCTGCTCCAGAGACCAGGACAAGGAGCAATGGATTCAAGCTGCAGGAAAGGAGATTCCATCTGAACCTCAGGAAGAACTTCCTGACGGTCAGGGCTGCCCGGCAGTGGAATCTGCTGCCTCGGAGTGTAGTGGAGTCTCCTTCCTTGGAGGTTTTTAAACAGAGGCTAGATGGCCATCTGTCGGGAATGCTTTGAGGGTGTTCCTGCATAGCAGGGGGTTGGACTGGATGGCCCGTGTGGTCTCTTCCAACTCTACATTTCTATGATTCTATGATTCTATACCACTATACCAACCCACCTCTTTTCCATCTCCATTCCCTGATCTGATTTGGACCCTGGGTATCTGTTCTCCCCACCATGACTCAGCCTTCTTCCCACAGACGCTCACGTACATTTTGATATTTGCAATTTTTCCACTTTTGTGGGTATCCTGTGCCCCTAATGCCAGTGAATATAAAGGGACCACTGTATTATAACTATGCTATGAGATGATTTTGGCCCTCTTCTGGAATTAAGGTGGACTATAAATCAAATCAATAAATAAACAACTATTTTCAATGCTTGCCCAGTTCTACACTCATAGCTGCATGCTGCTGGTAGTACTTGCAAAAGAAATACTTTATTCATTCCAATAATTAGTTTAACAACAACAAAAAATGGGTTGGCATTACTTATGCAGTATGCAGTAGAATCTAAATTTATACAAAAGAGTCAATTCCCAAGCTAATCATGTGTTTAATTTATTTGTGCCAGTGTATATCTTTTCCAGAAAGTGAAATTAAAAAAGAAATCCCCTGTCTGATTTGTTGAAGCCACAGATCTAACAGTGAAGATGTAGCTCAATAAGTCTGGAACAGCCACCAAGACCCTGCTATGAAAGAACACCTACATATTTTTAAAATTGCTCTGAAAACTTTTTAAAAGGAGAAGTAACACAGAATAGCTATATACCATATATAGCAAACTTCTGCCAAGCAGTTCAGACGATGTGGAAACAGCAAGAATGGAGGGAAAAAAACCAAGTCAGAAAGTGCTGTGGCAACCTAACTTTGCTTCTACATTAAGATGGTTATAAAGGAGAGCAATGCCATTCATTCTGCCATTACCTATAACAGCTGCACAAGTAAAAAGAAATTTCAGTTTCTGAAGACATCCGTTTTCCTCTCCAACATATAGTTTCAAAATCTGTACTGTTGTGATTCTTCCCCTATTACTATTGCATGCTTCACAAGTGAAATGACATTTTTACTGTCACCTCATGTATGCTCAAGTCCATTTGCTGATTGCAAATGGGAAGCATTTTTCAAGCATATAAATATTGGCCACAGCTGGTGAGTTAAATATTTCTGAATAACATCAGATGAAAATGTGCAGCTGCCAGATATTCAGAAAAGCGCACAACGGAATGTGAGCAAAGTCAGTGCAGCTGAGAATTACCATGTTTCTTCCAGGAAGTATCTGGCTGAACTCCTTACATCTTCATATCTACTCGACTTGCTGGCACTTGTAAACTAACAAAATCAAATGAACTGTATTTCAAGCAGGTATAAATTATTGCTGAAAAACTGTAGAGAGTCCAGAAGTCACATAAAACTTTTAGTGATGCATGTACTAACTGTAGTGAGATTAAGAATTAGGATTCTTATCCATTTTTTTTAATCTAAAAGGGAGCTAGATTCAGAATTTGGAGTCTGCTAATGTGGAACTATAGTCCAGACTTTTTAATGGAATCACTTCCATGTCAATCCACAAAATGGTGGCATTAGAGGCAAAAAGAAAAAGGAAAAAGGAAAAAAAAAAGAAAAAGAAAAATCAAGCATGATACTATGTGCAAAAACAATGAAGAGCCTTGAGGCTGTGATTCTACACCTACTTATCTTGAAGAAAGCCCCACTGAGGGCAATGTTTATCGTTGCACTATCAGACTACAAAAATCCATGGTTTAGTATGACAGTGAGTGAAATACACAGGCAAAAAACTACTGTCCCTGCAACCTTGCAACTTGGAAATTATAAAACCATGTACAATGCAGCTGTGACTAAAATAGGCTAAAATACGTTTTTTTTTCCTGACATATTATGCCAGTGGAGAAATAGGCCAAAATACATTGGCTGCTAATCTGGACTGCATGGCAGTACTTACAGGACAATTCAATATGACAACTCAGACAGTAACCAACACAGCAAAGCAAAGGATTCTTTAAAAAATCCGTTGCTTTGGACTAGGAAGACAGATACCAAGAATAATTTCTTCTAGGATCTTCATACATTATCTTCCCTCCTGTACAATTGAATACAGCAGCTAGTAACTGTTTTTCTGTATTATTTGTGCATGATGCGCAAACACATCTAGGAAAAGAAAGATCCAACCTCTTGTCCTGTATTAAATGAATGTCCAGTCACTACAGGCATTGTCAGGAGGACTAAACAATAAACACAACTGTATTTACAGAAGTAATCATTCTCAGCACAGTTGCTTAGTGCAACAGGGATAATAAAGACCTCACAAACACAGCAGAGTGGTAGATGGGAGCACTGGAAGGAGCTAGGGAATCACCACTAAAGATATTTATATGAAAGCTGCATGCTATGGTGAAAGAGCCAGTGGACTGAGCATTGGACTATGGCCCTGGAGACCAGCGTTTGACTCCCCGCTTGGTCATAGACACTCACTGGGTGACCTTGAGTGCGTCATCCACACTCAGCCACAGAAAACCCCACGACAGGTTCACCTTAGGTTTGCCATAAATCAGAAACAACATGAAGGCACACAACAACAATGATAAACATTTCATACAAGTGCATATTTGATCTGAGATGCCAACATTCTAACTCAGCTGCTGTCCCAGACTGTGTTTCCAGCTCAGCTGCACAATGAAGAACTATAATTGTCTTTTAAAATAATCTTAAAGATCCTGTTTGCCTTTCAGGAAGATGGTTTTAGCCACAGAACCACCCTTCAAGCAGGTTAGGCTGAGGGTGAGTGACTCGCCCAAGGCTTTCTGATAAACTTCATCATAAGCTGAAACTGCTATACCATGGATGGGGAATATATGGCCCTCTAGATGCCATTGGACTGCAAAACTCATTATCCCTTGCCAGCAGCTATGCTGGCTAGGGATGATGGGAGTTTTGTTCCTGCAGCCTCTAGAAGGTTTCATCCTCCCCACTCCTGAACTAACCATCTCGCAATGGTATGTCCCAGCAATGTGCTTTGTCTTACTTTAAGTCATTCCATATGTTCCCCTGCAGCTGATGGTAATTGATGGTATTCAATATCAATTATTGTGTTTCCAATAAATTGCACATTAAGAAAGACATGCCAAGTCTGATTTTACCTTGTCGAGACAAGCTTATATCTGTATGGTGCTGTGGCACTGCATTTCTCTCTTCTGTCTAAAAGTGCAATTTATTGCTTAGCTAAGGCCAAAGAAATACTTCCTTCCTTTTTTGGATTTTAAATGGAATAAATTCCACCCCTCACATGATGTTTATATAAGGTAGCTTGGGGTCGATTTTACACACATAAAAGTCAGGAAATTTAAGAAGTGATGGTTCCCACAGCAACTTTAACTCACCCAGGTTGCACATATCTAATAAGACAGAGTTAACGGCATACACATGAATATAAAATACTACTCCAGCAAATCTCAGCCATCACATTACATTAATATTGATTTGTTTCATTTAATAATAGATTGTCCCATCATTGCTTTCGAGAGAGAGCAAGGCGCTTATTAAACCAGTACTTTAATATTAGGGCATCATTCACCCCCCCTTTCCCTCAGCATATTTTATTAACATTTGCTATTTTAGAGAAGAGACATTGTTTCTCCATCAGAGGAGACTGACAATGTGCTCAGGTGGAATTTAGTCACCAATCTTGGCAATATCTCAGAAATAACAGTTACAGAGTTTTTAATTAAAAATCTGAAACCTAAGTGGGAAGACAGACAAAAAAGAAAAAAGAAAATACATGACTATAATATCTGCAAAAGAACGCTTTGATAGCAGATAATGAAATTTCTCCCTTCTTGCTCTCTGGTTTGGGGCTGGCACTTCAAACATGCACAAATCGGTACATTTTTCACAGTGGATAGAATTACAGCTGTCATTTGTAGCCTCAGAACAAGTCAAAGTGCATGCTGTTCCTCAGCTCAATAATCTCTGTGTACCTCAAACAGTGATTGCAGTTGATATGTAGTCTTTCCTATGACTTGTTTGTATTAAGCAAACCATTATTCTAAGGCGGCGTAATGGGGGTATTGATGTCAGTGTGTTAAAAGTCACAAGGTGTGTGTGACCGCTAAGCCGGCCTCCTCTCCTCAGGAACCCATTTACATTATACAGTTATAGTGCCATGATTCCACTTTAACTGCCATGGTTCTATCCTATGAAACTTCAGGACTGGCAATTTAGGGAGAGGTATTTAGAATTCTCAGCCAGCAAGCTGTAGTGCCTTGCTTTTGGGCATAAAAATTGTTCTGATCCTAAATGCCCCCAGGATGTGTGAAGGACTTTTCTACCACATTTGGATGCAACCTAACCCCTCCCACGGGTCAAAACATATCTTGTGATATTTTTTCCCAATTTTTTCTCTCCAAAATATACTCTAGTGGGCATGAAGGGCATTTACACATAGTTTAGGGTGGCCTGGACCAATTTAGGCCCCAGAAGAGTCTTTTTTGAAGTAAAGGAAGTGATTCTGCCCACTTCTTGTTGTTTAAAAAGCCCTCTCCTAGGGCTAACGTGGCATAAGAAGCCTCCAAAAGAGGATGAAAATGCCCCTTCCCCCCCCCTAGTGTTTGGTGGCATTTAGGAGCAAAAAAGATTTTTTGGGTAAGGGATGGGCCCTATGTATGTGGCCCTACATTTTCTGCACTTGCCAACCCCTGCTTTAAAGGGACAAAGGTCCTTGTTTTAATTCTGGCAACTGTACACAATTTTGAAAGGAGGAAGAACGGAAGAAAGGTGTTGGAGAGGCATCTCTATACGATCACAGATACTTTGGTGTCTGTTCATGTATTATGGTTGCCTAGATAAATTGTCTATTGATGACTGCATATTATAGTTTATAGCTGAATAAATGGAGAAAGCTTGAGGAGAATAGAAGCATGCAAGAAAGCCATATGCTGACTATTGCTCTTATTGTCTTTATTGTTTTTATAGTAAATGGGAAGGGGAAAGATAAAGTTTGACTGAAACTACCTTCTGATGATGAAAAGGGAGGAGTTCTCGGAGCCACTCTAAATCTCCTCTGGAAAGTAAATAAATGCAGTGTTGATCCAGTGGATTCAAGACCAGCATCATCCTGTCCATCCCTAGAACAGCTCCATTTGGGGGACTGTGATCTACGCATTGGTGGAGTAAATCCATTGCTCAGGCAGCTTTGCAATAAGATCATTCGTTCATTCATTCATTCATTCATTCATTCATTCATTCATTCATTCATTCATTCAGCGCTGGCTAGTGGCTCCCATGTCAGTGAGGTGTTGATTCCACTCCAGCTTTTAGTCTGAACCATAAAGGAGTGATACAAAATTCTGCCATCTAGCTCCAAAATAAAACCAGCACCTTGGATAGCTCCTTTGAACTTTGGAATGAAACCCAGAGCAGATTAATCACCCCACTGACGTGAGAGCCACTAACCATGACTCTGTTTATGTTCCTGGTTATGTGTACCAGGAATAGTTTTTATTAGTACTGTTTTAAAATAACAGTGACTGAAAAGCTCTTCAACATAACTAAATCTAACCATTTTGAGACTGTTCCAAGATTGGTCCCAGATGGAATATATCCAGCCAGTGCAAGAACCATGCCCCCCCTGACTATTAAACCCCAGACTGTTTATAGTTGTTGATATAACAGTACAGACGAAATGAAGACTCCATAGCACATGGCTAACTTAGGGCTCCACAGTTTCATTAGCAAAGCAGACTATTTTCCCTGACAATTTGCAGATTAATCATCGCAGAGAAGGAATAGCATTTTTCTCAACTTTCTCTCCCATGCCTCCATGACATCAAGTACAAATATTTTGTCTATTTATCCCCACATCCTTCCAATGCTAGCCTTGTTGCAGTCATTTTCTAGCCCATCATTTAAATTAACTTGCTAAGCGTTGAGTCACTGGATGGTCTGAGGCGCTATCTGGTCCATCGGAGGAGACTCGGCTGGTCACATGACAGCTCTCATTAGCAAGAGGCAGCGATTCAGCTGTGCTGCCTTTGATAAGCCCAACTCTGTTCTCACAAGTACACCACCAAGCAATTAAAATGGCAAACGGGCCTTTTCTTTCTCCCCCCACCTGCATCATCCTTCTCCTTTCCTTTCCAAAGTTGAATAAAAATGATTTGATAAATTATTCTTTTCAGAGCTAAACGCTCAGGGAAAAGGATGCAGAGAAAAGGGGAAAACAGCAAGAAAGGGGGAGTCATCCTTGAGGGCTTGCTATTTTCATGAATTCCCAACTGACTGGCAATCAGGCTGAAGCTTTGTGAAGGATGGCAAGAGAGAGCTCAGAAAATGTTACTTCCTAAGATGAGGACACCCCAAATCCTTCAGTCAATATTGCCAGTGATGGGAATTATATGTTACCCTGTGACTTGGAGGTCCTGTGAGGGGCACCCAAATAACCACAACAAACACAACAGGATGGGGAAATTAGCTGGAGCACTCTCTTGGCTAACGAGAGGTAGGACATCACAGCAGGATCTTTTACCCAGTGTCTACAGCGTCAGGTCAGTGAGGAGGCAAATGATTCAAATAACAATTAAGATTTATTAAACAAAAGAAAAGCACAAACACACTCCTAACTAGAAAAGGAAAATAGAGTTTCAAGGGGAATGGGTGATACGCCACCTGTCCTGCAGTCCTCAGGAAGCCAATTGTAGAAGAGGAAACCCGGTGTGGCAGCCGAGGGGAATCTGCTGAACCGAGCGGCAGCAAGGCAGAGTAGAAGTCCAGAGCGATCTGGCGAGAGTTCCAAAGAGCTCTCAGAGCGGGGGATTTTTATAGGGGAAAGAACGACTGTAGGCTAGGCTGGTCTTGGGCAAAAACAATAAGTTTTGGGTTGGAGACAATGCCTCCGAAAGGTCAGAATTTACATGATTGAATTATGTTCCGAATTGACAATAGTATGGCTGGTATGCAGATGCGGCTAGCTCGGCAATTAAGTACCTAGCTCACCAGGGTGCCCTCTCAGGGCAGAGGGTCTCTTTGTTTATTGAGCATTGGTAATGAGGGTGTTTGTTTCGGGAGGTCCCCTAAAGCAGATCTGGCTATTTCTGGCGTGGTTTGGTGGGAGCAACAAATCGTAACCATACCTAGCTTCGCCCTTGTACAGTGGCCTCACAAACACTTGGCTGGTGGCAGAGCAGGGCCGAATTGTGATATCAAAATGATATCTTTGGTTCACCAAAGTCCAGGCCAGTACACGGTGGTAACATATAGTTTTGCTAAGTAACTTTTCTAAGTTCTGTGTGTAAAATTGACCTAAGGGTATGAACTTGATCCCCTATCTCCCTTGGGCTTGTGTTTTATTTCAAGGAGAAATAACATCGAAATTTGATTTGAGACATTTCCCCCTAAAGGGGAATAACAAATGGTATTTCTCCTTTGTTGTTGTTGTGTGCCTTCAAATTGTTTCAGACTTATAGCCACCCTCAGGAGAACCTATCATGGGGTTTTCTTAGCAAGATTTGTTCACATGGAGTTTGCCTTTGCCTTCCTCTAAGGCTGAGTGTGTGTGGCTTGCCCATGGTCACCCTGTGGGCTTCCATGGCCAAGCAGGAATTTGAGTCCAGGTGTCCAGAGTAGTAGTCCAGTGCTCAAACCACTATGCCACACTGGCTCCTTTATCTTTCCTTGCCCCTGTCTATAGTCAAGGTGCATAGTTCCTAGGAGCCCTGGTGGTGCAGTGGTTAAATGCCAGTACTGCAACCACAAGGTTGTGAGTTCGAACCTGCCAGGCTCCAAGGTTGACTCAGCCTTTCATCCTTTCGCAGGTCGGTAAAATGAGTACCCAGCTTGTTGGGGGTAATTAGCTAAAAATACATTGTAAACCGCTTAGATAACACTTAGTTGATAAGCGGTATAGAAATAAATGCTATTGCTATTGCTAAGGGTTTTTGAAATTATATTGGCAAGGGGAACTGCAAATCCCACAAGTACCTTTCTTGCTTGAAACAAAAAACCAAAATGCAACAGCAATAAATTTATTATGAACATTGTGTCGATCCATGATCCCTCATACTGCTCAGCTGTTGTAGGGACAGCCCCTAATCAAGACCAGTACTGGCCAACTTAGGGGTAGGTTGAAGCTCACCTGCAAGAGACTATCAGAATTTTCTCATTCCCAGTTTTTCAAAAATAGAAATAAAATGACCTTTCCTCTCCCACACACCACCAAACCTAACTGATACTTTTGAAATGGAGAAAAATGGCCATGTGATTTGCATCTGAGTCAAGGTTTCTTGATCTTGGAGTTCCTGTAGAAAAAACAAACACAAAAGTGGATCCTGCAAGCCTGAAGTCTTCCTACGCTGACTTACCTATAGATGCATATTTGAATAATAGTTATCAGTACAGAAACATTTAGGGCAGGGGTGGGAAAACTTTGGACTTCAATTTCCATAAGGCTCCAGACAAGTTAACAGGGGTAGGGGATTGTGAATATCATCACCCCAAATATTTGGAAGTTCGCCATTCCCAGTTTAGGGTTGATATGATGGTGTCACATTTAACCATTCTGAGTAGGTTGCAAGCTACCACATCTGATCATTACTCATTACGCAACTTCTTTTTTCTGTTGCACTTCTATGGGAATGATACATTTACAAAAGTCTGTCTACTAGTGAAGTTCTATTTGAATCAGAAAGCTGGAATGTTCTCAGCCAACAGACATACTGTTTTCAGATATTGTTTGGGGATGGTGAAAATGTGTTCCCTTTTAAAGATGAGCAAAACTGCCTCCAGGTCAGAAACAATGTATTTCAGGTGTAACTCCTCTCAGGATCTAATACAATGGTTTATCCTTAGTTTGAAAATAGTTAAGAGCAAGTATAGGCAGCTTAGGGGCTCCAAGGATTTTCCCGTCTATCGTGTTCTTTCACAAGGCATCCTCAAGTGTAGTGATTCTGCTTGGGAAGAAAGTGAAAAAATGGAGAAAAGCCTTCCTTGAAGCCCAGATACAACCCATGAGGTATAATTATTAGGACAAGGCTCTGCTTAACTTAGGAAATTGTTCTCAATTCCCCCCAGCCCAAAACTCTGAATAAAAATGGAAATGACCAAAAGCAGAACATGCAAATGAGAATAATGGATTGGGGAACAGAAGGCTAACAAGGAGGACTGAATCTGGAGAAAGAGGTGGCAACACCC